>OY728167.1:660863688-662113688 GCA_963277665.1 Viscum album | reverse complement strand
CTGCCTAAAAAGAACATACATCCACCACATCCAAGGCTCTCCCATCTTTCTAGGGTGGTGGATTATGGGAATCCCACATTTAAGGAGGAGGAGCATAAAGAACCCATTTATATGGTGGTGTGGATACCTCTCCCATTATGAGGAATTTTCTTAGGGTATGCATGAGTACAAGAACCTCGGTCCATATTAAGTGATTTCTAAGAAGGCGGACTTTTATGTCCTAGGGTATATCCCTTTTGGATTATTTTAGGGGAATTATTTACAAGCTTTTATTGTATCCTATGCTTCTTGGATCATTGTCATGACCCACCCTCGGGGCCCGTGTCGTGACTACCCCAATCCCGCCTTCCATAGGCCAGGGGCTGGCGACTAGCACCGAAGGCATAAATCCCAATACTGGGAAGGAATTGACTTTAGTAAAAGTAAACAAACACAACAGAGTACGCAACTAAAGTAAGCACTAAGTTAAACTATATAAAAAAGTTAGTGTTGAAAAGAAAGACGCCGAAAATACAAGCCCAATAGTAAGTACAGTACAAATGAAATGCTAGTAAAATTGTAGTAAAGTAAAACAGTAACCACTGAGTTTTACTCCAGGAATCCCACCTGAAGGGTGGGTACAGATGGTGTCCTCAGCACCTCAGGTCTATTCGTCCTCTCTGTGTACGTCTCGCAATGTGGTCCACCTCCGGGTACCGTCTAGCTCCACAACACTCTGCCGCGATCAGTGTTGTCCGTCATCTGCAACCAACATAATGATGTACATGCATAGCCCATCTAGGAGCGAGTATAACGATACTCGGTAGGGACCCTGAGACCTGCAAGGTCTCACAATATCCACTAAGTATAAACAAGAAGTAATATACAAACACGGAGCATCAACCAACCATACTTAGGTATATTCCCTTACATATACCTAAGTTACCAACCACAATTCGACTCCAACTCTCGAGCCCAAGCACAACCCATTCCATATAGGAAATAAGTCAATCACATTGATGATAATGATTGAAAGTCATGAATCAGCTCACACAGGTATACATCTTTCGTAAAGTGATAAAGACGATCAAATGTAGTCCCTAATTCATCTAAGCTATCAGACCCACATAGGATACTAGACCAGCTAAGTTGTCAGACCCACATAGGATACAAGACCAGCTACACTGTCAGACCCACTCAGGATACAAGAACAGAAGTCAAAATTGTCATACCCACTTAGGGTACAAGAACAGTATTCGTCGCTGTTGAACCCACGGAGGATTCCAGTATAGTTTTCGTCGTCATCAAACCCATATAGGATTCCAGTACGGTAGTCATCGCAGATGCAGCCAACTCTAGGGTTACCACACACAACAAGCTCAATTTCGGGAGGGTCCACTCCTCGAGTCAATCGTCGATACATAAACTATCTTGATTCCCTGAGTTTATGTATCCAGAAGTTCTATCACGTCAAAATAAACCCAACGCAACAGACGGCGCGTCAATCGGATGCCCGGTCTGAGAGTTATTGGCTTTTCTGTTCCAGGGGCCCGGTTGGAATTACGCTCGTTCCAAACCCGTCTGTTTTCCAAAGTCGTCCAAAACTCACATAGAGTATCCCAAAAGGACTGCTTCATTGTGAAGGTCCCAGTGTCATAGACAGCGCGTCGATCGGACGTGCGGTCTTAATGTTATTCGCGTTTAAGTGAAACGGGCCCCGCCCATCAAGCCCAGTGGGATGGCGGGTTAGTCCAACCCAGTTGGGTGGGTCCGACCCGGCTGAGGGTCGGACCGGCCCGGCCCGGTGGGGCGCAGCCCAGCTCAGCGAGGCGCGGCAATGCCCGGCGTGGCGCGGCCCGGCTCGGCGGGGAGCGGCCCGGCGGCGAGCCGTGGCATGGCCCAACTGGCTAAGAGGGGTTGGGGGCGCGGTCCCCTATCTCTTGAACCGGCGGCGTCGAGCGGTGCCGCCCCTCTTGCCTAGAAGACTGAAGCCAACCGGTCATCCCTGGTGCGAGTGGCTCGCATAGCGGGCCTCTATCCTCCCACACAGCACCTGCGGGTGTCGCGGCTTCTTCAACCCAGCCGGCAGGCGGTAGGACGGTTCGCCTGCTGAAGCGGCCCGTAGAGCGCGTTCCATGGTTCCTCCACAACACGGCACCGAGAGGCGTCGTGGTTCTTCCAGCCCATCCAGCTTTAGCCGGCCGGTTCTTCTTCGGCATAGTGGCCTGCGGTTGTGGGCCGCGGTCTCCCTTCCGGGTGGCACCCGGTGCTGCCGTCCTCTTCAGGCCGGCGCCCGGCCGCCGTTTCTTTCACCGCCTTCGGTCGTCGCCGCCCCTGATTGCCACAATATCTGGTCACCACCACCTCTTTCAACATCATCTCCATCACGAATAAAAACAAGAAACAACAGAGGTTCGTCAGGCTGAGTTTGTTCGGCCCGCACCCTCTGCGTAAGGTGGTAACAAATAGCCATAAATGATTACTTGAATTCCACAAGAATGAAGGTATAATTTATTCAATTTAAATTATACAAAATCCCTGCATCTCAATTGACGTCGCACGTCGATGAGCTGTAGAAGACGAGCGTCGCGGAAAAGGTGTCATCCTGTCAACATTGGAGGAAGAGTCATTGTCGAGATGCAGAAAGAGAATCTGAAGACGACATAAATTCCTTGACGTCAGGGTACATCCAAGGAGGAAGCGTCATTTGAAGAGGTTCTTCGCGTTCTTCATCAGATTTGTTCTTCATTGAAGAACGGTGTTCTTCGTTGGTGACAGATGAAGTTCTCCTCCAATTCTCCAAAGGCTTCCCCACCAAATATTTTCCAAGAAAATATAATATAAAGGCTTCCCAAATTTTAATATAATTTCCATGCAATTAAAATTGATTCAAATGAATTCATAGATTAATTAAATGTGGAATTTAATTAATCCTAGTTGTTGGCATTAATTAAGATAAGGTGAAGAGTTTAAAATTCAAAAGAGAGGAGGTGGAGAGTTCTTATTAAAAGAGGGGAGTTGTCAAATTAAATGAAGCGGAGTTAATGGGGAGTTTAAGGGAAGGTGAAGGGTTGGGGGTTCTTATGCGCCCCACCTCACATTATCCTCTCATGGGAGGTTATCTGGGTGTGGTCCCCACCACTAAATTCCCCTTGTTGGAAATAACCACCAATTATAAATAAAACTGTGTACAACAATTTTGTTTAATTTATTATAAATCACCAAAAATTAACTTTCAACCTGCATAAAACGCAATTGCGGTAAAGGTACCCTTAAGCGAATATCGGCACTGCGAGTTCATTGGTGCCCCCGGATTTTGATTTCTAGCACTGGTTAATAAGTTAGAAAATCCCGCTAATACGTTCACTGAACGTACCTGAACAAAACTTCAGAAATTGATTCTGGGCACACCGGGCCTCAGAATCAGGCACCGTTAGAAACTGAAGACTCGCAAAATTCCAAAGAATTTAAGGAAACAATTCCTTGAAATTTTCTAGGTCATTACAATAATTTACGTTCACATGTTTACATATCATTTATTTCTTCTGATTTTTTGAATTGACCTAGTGTTTCCTGATAGTGTGTTTTATTCCTTCTTCGTGTGGTTTAGTTTTCAAATTTTCATAAAAGGGTTCTTGAAATGTTTTTAAATTAGTAAATAAGTTGTTTAGTTTCCAAAATTTTCTGAATCAATTTTTCTAAATTACTTTGAAAACTATTCTCATGTGAGAAAATTGATAAATGGTTTGTTTTGAAACATCATGTGTATGATATTTCAAAAAATGTTTTTGGGGTTTTATTCTTAGTTTTTTTAATAGTTATTTTTCAATTTGTTTTTGGAAATATATGTTATGAATAGAAAAATCTTTTTTTTAATGTGGTTTTATAAATGTGGTTTTTATGAAATTGGATTTAAAGTGTGACTTTATGGTAGTTTTTTATCCAGGTGGTTTAGGCTGCAAAAAAAAGTTCTTTCCAAGTAATTTTTTTTCATTTAACTACAATATTAGAATATAGTTTTTGGCACTTTTTACCTTTTGTTTCTTTTTTTTATACCAATATAGAAAATTAATATTTTCCTTTTGTATTTAAATATATCATGCTTAGTATGTAATATAAAAGTGACTTCTTAGTTTTATTGCATTTTTTTGGAATTTTATTATATTCATGTTTCTATATTTTACTCTTATTACTAGTAGAACCAATTCCCAAGTGTGTTCCTATAAAGCCTAGAAACTAGTTTTCAACCCCTTGGGATTGGTAACATTCTTTGGGATAATGGGAGGATGATTCATGCATCCATCGAAGGGATGTCCCAAACTGGTTTCTCACAAATGGTATAATAGATTTGGTTATTATTTTACATCAGGACATAATACTTTGGAATTCACTTTTTTTTAGGGTTTTGGAAGTTAGTAAATAATTTTTTTGAGACTCTAATGGTAGGTGCATATAGATTTACATGATCTCTTTCTCTCTCGGAGTCTTTAGTTTCCATGGATGTTGGTATTTCCCCTTACCTTTTGTTTTTCATATTATGTAATTGTTGGATTATGGTTGATGCCTATGGAGTTGGTGTTTTGACCATCATAGGTACAGCTTGAGTTTCCATGGTGATATACATGATGCTTTGGTATAAAAATGGAAAAGGGAGAAATTTAATTGTTAAGTTGGCTTGTTTGTCCTAAAAAATCATACAGTAACAAAATTATTGATTCCTAAAATATCATAAGGACCAATGAATGATTGGAATGTGGGTACCAACCATGTTTCCATGTTAGGAATAGTTCTGTAACCTGGTTTATTTTTTACTTATAATACCTGACCCTTGTATTTCCTTATGTTTATGGGGGAAACAACATGGGGATTAGGGTTTCTCTTTTAATATGTTGGTTGATTTTGATTTCTTTTAAGACTTTGGTTATTCCTTGTTTATTTGGTTTGTTCATGTGTTGTGAAGTTTGTTTTGTGTGGTTAAAAATGATTTCCAAAAAAATATTTTGAAACAAAGCCTTAGGTATTTCTTATAAAGTGAGATTCATTTTATAAAATATTTTTAAATATCTGAATTTCTTTTAAATATAGAAAGTGTATTATCTATTATTGGGTTTCTAGCCAAATTAAAATGGGACATAGAATATGGTTTTCCTATTTTAATGGTAACTAGTGATTTCAAAATTTATTTTTATGTCATGTTTTTATTTTAAACTAGGTGGTTAAGTTTGAAAAAGGTGAGTTATTTGGAAACTGATACAAAAGAAAAGTTTTTGATAAATTTCGACAACAATAAAAAAATTATAAATTTCTAGTATTGTTTTGAAATATTTTCTAGAAAAATTTCAAAATATATCAATCTAGGTTAGAACATGGGGTTTTTATTTTTAAAGTGGTTTGTTTTTAGTTTTAAAGGAATGAAGTTAAAATTTTATTGTGCCTTGTCTTTCAAAATTGGCTGTTTGAAATTTTTTCTTTTTTTCATTAATATTATGTTCTAGTTTTTTTCACCATCTGTTTTGGAATAATTTTATGAGTTTTTTGTGAGATGATTATGCAAGGTTATATGTATCAGATTATTTAATGTGGTCCCCCACCCCCATGAGAAGGTTCTATTAAAAACATGCAGTTTTTTTATAGGGATCCTCGTTATTTTGTTTATCACTTCCCAAACTCCAAATGGAGTGGTAGATGTGGTTTCCTCATCCGAGTTTTGTTCTTCAGTTTTATCTAATGTAGGGTTTCATTAGTATTATCTTTGTAGATTGTTTTTTCTAGTGGTTTAAACCTCTAAGATTCGGATTGATGGTAGGATCAATTATCTTTTGGAATATCTTTTATAAGATCTAGTTTGGTACAATTATTCATTTGTTGATGGAATCATTTTAGGATTTATGGGTGATAGAATCTCATTTAGTGTGACCTTTAGGTGCTTCTTTGTGTCTTTTATGGGTCACATGCTATTTTTTATTTATTATCATTGAGTTTATAGTATTTTAGTTTGGGGAATCCTTATCCTAAAATGTTATCTAGTTCTTTTCCTTGGTTTCCTATTATAAATAGTTTTCCCTAAAGGATTTTTCCCATGTCTTATTGATTGATGATGGTTTTTCCATTATATTGTGTGGGCCATAGGCAAATTATTATTCACTAGTTTGTACATAAGGATAACCTAGGAATAATTCTATGATACTTAAGGCGTATTAATTTTTTTATTAGATCTTTGGATTTCACCATTATATGATTTAAATCAAAATTACAATGGTATGGTGTTCTAGGTATTTGGATCTCCAAACCCTCATATGCCGGTTTTTAGCCTTAGGTTATAGCATTTTCATTTCATGGCGAGGAAAAATTTCTTTTTTTAGCATAATGTGTGGATTCTATTTCAGTGATCTAGTTTTCCAATCCTTTTTCATATTTCTAGGAGTAGTGTTCTCTTTTCTATTTTTACCCAGTTTCATGTGGTTAGATTTGTCCAGTGGATTTTAGTCAATTGTCTTTAGAGATATTGGTAATGTGGTTACTCTTGGGTGTTATTTTTATCCATGGTAAGAGGTTATAGGATAATCCAAAATTTTAGTTTCTTTTTAAATGATGGGGTGACTGATTCTTTGTCTCCATCCCTTTAAAGATTTTATTTGGATTTTGTTGGTTGATTACTTATTGGTAATGTTTAATAATGTTTAGTTGCATGGGGATTTTTTTACATGAGAGTTACTTTAAAAAAGTTTCCCCTTTTTTACCTTTACTTAGAACTACGTATTTATATTGGTATAAAATAGTATGGTGGGGATTTTCTGATACCCACCATGTCAGGGTGGTATAAATTAATTAATTAAATAAATTATTTTTATGCAGTTGTTATAAGTCCCCATCCTTAAACATTACTTAATCTTGTGATAAGTCGATAATTTTAATTTAATTCACATAGAGGATCTGTTCAGGGTTAGAGAATTACAGAATTAGGTAGTAACTTATACATACCATCTTGAATATTATAGTTAGAAACTTCTACTCAGTATCCTTTTTTTATAAAACAAAAACTCTTAAAATGAAATATGACATCGTTTCATGTTTTAACCTGATAACGTATCCTTGATCCTATCCTTCACTCTATTCTTAATTATGTCCCATGAAAAACATTTCAAATCTTGGGATAAGCATAAAAAATATAAGTAAGTGATGCATAATGAAAAAAAACTTTTAGTCTTGAAAAAACATGTAAACCGTGAAAACTTTATCATAAAGTAATGCTTTTCAACTTTAAGAAGCTGCAATAACCCTTCACTAAATATATGGTCACTTCTTACCATTTTGTAACCAAAATATTACCATAAATCCCATAGAAATCAATATATATTATATAAAGGTAACTTGGGACATAAACATGCTTAAATGAAATAACCATACGATCGACTTCCACATATATCACTAAATGGAATAGCCATACGACTAACTTCTTACCCAATTCATTGGAGGTTATAAAGTAACCACCCATCCTTGTTTTATCACATAACCACCCATCATTTGGTTTATCACGTAACCACTCATAATTGGTTTATCACGGAACCACCCGTCAAATGTCCAAGTACCATTATATAATCCCAACACATAAAATATTTAAAATATCAACATTTCAATAATAACATTTCACATGAAATCACATGAAATAATTTCTAGATATTGAAATACAGAATTCGTTTCAAAAACCATTTTCAATTCCAAAACACCCAAAAAGGGAATAAGAAATTTCTTTTCCTTTCAAAAACATTATGGCTTATAGAGGTTTCCAAATGATGATTACGGCGGCAGAGAGGTCATTATCACCGCATACATTAAAAACACTCCTTTTCTCACTTAGTAAAATGATTCATAGAAAAATGATTCCCTTTCAATGAAATTAAAATTAAAGGGGGTTTATTATATAACCTGTAAATGAAGGAGGTGTATATTATCAAAACATTCCTCAATGAAAGGCGATTGATATGAAGTCCCTTACCTTGAGTCTGACATGTCAAGTATGATCCTTTTTCTTCCTAAATAATAAACTTAATTTAATTTATAAATTCTTAAGAACCTTGTTGAAGTTTATTATTCCTTTTATATCACTTATTACCTTTTTATAACAATTATATAATTATTCACGTTCATATCGGTTGTTTTGTCGATGTTCGGTACTTGAGTCAGAGATGAACTTGTTATAATTAAAAATTGTCCATGTGGCCAAAAGTCCATTATCTCCATAATATAATTAATGATTTAAATATCATATATAATATATATGTATATATCCAGTATATATTTCTTTATAATTTTCAATAACATTTGGAGATAATATATGAAATGCAGCATTCATGGAGATAGTGGGTCGTACGTACGTACGAACGCTTCCTTCATTTATTTTTCATATTAATGAAAATAAAACTAAATGATACATAGGTATATTATAATTATATTATAATATAATATTATATATATATTACATAATTTCATTAACTCTATCCTTTATATGTTACATGTATTGTATAAACGAGTCATATCACTTTGAGGGGGCAGTAGTCTGCACTTCCTCAAAGGAAATTATCGTATTTACACATCATGAAAAGAATACATGAATTTTTTAAAATAAAAATCACAGAATCATAGAGACAATATAAATATAATATATATAACATATACATATTGTTCTATCATAATGTACACCATGAGAGGTGGTAGATAAAAATCAAACAATCATTGTTTCGTGAGGCGGTAGTTTGTCGTCCATAGAAACAGTATGCTCTAAATCCATTAGATGGAGGTGTGAGTGATTTTAGGTAAAAAATTGGAATAATAACATACTAATATATTTAAGATACTTTTTTTATAAAATATTTTTAATAAATAGAGTTTATGGGGTTGTATAAGGGAAAATAAATGTAAGAAGCTTGAGAGAAGACATTACCTCAAATCGGGTAACTCCTTTTGATTTAAGATAAATGGATTTTTTGAATTGACTTATGACAAAGGTAATGATTCTAGGAGTAAGGGGGATTTTGGGAGATTATTTGAGAATATTTTGGATGATCCAAGGGGCATGAGAGGTGTGATTAAGGGTTAGAGGTCGTGGGCTTTTATAAGAGGGAGGAGGGGTACTTTCGGAATGTCTAGAAGTATTATTTTATTATAAACATAATTTTGATTTCAAAAGGTCCAAAAATTATTTAATTATAAACTGAGATGAGTATTTTTCAAAATACTCCCAACCAAAGTCTTTTAGAAAATATTAGGTCTCAAATTTAACCTTATCGTTTAGCTTTAACTCTTAGATAACTAATTTAACTCTTACCATATCTTCATGTATATTCATAATATATGGTTAATATAGTCACTATAAATTAAAAATAGAACCTAAAGTGGTTAGGTAATGATATTTTAAACATTATATAAGTAATTTGGTAGAATAATATTTTTTTAGGACTATTATATCATTTAATAAAATAATATTGGTCTTAAAAACTCATTTATGTCAATTTTTATACTATTTTTATCATGACTTCTTAAAAATACATAAAATATTGATTCATTTGAAAAAACATCATTAATTGAAATATAATAATTCATAAGCATAAATAAAATACATATATGGAATATAAAGTTCCAAAATAAATTTATTTTAATATTTATAATCTCATTTATTTAAATCATTCATTAATAAGGTAATCACTACATCATCATTGTGTCATAAATAAAATTATTTATTTGATATCTAAAAATTATAAATCAAATACCGTGATTTGTGAAATATTTTTATCTTTACAATGATTATTTATAGGAGAATATATCACTTTTATAACCCTATACAAAATTGTTTTAGTAAAAAAGACATGTTCATGTTATATATTTTTTACTTTAAATTATTTCTTATAAATTGTAATTTTCACATAAAAGTGGTTCCATGGGGTCCCATAATTGACCCAAGGATGACCTTGTTTGGAAATATCTCATCACATAGTATTAGGATATGCGTTAGGGTTGTTTAATATTATTATAATAATATTTTTTACCCTTATTTACCACATTTACCCTTTAACCATGGTAAATAAAATAATTACAGAAGTTACTATTCATACTGACAAAAAATAAAAGGTAACTATTTACACTATTTGGACCATCTGATTCCAAATATGGAATACATTTTTCCAAATTCAAAACACATAATTGGAAGAAATTAATTTAAAATTAATTCTCGTTGTCAAAACCACAAAACGGGTTTTAAGGAAATAAAAACTATCAAAAGATAGACCTATGTTTATATCCAATTTCAAAATTAAATTACTTCTAATGACCATAATTAGATTAATTGAAAATAATATAATCTAATTAAAAATTAATACATATTAAAAGAACAATCTAACTATATAAATAAGTTATATTAAAATGTAGTTTTGAATTATAATACATTATTTTTAACTATTCATTAAAAATGAACTTTATCACAAAAATACCAAAATATCATCCAAAGTAAATTTTTATGTCCCTATTCTAAAGAAGAATTTTATATTTTATATAGAACATATAAAAGTGGTAAAAACTAGATTTAAATAGGGTTCCCCATCAAAAGGCGGTAAAACATCCTTTTAAAAATATTAGAGTATTTCATGCTTAAAATTGGATTCATTCTCATTTTAATCCTCTAATATTCATTGGATAAATATAAAAACATTTAAAACATGTATAATAATATTTTAGTTAGTTTTTTCAATCCCTCTAATATAATGGTAAGGCATTAACAACTTTTTAAAATAATAATAATATTATAATATTTTTCGGTATAACTCAAAGTTGTGTGCGACGTAAGATTTCAAAGAAACCAGTTGTTGCATGTTGAACACGCTCTCTGAAAAAGTATCCCCTTTAATGTAAACATAATATCTCATTCATAAATATTAATTGAAATTTAAAAAAATTATTATCCTATAAATACCTGGTTCATTACATCTCTCCAACCTTTTCGAAATTGAGTTCTCGAAATTTTAAAATTAGGCTCGGAAACATCATTAAAAGTCCCACATCAGAAAAAAGCATCAATAAAACTATCACATTAAAAGAAAAGAAAATGAGAAGTATGAAGGTCAACCGATATAACACATGTTAGGATTCCATGTAGGAAAACATGGATATGGAAGAGAAAACAAACTGTTAAGATGTAACAGAGAGTGATATAAAACATGATTAGGAGAAAGTTAACTACCAGAAATCCATAAACTTGTGATGGGTTAAACTGTATTTTATTACCCAGTAGGAAAATTGAACAGACAACATTTTTTTCCTTTTCATAAAGTTTAGGAATTAATTTATGATATTGACTAAGAACACAAGTAAATATTTTTACATTTCAAGTAGATTTTCATAATTTTATAAATTATTACCATAAACTCATCTTTTTTACAAACGATTAGTATTCAAGATGACTTGTTAACACCTAAATAACTATAATCAACTACTAGAGAATCATATAATCTACAAAAGATAAACTATATATTTCCCCTATATTTAGACATTATCCAATACAAAAATCATTAGTATAAGATCAGATAATCCCCAAAAAGATAATCCTTTATAAAAACAAATACTACTCTTAATATTCAAAAATCAATAAACAATACCCAAAGATCAAAAAAGACCATTGAATACACAATTGTACTTAAAATTAATCAATATAATCCAAACTAGGATTGAAACCCAAAACATATAAGAATTTGATCATATAGTCTTCCACAATAAATCTTAACATTTATCTCCAAATAACATCAACTACTATTAAAATATCATACTAAAAAGTAATTAACCCAATCACGTATTTTCTATTATAGGCAAATCATTTCCATAAATAACCCAAATCAATATATGTCCACAATAAAAAAAATAGATTTTTACAAAATAAAATTCATCCCCTTACTCCTCAAATAAAATCCCATATTATTCTATTTTACTTAGGCATATAGTTTCAAAAAATAGAAAACGTCTTCCAAAATAACTTTTTCACTTAATCACCAAATCATTTTCCTACACCAAGGATATCCATTTAATAAAACATAATTTCCAAAAATCCACTTATTATTCATCCATATAATCATTTAACTAAAAAGAAGAAGTCATAATAACTAGGGACTTCACGTAGGCCAGTAGTAGGCGATGCGCCCTTATCGCCCTTTGGTTGTGGGTTCGATTCCTACGGCCTTGCCAGACATGACGGGTTGTCACCCATCTTACGGGATGTCCTTTTAATAAAACTCAAAAATAACCCTAACATGTTTTAACTTGAAAGGTTGTCTTATACCTATCATTTTCATCCTAACTGATTAAGACCTCAACATCTAAATTCATGAAGTCTTATATATATTTTCATTTTTTTATTTCACCTCCATATGATAAAATAAAACTATTACCCATAGAAATCACATCATTTCTTGATCATGGTGTTCACATGAATTCATCTTCATCTTGTTCACGTAGGTAGAAGGTTTATTCATTAAAAAAATTATTTATAGATCCTTAAAAATCATTTTCTTCCTTTATCCAAATACAGCTTGTACAACTTGGGTTATATGGGTGTTCTCAGAAAAAATAGTTTCTCAAAATAATCATGTATGACATATAATTTCCAAACATCTGATAAAACATGATTTTTATAAAACAATCAGATTGAGTTTGAGTTGAAACATTAAATCAATGGTCTTTTTTAATACCATAAGTATGTGATGAGAGACTATATTTTAAAAGCAAATATAAATAGGTTTTTCAAGGGTATCCTTCTCCAACATCTTTTACAAAATAATAATATTCTTCAAAATATTTTTACAAGGTAAAATATTATAATTTTTTTATAATATTTACCTTTCTTGAAAATATGAATATATTGAGAAAATAGGATTTGATTAAATTCATCCCCTGATCCACGAGGGTATCTAGGTATAGTGGATTTGATTGATATCTCAAAAAATTGCTTGCAAGTGCGTTGTATGCTAGAAAAAGCAACATAATCATCAGAACATGACTTTACAATAATTATTGCAAACATGTCATCAAGAATAGATAGGAATGTTGTTTGATATCCTATTCATTCTATTTGTAACTTCCGTTCCTTGATCTTAAAAAGTTATAAAAGTAGGATTTAACTGAATGTATAGACATAGGGACTAACCATGTGTTTAACAAAAACTATTAATACCTAAAGTTGTCTGAACCTTTAATCTAATACCAACTATAATGACCCAACCATAAATATTACTTAATCTATATATAAGTCAATAATTTGACTCTAATTAACATCGAGGATATTTTCAGTTTTAGATATTTAAAGAATTAGGATATAACTTATATATAACATCTTGAATATTACAAGTAGACACTTCTACTCACTACCTTTTTTATAAAAAAAACTCTTTAAAAATAAAATATGACATCGTTTCATGTTTTAACAGCATAAATTTTCCTTGATCCCATCCTTGAATCTATTATTCGTTAATTACTTTGAAAAAAAAATCAAAACATGGTGTGAGAATAAAAACCCCAGTAATGGATACATAATGAAAAAAACTGTTAGTCTTGAAAAAAATTGTAAACCATGAAAACATTATCATAAAGTAATACATTTCACCTTTATGAACTTTCAAAAACACTTCACTGAATATGAGCTCATTGGTTACCCTTTTTCTAACCAAAATATTACCATAAATCCCATAGAAAGAAACATATAGCATATAAAGGTAACTTGGGTCATAAAAATACTTAAATGGAATAACCATACGGTTGAATTCCACACATATCACTAAATGAAATAAACATACAGCTGACTTCCATACCCAATGCACTGGAGGTTATAACGTAACCACTTGTCCTTGGTTTATCATAGAACCAACCATCACTTGGTTTATCATGTAACAACCCTTCATTTGTTTATCATGTAACCACCCGTCAAATGTTTAAGTACCATTATATAATCATAGCACATAAAATATTTAAAATATCAACATTTCACTAATAACATTTCATTTGAAATCATAAGAAATCATTTCAAGATATTGAAACACTCTATCCATTTAAAAAACAATTTTTAGTACCAAAACACCCAAAAAGGTAATAATGGATTTCTTTTCCTTTTAAAAACATTAAGGCTTATAGAGGAATCCAAATAATGATTATGGTGGCGGAGAGGTCATTTTCACTGCATATGTTAAAAACATTCCTTTTGTAGTTTAGTAAAATTATTCATAGAAAAAACAACCCCTTTTAATGAATGTAAAATTCAAAGGGGTTTATTATAAACCATTTAAAAGAAGGAGGTTTATATTATCCAAACATGCCTCAATGAAAGAAGATTGAGACGAAGTCTCTTACCTTGAGTCTGAATGCTCACGTATATTACTTGTTCTTCATGAATAATAAACTTAAGTTAATTTCTACTTTCCTAATAAAATTTTAATGTTTATTATTCTTTTTATATAATTTATTACCTTATTATAAAAATCATATAATTATTCAAGTTCATAACGGTCGTTTTGTCGATGTTCGGTACATGAGTCAAAGATGAACGTGTTATAATTAAAAAATTTCCATGTGGTCAAAATTCCATTATCTCTAGAATCTTATTAATTATTTAAATATTATATATATCATATATAAATATATATATATCCATCATATATTTATTTATAATAGTCCATACCATTTTCTATTATAAATGAAATGCACCGTTCTTGGAGAGGGTAGGTCGTACGTACGCATGAACGCTACATTCATTTATTTGTCATATTAATGAATAGAAAACTAAATTATACATAGGTATATTATAATTCTGGTATAATATCATTATTTATATACATTATATAAGTTCATTAAATCCATCCTTTATACGTTCCATGTATGGCATGAATGAGTCATATCACTTTGAGGGGGCGGTAGTCAGCACTTCCTCAAATGAAATTATCGTATTTACACATCATTAAAAGAATAAAGGTTTGTTTTTAAATAAAAATTACATAATCATAGAGACAATATAAATATATTATATATCATATATAAATACACTTCCATCATAATGCCCTCCATGAGAGGTGGTAGGTGAAAATCGAACAATCATCGTTTCTTGAGGCAGTAGTTCGCCGTCTATAGAAACAGTATGTTCTAAATCCATTTGATGGATTTGGGTGTGATTGTAGGTAGAATACATAGAATAAAAACATCATAGTATATCAAATATGCTGTTGTTGTTATAAAATAATTTAATAACGATAGATTAGGGGGTTGGATAATGGAAAATAAATGTAAGAATCTTGAGAGATTACATTAACTCAAATTGGGTTACTCCTTTTGATTTAAGCTAAAAGGATTCATGAATTGCCTTCTTTTCGAGTTAAGGGTTATAAAAGGAAGGGAGGGATTTTGGGAGATTATTAGATCATATTTTGGATGATCCAAGTGGCTTGATAGGTGTGAGTAAGGTTTATAGGTTGTGGCCTTTTATAAGAGGCAGGAGGGGTACTTTAGGAATGTCTTGAAAGATTATTTTATTATAACTGAATTTCGATTTAAAAAGGTCCAAAACTATTTTAATTCCAATATAATATTATTATTGTTCTAAATAATATCAACCAATCGGTTTTAGATAAATTTATGTCTCAAATTTAACCTTATCTTTGAGATTTAACTCTTAGGTAACTAATTTAACTCTTACTATGTCTTCTTGTATATTCATAATATGTGGTTCATATAGTTACTATAAATTTCCAATAGAACCTCAGGTGGTTCATTAATGAAATTTTCAAAATTATCTAAGTCATTTGGATGAATATTATATTATTAGGAATATTATATCATTTAATAAAATAGTATTTGTTTTAAAAAGTCATTTATGTCAGTTTTTATACTATTCGTATCATGACATTTTAAAAATCCATAATAACTTTATTATCTCATAAAAACATCATAGATTCAAATATAAAAATTCATAATAGTCCATAAAATTATTTTACGGAATAAAAAGTTTCAAAATATATTCATTTTAAAATTTATAATCTCATTTATTTAAACCATTCGTTAATAAGATAATCACTACATCATCATTGTGTCATAAATAAATTTATTTATTTGTTGTATAAAAATTATAAATAAAATATCATGATGTATGAAATATTTTTATCTTTATAATTACTATTTATAGTCAAATAGATCACTTATATTACCCCATATGAAAATTGTTTTAGTAAAAAATACATGTTTATGTTATATTTTTATTTACTTTAAATTAATTCTTATAAAATGTAATTTTCACATAAAAGTTGCTCTATGGGGTCCCAAAAATCTACCCAAGGATTTCCATGGACGGAAATGTCCCATCCAATAGGATTAGGGCACGTTTTAGGGTTGTTCCATATTATTATAATAATATCTTTTACCCTTATTTTCCATATTTACCCTTTAACCATAGTAAATAAAATAATTACTAAAGTTACTATTCCTAATGTCCAAAACTAAAAGGTAACTATTTAAACAATTTGAACCTTATGATTTTAAATATAAAATCGATTATTCCAAATTCAATACACAAAATTGTTATAATTAATTTAAAATTAATTGTTGTTGTAAAACCAAACAAAGGGTTTTTAAGAAGTAAAAACTATCAAAATATTAACATGTGTTTATGTCCAATTTCAAAGTGAAATTACTTAAAATGACCATAATTGGATTAAATTATAACAATATAATCCAATTAATCTTTCAAACCAATTTAAATTACAATCTAACTATATAAATATATTATATTAAAAATCAGTTTTGAATTAAAATGCAGTATTTTTCGCTATTCATTAAAAAATGAACTTTACTAGAAAAATACCAGAATTTCACCCAAAGTAAATTTTGATATCCCACTTCAAAATAAAAATTTTATTTTTTTAATATAGAACATATAAAAGTGAAAAAAAAACTATATTTTAATAGGGTTCACCATTAAAAGGCGGTAAAACAACATTTTAAAAATATTAGAGAATTTCATGCTTAAAATTGGATTCGTTCTCATTTTTGGCCTCTAATATTCAATAGATAAATGTAATTTTTCTTAAAAAAACATTTATAATAAAATTTTATTTAGTTTTTTTCATTCCCTACAATAAAATAGTTATGCGTTAACTATAATTTAAAATAATAATATTATTATATTATTTTTCAGTATATCTCAAAGTTGTGTGTAGCGTAATATTTCAAAGAAACCCGTTGTTGCGTGATGAGTAAGCAATCGTAAAATCCATCCTATTTAATTTATAAATAATATATTATTCATAAATATTAATATAAATTAAAAATTATTATTCAATAAATACCTGGGTCATTACATCCTTCCCCCCTTTTGGAAATTGTGTCCTCACAATTTTAAAACTGGGCTCAAAAACATCATTAAAAGTACCAAATCGGAAAAAGAGTCAATAAAACTATAACATTACAAGAAATAATGTGATGTAAAAAGGTCACATAAGAAAACACATGCAAGGATTCCATGTAGGAAAACAAGGATATGGAAGAGGAAACAAACCATCATGTTCTGATAGAGAGTGATAGAAAACACAATCAAGATAAAGTTAACTACCAGAAAACCATAAACTTGTTATGGGTTAAACGATATTTGATTAACCAGTAAGAAAATTGAATGAAAAAAATTTTGTTTTATGTTTCATTTATAAATTTGTTGAATTTATTTATGAGATTGACTAATAACATAAGGAAATATACTTACTTTTCAAGTTGAGTTTCACCCTTTAATAAATTTCTACCATAAACTCATCTTTTCTCCAAACGATGAGTATTCAAGATTACTTAGTCACACCTGAAGTGCGAGAATCAAATTCTAGAGAATCACATAATCCAAAAAAGATGAACTATATATTTCCCTTGCCTTTAGACATTAACCAATACCAAAATGGTTAGTACGAGATCAGATAATTCCCAAAAATGACAATAATTTATAAAAAGAAATACTACACTTAATCTCCAAATTTTAAAAAACAGTACCCAAAGATCAAAAAACACCATTCCATACACAATTTTCCTTAAAATTATTCACTATAATCCAAACTAATATTGAATCCCAAAATGCAGATAATTCGATCACATATTCATCCATGATAAATCATAACATTTATCTCCAAATAACATCAACTACTCTTAAAGTCTCCTACTGAAAATTAATTAACCCAATAACATATTTTCTATTATTGGTTAATAATTTCCCCAAATAAACCAAATATATATATTTCCACAATAAAAACATTGATTTTTTCAAAATAAAATCCAACCATTACTCCTCAAATAAAATCCCACAGTATTGCATTTCTTTAGGGATATAGCTTCCAAAAAGAGAAAACGTCTTCCAAAATAACTTTTATCAGTTAATCAATAAATAATTTTCCTATACTATGGATATAAATTTTATCAATTAATCACCAAATAATCTTCCATAGTCCATTGGTAAGAGATGCACCCTTGTCTCCCTTTTGTTGTGGGGTCGATTCATGTGGCCTTGCCGGACCCGATAGGTTTTCACCCATCTTACGGGTTGTCCTTTTTATAAATGTCAAAAATAACCCTAACATGTTTTAACCTAAAAGGTTTTATTATACCTATAATTTTCATCCCAACTCGTTAAGACCTCAACATCTTAATTCATGAAGTCTTATATATATTTTCATTTTTTTTATTTCACCTCCATATGATAAAATAAAACTATTCCCAATATAAATCACATCATACCATGATCATGGTGTCCACATGGTTTCATCGTCATGTTTTTCATGTAGTTAGAAGGTCTATTCATTGAAACAATGATTTATAGATCCTTAAAAATTATTTGTTTCCATAATCAAAATACACCTCGTACAACTTGGGTCACATTGGTGTTCGCAGAAAAATAGTTTTTGGAAAATAATCATGTATGACATATAATTTAAAAACATATGATAAAACATGATTTTTATAAAATATTCAGACTGAGTTTGAGTTGAAACATTCAATCAATAATCCTTTTTAATTACTATAAGTATGTGCTGAGAGACTATTTTTTAAAAGAAAATATAAATTTTTAGCGCGAGGGTCTCTTTCTTCTGCACATTTTCCAAAATCATAATATCCTTCAAAATATTTTGTTAAGGTAAAATATTTGAAAATTCCTTGATAATATTTACCTTTATTGAAAATATGAGAATATTGAGAAAATAGGATTTCATTCTATTCAACCCATGATCCATGATTGTATCGAGGTATAGTGGAGGTGTTTTATATCTCAAACAACTGGTTTCAAGTGATTTGTATGCTAGAAAACTTTTCTCAATCATATAAACATTACTTTGAAATAATTACTGTAATCATGTAATTAGGAAGATTTAAGAATGTTGTTTGAGATCCTCCTCCTTCCATTTGTAATAAACTTTACTTGATCTAAAAAAGTTACAAAATAATGATTTAAGTGAAAGAATATACATATGGACTAGAAATGTGATTAACAAAAACTCTTATTCCCAAAAGTTCTCTAAACCTTTCTCTGATACCAACCAGAAGGCCCCAGCCTTAAACATTACTTAATCTAGAGATAAGTTGATAATTTGACATTAATTCAAATGAATGATCTTTTTAGGTTTATAGATTTAGATAATTAGGTCATTACATGTACATAACTTCTTGAATATTATAAGTAGAAACTTCTACTCACTAATCTGTTTTTATAAAACAAAAACTATTTAAAACGAAATATGACACTGTTTCATGTTTTAACAGCATAACTTTTCCTTGGTCCCATCCTTGACTTTATTCTTCATTATGTTATGTGAAAAATATTTCAAAACATGGGATTATCATAAATATAAAATTAAGGGATACGTAATGAATGAAAATTTTTAGTCTTTCAAAAATATGTAATCCATGAAAAATTTATCATAAAGTAATACTTTTCACCTTTAAGAAGTAGAAAAAACACTTCACTGAATATAACCTCATTGATTACCCTATTTGTAAAAAATATATTACTATAAATCCCATATAAATGAACATATAGAATATAAAGGTTACATAGGACATAAACATAGTTAAATGGAATTACCATACGGTAAACTTCCAAAAATATCACTTAATGGTATATCCATACAACCGACTTTTATACGCAATGCATTAGAGGTTTTAATGTAACCACCCATCCTTGGTTTATCACGGAACCACTCATCATTTAGTTTATCACATAACAACCCATCATTGTTTTATCACGTAACCACCCACCAAATATCCAAGTAACATTATATAATCATAACATGTAAAATATTGCAAATATCAATATTTCTCTATTAACATTTCATTTGTAATCATAAGAAATAATTTTAAGATATTGAAATACTCAATCCATTTCAAAAACCATTTTCAATACCATGATACCCAAAAAGGAAATAAGGTATTTCTTTTCCTTTTAAAAACATTAAGTCTTATAGAGGAAGCCAAATAACAATTATGGCAGCGGATAGGTCATCATCGCCGCATACGTTAAAACATTCATTTTGTCGTTTAGTAAAATTCGTAATAGAAAAAATATTCCCTTTGAATTAAAGTAAAATTAAAAAGGGGTTTATTATACACCATGTAAAATAAGGACGTGTATATTATCAAAACATGCATCAATCAAAGGAGATTGAGACGAAGTCTCTTACCTTGATTCTGACTTGTCACGTATAATCCATGTTCTTCCTGAATAATAAACTTAAGTTGATTTATACTTTTTTAAGAAACATTTTAAAGTTTTTTATTCCTTTTATATAATTTATTGCCATTTTATAACAATCATATAATTATTCATGTTCATATCGGTTATTTTATCGATGTTTGGTACTTGAGTAAAAGATGACCTTGTTATAATTTCAAATTTTCCTTTTTGTTAAAAGTCCATTATCTACATAATATTATTGATGATTTAAATATCATATATATCATATATATATATCCTTTATATATTTATTTATAATATTCCATAACATTTGGAGATAAGAAATGAAATGCACATTTCATGGAGATGGTTAGCTGTATGTACGCATGAACGCTACTTTAATTTATTTGTCATATTAATGAAAAGAGAACCAAATGATACATAGGTATATTATAATTCAATTATAATATCATATTTTATATATGTTACATAATTTAACTAACTTCATCCTTCAAATATTCTCTGTATGATATGAACGAGTAATATCACTTTTAGGGGGTGGTAGTCCACACTTGCTCAAATGAAATTATCATATTTACACATCATGAAAATAATAAATGTATATTTGTAAATAAAAATTACAGATTAATAGATACAATATAAATATAATATATATCATATATAAATATAGTTCTATCATAATGGCCACCATGAGAGGTGGTAGGTGAAAATCAAACAATCATCGTTTCGTGAGGCAGTAGTTCACCATCCACAAAAAAAATATGTTCTAAATACATTATATTGAGGTGTGTGTGAGTGTAGATCAAATAATTGGAATAAAAAAATTCTAGTATATTGAATATACTGGTTTTTTTTATAAAATAATTGAAAAAAGAGAGTTCAGTGGGTTGGATAATGGAAAATAAATGTAAGAATCTTGAGAGAATACATTACCTCAAATCAGGTAACTCCTTTTGATTTAAGCAGAAAGACTTTCTTGAATTGCCTTCATCCAAATATAAGGCTTCTAGGAGGAAGGTAGGGATGTTGGAAGCTTCTTTTAGTAGAGGTTGGATTATCCAAGGGGCTTGATATGTGTGAGTAACGGTTAGAGGTAGTGGCCTTTTATAAGAGGGAGGAGGGGTACTTTAGGAATGTCTTGAAATATTATTTTATTATAAACTGAATTTCTATTTTAAAAGGTCCAAAACTCGTTTAATTCAAAGATAATATGAATATTTTTTGATATACTCTCAAATAATAGGTTTAAAAAGTTTAGGTCTCAAATTTATCCCTATCTTTTAACTTTAACTCTTTGGTAACTAATTTAACTCCTACATTGTCTTCTTGTATATTCATAATATATGGTTAACACAGTTACTATAAAATTCCAATAGAACATAAAGTGGTTAATTAATGAAATTTTCAACATTATATAATTCATTTGGAATAATATTATAGTTTTAGGACTATTATAACATTTAATAAAATATTATTTGTTTTAAAAACTCATTTATATCAATTTTTATATATTCATATCATGACTTATTAACAATCCATAAAAACATGATTATTTTGAAAAAAAATCATTAATTCAAAGATAAAAAGTCATAAACATCCATAAATTTCGTGGATGGAATTAAAATTTTCAAAATATATTAATTTTAATATTTATATTCTCATTTATTTAAATCATTCCTTAACAATGTAATCACTACATCATCATTGTGTCATAAATAAATTTTTTTATATGATCTCTAAATAATACAAATATAATACCATGATGTAGAAAATATTTTTGTCTTCATAGTGAATATTTATTGGCTAATATATCATTTATATTACCCCATATAAAATTTTTTTTAGTAACAATTATAGGTTCATGTTATATTTTTCTTTACATTAAATTAAATCTTATTAAATGTAATTTTCACATCAAAGTGGCACCATGAGGTCCATAAAATCGACCCAAGAATTTACATTGTCGGAAATATATCATCCAATAGGATTATAACACATTTTAGGGTTGTTCAATATTATTATTATAATATTTTTTACCCTTATTTACCAGATTTACCATTTAACCATGGTAAATAAAATAATTATTGAAGTTACTATTCATAATGTCCAAAAATATATGGTACCTATTTACACTATTTGGACCTTCTGATCTCCAAATATGGAATCCATTTTTCCAATTTCAAAACACATAATTCGATGAAATTAATTTAAAATTAATTCTTATTGTCAAAACCAAAAATCGGGGTTTTATGAAGTAAAAACTATCAAAATATTGACATGTGTTTATGTCCAATTTCAAAGGAAATTACTTATAATGACCATAATTGGATTAAATGATAAAAATATAATCCAATTATACTTTAAAACCAATTAAAATTAAAATATAACTATATAAATATATTATATTAAAAGGTAGTTTTGAATTAAAATGTTGTATTTTCATTATTCATTAAAAATGAACTTTATTAGAAAAATACCAAAATTTCAACCAAAGTAAATTTTGATGTCCCTCTTCTGAAAAGAATTTTTTTCCATATAGAAAAAATAAAAGCAAAAAAACTAGATTTAAATAGGGTTCACCATCAAAATGAGGTAAAATGTCCTTTTAAAAATATTAGAGTATTTCATGCTTAAAATTGGAATCATTCTCATTTTAGGCCTCTAATATTCATTGGATAAATGTAAAAACATTTAAAAAACTTGTATAATCCTATTGTAGTTATTTTTTTCATTCTCTATTATATAATGTCTAGGCGTTAATTACCATTTAAAATAATAATAATATTATATTATTTTCGGTATAACTCAAATTTGTGTGCTAAGTAAGATTTCAAAGAAACTAGTTTTTGCGTGTTGAGTATGCTATCAGAAAAAGCATCCCATTTAATGTAAAAATAATATCTTATTCATAAAAATAAATAGGAATGAAAAAATTATTTTTCTATGAATACCTGTGTCGTTACAGTTGTAGGTTCTCTAAAATGTCATGTTTAATTAAAAAAAACAATTAACGGTGAGGGTGTGGTGTAAAATTTTCAAGAAGTTAGGAGTACTTGTGTATTGGTAACATATTAGGGGTATATAATCGACAAATATTATTAACCCAATTTGGGAATTGTTATCTCAAATTTTAATCTTGACTTACGGTTACCATATGACTTCCTCATTCTTCTACATTAGGGATAGAACACTTAGTGCACTCTTTGGTAAACCGTGCCCCAAAACCATACGCCATGTCCCGAATTAACAAAATAGTTTTATATAATTTTTCATTTTCTCCATTTTCCTATAGATTTTATTTATTTCCATATATCCCCTCTCCATTGAGTCATGTGACTCGTCACCTACCTTCCTCTATATCATGTACCACCCCCTCTCTTAGGATCCCCTCTCCACACAACTTCTCTATATTTCCTTAAGGATTCATGGTCGATCCTTTTAGGTAAGATATCTTTATCCATTATCCTCTATTTATATGGTGATTTTACATCTAATCATCACCCCCATTTCTCATATAATCCCTAGGTAATGGTTTCGAACCTATTTTTTGTATATTCAATTCATCGGGTATGTGATAGGCCTCTCAGGTTTCTCTTCTCTATGTTTTGGTCTCTTCGACTGAACAAGAAGCATTGTAGATAATTTTGGATCACCCTCCATAATTTTGTGGTTGGTGTTTCATTTCTTCCAATTTCTATTATATTCCCTTATTTTTATGTTTATTTAAATCAATTTATATTTTAATTTACGATTATATGATTGTCCCATGAGGGGTTGATTTTTATAAAATTAGATTTTAAACCTTGGAATGGTATGAAATCCCTTTCCATCTATTTTTTAAAATTCCTTATTATCTTATAAAGAACAATTTTGGGTTTTATAAGGTGTTTTTAATAACTATATTTCTATTTTATAAAGTGATATTAAATTATAGTTTCTTTCAAACAAATAATTGGGTTTTTTTTAAATTGATTAATTTTTTATCTTACTTTGGTTATTTTCAAAGAAGTGAGTTAACACAAGAGGAATATATTTTGAAATTTTTGTGGATTTAAATATGATCATAGTTGATTTAAAATGGAAAATATTGAGTTCCCATTTGAGTTTTAATAGAGCTTGATGAAGTGGATCTCTATTAAAATCATTTTTAAAAAGTGATTTCCAGTTTAAAATTTTATGGAAATGAGTTTTCATAAAGGATTTGATTACCACTTGAGAACCTTTTGATTCATGTGTCCCCTATTGGTGTGTTATCCCATGTTGGGATGTTTATTTTGATTCATTATTCACATTGTTCTGTGTTTTCTTATTATGGGGATGCTTCTATGAGGGCAGGAAGTTATGTGTGTGTTCTTTTAAGCATTTAGTCCTTGAATGAAGGAATAAATTATTGTGATCACCTACATTGGACTGTTAATGGGAACCCATGTATCTATAATAGAGTTTGGATTTTTTTCACAACATAGACACAGACTACTAGGTTCCCATATTGTTAGTTATATAACAAGATAAAGTTTTCCATTTTGATGAGGATAGGTATAGGATTGTCAAGTGGTTGTATTAGGAAAAAACTTATGATGACATGTGGGTCTGTGTTGAGAAAACTCTAGAATTGTATCATGTTAGGTCCTAGGGCAGATACCATGACACAACGATCTAGTTAGATCATTTTTGGGGATTTATTCTCATTCTTTGATTGTATCCCCTTCATCATAGATTATTTCATGGAATATATGATCTTCTCATGTGATTCTTCAGATTTTTGTACATAATATAATGGTTCATGATGGTGTCACTACTGGAAATATGGTCTTTATCATTGTTAGAAATTGGAACTAATTGCGCTAGAAAAGCGCTGTTAATCGAGGAGAAGATAAAGGGGTGTCTTTTTTATCAGTGCTTAGAAAAGCGCTGATAAAATGGTCTTTTATCAGTTATTTTTTTAGCGCTGATAAAAGTCCAAAAAATTAAAAAATAAGACAAAAAGAAAATACAATGCTCAGGGGAGCTTTTAACAGAGCTTGACCCCCCCCCCCCACCCTTATCAGTGCTAGGCGGACCCCCTCTCACTCTCCGCGTGCTGCACTTTCCCATGCATCCCCCACTTGCATGCGTGCCCTTTCTTCCACCCGAACTCAAACCCAAGACCTCCCCCCTTGCGCGCCTGCACCTTTACCACTAAGCTATTTAGTTTTTTCTCTCTATTTAATTATATATATATATAGTTATATTTATTTGTATATTAATATAGATTCATATTAATATAAATATATTTAGTTATTTTAATACATATATATATATTCATATATTAATATATACATATATTTATTTGTATATTAATATGTATTTATATTTATATATATATAGTTATATTTATTCTTATATTAATATAGATTAATATTAATATAAAAATATTTAGTTATATAAATATATATTTATTTATTTATTTATTCATATAATTGTATATATATATTTATTCATATATTATTATATATTTATATTTATATATATATATAGTTATAAATTTTTATCCATATATTTATTTGTATATAAATATATATTTATATGATTAGTGTGAAATACATTTCTAAAATATGTTTTTTATGTTTGTTTATAAATAAATAAATACATACATATATACAACACAAAAACACACACACAGACACACACATACACACACACACACACAAGTATATATATATATATATATTAACAAATAAATACAAATATATGTGTGTATTTGAAAAGCCATAGAATGCTAAAAAGGCCATAACTTCTAATCCATATGTCTGTTTCAACCCCACAAGCAGTCAAATCAAATTAAATGAAACAATATTCGATATGATATGTGGTAAAGGCATATAGGGAATTTTGATAAAAAGTTATACCTATTTAAATGTTAACAAATCATTGTATACCGACTAAAAACTCAGTTTTGGAGGCTTTATGGGACTTTTGGGCCTTGAAAAATGTGACAGAAGGATTCCTTAAGTCACTAGCATGTAGAGCTCGTCGTGATGTTTGATTTGATATGTTTTAGAGCTCAAATGGATACCTGGATCAAAATATTTGGCCGTTTGAAGTTTGAGTTGCAGTTTCAACTTATTTTAGATCTTTTATTATTATTATTTTGATTTTTTGTGTCTTCAAATTGTTATTAAATGAATATTAATCGATGATAATTAGAAAATTATTGATTAATAATATTTGTTACAATATTTTAAATCCATTTTCACTAAATTTCTTATATATTAAATGTAATAGTCTATTTATTTCTATCTTAAACATATTCAAAAAAATATTATATTTATAACAATATAAATATACTTATATAACAATATATTATTTTTCATGTTTTTTTGAGATATAATCTTTATCAGCGCTAGGAAATTACGCTGAAAAAGACCCCCATTTATCTGGGATACTAAAAAAGTGCTGATAAAGGGGCATTATCAGTGCTAAAAAGTGAAAATAAAGGGTACTTTTAATAAAAAAAAATCAGCGCTGTTAAACGTGCCCTTTATCAGTGCTTTTTTTAGCACAGATAAAGGGTGGCACTACGAAAACCCAGTTTTATAGTAGTATGTGTTTTCTTCCTTATTCATGTACGTTATATATAAAATGTTTTCAAAAGATTTTTGTAATGATTTTTAAATAAGGAAACGGGATTCATGGTTTTAATATTTTTCCAAACAATTTTTTCAAATGAGTTTGAAAAGAGTTCTTATGTGTGAAAAGTGAGAAATGGTTTTTTTGAAACTCCATGTGTTTTCCAGATTTCAAAAAAAAATTTTGGGAAATTATGCTTCGTTTTATTAAAATTATCGGTTTCAAATATTATTTTGGATTATAATGTTATAAATTTAAACCTATTTTATTTTTGAGATGGGTATTTAAAAAGGCAGTGTTTATGATATAGGTTTTAAAGTGTGACATTAAAGTGGTGTTTTTTGTATGGGGTTTAGGCCGGTAAAAGGGTGTTTTCTAAGAAAATGTTTTCATTTAACAAAATTATTGGTATGATTTTTTGGAGCATTTTATGTGTTCTTTCATCTTTTGTATAATTGTTTAGAAAATGATAATTTCTTATTATATCTCAAACTATAATTTTTAGTATGGAAAAATAACGTGACTTATTAGTATTGGAAGGATGTGGGGACCTACTGAGTGCTTATGTTATCATGCCTATAGGATCATTTTTAGTTATTGGTTCAACATATTCTTTATTGTCACCCACAAGGAATTGTTGTTCTTTTTTGCGGGTATGTGAATCATGTATTCAAAAGAAAGAAGGGATGTCATAGTTTAGTTTTATATCAACCTTTTCTATTTCATTAGCCAGTTAGGAATTTAATTCTTTTTACAAATGGAGGGTAACTATAGTTTTTGGTGGATAAAGAAGAGACTTTGGAGTGGGGAATATTTTCCTTATAAGATATTATTTTTGGAGGGTTATGTAGGTTTTTGGTGTTCGCTATTATTTCACTTTTCTCATAGTTTTAATATTAAGATAATGACTTGTTTATTTTTTTATAGTGAAGAAATATGATGTACGGGTGGGTCATTATGTATTATTATATTTCTAATACTATATTTTTATCATTCTATTAGATTTTATCATTCCCAAGTGTGTTTTTATGATTTTTAGGTACTAGTTTCCAGCCTATGATACTGGGGAATGTCCTTATGTCTACTTTAGGGATAGTACATGCATCCATCTAAATGGTCTAGACATGTTCAGTACAGTTTTCATTGGATTTACATATTTTATGTTCATGAGTATCATGAGCCAAACTATTTTTTTATCCTTTAACTAAAATTCCTAATTGACTAAATTAAATATTATAAATGATATTTTGTCTATTTAACTATGATTAGTCATTTTCACTAATGAAAAAATTTTAAGTTAGTGAAAACACTTCTTATTGTGTCATGGTCTTTGTGAGGTACCAATAGAACATGTAATGTGGTGGTATCATGAGGTTATAATGATAAAAAATCACTATAGAAATGATTTAATTGAAGCCTCGAAAATTTAATATATATATATATATATATTCTTATTTATATTTTATTCTTCCAACCTCATTATTAAAAGGTTGAAAAATTCTTCAATTTATACCTGTTTCATAATGCTAAAATTAGTGACCTTATATTGAGCTAATAAATTCATTTTCCCCACGTTATGAAACTCTTGATGAGGTATTTTTATAATTTCTTTAACATTTTAACTATTCCATATCCCATTTTCATTTCTATTAATGAAGAATGTGTTTGAAAATGTTTTTAATAAAAAAAATTATCCCAACCATGTATCACATCCTCGTTCTTCATATTTTTTCATGATAAATGATCAACTTCATCCATCACTAATGCCAATAACTCAGAAAAAATGGACAAAATTATAAATTTGTGCAATAAAAATACAAGTAGATAGTGATATGTTCATGGAAATGGATAGTGATGTTTTTTTAGGTCATTGGTTTATCTGGAGGGTAGTGCAAGGTGGTATAGTGTTTTGCAACCTAGGAGAAGAATTTGTGTGGGGTGGTTCAAGGGAGAATGATAATTGAATGGTTTCAAAGGAACAAGCAATTCTCTTAAACGTATTTGATATTTAAATTGATATATACATACATGCCTTTCAGTATCGGTGGTTCAATCATAGGAATCATGGTGAGATTCATGGTAAATCTTGAAAGAAATGATTCATGGTAATAGAAAACTAACTACTTTCTATATATTCCATAAACATGGATCATCTAGGGTATTGGGTTTCTGGTTCTATGGTTTCCATAGTTTATAAATATATCATTGTGTGTAACATTTGGAATAATTCTATGTGCCACCCTTAGATTGTGAAAAGGATTTTAGTAAAGTGTTAAATATCAAATAGTGTCTAGTTTTTGGTGTAGTATCGAAAGAGTATAGTATTTACCTAAAACATAGGGATGAATTATAGATTTTAAAATAAAAACATAAAATATAATTATCCAATTTAAGATGTTATTTAGAATAATGATTTTTCTTATTTATATGAATGTTATCTGAGAAATATTTTTACTGATATAATTTTTAAATAATCATTTACAAATGTTTAGAATATTCAAAATAAAAATATATTATTTCTTGTAAAATAAAAATAAATATTTAAAAACAAGTAAAGAAATGCATAAAGTGAGTAAGGAAAACTTATAGAACTTTATAAAAAAATCCACAATTTGAACTTAAGTGTTATGGAAATCAATAACCCTAAAGTTAGGTATCCATAGTTTTAACCAAACCAGAAAGGGTGGTCTTCCTTTTCTAACAAATACATCGATACTATGATCATACAAATTTTTTTTCCTAGAATTATAAACCATTCATAAAATTATCAGTAACTTCAGTCTTTCTAAAACTCAAAAGCACTTGATCGAACCAGATCAATCAGACATCTATTTTAATTTCAACACATAAATAATTTACAAAAATCCTAAAAAACAGACACCTTATGTAAAACTCTATAAGAAATATAATTAAGTGTTCACTTGTAAAAATATGTTACAAACTCGTCACATGAAATTCAGATAGATTGAGTTTAAAAATCTTAAGAGATTAGATTTTCAAAATCATCCTTCTCATCAAATGTAGTTTCTATTTATAATAATTTACCTAGTGGTCGTATTATTTATTCAATAGATTTGGTTGAAACAACATCATACAAACTCATTATTGAATTTAATAGATTTAGCATAGCATATTCATATGATACATATAATAATCTACACTTCTACATTAAAATTGGATTCAATCTAGTAGAATAAAAAAGTCCATTGGTTAGAATGTGTGTATATCCTATGTCTAATTAAGTTGTGTGAAATTTTTCTAGAAAACATGTATTCCTCAAAAAAATGAATTTTGTCTTATAGACTTTGTATAAATTTTTTTTGTGATACATTTTTATACTTTTCTTTTAGATTTAATAAATATTCAACCAGTGAACTTTTATCTTCATTCATTTGATGTATAAAGTACATGTCTGTCCATTTTAAGGATGTTTCGTCTATTTTATTTCAACCATGAAATAATAATAATGTTTTATTTGATGGTAATATCATTCAATGTATAGTAATGAAATTCAGGAAAAATATTGTTTGAGATATTAGGAAATATAATACTGAGTAAAGTATAATCTTTTAAATAGGTGGTTTTTTATTTTCAAAAATATTATTAGAATGTGATGAAAGAAAAATTTCAAAAAAAAACTATCCCATTTTTTAATTCACAAGTCACAAAAATTAAATAGAAATAATAAGTTTAAAAAACATTGAAATATATTAACTCATCATGTATTCTATAATTATGATTTTTATCATTTTTCATCAAAATATATAAATTTCTTAATCATCTTCCCTGCTGTCCTAAATTTTTTTAGATCAGAAATTTGAGGTTATTTCTCTTATAACCATTATAATTTTTAAGAAATTAAATATATATGATTTCACATTCTTCTTCAAATGTTTGATTAATTTCACCCTCACTATATTTTTCAAAAATAATTTGTGGGAGATATAATTTGTACATGAAATATTAGAAAAAAATAATATGAAATAATATATATGAAAATTTATTCGTCCAAAATATATCTGAAATAAATTCATCAAAATAAAATTTTTAGAAAAAACCATAAAAAATATTAAATGAAAATATTCATCTGAAACATACATAGAAAATGTTTTTTTTATTGATTATTAAAATCACTCAAGAGTTTATAGAAAATTATAATCTTTCCTTAAAAAAACATTGATGATAGCATTCATTTTCATGGAATCTTCCTAATACTTATATATTTCATCAAAAACATCCTTGATCATTCCTACATCCAGTAAAATAATTTCTATCATTCTATTCCCATTATTTCTCATTTTCAATTATTATTTTATAGCTTGGATCCTCCTCCCTTGTTCAGAGATTTCATCATCTTGATTCATTTCAAGTGATTTTATATTATCAATTTCTATTATGCATTCAAACACTTTTGATATAATATGACTTTCATGTGCTAAAATTTATATTTTTATTATTCCATCAATTTTATTATCATAAAATTTTATGTATCCTTAAATGTGTATGATTCACATATTTTCTTGTTTCATCTTTATTTTGACAATTTTTTCCATTCGATTGAAATCATCAAACTTAGCCTCATTTCAAATAGTAATTTCAGCATGTTTTTTCATTGAATTTGAGTTTTCAAAAAGTTAAATTATTCTATGGATATATTTTTCATATATCATATATATCGAGAAATATTTTCATCATTACATCAATTGTTTTGATCAATTCGTGGAAATAATTAATTTTAAATTCAACATCTTGAATATTTCTAATTAGATGACACTTGGTGGAATTAGATGAAAAATCTAGAATAGACATAGAAACTATTAGGGAGGGTCTAAATTTATCTTTTCATTAATCATATTGTTCCTAAAAAACATCAAAAAACATCACCTTTTTTATCTATTTCTTCTTTTCAAAAAGCTTTTTTGGTGGAAGCTAGTCTCCTTCTTCTGATGGTTTTTATTTTTCTTATTCACTATGATCAAAATATTTCTTTGATTGAGTGTATAATGATGTAAAATTATAAACTCAAATCTCCTAAATGCCTAAATCCCTATTTATATCTCTTTAATAACCTTTTTCCTCTCTCAAAAATACCTTTCTATATTTTTGAGAATAATTCTATACATTATCATCAACATATTCTAAAAAACATTTCTCAGTATCAACTTATATTCCATTATATGTCTATACTACAGAAGGTTCTTTAGAAAAATGGATTTCTAGTCCTTTTAGTTGAAAATGTAAAAATGAGGAATTAAGAAAGGAAGTGATTTTGTAAGAACATATTAATGAATTTTTTTTATATCTTCCAAATTCAAATGAATTTGTTCAATAAATCTTCATAAATATTTTTCCATCCTTGAATTATTATATTTTTATTTTTTCCTATTATTATGTTCTTCATCGTGAAGATTCATATAAGTACCCCCCTTGAGAGATAAATAATCTTCCTTATTTAGTCCAAAAAAGAATACTGACATAATTCTAGGCTACAAGTGTTCCCTTACAAAAACAAACTATAGTAAAGGATGTGGTGACCCACATATCCATTATATAGACTTGTGGATGGAGGAAATTAGACTTCTCTAGATCCAATTGCTCAAAATAGAACACTTATATGGATCAACTATTGAAAAAAATTTCTTCGAATGATGAAATAATTTTAACTCATCATGTTTTATAAACAATGGTGTATGTTTTATTTGAAAAAGATTCATTCCATGGAAACATGATAATTTAATCAAAAAAAGTTATAAACAATATAAAAAAGTTATTAAAACATTAGATAAAAAAATTATGACTATAGATTATATAATTACCACCCTAAAAAATAAATATTTGATTATGGGATTTCGTTTGGTTATATATTAACGTCATTTGTTTTTAAAAACAAATCGTTAAAAAATATGAAATTGAAATTTTTTCAGAATATTTTTTAATAAAAATTTTTTCCTAAAAATATATCTCCAAATATTTTTAAGGAAAAAATATTTCCATAATATTTTAATAAAAAACATTATCCTGCACATTTTATGGAATATTCTTCGGAAAATTTAAATTGAAAAAGTTTGAAACATAAAAAAAACAAAATATTTTCAAAAAATGGAAAATTTTACCCCCCTTTTTAGAAAAGGTTATTACTATAAGGATATGTAAAAACAGAAAGTAGATAAATGATCATTTGTTTTACCAATACATTGTTCTATTTAATGTATCTAAATCTAATTTAATTTATAGGTTTTATAAAAATATCAGCTAGTTGTTCTTGAATTCTGATAAATTGTCAAATGATGTATACTTTTTGTGTGTGATTGGAAATAGTGTCATATATCTATGTAAATTTTTCATGAGTTATGAGAAATTTTTTTACTAATTTATATTTCACTTTTGTTATCACCCAAAATATGATTTTTTTTGTAAAAACACATTCCAAAGTTTGTGACTATGTGTTGAATCGACAACACATGAGCACAATAACTTATAGTTCCTATGTATTCAGATTCGGTAGGGGGAAGTAATACTTGTGCATTTTTGTTATGCACCTTTACTTTTTATTAATAAATTTTGGGGATCAGGCATGCCTGATCTGAATATTCCTGGTACTTGTGCTTTTTCTTATAAGAAAAAGAAACTAAATCTATCATAAGAAATTAAAACGTCAAGATGTAGTTTTTATATCAATTTCACATCCACCTAATACATCATCTGACAAAAATAATTAAAAATAATTTTTAGAAGAATAAGAAATTTCATGTTTCAGAGTTCCCTTAATATAATGAAAGATTAATTTTACATGATTAATATGGGACTCTTATGGAGTAGCTTAAAATCTATCACATAATTATACAAAAAATACTAACATTTTCCAACTAGCTTTAAGGTATAGTAATCTACTAGTCATTCCATGAAAAGTCTTATGATCAACAGGTTTTCTATATTCATCAAGATCTAATGTTTCTGAGTTTCTGAAAGAATAAATTATAATTTTAGTACTTTTATAGCCAAAATTTTTTTGTAAATATTTTATATACTTCTGTTAGGATATAAATGTTCCTTACAGTCTTTGAGAAATTTGAAAAATAAGAAAATAGTTAATTATTCCATTTTTATCACCAAATTTCCCTTAACAAATTTTATTTGTAACCAAAATATAGTTAGTCTATTACAATAGGCTCTCTGGGATTTATTAAGTCCATATAGGGCCTAAGTGAGTTTAAAAACGTGATCTGGGGATTTTTTTTTTAAACTAGGTTGTCTTCCTACACAATCATTCTCTTTATTGTATACATTAAGAAAATAAAACATCACATCTATTTGAAAAAGAGTGAAATTACAGAATGTTGCAAAGGATATAAGAATATGAATAGATTCTAGTCTATCTAATGGATAAATAGGGTCTTTATATTCTATTCCTTCTTTTTGATTATATACCATCAAAATAATTCTATATTTATTTCTAATAATTATTCCATTTTCATAACCAATAATACAATATACCAATTTTACTCTAATTATAGTAAAATCATTAGGATGTTCATCTAATGTCCAAACATTATTCCTCTTAAACTAACTGAGTTCATCATGGGTTGCTTTTAACCAATGTTCATCACCTAAAACCTCATCGGGAGTCTTTAGTTTAAATTTGGAAAAAAATCACAATGATCACATTAATTTATTAGGGAACTTCTATTTTTGAAAGGTTGATCTACATTATCAATGATATTATCAGTGGGATGATACCTTAATATTGATTGATTCATTGGCTTCATAATTCATTGTTCATAAATAATATGTTAAATATCTTATCGAGGTATATCATCAGAAAAACATTCATCATCTTTTACATCATTAGAATAATTATCCATCATGGTTTGAAAATAGTTGTATAAATAACATCTGAAGATCTAGTTTCATTTTTTAAAATAAAAGGATTAATTTTATAAAATATTATATGTTTGATTTTATCAACAGTACTTTAATTTTCATTAAAAAATGTATAATCCATATTAGTTATAGAATTTAAAATGAAAATTACATCATCTTCTTTGGAGTGAATTTAATTACTTTATATTTAGTATTTAGAATGAATATGTTCCAACCAAAAAATCTCAAGTAAGAATGTTTAGTCATTCTTCCTATACAAAATACATAAGTATTTTTATTATGAAAAGGACTAAGTAAAACGTGATTTATGGTATAGAAGTATGTACTAACTATTCCATCCTATAAATGTATAATAATTGAGTATTCACTCAACATGGTTCCTGAATTACTCTATTTATCCTTTCAATTAAACAATTTTTCTGAGGTGTTCTAGGTGCTGAAAAATTATCTATTATACATTTTTTACAAAAACAATCTAAATATAAAATCAATAATTATCCATCATTATCACTTTGAATACATATCAAATTTTGTTTTTCAAAATTTTATCATGGGATACAAAATTTCTAAAATAGAAAAATTCTTTTTTATTTTTCAATAGATTATAGACCCATGTGTATCTAATGTAGTCATCCACTAATACATATAGTATTTTCCTCTAATACATTTAGTTTTTGTTAGAACTAATAAATCAATGTGATCTAACTATAAATCATATGAATTTTAAACTTAAATAATATATTTAATGATTGACTTATGTTTATATCCAACTTGACAATGACCTGAAACTTTAGAAGAGTTGAATCAAAGATCTGATAAATCTCTAACAATACGTTTCAAAGAAAGTTTTTCTAAATTTATATCTTTAGAATGTCCTATAATCCAATTAAATAACCAATAATATTCATCTATTATTATAAGTTAAGGTAAATCTTAGTTTAATAGGTCTTTTAGGTTTATTGTGTAAACATTATCATGCCTATCGTTAGAAAGAATAAACATACCTTTTGAACTTTCAACAGTACATTTATCATTACTAAAGTTCACATGGTAACTTTGATCACACAATTTAATTACAATAATGAGGTTGTTCTTAAGTCCAATAGAAAATAAAAAAAATTCAAATTAAATTTTTTCCTTGTAGAAGAATATCACTTATTCCATATATCTCTCCTTGAGAATTATCACCAAAAGTGAATTTTCCAACATTCATCTTGATGATATGTTGGAAGAGTTTTTTTTTCTAAGTCAATTTCTGAGAACATACAATATCAATATTCAAATATTATTGATGTTGGAACTATTATTATTTCCTTAAAAATTATAAGATCAAGTATTTTGGAACCCATGTTATCTTGGATCTAGAACTGTTTGTAAAAATCACTTTTGGAATCCACATCTAGCCAACTATTTTATATTGAAAAGTGAATAATTATTTAGAATTTAATATCTATGAAAACCTAAATATTAAACTTCATTAAAAGGTAATTTAATCTTTTAGTGTCCATCAATTTTAAATCTCTTATAAAATGGGGTACATTTAGAAAAAATATATTAATTTTTGAAATGAGTTTTAGATATTAAAAATATCCTTACTATAGTATTTTGATGAGGTATCATCTATCTATACATGTTATCAAAATTTTCTTTCCCAGATTTAAAATTTTATTGTAATTTTCTCAAACTAAATATTTACTACCAATAGGTTTGGTAGAACAATATTTTGTATATAATTCTTTTAGAATATTTGAAATATCTAGGGAATGATTTTAAATGATTGAACTAGTCTTAGAATGTTTAGAATTTTCTTTTCCATGTTTTTATAAACATTATTATTAAATTTATTAATGTAATATGGCATATCTAGATACTTTTATATAACTTGGTAAAGAACCATCTTCATGAGATGAAGTATATTTTTATTCCTCCAAATATGTTAAATTATTTTCATCATCCAAATAAATATAATTGTCATTTAATTTTATGTTGGTTAAGGATAAATTTTATACCTTAGACATAAATAATTATTAGTCTTTTCAATTCCATCATATAATCACATAATCTTAAAATTATCACTATTTTCATATAAAGAGTTTTCAAAAGAGCTGTCCCCACCACTATCGCTCCAGGTGTATGCTACTTTAAGACTTATCTTGTGTTTATACTTGTAGAACTTATTTTATTTTATGTTTTCTTACATTTAATTTATGCTTCAGAAAATATGGTCTATTGTGACTATGATTCTTACATTCATAACAAATAATTCCAAAAGAATATTTCTTACCACATCCTTCTATAATATTTTTATTTTATTTATAACTGATGTATTTATTTACAACAATATTATTTAACCTATTACCCTAATTCTCAAGATCATTTTTAATCTTTTCATATTAAATAATTTTTATCACAAATTTCAATTCATTTTTATTCAAAGATTTAATAACTTTTTCTTCATATCATACATTCTAAACTACCATAGTAATAGAAATAAACAACACTATTATTTTTCTTTCTCTTTTCAGACTTCCTTTTCAATCAATCATAATACTTCCTCAGAGTTCTAATAATACCATGAAAATTATTTTTTTTCAGATTCACAGAATCGTATATAGATATTATTTTTTATTCTCTTTATTTTGGAATAATATCAAAAAAAAATCAACATGATATTCATCAGTCAAATTTTTTTCTACCAAATATTCTAAACTAGTGATAATGGTCATTAATTATTGATGCATTTTTTTAGATGACTCTCTTTTTATAAAATCAAATTCTCTATAGTCATTTCAAAACAACACTTCTTACCTCAACAGCTTTGTAGTTCCAAACTTTGTAACCTCCAGTTTCTTCAATATATTACTTGTTGTTTCACATAAATAAAAACAATGCTATATATTCATTTTCATAGAATATAAAGAAATATTTTAGAATCTATGATTTATTTGATATTACAACTTTTCCTCTTTGGAAAAAGCTCTAATCTATTTTTCAAGAATTTTATTATCTCTTATAATCATGAAAATGTTTTCTACTTCAATATTTATAAGTAAGGTCTTTATGTGATATCTAAAATATTCATAATGATCGACATAAAATTTAATTGGTCTGATTAAATTGGTATATTCATGTGTCCCAACGCAAAAACATTCCATCTTAAAATCAAGTGTACTCTTTTGTAAAAAATATGCATTTGTATAAAATTTCATAATATGTAAAACTATCTCGGATACCAAATATGGGATCAAAAGAGTTTTGTATTTACAAAAAATATTAGGGTGAATTTTAGTTTAAAAAAAGAAACACATTCAATTTACTTAACCTCATCAAAATGGTATGTTATAAACATATTTATTTATATTTATAAGAATGTAATCATACAATAATTTTACTCATATACTATATAATTAGAGTTTAGTAAAATTTTGAAACATAATAAATAAACATTCCTTATTTTAAATACAAAAAAATTAACTTGTAAAAACTAATAAAAATTTATAATGATCGAATGGAAAAAAGTACATGACATTATAATAATGATCTAAAAATTAACCTTAACTATTAAGTAATTAAATAATCCTAAATTTATATATCCATATTTCTAACTAAACCATAATGTTTTGTCTTCTTTTACCAACTAATCCCTAAATACTATAATTGAAAAAAAAATTGTTTCACTAACCTTGGTAACCCTCAACAAAATGATAAATAACATATATCTTTCTAAATCGTTAAATCCCTCTATTAAATCGGATCATACACATATCAATTAGAATGTCATAACTTAATTCATTCACAAAATTCCTCTTAAATAAATTCCTTAATGAAAACACTCTAAATAAATACAATTAATAATTCACTCATAACAAAATAGTGTAATCTTCTCACATAAAATTTATATTTAATGGGTTTCAAAATATTGAAATAAAATATTTTCAAAAAATTTCCTTCTCCTCAAATGAATCATCTACTTATAAGATTTTATCTCAGGGTCATACTCTTTATTCTTCAATGTTTGTTGCAACAACATCAAAAAACATTCTTATTTACTGTAAAAGGCTCAACACAATATATTCATCTTAATATTTTAACAATTTTCACCAATATTATTTATTTGGATTATTTCTAGTTGATTAACTAATGTTTATCTGGTAGAATGTATGAAGTTTCTCTTTTCAACTAGGCTTTGTAAAATTTCATCAAGAAATATTTCCAGACTCCTTTTGATGAATTTTTCCTAGAATAATTTTTATAACATCACCCATTGAGACACTTTATAATTTTTCTTCTAAATTTTATAAACGTTCGTCCAATAAACTTATATCTATATCCATATTATATAAAAAGTGTGTGTAATTCTATTTTGAGGATGTTATTTCTGAATTATTTCATTTGGATGACATTAACAAAGTTCTATCCAATGGTTAAATTTTTTTACGCCCGATAAAAATTATTTCCATAAAAAAAATTAAATATATTGGGAAATATAATGTTAGTAATTCATAAACTTTTAAATAATTGGTTTGAGAATTTAAAAAATATAATAAGGATATATTGAAGGAAAAATTTAAACTCAACTATGGGAACATACATAGTGTATGACTAGGACTTCACAACCAATCATATGCTAAATTCCTTGATTATATTGTATCTTAGAAACACACTCTACATAGGATTTTCATACATGTAATGTATACTGATGAGAATATGACTCAGGGTTCAGACAAGTTCATGTCGATCCACTCCATTTTGGCATATATAGCACGTGGTTAGCATGAAATCCATTTTTTTCAAATGGCAAGATCATTAGCATGGTACATTTTTATAATGGAATTAATGATCCGTATGTAGGGTGTAAATAAATACACATTCTGTAGTTGAGAAGTATATAACATTGGATTTACATGTACATACTCAAGTGTCTCACAAATTTTTTACATCATACAGCCTACTAGACACATCGTATTTATTAAATTCACATCAAAAAATGGTAATGGTACATTCCTAACCACCTCCTAATGTATTCATTTCATGTACATTGGGGTACATGATGGGTACTTGGTAGTTTGATTACACTTTCCCTAAGTTATCACCCATGTGTCAGATTTGGAAAAGTAAAAAGTCTATTTAGAGAATTTTTCTACATAAAATATTATGGAATGATCCTATTGTATATCTTAGTTGATTATAAGGATTTTGGGGTGTTTTTGACATCTTAGTTCCTTAGTGGTGATTACTATATTCACGTCTATTGTTAAGAGAGGATACATTTTTTTACTCTTTTGGTGATGTGCATATGATTGGGACTGTGACCCTTAAAATACCTAGAGTTTATTACTCCCCATGATATGTGATAATGATAAGGAATATATCCTCCACATTCATTATATAAGTTTTTAATTCCCCCCAAATATTAATTTTTTGGGTCATCCTAGGTGTGGGTTCGGTAATCCCATTACCCCTGATAAGGCATAGGTCCCATATATTACTAATAGAATAGGTCACTCTCACACTATCATGAAATGAGTTATTTATCTATATAGTTAGGTACATAATAATTTGATGGGATTTTATCAATGAAGTGTGGGAAATGTATCAATTTTTTGGAATCATTTTACCAACATGCATACATCAGTGAGACGAACATCCACTATTACAGATTCAATGAGGTGATATGGATTTTTATATAGTTGAGTAGTTTTGGAAAGTTAGTTTGGAACTTCAATCGGCTAAATCTAATACCTCAGTAGGGCAGGGGTCCAATATTATGTTTAAGGATAAAAACATGGATGATCGGAATTCTAATTGGTTCAAATATATTGAGCCCTACGTAATAATAGGCTCACCATAGTTTCCTTCAAGATGAAACCTGTAACTAGGAAATTGAATTTAGACTATAATACCCTTTTAAAATTCTATGAATAATTATATTCTTATGATATTTAACCCTTTATATAACTGATATATGATGATTGGGGCGTCTCTATGTCCCTATGAAATATAGCTCTAGAGAATATCTAGGTTCTTTTAATCTTTTTTGTTCCTCATTTCCTCCATGGTATGAGATAACTTATTTTTGTATCTTTCCTTACTAGATTTATGGTGACCTAATAAGTATATATATACTCACCCGGGCACTGGAATCATTACCATTTGTTTTTTTCATTGTATAAAAATAATAGATTAGAGGACACTTTTATAGATGTAAATTTAAAGGATATAGGTGTGAAGATGCATAGTGGTGTACAATGTTAAATGGATGTGATGGCAAGGATACACAATGAGTATCATAAAAGTATATTCCATGTACCATAAATCAACCACATTTGTTAAAGTCATGATAATCATAGTAAATCTTGTGGGGTGACACATCATGTATTGACCTCAAAATGGAATGAAATGTTATTGGAAGTATAAGATGTGTAACTAGTGTAGACACCATTGAACCATAAAAGGTTTAGAATCCATGTAAATCATCAAATTGTGTTTGGTCAAAGTACATTGAATTTTAACTACTATATAATAAACACTTCCAGATGTGATTACACAATGTGTATCTAGTTTTAAACATCTTATAACACCTGATAACCCATGTGAAATACATATATATTCCCTAATTGTGTTGTGTGTGTTTCCCAGGTTAAAATATGTGGCATGTTGATGGTTGTAAACATCATGTAAAGTGTTTCAAATCACACAAGTTATATTCCTAGATAATATTTTCAGCTGATTCGAGGATGTTGATAATTAAAGTGAGGCCAAACTACATGATGTGAGCCGAGATGTAAAAGTCATGTGATAGTGTTTGTTTTGAACAAAGTTCACATTGGGTAATCTTTGGTCGGTCATGTGGAATTAAATGCTTTAATAATTATTATCCATGTAATTTTATAAATCCATGATTTATGTGGTCATCATACAAGTATTATACTTTATATCCATCTATAGTTGTATACATTTCATATATCCCTAGTATGTAATATTATTGTACACAATGTTCTGACTACAAAAATTGTCCCATGAAACTACACAACATGTATATCATGACATTCCATGTAGTTATATAATCCATATAAATAGACATTATATGACATGGATAATACATTTTGTCATCCACATGTATTCTAGAGGGATGAATCATTTTGTGTACATATTGAACTCTAGAAATGGGTTTAAGCATACATTGAAATGTACACACTGTGTAACCTATGGTACATAACAAGTATGTATTAAATTCAAAAATTAATTCAAACTAATCTTAATGCTAAAATACATTTTACTATGTCATTACTCAGTGTCTACATATTTAATTTTAATTAAATTTATATTTATGTAATTTATTTAAAATTATACTGGTCATGAATTGTAACGTCCTGAGTCTAGAGCCCCTCCACTGGTGCCCTGTACCCGGTTCGCTACATGACCTCAAGCGCATTTCCCCAAACGCCAAAGGCTACTGACTAGCTGCGAGGGCCTTGGTGAGTCAGTGGAGAAACTATGCCCTTATTCGGTAAGGTATACGAGGTAATAAAACCACAATAAACATCAGAAGCAGCAACCAACATGCATAACAATAGAAACCAAATGGCGGAAGCAATGTAGATATATATAACAATGATGAAAATAATGTATCAGGTACAAGTATCAAAGGAAAACAGAAAACACAACAACGTGCTGAAGTACAACAGAAACCAAGTTCAATAGAAAACAAAGTAATCTCCTCATCATCGCCAGCCACGTCTCGGTCCCATGCTCCCCAGCTCCTGGTGAAATCAAGATCATGAAGTAGAAGGGTGCTTTCCCTCGTCTATACCTACAGCAACATAGTCTGCTTGGGCCCAAAAGCATGGCCAAAACAGGGTGTGAGATACAATCCCAGTAGGAAATCACCCAAATATTTGTGCCTAACGGTCAATGAATACATGGTAGTACTAAAACAATAAGCAGTAAAAAAAAGCACAAAAAGCTACAGACCACATTTCTAACATGTATAGCACACAAGTAAGCAGCCAGCAACAAGAAGAAAAACAGGTAACCCTTTGGGTAGCTCTCCCAGTCTATCTCCTATGGTTCAACCTCTAAGTACTAGAAACCCTATAGGAGGCACACACAGTCTCACACCTCTGGTTCAGCTACGTAATTAAGCAGACTCTCTGGGGAAGCACTCACCGTCAATTCCCCCTATAGTCTCTTATTTTGCTAAAGGCTCTTTGGGGAAGCACTCAACATCAATTCCCCCTATAGTCTCGCATCGTAATTAAAAGACACTCTAGAGAAGCCCTTCCGTCAATTCTCCCTTTGGTCTGCTACTCTAGGTTCTCACAGTCCTGAGTATAACCAAACAAGATCAATGCATGTGTATCATCCATGTAAACCTCAAGAACTACTTGGCTATCAACTAAGGATCAACAACAACAAAAACAATAGTTCCACTATCCTACGACTAGGCATGACAACTGGAAAAACGCCAAACAGGAAGAACAAGCATGGAAAAGCAATCAGAGCACAAATAAATTACTCTAATCACAAGCAATAACCTCTAATAAAGCAATAAAGAAAAGCAGGCAAGAAACAAGGGCAAAATAGAAAACACGCAATACCCCGTTCAGGTGTATTGGTGGAAATTGTACAAAATATCCGTCAACTTTCTACGGAAAGGCACAAACCACCTACCTCGATCCTAGGATATCGATATACATGAACCTCGATGACATATTCCCCTTAGAACGATGTAGATCTAAGAAAACACACCAAATGTTCATCCCACGATATCTTGGAAACAAGGAGGACTCAAGAAACATGGCTCATGCAGAAGGAAGAACTCACCTCTACAATTCCAAGGCAATCGACCATGCTCAAATCGGAGAACGGATGGTGAGGCAGGACTCTGTCAAAGATCCGGTCGTACGGACGCTCTCAGACGGTCAAAAACTGAAGAAGAAGACGAATATGGGGGTTAGGCGTGATCCCGGTCCGTTTAATGAAAAAAAAAAGAAACTACACGGCCTATACTTCTAGAGTACATGGCGTGTACTTCAATTTTTTCTGTACTCCAAAAAACTGGCCTCCACCTCAGCAGTACACACCGTGTGTGTGGCCCGGACACGGCCAGCACCCGACTTCGAGTCGGAACAGAGTACATGGCGTGTAATCGGAAAGTACATGACGTGTACTTTGAAAATTTCAAGAAAAACCATTTTTCGTAAAAACTCCAGAAAAAAGAAAAATCATACCTGAACAAATATCCGGGTTCTTACAAACTTCCCCCCTTAAAGAAATTCATCCCCAAATTTCCCTAATGAGTCTGAGAAGAAGAAACCCCGGACAGCTCCGGCCACTGTGATCGTACATCAGCCTCCCTCTCCTAGGTCTCGTCCTGTACTTTCCCATGCTTCCATAGCACTCGTACCAAAGGAACAGACCGCCCGCGGAGAACCCTCATACTATGATCGACAATCCGGATAGGATGCTCATCGAACGATGCATCCGCTTCATGCTCAACTTCCTCGGGCTGAAAGACGTGAGAAGGATCTGAAAAGTAATGTCGGAGTTGAGAGACGTGGAAGACGTCGTGCATGGACCGATACCTCTAAGGTAGCTGCAACCGATAGGCGACCGGCCCCACTCTCTCCATGACCTCAAATGGCCTGACGTACCGTGGTGAAAGCTTACCATGTCTCCGAATCCTTTTGTTTCCCAACCTCGGTGCAACACAAAGGAAAACCAAATCCCCAACCTCGAACTCCAGAGGTCATCTCCGCTGATCAGCATAAGACTTCTGCTGAAACTGTGTTGTAGCCATCCTCTTCCTAATTAGCTCTATCTGCTCTGAAGTCTCCTGTACAAGACGAGGTCCCAACAAAGCTGCCTCTCCTGCCTCCAGCCAGCATAAGGGTGATCGGCATGGCCCACCGTACAAAGCCTCGTATGGCGCCATCTGAATGGTCGCCTGGAAACTATTGTTGTAGGCGAACTCTACCAGAGGAATATGCTTCTCCCAAGAACCGCCAAAGTCAAGGATGCAAGCTCGGAGCATATCCTCAAGCACATGGATCGTGTGCTTGGACTGGCCATCAGTCTGGGGATGGTATGTTATCCTCAAAATTACCTATGTACCCAAGGCCTTCTGAAGTCCCTGCCAGAACTGAGAGGTGAAGCGCGCATCTCTGTCTGAAACAATAGAGTGTGGAACTCCATGTAGACGCACAATCTCACTTATGTATAGTCATCCCAGGTCATCGACACTGAAGGTCTCCTTGATCGTCAAGAAGTGACCAACCTTCATAAGTCTGTCGACGACAACCCAAACAGCATCGTTCCCTCGAGGTGATCTCGGAAACCCAGTCATGAAGTCCATCACAACATCGTTCCACTTCCACTCCGGAATGGATAACTGCTGTAAAAGTCCTGTTGGTCACTGATGCTCTGCTTTCACCTACTGACAAGTAGAAAATCTCATGACAAAACCAGCAACATCCTTCTTCATACCTGGCCAACAGTACTGGCTATGAAGATCCCGATACATCTTGGCGACGCCAGGATGAACTTCCCAAACTGAGGAATGGAAATCCCGCATCAGCTCCTCACGTATGTATGCTGGAACCCATACACGTCCTTCGAAATGCAAGATATCATCCTCGCCTACTGTCCATCCAGGAAGAGGGTCCTCTCCTGACACACTCTCCCACAGGACTAAGCCTTCTGAGTCTTATAGCTATTTCATCCGTACCCGATCAAGTAGCGTGGAGGTAACAACTACAGAAGATAGAAAAGTTTGTCCCCGTCTGTTGTGCACCTCTAGATGCATCTCGGAGAACAGAGCTATTAGATTCCATTCACTACTAGCCTTCTGAACTGCCTGAATCTTAGTTCTCCTACTCAACGCATCTGCCACGGCATTGCCCTTTCCCGGCGTATAGGCAAGCTCGAAGTCAAAAGACTGTAGATACTCAACCCACCTGCACTGCCTCAGATTTAGATCACGCTGAGTGAAGATATAATTGAGACTCTTGTAGTCAGTGAAGACCACAAAGTTCTCTCCTAAAAGATAGTGTCTCCAAAAGCGCAAGTCATGAACAACAGCTACCAACTCCAGATCGTGCATAGGGTAGTTCCTCTCATGAGGCCTCATCTGTCGAGACCCATACGCAACGAATCCATCTCCCTCCATAAGTACAGCTCCCAGCCTGATACCCGAAGCATCACAGTAAACAGTGTAACTCTTACCTGGCTCTGTCAAGACTAGTATCGGTGCTGACGTCAACCTCCCTTTCAGCTCCTGAAAGGCTGACTCACAAGAATCTGACTATAAGAACTTTTCCCCCTTCTTGGTCAGACCTGTCAAGGGTGCTGCTAAACGGGAAATTCCCGAATGAAGCGTATGTAGTATCCAGCCCGCCCTAGGAAGCTCTGTACCTCAAAAACGTTCTTCGACTGCTCCCAGGAAACTACAGCACTCACTTTCTCTAGGTCCACAGATACTCCTGCCTCTGAGATTACATGACCCAAGATGTGAATCTGATCCATCCATAAGTGGCACTTTGAGAGTTTAGCATAAATTTGATTCCCTCTTAGTGTACTCAGAACGATCTCAAGATGGGTGGCATGGTCGTGTTGAGTGTGAGAGTAAAACAAGATATCATCCACGAAGACCATGAAGAAGGAATCCAAGTAAGGATGGAACACTTGGTTCATCAGTGCCATGAAAACTACAGGTGCGTTCGTGAGTCCGAAAGACATGACTGTATACTCGTAAAGACCGTACCGGCTCCTGAAGGCTGTTACAGGTATATCTGCTAGTCTAACACGCAACTGATGATAACCGGACCTCAATTTGATCTTCAAGAACACCCGGGCTCCTCGAAGCTGATCGAAAAGTTCAGCAATCTGCGGAAATGGATATCGGTTTTTGACCGTCAACTGGTTCAGCTTTCGATAATCCACACAAAGCCGAAGGGTACCGTCTGCCTTCTTTGCAAACAGGACATGCGAACCCCAAGGAGATGTTCTAGGCCTGATGAATCCCTTATCCTGTAGCTCATCCAACTACTTCTTGAGCTCCTCCAACTCAGGTGTGTCCATCCTATAGGGAGGAATGGACACCGGTACCGCTCTTGGCACGAGCTCAATAGAAAAGTCTACCTCACGCTCCGGAGGCAACCCTGTAAAGTCATCTAGAAAGACATCCCAGAAGTGATCCACCACTGGAGGAAAGTCCAACTGTGGAGTCCCCTGATCATCCAGATAAAGACTAGCAATCTGGGTCATCACTCCTCCTAGACCAAGATGCTCGAGTCCTGCCCGACTCACCCGAACGTCCCATTCTCCTGTATGAAGGAATGATTCACCCTCTAGTGAAATGAAACTGACTCTGCGGTGATAACAATCGACAAATACTTGGAAGGGATTCAACCAATCCATGCCAAGGATGACATCATAGCTTGTCATCTCTTGGACATAGAGGTCCCATAAAAAGTGATAACCTGCAACCTCGAGAGGGAACTCTCTACACTGGCGTACACTAGATGTCCTCATTCCAAAAGGTGTGCCTAGTGTCAATGAGTCGGCCAAAGAAAAGATGCAGTGTCCAAGGCTCTCCACAACAGCAATAGAGATAAATCTATGCGTAGTACCAGTATCAAAAAGGGCTGAAGATAAAACTGAGGCTACTAAAATCGTACCTCGAACAGTAGAAGGGTCGGGATCCTGCTCATGATAAGTCTGCTCCATGGAAAAAGACTGGCCTGCACCGCGGCCCTATGCCCCTGACTGACTACTCTGAGCTGAACCTCCCTACTGGTATTGAGGGACTGGTGGCTGACCGCCACGGCCTCGACCGCCACCTCGGCCTGAATGGCCGAAAGAACTCCAGTTCCTTGACTGGTGAGAGACTGGTGGGGATGCTCCTGAACGAGGAGTCATGGAAGAACCCTGGTCACATGCTGCTGGTGAGAAAACCTGGAAGAAGCGCTGAAGGTGACCCATCTTGCCGCAAGATCGGCACTCCATGAGGTCTCTCTAGCACTGCGGCCTCGTGTGCCCTGTCCGGCCACAATGGTAGCGTGTCACCTGGCTGCCTGATGACGCATCTCGCTTCCTCGAATCACCGTGCGTAGGCTCCCTACGGCTCTTATTTCTGTCATCTGAAGGAAAGCTAGCTCTAGAAGCAGAACCGCCCTGGCTTGCAGCTCTGGAGTCTCTCAGATTGCACTCTGCAATCAGTGCCTGGTTGATGATGGATGTAATGGAAGTCAGCTGGAAGATGTTCACCTGTGAGCGGATCTCCCTCCTGAGTCCATCCTCAAATTTCCTCGCTAAGAACACCCCACTCCCACCCCGAAGGGGTGTCAAACGCTTCAGCTCAGTTAAACGAGAGGAATACTCCATGACAGATAGAGTACCCTGATCTATGCTCATGACCTCCCGGGCTCGATTGGCCCTCAGAGTCTCCGGGTAGAAGTAGTCGTAAAACACGCACTGGAACTCCTCCCAAGTCATAGCCTGCTGCTGACCCGCCTATGAGATCACGTCCCACAACCTCTTGGCGGATTCTCGGACCATGTAGGTGGAGAGCTTGACCCGCCTCTATGGAGGCGTCTCCAGATTCTCGAATATAGTCAGCATGGCTTCCAGCCATGACTCTGCAGCCTGAGGTCCTCCCTCCCTTGAGAATGTGGGAGGATGCTGCTATAGGAAAACCTGCGTCAAGTCTTCCATAGACGAGGCAGAAAGCGGTGCTCCATGGAAGGCCTGCATCATCTTCATGAAACCTTCCCTGAACTGTGCATCAGCGCCTGCGACTGGTACAACAACCGGTGCCAAGGCTGGCTCGGCTGGGGGATCGATAGAATGTCCCTGATCAGCCCTATCTGGCATCTGATCACTGCCTGACGATAGACATATGACCGGAGGACGTCTCGGAGGCATAACTCTGAAAGATCAAAATCACACCTTAGATCAGGAAAACAAGGACAAGGAACACAAGAGTACAAAACGGGAACAGGGGAAGAAAAAAACACAAGATTGCAAAACATGACTACAAGGCGTGTATAAAACTACACGGAGTGTCTTCTTAAACCACTAACATGGGTGTTTACTCCTACCCTAAAAGTCATGTATACTACAAACTACACGGCGTGTTGACCCCCACACATGGCGTGTACTTGAAAAATATTCCCCCACCTGAGTCTCCTTATATGGCTAACCCACATGGTCTCACTCAACTGAATACTACACACAGTGTTCAGAACAAACACGGAGTGCACTAGACAAGGCTTCGGCGGTCCGTGTTGTTGAGTACACGACCGTCTACATGGCTGGACCTTAGGCGGTGTGCTCCGAATAAGCACGGCATGCATAGGCGAAGGCGACACCGTCCCGTGTTGTTCGTGACACGGTCAGGTACCTGATCAAGACTACACGGCGTGTTCGGAACAAAAAAGGCATGTGGAAAAGAAGGTCACGCCGGCCCATGTTGTTCGTGACACGGTCGGGCACCTGGACAGGACTACACGGCATGTTCCCTACGGACACGGCGTGTTGTACCCGAGCTTCCCCGGCCCATGTTTTTAGTGACACGGCCAGGTACACGGCTCCGAACTCACACGGTGTGTACCAATGGTACACGGCGTGTTCCTGAAGTTACTCCTACAACACCGTGTTCTGCTCATACAGTTAGTGACACGGCCTGAAAACTACACGGCGTGTATCTAAAAGTACACGCCGTGTATTCTGGGTTTTTCTGGGCAGTAGCTCAGAAACTGCGCAGAATTCCAGAAACACTAAAACAAGGGAATAGGTGCCAAATTCTGATCTGTGAGGGCCCATAACACCTCAAATACCAAAATTCGGCGTTCATTTTTTTTAAGCAAGGAACAAAACAAACAGTTTTCTAACATAACAGCAGAGAATATATCAAGCATCTATCACAATACCATGCATAATTTACACAGAACCTATCACAACAGCATGCAATCGCTCATTCACCCTAGATGGAATGGCAAGAATGCATGACATGTGATTTCTAAAAGTGCCTATATGATGCATGAGATGGAATACCCTCATCGCATCGGGTTGCGACAGAAATAGAACCAAAATATCAAAACAATAACTGCACAAGTCATACGAATCACTCTAGGTGAAAACATACCAACCATAAAATCTCAAAACCAGAAAACTGCAATTAACGAGGTAGTATGGCTTTTCCCTATACACGGGTTAGCTACTCCCGAGCACAACTTAATGCCAAGTACCGAATCCATCCTATCCCTGGATAAGGTCTCCAAACAGTAATGAAAGAGAAAATAACTCCTCTGATACCACTTTGTAAAGTCCCGAGTTCGGAGCCCCTCCACTGGTGCCCCGTACCTGGTTCGCTACATGACCTCAAGTGTGTTTCCCCAAACGCCAGAGGCTACCGACTAGCAGTGAGGGCCTTGGTGAGTCAGTGGGGAAACTATGCCCTCATTTGGTAAGGTATACGAGGTAAGAAAAGAACAATAAACAGCGGAAGCAGCAACCAACATGCATAACAACAGAAACCAAACGACAGAAGCAATGTATATATATATAACTATGATAAAAATGATGCAGCAGGTACAAGTATCAAAGGAAAATAGCAAACACAACAACGTGCTGAAGTACAACTGAAACCAAGTGCAAAAGAAAACAAATTAATCTCCTCAGCATCGCGAGCCACGGCTCGGTCCCATGCTCCCCAGCTCTTGGTGCAATCATGATCCTGAAGTAGAATGGTGCTTTCCCTTGTCTATACCTGCAGCAACATAGTCTTCTTGGGCCCAAAAGAATGGCCCAAACATGGTGTAAGATATAATCCCAGTAGGCAATCACCCAAATATTTGTGCCTAACAGTCAATGAATACATGGCAGTACTAAAACAAGAAGCAGTAAACAGAAAGCACAAACAGCTACAAACCACAGTTTTAACAAGTATAGCACACAAGTAAGCAGCCAGCAACAAGAAGAAAAACAGGTAACCCTTTGGGTAGCTCTCCCAGTCTAACCCCTATGGTTCAACCTCTAAGTACTAGCAACCCTCTGGGAGGCACACACAGTATCACCCATCTGGTTCAGCGATGTAATTAAGTAGACTCTCTGGGGAAGCACTCACCGTCAATTCCCCCTATAGTCTCGTATCGTGCTAAAGGCTCTCTGGGGAAGCACTCAACGTCAATTCCCCCTGTGGCCCGCGTCATGGATCTACAGACTCTCTAGGGAAGCACTCAACGTCAATTCCCCTTATAGTCTCGCATCGTAATTAAAAGACACTCTGGAGAAGACCTTCCATCAATTCTCCCTTTGGTTTTCTACTCTAGGTTCTCACAGTCCTGAGTATAACTAAACATGATCAACGCGTGTGTATCATCCAAGTAAACCTCAAGAACTTCTTGGCTATCAACTAAGGCTCAACAGCAATAAAAAACAACAGTTCCACTATCCTACGACTAGGCATGGCAACTGGAAAAATTCCAAACAGGAAGAACAAGCATGGAAAAGAAATCTGAGCACAAACAAATTACTCTAATCACAATCAATAACCTCTACTAAAGCAATCAAGCAAATAAGGCAAGAAACAAGGGAAAAACATGAAACACGCAATACCCTGTTCAAGGGTATTGGTGGAAATTGCACAAAATATCCATCAACTTTCTATGGAAAGGCACAAACCACCTACCTTGATCCTAGGAGATCGATATACGTGAACCTCGACGACAGATTCCCCTTAGAACGACATAGATCTGAGAAAATGCACAAAACGTTCATCCCACGTTAACATGGAAATGAGGAGGAATCAAGAAACAAGGCTCAATCACAAGGAAGAACTCACCGTTGCGATTCCAACACAATCAACCGTGCTCAAATCGGATAACAAACGGCGAGGCAGGAATCCATCGAAGATTCGGCTTTACGGATGCTCTCGGACGGTCGAAAACTGAAGAAGAAGACTAATATGGGGGTTAGGCGCGTCCCCGGTCTGTTTAATGAAAAAAAGAAACTACACGGCGTGTACTTCTAGAGTACACGGCATGTACTTCAATTTTTTCCGTACTCCGAAAAACCGGCCTCCTCCTCAGCCTTACACACCGTGTGTGTGGCCCGAACGCGGCTAGCACACGGCTTCGAGCCGGAACAGAGTACATGGCGTGTACTCAGAAAGTACATGGCGTGTACGTTAAAAATTTCCAGAAAAACCATTTTTCTTAAAAACTCCAGAAAAAAGTAAAAACTTACCTGAACGAAGATCCGGGTTCTTACATGAATTTTTTGTATCTTTATATTGATACATAATATAAATATACCTTTATTTTCCACATTTTACTTGATTTAAAACATTAAATTTAAAAAATAATAATATCCTAATGATCAATAGGTTTACTTCCTTTATCGACTAGTTACATAATAAAACATATTTAAAAAAACTCATGATAATTTGTCATTAAAGGAACCATGATAGGCCATCTTCTAAACATCTTATTAGTAATACTCATACTCAAAACCTAATTATTAAACCCATAAGAAAGGTTTAATGTCAAATTCTTAGTAAGGGATGAAATAACAACTAAGGATGAGTTCATAAGAATGACTACAAACATGATCACAAGAAAAACATCCAAAAGTAATGAAAGATAATCGTAACCCATATGTGATCTTCAGATGACATGTAATAAGAACACAATGCCAAAATGATCAATAAAGAATCATATTAGCTGTAATATTATAAAAATTATCATTAACCCTGAATAATGAGATGATATGATCATAACAAAAAAATATCCTTGAACATTAAAACAAACATAGCATAGGAATGAATTAATATCATGAGACACACCATTAGCACACGTGCATATAAGAAACTAAAATGTACAAGTGAATATTTATCATGTGATATATAATATTTTAACCAATATGTTGGATAGAGATATAAGATCCCTTGTAGAATTCATCCACACTTAAGTTTTCCACTAAAAAATAATTTACTTTTCACATCATAATGAACTCATTTAATTAAATTGGGTTTTATAAAACTCTAAAATGAAAATAATATAATATTCATAAAGAACTGATGAAAATAAAATCAGATTCATAAAAAATAAAAATTAAAAGAATTCATTTATAAAAAATAACATATGAAAATAAAATGGGATTCATAAAACATCTAAAATGAAATATTTAGTTCTCATAAATAACCAATGGAAATAATATGGGTCTATCAAACATTCAAATGGTATAAAATATCATCATGAATTAAATCATTTGATACCAAAAATATGATCACCCAAAATAATTACCTAATAAAGAAAATATAAGGTAAATTATTAAACATAACTCAATTAAGGATAGATAATATTAAATATATAGAGGAAAATAAAAACTAAATAGTGAAAGGATATTTCTTGAAATCATTTAGTATTTATTGATGTAAAATCCATAGTTAAAATTATCTTTTCAAAATGTCTTTATTTTTTTAAATAATTGAAATGAAAAAAATTATTGGAAAGGTATTTGGATCATATTTTTTCCTATAAAAAAGTGGTAAAATCTCTTCAAATTGGAATTTCATCGAACAACAAATTTGAATAAGAAATTATATAAATCGGAGAAAGAAGTTTAAGTTACCAAGCCCCTTACATTAGCCCTTTTTTTACAAGGGATTTATTTAAACTCTTATATACTAAAGATAAAAACATTAATGAAATATTTCAGAACCATTTTCATATAGATTTAAATGTTAATCATAATTAATAAAAATTATATTTATGCGCTATATTTTTATATTCTCTTTTCGACATTGGCTACTAATTATCCTAACAGTTTTGAACTAGTTTCATAAAAGCAGTTTTGATCATACTTCTTATGAAAAATATAATAATTTCAAAACCATTAAATGTAATAGTATTTATGTTTTTTAAATACCTATAATGTTATAATTCCTTTACATGGTAGTTTTAGTTTTGTTTCATTATGACTAAAACATTCAAGACTATTTTCAATTTATTTACCTATATAGATGGATTACCTAATAAAGAACATTATTTTTTAGAAAAAAAAGAACCATATTAAGGATATATATTACATAAATATATATTATATAATCATAAAATATAAAATTAAACCATCCATGATGGTTGAATTGAAAAATAAAATGTAATTTTCTATAGAGGTTGTAGTCTGCACATACACATGGATGATGATTTCATTTTTCAAATGGATAAAGAAAGAAGTAACATGGTTTATCATTCCATGAAATTAAATATGATATATATATATATATATATGTATATGTATATGTATCATAAATATTTTTTTAATTCCAATTTTTTACTTGACGAGTTTGGTGGTGAAGGATAACAACACATGTTTCATGGTGGAGGCAATAGTTTTCACAACGCACAATTAACTAATTTTTTTATTAATATAAAATGGATAAAGGTGGTTAATTCCTTGTAAAATAAATATAATAACATAAAAGTATAATAATTATACTTATTTTATCATTTTTAGTAAGTATAAGTGAATGTAATAAAATAAAAACAATAAATGATCTGTTTGAAATTTATACCTCACCTTTGGGATTTTCTCATTTGAAAGGGGTCTATTCCTTGGAGGGATGGTATTTTGAGAATGAAAAAACCTATTGATTGTGGATAGGAATTTCTAAGAGTTTTTTGGGAATATTTTGGTCCAAACTAAGTGGATTTTGGTGTGAGGGATGTGGGGGGAAGAGTTCCCCGGTGGAATTTTTTCAAACACCAAAAGAAATTAAATAATAGGAAGTCAATATAAAGAAAATTATATCCAAAATTGGGAAATAATTGAGGGGGAAAGGAATAAGGTTGATAAATTCTTCAAAAACCCATTCACACACATGTTTTAAATATGTATTTGGTCTTTCCATCAGGGTTAAAACCCCATCTACCCTTTTTATTTTTGAAGAGAAAACTAGTTTTTACCGATGTAATATATCAACTTATCCTAAATAAAATAATACATATTATATAATTTGGGCCTAGTGGTTCCAAATTTTTAACACATTTTATTTTATTAATTTTATAAAAGGTTTAAAATTTATTTTTAAAATACTAAATGTATAATTTATTTAAAAAATTAAAAAAAAATTCATTTCTAAAATGTTGAATATGGGTTTTTAAATTTAAACCAAAAAATTTAAAATTATAAAGTCACTTATAAAATAAATTTTTTTCTTATATTTTTTTTATGAAATTAAAATTCATTCTTATATACCAATAATTTGATAAAAATTATGATATTTGTAAAAACAGTATTCTTCACTATTTATCTATAACCAATATTTTGTGCAATATCCTTAAAATAAATAGTAAGATAAGGTTTTTATAATTAGTTAATAGATTATGTTCTCTTCAAATTAAAATTAAAACAATTATAAATTTACCTTTAAATTAAAATAATAAAATATTTTGAAAAACTATTTTTTATAGGATATCATTTTATAATATATTAATTATTCCTCTAAAATTATTGATAATCATAAATATATCAAAATTAAAAAATATACATATTATAAAATAAGTTTTATGACAAAAAATTAATTTATTATCCACTTAGTCATACATGTTGAATCAATATTAAAATGTTCCATTATTTCATAATGTTTTGAGACTTATTATATTATGTATGTTTTTTTATTTCATACACTACCCCAATAATATACGTTAGTGTGACAGAAACCTAGTGAACTTTGGGTCGGTGTTTTCACCAACATCCTAGTGGGTTGATGGATGGATGACTACCCCCTCTGGCACTGATCACCTATCATGGTAGTTTTATGAGTTGGTCTTCATAGTGGTTAGTTTTCACTATATATGTTTGTACAAGATTGTACTGAATTGTTGTTATTATACTCACATGTATTGTTGGGTCGGAGAAAAACGGGAAGGATGGCAAGAGGGGGGGGGTGAATTGCCTTTTAAAAAATAATTAACAAATTAAAATCAATGTTAAAAATGCAGCGGAAAGTAAAGAGGAAAGACACAAGAAATTGATAACGGAGTTCGGCCTAAAACCCGGCCTACGTCTCCGCTCCCAACTCAACCGTTGAGAGATTCTACCGCTTGCTTTTCAATGGTTTTAGAAAGAAACCCACTAGGCTTTGAGGTAGCACTAGGACCTATTACAGCTTGCTTTTGGTGGTTAAGCAAGAACCCACTTGCTTTTAATGGTTTAGCAAGAACCCACTATCCTTCTTACAGGTGAAGGATAGCTCACCTATGTCTCAAGCTATTTAAAGGAAAGCTTGACAACCTCTTCACACCTTAATGGTGATGTGAAACCCAAAAGAAAGAGGGGATGAGAAAAAGAGTGGTTTGTAGACACAAACCCAAATTAAGCTTAAAATAGATAAACAAGAAAAACCGTAATTGAGGAAGACTTGGGCGCCAAAGTATGATGGAGTTGATATAGCGTGCTCTCCCAAGATTCTTGAGGTGCTCCTTGGATTGGAAATTGGTTGGAGCACTTGAGGATCCTTGAAGGTGGAGCGCCGGAGGTTCGCCAAATGTTCAACAATATGTCCGAGCGCTTGGTATATGATCCGGTTGGTGTCCGGGGCTTCCTTGGCCTTTATTTATAGGCATGGAACCCTTGGGGAGTCTTCGGAGCCGTTGTAAAGGGCCTCGGAGCCGTTGGAGGCCAAAAGGGAGTTGACTGGTCAAAGCCAACGGCTAGTTTGACTGGGCTACCGGCTGGCCGGTGCAGGGCCACCGGCTGGCCGGTGCCTTGGATGTTGAGAAGCCCTTCTGCCCAGGCAGCACCGGCTGACCGGTGCCAGAGCCACCGGCTGGCCGGTGGGCAGACAGTAATAACCACTGTTTCATCAGGTTGCCACCGGCTGGCCGGTGACAGAGCCACCGGCTGACCGGTGGAACCTGGCAGCGGGCAATGCCTCTGCCAGGTCCACCGGCTGGCCGGTGCTATCACACCGGTTGGCCGGTGGACTGCAATTCAGTCCATTTTTTCCAGCTTTCTTGGGCCAATACTTTGTCAATATTTTGCCTATCATCCACAACACTTAAAAACAAGGTTAGACAAAAAATAAGGTGATTGTGATCATGAAAATCAAACAACGAGGGGAACGAGAGGTACAACAATCTCCCCCTATTTTGATGATCACAATCACCAAAACAATCAATGTAAAAACTTAAATTAAAGGCATTCTTTAATGAATAAAATGAAATGTAAAGCAAAGCATGATCAAAAAGGTTTCTCCCCCAATCAATCAAGAAATTTCTCCCCCTCTGTGATTATCAAAATAGCACGGGGCATAAAACTTGATTGAGGGAAAGGGTTTGAAAAACTAGATATGAGAATTGAAAAATCAATTGAGATTTTTGAAATTGAAATGAAAATTTGAATAACAGTTTGAATTGAAAGTTTTGAATCAAAAACCAATTGAAATTTGAAATTTGAAACCAAATGAAAATTTTTGAAATTGAGAGTTTTGATACCAAGTGTTGAGTTTGAAATGAAAAATTTTGAATACACAAAAAAGCGTAAAAGATCCTAACTCCCCCTAAATAAAAACAAAAAGTCACCGGGGAGAGGGATTTTAAAAAGAGACAATTTTAGGCCCGGAGAGACTCGCTAAGAGGGATTTTTCAATCCACACTTGCCTTGTAGCGGGTCTTCTCCTATAGAATTCATCCGAATAAAAAATCGATTTGGGCCTACCATACCGGGCATTTTTGCAATCACACTCATAAATGAGGTGCCTGGGTTTCTTACAATAGTTACAAAATTTAAAACTAGAGCTCCCCCTTACAAAAACAGTGGGTGCATGGGAGGAGGAAGCTATATTGGTGTAGCCAAGTCCATTGGTGGTTCTAGAAACCCTTTGAGAACCCAATAATTTGGTAAAATTTTGTTCACCTTGGGTGAACTTGGCTAAGGATTCTCTAAGGTCCTTGATGGTTGATTCCAAAGAATCAACATTTGGGAAATTTTGGATTTTTAGGGAGAGTTCCTCCTTCTCTTTGAGAAGTTGGTCTTTTTCGGAGGAAAGCTTTTTGAAGTTCTTTTTCAAAGAAACAAATTTAGAAGAAAGTTCATGAAAACCATTTTCTAGTTGGTCTCTAGCGTGTGAGAGTTCTTCATAAGACAAATGATTGAAAGAATTTGAAGAATTAGAGGATGATGAGGAAGAAGAGTCGGAAGATGATACCTCATGTTTTGCCATTAGGCATTTTTTACCTTGGTCGCTCGAGGAGAAGGAGGAGAAGGAGGAGCTATCACTCCATGTTTCCTTTGAAGCCTTCTTCTTTTTCTTGGCCCTTTTCTTGTGAAGTGGGCAAGCGGGTACGGATTTTGCATCGGGTTCTTGCTTTTGAGCGGGTTCTAGCTTTTGAGCGGGTTCTTGCTTTTGAGCCATGCTAGTACCTTCATGGGTTAGCTCTAAATATTTCCAAATATCATAAGAGGTAGTGAAAGAAGAAATACAATTAAATATATTACGGTTTAGCCCACAATGAAGAGAATTCATGGCTTTGCCATCAAGCTCGAAATTTGCAATATCGGCGGGGGTCCATTTAGACTCATCGGGAGAAGAGAGCGTAAAACCATGCATAACAATTCTAAAAATAGGATAGCCAATACTTTTAAGAAATGTGGTCATGCGGGTTTTCCAAAAACAATAATCGGTTCCATCAAAGAATGGAGCACGATCCAAAGAAAAGCCTTCGGGGGATTGAGAGGAAGAAGCGGTAGAAGCCATCAAAAAATAGGATCTTTAATTTGAAACCAGTTAGGGAATTATTCAAATACGTCCTCTGATACCAATTGTTGGGTCATAGAAAAACGGGAAGGATGGCAAGAGGGGGGGGGGGTGAATTGCCTTTTAAAAAATAATTAACAAATTAAAATCAAAGTTAAAAATGCAGCGGAAAGTGAAGAGGCAAGACACAAGAAATTGATAACGGAGTTCGGCCTAAAACCCGGCCTACATCTCCGCTCCCAACTCAACCGTTGAGAGATTCTACCGCTTGCTTTTCAATGGTTTTAGCAAGAAACCCACTAGGCTTTGAGGTAGCACTAGGACCTATTACAGCTTGCTTTTGGTGGTTAAGCAAGAACCCACTTGCTTTTAATGGTTTAGCAAGAACCCACTATCCTTCTTACAGGTGAAGGATAGCTCACCTATGTCTCAAGCTATTTAAAGGAAAGCTTGACAACCTCTTCACACCTTAATGGTGATGTGAAACCCAAAAGAAAGAGGGGATGAGAAAAAGAGTGGTTTGTAGACACAAACCCAAATTAAGCTTAAAATAGATAAACAAGAAAAACCGTAATTGAGGAAGACTTGGGCGCCAAAGTATGATGGAGTTGATGTAGCGTGCTCTCCCAAGCTTCTTGAGGTGCTCCTTGGATTGGAAATTGGTTGGAGCACTTGAGGATCCTTGAAGGTGGAGCGCCGGAGGTTCGCCAAATGTTCAACAATATGTCCGAGCGCTTGGTATATGATCTGGTTGGTGTCCGGGGCTTCCTTGGCCTTTATTTATAGGCATGGAACCCTTGGGGAGTCTTCAGAGCCGTTGTAAAGGGCCTCGGAGCCGTTGGAGGCCAAAAGGGAGTTGACTGGTCAAAGCCAACGGCTAGTTTGACTGGGCTACCGGCTGGCCGGTGCCTTGGATGTTGAGAAGCCCTTCTGCCCAGGCAGCACCGGCTGACCGGTGCCAGAGCCACCGGCTGGCCGGTGGGCAGACAGTAGCAACCACTGTTTCATCAGGTTGCCACCGGCTGGCCGGTGACAGAGCCACCGGCTGACCGGTGGAACCTGGCAGTGGGCAATGCCTCTGCCAGGTCCACGGGCTGGCCGGTGCTATCACACCGGTTGGCCGGTGGACTGCAATTCAGTCCATTTTTGCCAGCTTTCTTGGGCCAATCCTTTGGCAATCTTTTTCCTATCATCCACAACACTTAAAAACAAGGTTAGATAAAAAATAAGGTGATTGTGATCATGAAAATCAAACAACGAGGGGAACGAGAGGTACAACATGTATATCCAAACATAGTATCAAAATGGTTAAAATAATTTTTATGGGTATACGTCGTGATGACATTAGATACCTTACTCTATGTATGCATTTTCATGGATTGAGAAATAATACCTTATGTATGATACACATCATATGGGATGTGGTGGATCTAGGATGCTATTTGGTTATAATATATGGAGATGTGGATAGGATGCTGTAATAATGTGATACATGATGTGCATGTTGTGATACGTAGGCTAGGTGTATTCTAGATGGATTATTTTATAGAGAGATTTATCAGGATGTGAAACTTTGGGGATGAGTGTAAAAGCAATGGGGAATTTAAAATGGGGTACATTTACTATTTAATTACTCTAATATATTATCTATTACTTGTGATATTTGGTGATAGATAGTTATGGTGCGGCTGGAGACATAGTATACATGTTTAGGTGGTTTGTTAGTTCCACTTATTGATCATTGAGATTTACCATGCTTTCTTTTTCTTTTTCTTGAGAGGCTCTAGGGAGGATATTAATGAGTATATCTAGTATTCCCATTGTATGTATATAAAATATATTTTTCCAGTAAATAGGACTATGTTAGATATTATTATATATATTACAAGCTTTTGGTTTTGCAAAAGATATTTGGTCTTTGTGGTCGTTCTCGATATTTCCTTCTTTTGGTAACTATAGATTTATTTTTAGTTGTATTATTTTTTTAACATTACTTGTATTAACTTGGAATATATTTTATATTTCTAAGAATTCTTTTATAGGTTTATCTCACTTATCTATCGCTTATGTATGTTCTCTCATAGGGTAATTCCACCAATTTGTATGTATCATATACCCTCAATGCTAGTCCCCAACCTAAGGACTACTGGAGGTGGGACATGGAAAGTTACCATCTTCCTTCTCTCATTATGGATGTTGAACCAATTTTAGTTTATGATATGTTTTTCTATTATTATATTATTGTGGTATTTCTCTCATTTTAGTGGTATCTCACTCAGTAAATAGTTTTGGAAACTGTTTTTGTCAGTTAATTCTGTACCAATATATGTAATGGATGTGTTTGAGCTCTTTTTATGGTGAGATCATTGATTAGTATCTCGCATGGTGGTTGCTCGAACAACCCTTTTCATATCATTTTCTATAGGTTTGGTTTTGTATTCTCAAGGATGAGAATGGTTTTATAGGTATTTGATGTAATTTATTAGATCCTATATTCCATTTCCTTTGTCATTTTTACATGATTGAGGTTCCAATAGCAGGTTCTAATGTGATCGGAGGGGAGGTAGGGACTAAGAATGGTTACACTACCAAAAATTGAATGGTTTATGTATAGAGGGTTTTATTACGCCATAAGGGTTGTGGTTGTGTAATATTGTATCCCAGCTTCTATATATTGGTGTTGATGGAGGATATTAGGGAAAATACCTTTTTAAGCATAGTTGTGATGTGGATTCATGCTAGGGCATAGGAAATTCACCCAGTGTGAAGTACTATATAGTGGATTGAGGAGGATACATCTCATGGGTTTTACACAGTTATTCCAATTTTAGGGTATCTGTAATGTGGATCCTTGAGATACATCATAGCTCCCATTTTGGAGAAAGTATTTTTTTTGGCATGGGGTTTTGGGGTTCACCATAGTCAGGTATCCCCATTTATAGGATTTGTTCCATGGATATCGAATACACGTTGATCAAGGGGGATATGGAATGTCCCCTTACATTGTTTCATAGTTTCACATGTGTCAAGTACTTCTGCATCAAAGTATAATGGGTTTTGTAGTGGTTTTTAATTTTTATTAATTTCCAATAAATACACCAATTCTCTTTGAACCCCACTTTATCACACTTAATTTTATTAAAACCTTAGTTACCAATGGTATATTTTTATGTCTTTGATTCCTATTTCGACAAGATTTAATCATCTATTCCCATGTTTGATTCACAAAAATCCAAATATGTTACACCTACCTTTTTCATGGTTTTTTCTTGAATCAATCTCATTTCATCTTGTTTCTTCTTAACATATTTTATAATTTGATTCCATCTTTCTAATGGGGTTTTATTGATTGTTTTTTATCACAATTGTGGTTAGGTGTCCCTAGAGGGACACATTTTCTTATAGGAGAGGTGATCAATGATCTACATTGGTCTTCTATTTCCATTTCAAGAACATCCAAAACATTAGATAGGGGATCCATTTACTCTCTTTTAATTTACATTTAATCATAAATTTCCCATCGTTATCCCTTTTTTTGGTTTAATTAACCTAATAAAGGTTAAACCAGATTAAAGAATGTCACTAGAATATGATTAGTGATCACATTTTTTTTATTTCCACCATGATAATTGTTTACCTATTATACTTCTATATAGTGTGTTATTCATACTATTCTTTTTTTAGAATGTGTTTTTTCATTTTTTAAAATGCTTAAATTTTTGAACCTTAATGAATAACATAAAGTTGGTCATAATTTTTTGGATGGATAAAGAATTAGTAAGGTGGAATATTTAATAAATCATGCATTTCTTATAATTTTATGGTAATAAAAATGATGAAAGTATTCATTTTAAATTTAATATTTTATTTCATGAGTTAAAGTAATTAATTAATTAATAACTTGAATATATATTTTATTAAAAATTAATAAGGTTAAAAAGTTGATTTATTTAAATTTTGTTCTTTAATTCTTGTTAAATCTATAAAATTCAGAAAATCATGTTTCAAAAGTTTAATATCTTATGTTAGATGATGTATTAGGTTTCCCATAGTTGGAACCTATGATAATGAATTATTTAATTAAATATTGAATAAGAAACATTTTGATTGATTAATATAAATTTTTGGGGCTGATATGTCATGTTTTTTTGTGAAGGCTAATAGCCTTGTTTTAGGGTCGATGGATCATGATTTAATGTGAAGAATGATTGAGTTTTTTAGGGCCATATTACCCTGTTGACTATGTTTATTTTTCCTACCTTTTATGATGTGATATTGATGTGATAATTCCTATGAGATAAGATATGATCTAAGGATAGATAATGAGATATGGGTTGGGAGGCATGATCTTGTTGAAATAGTTGATGCATGTGATAGAGCGACGAATGGTGATATACATGTGGGTGTCTTGGATGGAACCTCAGATAGTGGAATGGGTTTGAAGTTGGTATTAATCATTATTGTACTTAAGTTTAATGATTTAAGTTAATAAATATTTTTAATGGCTAGATGAAAAGGTTACTTATTTTATCTTTATTCTTTCCCCCACTACTTGAGGTGGCTGGACATTCATAGTTTCGTATCAGCTATTATATCTTAGGATTTTTTCCTAGATTACCAAGATTTATGGAATGGTTAATAATGAGTAATATATGATTAACCAATTATGCTTAGTTCTTATTGTAATGTTAATTTTAATTTTAATAATGATAATCTATGGAATAAATTGGATTATGCCTTGAGGGAATGGAACATGCTTTAGGATAATTATGTGTGGCTTAATTGAAGGCATTTGATGATTTATAAACTATAATTTCCCCAAATGATAATTAATATTTAATTAATTAATAATTAATTATATAAGTTAAATAATTAATTTAATGTAATTTTCAATAAATTCTACTGTGTCTATGGGATATATAGAACTTTAACAGTGGCATCCGGGCGTTTGAGTGACGATAGTTGTAGTTCATATTAAGACTAGATTATTTCCAATACTTTCATTGTGATATATTTTTTATCTTGTATTTTATCATATATAATACTCAACCCCACCCATGTTGGTTAGGGATACTGACACTGAGTGGAATTTTGGATGTTGTTTTCCCCCAACATCCTAGTGGAACCAATACCATCAATAAACAGTTTACTTACACCAATTGTTTCAACTAATTCTTCCCATGAGACTACTGATGCATCAATGGGATTTCATTAACCGGTCCCCAACTCGTAGGGATTTCCTTAAATAGTCCCCAATCTGTGTATTATATCTCCAAATCATTCCTCATATATCAAATAAATAATATTCCATAACAAATATCTATATTTATAAGGTATACAAATTTACCAATATTTCCCCAAATAATCAAATTAATGTCAAAGTAGATACCATATGTAAAATGGTATATTTTTTAGGAAATAGTAATATCCCTGATAAATGAAATGGATAATTTTGGATAAATTCATAGTTCAATAATCATAGGATATTGAATATTTCTATGGGAATAAATGAAATCACGGAATTGAATGTGAATACTATCCATGGAAAAATAAAACATAAACCATCCAAAAGAATATTAAGGATATATCAATACAACATACCCCAAAGTAGATTAAAATTAATGGTTCTTGTAGTTGATGAAATAGAATAATATATTTTAAATATATACTTGAGGAGAATATTCTTTTCTTTTGAAAAACCTTCTAAAACTATTTTTCATTGAAAATAATTTTTTTTAAAAACATTGAGATGAAGGCTATAAATAAATCACAGTGAGTAAATTCGTACATGTCGTACAAGGTAAAAAGAATATTCCATTTATATGAAAAAAGGTTAGAAAATTACTCAATAATAAACAAATAAGAATATTCCATTTAAAACATGGGTAAATGAAAAAAAGGGTAAATATATCTTTACTATTTCATTTTAAAAAAACTTGAAAACCATTAAAAACATTGTCTTAATAATTCAACAGGTTTTCTGAAAAACATTTTCTAAAAATATCACCAAAGAGTGGGAAAATGGTATTAAGAATTCAAATGTTCATGAATAACCAGATATGAATGAAATTGTATGTTGTAAAATGGTTATATAATTTCCTCAAATTGAAATTCCATTGAAAGATCATTAGGATTATTCTTGAGGAAAATAATCTTTAAATATTCCAAAGTGTCTCATACCACTTACAATCATTTTTAAATCATAAAACTCATGAAATAATAATATAAAATAAATGTATTAAATATAGTTTTATAAAATTAATTCAAGATATAATATTTAAAAATAGCCAGTAGGTACACCACACAAAAGAAGTAAGTGCTGAATACGACATTTATCTCACGAATGTAAAAAAGTGAGACGGAAGTCGTTTATCAATATAGTAACAAATGAATTAGAAACAAAAAATGTAATAATAAAAAAGATAAAACATTTAAATACCATGATGATAATATAATTAATTATATTATATGTCAATGCGGTAGTAATTACACCATATGTAATAAATTAGTTATACAAAAATTAATTATACCACATGTAATGAAAATGAGACAAGAATCCCTTACCTAGCATTTCCTTTCAGGTGAACTTCCATTAAAATCATATATAATGACCTTATGTTAATTTTATACTTTCTGATTATACATTTTCATGTTTATAATTACTTTTATTTCACTTATTTCCATGTTTTATACAACTACTTAAACAATTATTTTTATGTCTTTTGTTTTGACCAAATTCAGTTTACGTGTCAAAAGAACAATTTTTGGTAAATTATGGTCAAAGGGGTCATTATATAACATCTATAAAATAATTAAAATGACATAATAATCATATTTACACATCAATTATACTTTTTAAATCAATTATTATATATTTTATGAAAAATGATCCAATGTTACAATCATAGTGACGGTAGGTCGTACGTACGCAGGAGAAACATAACCATTTTTAAATGATTGTTATGGAAAGAATATAAGTAACATAATATATTTAAATAATAATAATTATATAATAAATACCATATCATTTAATCATATATTCTTATATATATAATTGTGTGATGTAAAATGAATCACATCATGTCGGGGAGGTGGTAGTCCACATGTCCACGAATGTCGTTATCTCTTTTAAAGTGTCTGAAAGGGTAATAAAGAAATATATATATATATATATATATATATATATTTAAAGTTAATTTTATAATTAATATAATATATAGTTTTTTTATGTCTAATATTTTTAATTATAACCATCATTTATACGTTCCATGTATCGTGTGAATGGATCAGATCTCTTAGAGGGGCGGTAGTCCACACTTCCTCAAACGATGTTATCGTATTAACATAAAATGGTATTTATTAAAGGTATGTATTATAAAAGATTTAAAAGAAGTATAAATACATAATAAATATCATATATAACATATATAAAAAGATGTTTTATCATAATGGCCACCATGAGTGGCGGTAAAGAGAATTGTACAATCGTCGTTACGTGAGGCAGTAGTTTACCGTACACAAAAACAATATATTTGTTACATATTATATGGAGAAGTGTGTCAGTGTAAGTTTAAATATTATCATAAAAAATTACTAATATATTTAGGATACTAATTTTTTATGTAATAATATAATAAAAAGAGTATTGGAATTGGATAAAGGACATGAAACTGAAAGGCTTGAGTGAAGACGTTACATCTTAATTGAGTAACAAATTTTGGTTTGAACCAAAGGATTCTTTGGATTTCTTTATTCCCTATGTGATAATTCTATGTATATGGGAGGGATATTGTTAGAATATTTGGTAATACATAGGCCTAACCTAAGATGTTAGATATGTGTGAGGAATGGGGATATGTGGTGACCTTTTATAGGGATGCAAAATGGCTCACTTGGAATTATTGGAAACAAGTTAAGTGTGAACATGTTCTTACCTAAAAAATTCATAAAAAAACACATTAATGGAAGGTTAATGGAAAATATATTTCCATTCAATGGTTGTTTGATGAGTGTCTAGATCATTTGGGAACTTAATTAAAGGCTTAGTCCTTTATTAAGCTTAATTTTTCCTTAATAACTATAATTAATTTTAATCACCTTCATTAATATTTTTTGTAAAAAAATTGGTCACATTATAGATTATAAATTATTATGATTCCAAATATGAAATCCATTTTTTCAAATTCCAATCAAAAAAGTGGTATAAATTTAATTAAAATGTATCCTACAGACGGGATGACAATGTAGGTTTTTAAAGTAAAAACGTCTGAAAGTTGGCTTTGATTTTATAGTAAATTTCAATATGAAATTGATTAAAATGACATAAATTGGATTAATTGATAAAAATATTTCCTAATTAAACTTTAAAACCTGTTAAAATTATAATAAAATCTAATAATTAAATTATATTAAAAATCATTTCTGAACTATAATTCAGTATTTTTAACAATTTGTTTAAGAAATGAAATGTCTCATAAAAATATCAAAATTTCATCATAACTAAATCCATATGTTTGGATTTAAAATATGGATTTTATATTAAAATTTTAATTTAATTAATGTTTCAAAATTCAAATTTAAAATGGGTTCTCTGTTAAAAGCATTTAAATATTCCTTTATAAAAATATAAGTTTTTAAGTGTGAAATAAGTTTTATTCTTATCATTTTCACATCATACCTAATGGATGAATTTAAAAAAATACTGAATATATAACATATATATTACATTAAAATAATTATTTAATTTTAATTACTTTAATTTACTTGGGTAAAATAGCTTTGTGAGCATAAAAATGGGTTTTTATAAAAATATTCCTTTTATATTCATTTGGTTCCTATATTCATTTATAATTAATTTTTAACCTATGGATTAATATTTTATTTAATATAAACCATATATTTTCATAATTTTGTTAATAATATTCATAATATAAAGTTAATATATTTTTATAATAATATTTTAATAATCTATCACTGTTTGGTGAAACTCAGTCTTGCATATAATGCAAACTTTCGAGGAAGGTTTTTATTCTGTGTTATGCGTGATAACTCAGTGTTTCATGCATTTAACTATGTAGAATGTATTTTAAATATATTATAATTTATAAAGATATTATATTACCTTAAATTATTTTTCTCTTATGTCATGCATGTTATCTAATGCAAAGTTCTTACTTTAGTTTTTTAGGGCATCACAGTCTCCCCACATTATTTAAATTGTGTACTCGAAAATTTAAACTCGATCATAGTGATAGATTGTTTGGTACTTCCTATTTTGAAATCCCACATCGTGTGAAGGGTTCATAATTAATCCACTATAAAATATAGAATTGAATGTATAAAGGCCACATAGAATTCCATGTAACTAGGTCTCTAAGTAAGAGAACATCAGTGGAAAGTAGAGATATGTGATTGGAGGAAAAACAAAAAAATTTATAGGCATTGAATGAGGCCATAAATCACAAACAAGTAAATGGTCATTGGGAAATTGAGGGAGTCAAAGAAATAAATATTTTATGATTTAAATGGCCATCGTTTTAACAGAAATTTAGGTATTATGAAATTTTTTTATTTCTATGTCATTTTACTAATGTTGGGTAATTATTTTAGTAACCAAGAATTTAAGAAAACATTCTTACTCGGAAGGTTTCAATTTCATATGAACAAACCTAACTTTTTTTTATTATTCTATCAAATTCTAATTCAGCCTTTTACTCCAAAAAATTAATTACCAATAATGAATTTTTTAATGCCTAAAGTAATAAAATTAACATTTAAAGTATCATAAGAGTGAAAAGTAAAACTATTTTCCCTTAACTATATTTAAAAAATAATATGGTTAATGTATTGATCATAATTTCTAAAATGTGATACTACATATTCATCCTTAACATTTATTCATTAATGTTTTTAAATGAAAATAGTGAAAAATTAACCAGTACATTTCGTAGGTCAGTCATTGGAATGAAGCCCTTATTGTCATTCATTTATAGGTTTAAGACCCATGACCTTACATGATTTGATTAGTTGTCACCAAGATTACAGGTTATCTTTTTCTAAAATGAAATTAATATAATTAAAAAATATATATGATGGACATAATTGAAATAAATTTAATCACTAAATCAAATTTTAACTAAGGTTTTCAATAATACCTCAATAATTCATCCATTTTATTTAGATAGAGGTCCTTCATTGGTTTAAGTATTATCCATAAAATCATTTTCATAGTTCCTAATCAGGACACCATATTTCTAATCTAAAACACCTTAGGTTTAACTATGATTATTAATTGTAAAAATCCATTCAAATTCATCATAATGGTTTATAATGAAAACATGGATTATCCAAAGCATATCCCCTGAGAGAGTCATACCAGGTGTGAAGTAAGGCCCATTATCATGTACAAAGTTACCCCAAGTCATGCTCAAAACACCTTATTGGAGTTGTTACTCCTTGGTACATTTGTTCCATAACTAGGTCCACTTTTAGTATCGGGATAGGGATTTATTTCTAGGAATGCCCACAAAATCTATACATTACCAAAATTCTAGGGTTTTAATATATACTTATCCTCAAATTCTATCTTAGAGTAATGTTCTCTAATATAGGTATTCCTAAATCTAGTTCCCAAGGTTGCAACTAAAGTTACTTTGATAACAACTGTAGTGACCTAACCCCAGATAAAACAGAGTTGGTGACTGATATCAATTACATTAGTATGATTACAAGGAATCAAGCCTTGAATGACCAATCAATTTTGTAGTCATGGATGACCAGATACATAAATGAGTATTTAATTACAATATAATACACTAGTTATAACATATTTTATTTTATTCTATATAAAAAAAATAACTTCAAGGATTAATCTAATAGATCTAGTAAATCCCTTTATATCTTTCATAGTATGATTCTTGGATTCTTGGGGAAAGAAACATAAAAATGGGAGAGCTCAAATGCTTAGTAAGGGAAAATATAGTGAAAGAAATAATGAATCAATGAAAATAGTCAATAGAGAAAGGTAAATAATTGAACAGACGTGCCATGTAATTAATAAACATCATAGAAGTAAATATGAAATATGGAATGCTAATAATAGGAAATACATGTCATTCAAATAACTAGATAAGGTAAAATAAATAAGGAAATTTAATAAGATGAAACACATTCCATTTAATCAATGAACTGAAAATGAAATGTATCCATAGATATGTCGACAAAAAATCTATTTGATGAATAATAACTAAATCTAATATGAGGGATAATGCTTAGTTATTGGATTACATCATTCCCAGTTACATGGAACCAGTACCATCAATAGACATTTTACCTACACCAATTTGTACAACTAATTCATCCTATGAGACTACCGATGCATCAAGGGTCTGTCATTAACAGGTCCCCAACCCATAGAGATTTCTGTAAACAGTCCCCAACCCATGTATTGCATGCCCAAATCATTCCTCATATATCAAATAAATAATATTCCATATCAAATATATGTATTGAATAAAGTATTCAGATTTATCAATATTTCCACAAATAATCAAATAAAAGTCCAAGTACATGCCATATGTAAAATCGTATATGGTTGCGGAAATACTAATATCCATGATAAATGAAATTGACAATTTAATGTACATTCAAATTTCAATTACTATAGAAGATTGAATATTTCAAGGGGTCTAAAAGAAGACATGGAAGTTAATGTGAATAATATCCATGGAAAAATCAAACATAAACTATCTAGAGTAAGATTAAGGTTGTATCAACAAAACATATGTAAAGACCCGAAATTTTCATGGGAATTTTTTTAAATACATGGGAATTTTACGAGTCCATGAAAATTGACAGTGCTTGATTGCGAGGCCCGGTGTGCCCGGAATCAATTTCTAAGGTTTTGTTCGGGTACGTTCAGTAAGCGTACGAGCAATTTTTTATAAATTTCAAACCGGTGCTCGGAATTGAAATTTTAGGGCATCGTTGAACTCACAGCACTGGTATTCTCTTAAGAAGACTTTCTCTTCGACGACAGTGGGTCGATATTGAAAGATAGATTTTGGGTTTTCATGGAAAATAAAAATAAAATAATGTGTGCAACACTATATTTTATTTGAGCCACCAAGTAAGTGTTGGGTGGTTAAAATCTCCTCTTGGAATTTGGAGGTGGGGCCACCACACCATAACCTCCCATGAGAGGTTATGGTGGTGGGGCCCACCCGAACACAACCTCCCATGTGAGGATAAATGAGGTGGGGACCACAAGGGGTTTAAACCCCTATTAATGGGAGGAGAGGAAAACCTCTAAACTCCCCTCATTAATGAGGTGGGGAGCCTCTTGACCTCCCCATTAATTAATTGAGCCAACACATAGTTTATTATGCCAACTCCTCCCCATTGATTAGATGAGCCATCTCATTTAATTAAACACCAAAATTTGAATTTTAAACCCAATAATATAAAATATAAGACAATCTTTTATTTGGAGGGTCTAGCTTTTCATTTGTTGGAAAAAGAGGATGAGAGGATTATTGGGAGAAAGCTAACAATAAAGAACCATTCTCCCAACAAAGAATGAAGAATGAAGAACACGTTCTTCCAATGAAGAACGCCGACAAATATATTCCACGGACTTTTTTCTGGGACTTCTTCCCCGGACACCTACCGACGTGGACCATCTTCCACAACCATCGTGCGTATTCGGGAGTGGAAGAGTGTGGAAGACGCGACTAGTGACAAATCCATATTCTTCCCGCGACTTCACCATCAACAACTAACAATCAAAAGGTATGGGTTTTATTACTTGATGATGTTATAACTTTTCTTATCTTCTTCAATGGATAGAAAGGAATTGTTTCAGACGTGTTATTTTTCATCTTCTTTTGTTGATTTTCCAATTGATACCTCCCTAAACATAAAGGGTGCGGGCCAACCTACCATGGCCCGACATCCTCCGTCGATTTTCCTTCTTGTGGCATTCTTTGTCATGGAGACGTATCAACAACGAGGCAACGGAGGCGGCAACGACAAAGGTCGTGCTACCCATGGCCTCCGTGAACCGCGCCGCCCCCACGGCGTCCCGCACCGCCTCCAGCCTAGCCTGCGTGCCCCGTCGGCCTACCTGTGCATTGTCCGCGCCCCGCTGGCCTGCCCACGCACTGCCTGAGCCCCACCAGCCTGCCCGTGGGCTCCCCACTCCCCGTCGGCCTGCACCGTGCGCTGCCCGTGCGTCCCGACGGCCTTCCTGCGGCCTTCTCGCGCTCCACGTTCCCTGCTCGTGGCCTGCCCGGTGCGCTGCCGGCTTGCCTACGCCCTGCATTCCCTGCCCATGGCCTGCCTACGCCCCGCGAGGCCTGCTCGGCCCCTGCTCAGCGCCCTGTCGGCCTGCCGCGCCCTGCCAGCCTGCCCCCCTCCCCCCGCACCCTGCCCGGCTACCCGCCGTCCTCCCTACCACCCAGCCTCCCGAGCCGGCCCGCGGCGTCCCTTGTGGCGTCGCTGGCCAAACCGGCTCGGCCTTTTGGGCCGAGCTAACCGAGCCGCGCCCCTCGTGGCGCTGTCCGAACCATCCACAGCCTTCGGGCTGAGCCGCCCACTCGGTGACCTTCGGGTCGAACGGCCCTCACAGTCCACTGGTTTGGGGCCAGCGGACCGGGCCAAACCTAACTGGCTGGCCCACCCAAGGGGTCGGGCCAGACCCAACAGGTCTGACCGGGTCAGTCCAGACTAAGACGGGCCAAGTCGGTCCGACCGGGTCGGACTGGACCCGGGCCCACTACCGGCCTTTACTTTCTTTGGCCATATCATTGGCACCGGACGACTCTTTGAAAAACCATCAGTGGCACTGTTATTCCTGGAGCGCGATGGTCCCTTCGAGTATACCCCACCGGAGCTCGGGGTATAGTTAATATACAGTTAGGTTGGATCGTGCACGAATCCAACCGGGCCTCTAGGACTAAAATGCTAATAACTAACAGACCGGGCATCTGATTGACGCACTATCTATTGCGTTGACACAAATATGACGTGGCAGACCTTTGAAATACTTCTTCGTGGAACTTCGTGACAGTTTGGGTATTTCCCAGTAGCTCATGGAGCGGGTCCTTTCGGTGATGAGCAGACAGAGTATGAAGACCTAGCAGCTGTCTGAAACCTGACGACTGCTGACTATTTGACTCTGAGTGATTCTACTAGCCCAACGGGGAGCGCCATGGTGTCGCGGAAGACCTGTAGTGGGGAGCACCTTGGTGTCGCAGCAGACCCATGGTACTCGATATGAGGAGTACCTCAGCAGGCTACATGGGGGAGTGCCTTGGTGACGCGGCAGACCCACGGTGGGGAGCGCCTCGGTGACGCAGTAGACCCACGGTACTTGATGGGAGGAGTACCTCAGCAGTCCAAGGTTAGTGGGAAGCGCCATGGTATCACAGCAGGCCCAATTTACTTGACAGAGGTGGAGTTCTCCAGCAGTCGTGGTTTCGATAATAAAAATCCTGGTTTGAGATGAGTCATTAACTTTTGTGATTACCTCATGATTGAGATGGATTACTTGATAACTTAGGTATATGTGTGGGCATATACCTAAGTGGGGTTATTTGTTGATTTCATACTTTGTGGTTTATCCTTGTTGGATTTTGTGAGACCTTGAGGGTCTCGGGGTCCCTACTGAATATCGTTATACTCAACCCTGCACAGGCCTTTCCCGCACCTCATTGTGTTGGTTGCAGACGACGAACAGTGCTGACTGAGGCTGAGTGGACAGGACCGGATGGTACCCGGAGGTGGACCACACAGAGTGACGGTACACGGATGATACGGACAGATATGGAGTGTTGAGGAGGCTTTCTGTACCTACCCTATAGGTAGGATCCATACTAAACGATCCAAGAGATACTTTTCACCTTTCAGCTGTTTTTCCTTTTTTCAATTTTACTTGTACTTTATAGTTGGTCTTGTATTTCCAGTCCCTTCTACTTTTCAGCACTCTTTTGAATACGGTTTTACTTAGTGCTTTTCTTTCAGTTTTGTACTCTATTGTGTTTGTTTAAAGTTATAAAGGTAATGGCTTCCCAGTTTAGGGATTTACGCCTTTGGTGCTAGTCGTCAGCCCGTGGCCTATGGAAGGCGGGCTTGGGGTAGTCACGATACGGGACCCGAGGGATGGGTCATGATAACATACCATAATGTTGAGTAAAATAAATGGTTCTTTTTGTTGATGAAATAAAATAGTATCATTTAAAATTATTCTTGTTGAAAATATCCTTTGCTTTTGAAAAAACATTTGAAAATATTTTTCATTGAAAATATATTTAAAAAACATTGAGAAGGATACATTAAATAAATTATGTATAATAAATACATACATGTCGTATGAGGAAAAAATAATATTCCTTTTGTAAGGAAAATGGTTATAAAATTCCACTTTAAGAAATCGACAAGATCAATCCTTTGAAAATATTAGTAAAATAAAAAAAGTGTAAAAATGTATGTAACAAATTATTTTAAAAATATTTTTTAAAACCATTTAATAAAAAATGGTTTTTAGAATAAAACAGGGTCTCCAACTAAAGAGATATATAATTTCGGGTTTTGTGAAATACATTTTCAAAAAACATCTTAGTGCCAAATTGTAGAAAATGGTACTAAAACATGAAATGGTCATGAATAATCACATATTAATGAACGTTTTTGTTATAAAATGGTTATATAATTTCAATAGATGGAAATTCAATTCAATTATCATTAGGATTAGTCTTGAGGAAAATAATCTTTAAACATTCCAAAGTGTCACATACCACTACGAAACATTTCAAAATCATAAACCTCGTGAAAGATTAATATTAAATGAATGCTTTAAATACCGTTAATGGAAATTAATTCATGATATAATATATAACAATAGTTAGTAGGTACACCGCACAAAATAATTAAGTGGTGTATACGACATTTATCTCATGAATGTAAAAAGTGAGATGGAAGTCCCTTACTAATGAAGTAACAAATGGATTGGAAACACCAAAGGTAATAATGATAAAATAAAACATTTAAATACCATGAATATAAGATAATTTATGATATTATATGTCAATGTGGTAGTAATTACACCATATATAAGAAATTTAGTGTACAAGAATGAAGTATGTCTCACATAATGAAAATGAGACAAAAATCACTTACCTTGCATTTCTTTTCAGGTGAACGTCCTTTAACCCCATATATAATAAAATTATGTAAATTTTATAAATTATTTATAACCTTTTTCATGTTTATAATTAATTTTGTTTCACTTATTACCATGTTGTATACAACTACATATATAATTAAATCTACGTCAGTTGTTTTGACCAAATTCGGTTAAGGTGTCAAAACAACTATTTTTAGTCAATTGTGGTCAAAGGGATCATTATATAACATCTCCAAAACAATAATAATGTCATATTTATCATATTTATACATCAATTATACTTTTTAAATCAATCATTAAATATTTTTATGAAAAATGATCCAATGTCACAATCATAGAGATGGTAGGCCGTACGTAGGCATGGGTAACATATCCATTTTTAAATAATTATTATGGAAAGAAGGTAAGTAACACAATATCTATCCAGAATAGTAATTATATGATAAATACCATATTATGTACTCATATATACTTATATATAGAATTATTTTTTGTAAAATTAATCACATCATGTCGAGGAGTCAGTAGTCCACACTTCCATAAATGATGTTATCTCTTTTAAAGTGTATGAAAGGGTAATAAAGAAAATGATATATATATACATATATATTATTTAAATAAAGGTAATTATTTCATTAATATAGTATACTTTTTTTTATTTCTCATATGTTTATTTATAACCCTCGTTTATACATTACGTGTATCGTGTGAACAAATAACATCGCTTAGAGGGGGAGGTAGTCCATGATTCCTCAAATGATGTTATCGTATTAACGTAAAATGGAATGTATTAAATTTATTTATTATCAAAGGATAAAAAAGTATTAATACATAATAAATATCATATATAACATATATAATCATATTTTCTATCATAATGGCCACCACGAGAGGCGGTGAGGAGAATTAAACAATCATTGTTTTATGAGGCTATGTTCATCGTTCACATAAACTATATGTTCTTTACCCATTAGATAGAGGTGTGTGAAAGAGTTGGTAGAACTATTATCATAAAAAATCCTAATATATTGATTATACTTGTGTTTTTATGTAATCATAGTATAAGAAGAGTATATGAAGTGGGTAAAGTAAATGAAACTAAAAAAATTGATTGATGGTGTTACCTCTTAATTGGGTAAATACTTTTGGTTTTAACCAAAATCTTCTTTGGATTGCCTTCTTCCCTAGGGGAGGATTTAAGGTAAAGGGTGGAATTTTGGGAGAATATTTTAGCCAATATTGGCCATGAATAAGAGTTTTTATATGTTCGGGTAATGGGGAGAGGTTGTGGCCTTTTATAGGGGAGGAAAAGGAATTATAAGGCCTCAACTTTAAACATTACATAATCATTAATTAAGTTAATAATTCACATTTAGGATATTTTCAGGTTTATATTTTTATATAATTATGCCATAACTATTAAATTCCATCCCAATAATTACAAATTAGAGACTTCTACTTAGTATCCATTTTTTATAAAATAAACATTCATAAAAGAAAACAATAATTATTTTCTTGATATAAATCTTCTTGAGTTCTTCAATTATCTTAACATGACTTATACCCTATGAAACAACATTTCAAAAACTTTTTATGAGAATAAAATTCTCATTAATGGTTATAAAATAAAGAAATAAATCATGAGTTCATCAATACATACAAAACATAATCTCTTTAAATTACCTCATGAAATCATAATATTTATAAATAACACATAGAAATCATAAATCATAAAGGTAACTTGTGGTATCCATGTCAAACATACATTATATATTTCACAGCTACATAGGGAGTTACACTTGGAATACCCATCATAGTATATTCCCTAAATCTATTTGGAGAAACATTAACGTTTACCTCCGTCACATTACCCAATACATTGTAGGGCTATCTGGGGGTCACCCCCCCCCCCCAAGGTTTATCACAGAACCACCCGTATATGTAAAAAATGCCTAATAACCATAAATTATTCACAACAAAAAAAACAATCATAAAGTATATAGAACATTTCCTCATTGCAATAACAATATATAATTTCAATATATTGACATAATCAATACTTTATCAAACTGTTTTCAAAACCATTTAAAACATTTAATAAATAGATTTTTGAATCAATGTTTCTCATACCAATTTGAAACTTTTAAAGGGAACTTTAATTTAAAACATCCATATCCATATAAATAAATCCTTAAAACCTTTTTTAGAACATGGATATTAATGAGAAATATTTAGAAAAATAAATCTTTAAAACAATACTTTATTCAAGGAGTTCTTAACCAAATGAGAGACACTTGAATACAAATATTTGAGGAATAACATTAATCAAAGATTATAATATCATTATAATAAGGATATTCATGATATAATATGTCAAATGGCAGTATATACACCATATAAAAGTTAATTGGTGTATAACAACAAATAAGTCTCAATGTAATGTAAATTGAGACAATGTCCCTTACAAGATCATATCATTAGATTAAGGATAAATCAATGACATAATTAGGTGTGAAAAATAATAATACACCCAATATAATTGAATATTAAGTGTAAAACAATCAGAGTTCACTCACACATATTCATATCATGACATAATCAAAAATTAGAAGTTTAACCCAAATAATTGAAATTGGGTTAAGAAGTTTTCTTACCGAAATTCGACAGCCTAACTGTGTCACTTAAATATTATGAAAATGCATTGATGAGATAGAAAAGTTTATATCACAACTTGGAAACAAAATTTACAATAATAAGTATATATAATATCATATCCCTGCATAAGAAAGTGGAAGTTAAAAGACATAACATAAATGAAATCTTTTAAAAAGAGGAGGGTGAAAGATTCCCTCACCGATTTGGTAACTTACAAAACACACACTCAATAAAAGAAGGATCATACAATGAAGATATAAATACCAATAAGTTAAAGCATATTACACAATGAATACAATTAATGGAAGTACATACACCACACAAATGGAAATAGTGGCAAATATAGCATGAATCTCATGGGAATAAAAACGGTGATGAAAACCCCTTACCATGTTGTAATCAATTGAGTTGTAAGACCAAAAGTTAATAACCACAAAATTAATCATAGAATACCATTAATATAAATGTAATCATGATAATATATATCAAATTTCAGTACACAGTACACCACATGAAATAAATAAGTGGTAAACAATGGAAATCTCACGAAATTAAAAGTGAGATAAGAAACCCCTTACCTCATGTCTGACATGACTCGTATGTTCCGTGTTCTTATAGAATAATAAAAATAAGTTAATTTATAATTACACAAGAACATTTTACAAGTTTATTATTCCTTTTATATCACTTATTACCTTGTTATAACAATTAGTTAATTATTTGAGTTCATATCGGACATTTTGTCGATGTTCGGAACTTTAATCAAAAATGAACTTGTCATAATTACAAATTGTCCATGTGGTCAAAAGTACATTATATCCAGAATTATATTAATGATTTATATATCATATATATCATATATATCCAGTGTATATGTATTTATAATATTCCATATCATTTGGAGTTAAGAAATGAAATGTATCATTCATGCAGACGATAAGTCTTACGTACGCATGAAAGCTACTTTCATTTATATTTATGTTTAATGGAATGAAAAATTAATAATACATTGGTATATTTTAAGTATATTATAATATATATGTTATTTAATTTAATTAACTCCATACTTTATACGTTCCACGTACGACATGAACGAGTCATATCACTTTGAGGTGGTGGTAGTCTGCACTTCCTCAAATGAAATTATCGTATTTACCCATTATAGAAACCATAAAGGTATGATATAAATGAAAAATACAGAATTATAGAGACAATATAAATATAATATATATCACATGTAAATACAGTTCCATATTAATGGCCACCGTAAGAGGTGGTAGGAGAAGATTGAACAATTGTCGTTTTGTGAGTCAATAGTTCATTATACAAAGAAATAGTATGTTCTTTACCCATTAGACGAAGGTGTGTGTAAGTGTAGTTAGAATCCTTCTCATATCAACATCATAGTATATTTATGATACTGTTTTTGTTATAAAATAAAGTAATAAAAATTGTTTAGGGGGTTGGAGAAGTAAAATAATAGAAAATAACTTAAGAGAAGACGCTACCTTTAAATCGGGTAACTCCCTTTAGTTTGAACCAAAATAATTTATTGAAGTTCCTTCTAACTAAGGTAACGCTTATAGGTGGAATAGAAGGATATTGAGAGATTATTTGGGTAGATTATGGATGATACAAGGGGCTTGAGAGGTGTGAGTAATGGGTTAGAGGTGAGGGCCTTTTATAAGGGGGAGGAGGGGCTCTTTATGTAAGTTTGAAAATATTATTTTATTATATAATGATTTTCGGTTTCTAAAGGTCCAAAACTTATTAAAGTATAAGATAATATGAATCTTGTTAGAAATAAAATCATCAAATAATAATTTGATAGGTTTTAGATGTTGTTTTAATCATTATAATCTTATTTATTTAAATCATTCATTAATGAGGTAAACACTGCATCATTATTGTGTCATAAATAATTTTATTTTTTTGATGTCTAAAAATTATAAGAAAATAACATTACGTAGGAAATATTTTTAGACTTAAAATTAATATTTATATTCAAAGAGATAACTTATATAACCTCATGTAAGAATTGATTTATTAAAAGATATATGTTTATGTGTTTTTTATCATTACTTTAATTAATATAAAGTGTCATTATCACTTTTATGTGGCTCCATGGGGTCCCAAAACTGACCCAAGGATTCCTAAGGTCGGTAATTTATCAACAAATAGGATTTGGACACATGTTAGGGAAATTTAATATTATTATAATATTATTTTTACCTTGAATTACCCTATTTACCTTTAACTGTAGTAATTAAAAGTCAAAAGTTATGATACACCATAAATTATTTTCATCTTATTGAAACAAATTTTACTTAATAATAAAAAACACGTATGTTATATTTTAAAAATTCAATTCATAGAAGAAGTAAAATATCATTTAAACAAAAAATTTGGTTTTTTAACTACTAGTTAGTGTTTTCACTATTCATCAAAAATTGATGCTTTTCATAAAAATACCAAAAATTCAGCCTAAGCTAAATTTGATATTCCAAATTCAAAAATGATGTCTATTTTACCAAATTCAAAATATATAACTTGAATTAATTAATTTAAAATTAATTCCCATTGTCAAAACAAAAAGGGTGTTTTTTAAGAAATAATAACAATAAAAAGATTGACACTTTTTTATATTCAATTTCAAAGATAAATTACATCCAATGAAAAAAATTGGATTAAATGGTAAAAATATAATCTAATTACAATTTAAAACCAATTAAAAAGATAATATAATCATATAAATAAATTAGATTAAAAGGAAGTTTTGAATTAAAATACTGTATTTTTCAATATTCATTAAAAAAAGGAATTTTATCAGAAAAATACCAAAAATATACCCAAATAAAATTTTGATGCCCCGATTCTAAAGAAGAATTTTATTTTGTCAAATAGAACATATAAAACTGACCAAAACTAGATTTAAAAAGGGTTCTCCATGAAAAGGAGTTAAATCAACCTTTTAATGAATATTAGAGTATTTGTGCGGAAAATTAGATTCATTCAAATTTTAAGCCTCTAAATTTTATTGGATAGATGTTAAAGCATTTAAGAAACATGTTTAATCATAATATTGTTATTTATGTTCATTACTTCCAATAAAATGGTTAGGCGTTAACTACCATTTAAAATAATATTATATTACAATTTTTTAGTATGACCCAACGTTGTGTGAAACGTAAGATTTCAAGGAAACCCGTTGTTGTGTATCAGGTACTCCATCAAACATAGCACCCCCTTTAAAGTAAAATTAATATTTAATTCAAAAATATTAATAAATATGAAAATTTATTGTTCTTTATTTACTTGGGATGTTACATCCTTCCCCCCCTTTAGAAATTCCGTCCTCGCAATTTTAAAATTGGGATTGGAAACTTCATTAAAAGTACCACATCGGAAAAAGAGTCAATAAAACTATCACTTTAAAATAAATAAAGATAGGTTAAAAGGTCACCCAATATAACCAATAGGAGTATTCCATGAAAACAAGGATATAGAGGAGAAAATAAGTGTTATTTTATGAAGGAGAGTGATAGAAAACATGATTAGGAGAAAGTTAACCACCAGAAAATCTCAAACGTTTGATAGGTTAAAAGGTCTTTGGTTTCTTAGTAGAAAAAGTAAACAGATAAATTTTTTTGTATTAAGTTCCTCTTTATAATGTTGGATATGTTTTTTATTATATTGACTAAGGACATAAGGAAATATACTTACTTTTCATGTAGAGTTTCATCTTTTAATAAGTTTCTACCAGGAACTCATCTTCTCTTCAAATGATGAGTATTCAAGATGACTTGTTCACATCTGAAGTGATAGAATCAACTTCGAGAGAATAAAATAATCCACAAAAGATGAAATATATATTTTCCTTGTCTTTATAAATTAAACAAAAACAAAATGGTTAGTACAAGATCAGATAATCCCAAAAAAGGATAATCCTTTAAAAAAAGAAATATTATTCCTAATCTCCTAAATTTGACAAACAATACACAAATTTCAACAAATACCATTCAATAAATAATAGTCCATAAAATTATTCAAAGTAAACCAAACTGATATTGAAACCCAAAACTCATAAGGATTTAATCACATAGTCTTTTATAGTAAATATTAACATTTATCTCCAAATAACATCGACTACTCTTAATGTCTCATACTGAAGTGTAATTAACCTAATCACATATTATCTATGCTAGGTTAATCATTTCCATAAATAACCCAAATAGCCATAAAACATAGATTCTTCCAAAATGAAATTTCAACCATTATTCCACAAATGAAATCCCATAGTATTCTATTTTCCATAGGCACATAGTGTTTCCTCAAAAGAGATAACGTCTTCCAAAATTACCTTTATCACTTAATCACCAAATCATTTTCTTATACTAAGGATATCCATTTGATAAAACATAAGTTTCCAAAATCAACTTATTCTTGATCCATAAAATAATTTAACTAAAGGAATAAAACTATTCCCAAAAGAAATAATATCATACCTTGATCATGGTGTCCACATGGTTTCATTGCCATCTTGTTAATGTAGGTAACAGGTCCATGAATTGAAATAATGATTTATATATCCTTAAAAATCATTTTATCCCTTCATCCAAATGCACCTTGTACAACATGGGTCATATGGTTGTTCACATAAAAATAGTTTCATAAAATAATCATGTATAACATATAATTTTAAAACATTTGATAAAACTTACTTTTTATAAAACAGTTAGACTGAGTTTCTGTTGAAACTTTCAATAAATGGTCCTTTTAAAATACCATAAGTATGTACTGAATGACTATAATTTAAAATAAAATATAAATATGTTGCGAAAGAGTCTCCTTTTTCATCACCTTTTTCAAAATCATAATATGCTACAAAATCTTGTGATAAGTTAAAATAATTGAAAATTCCTTGATAATATTTTCCTTTCTTGAAAATACGAGAATATTATGAAAATATGATTTGATTAAATACAACCCACGATCCACGATGATATCGAGGTATAGTGGAGGTTTTTGATATCTCAAACAACTTCTTGCAAGTGAGTTGTATGCTAGAAAAAGGTTCAAAATCATCTGAACATGACTTTGTAATAATTAATGCAAGCATGTCATCAAGAAGAGATAGAAATTTTGTTTGAGATCCTCCTTCTTCCATTTGTAACTAACTTTCCTGGATCTGAAAATTTTATAAAACAAGTATTTAACATAAAGAGTATACATAGAGACTAACCATGTGTCTAATAAAAACTCCAAATCCCTAATGTTGTCTAAACCGACCTCTGATACCAACTATAAGGCCCCAGTCTTAAACATTACATAATCTTGAATTAATTTAATAATTAACATTGAGGATCTTTTCAGGTTTAGATTTTTAGAGAATTAGGACATAACTATTACATTACATCTCCAAAATTACAAAGTATACACTTCTACTCAGTATCCATTCTTTCATAAAATAAATCTTCCTAGAAGAAAAAATTAATTCCTTTCTTGATATAAATCTTCTTTAGTACTTCCTTTCTCTTACCCTGCATTATACCCTATGAAAAAACATTTCAAAAACTTGGGATGAGCATAAAAATCTCATTAAGGGTAATAAAATAATGAAGGAAAACATTAGTTCATCAATTCAAACAAAACATAAGCTCTCAAACATACCTCATGAAATCATAAGATTTATGAATAACATATAGAAATCATAAATCAAAAAGGTAACTTGTGGAATCCATATCAAACTTACATTATATCTTTCACAGCTACATAGGGAGTTACACTTGGAATACCCATCATATTATATTCCATAAATCTCTTAGGATAAACATTAACGTTTACCTCTGTCACGTTACCTGATGCATTGGAGAGCTATCTCGGGCTCACCCGCCCTAGGTTTATCATGTGACCACCCATATATGTAAAAAATTCCCAATAACAATAACATATTCATAACACATAAAATAATCTTAAAGGAAAGATAACATTTCCACATTTCAATCACAACATATCATTTCAAGATATTGATGTAATCAATTCTTTATCAAACCATTTTCAAAACCATTTAAAACATTTAATAATGGGATTTTTAAATCAAAGTGTCCCTTACCACTTTGAAACTTTTAAAAGGAATTTTAATTTCAAACATTCATATCCATATAAATAAATCCTTAAAACCTTTTTTAAAATATTTATATTAATGAGAATGATTTAGAAGAATAAATCTTTAAAACAATACTTTTGTTAAGGTGTTATTAACCAAATGAGATACGCTTGGATATAAATAATTGAGGAATAACATTAATAAAATCTTATAATATCATGATAATAAGGAGATTCATGATATAATATGTCAAAGGTAAGTATATAGACCATATAAAAGTGAATTGGTGTATAACAACAAATAAGTCTCAATGTAATGTAAATTGAGACAACGTCCCTTACACAGATCGTATACTTAGATTAAGGATAAATCAATGACATAATTATGTGTGAAAAATAAGAATACACCCAATATTTGTGGATATTAAATGTAAAACTGTCAGAGTTCATTCACACATATTCGTAGCATGACATAATCAAGAAGTAGAAGTTTAACCTAAATAATTGAAATTGGGTTAAGAATTTTTCTTATCGAAATTTGACAGCCTAATGACATCACTTAAAAATTAAGAAAATGCGTTGATGAGTTAGAAAAGGTTATATCGTCACTTGGACACAAAATTTACATAAATAAGGATATATAATAACATATCCAGACATAATAAAGTGGAAATTAAAAGACATAACATAAATGAAGTCTTTTAAAAAGAGGAGGGTGAAGGATTCGCTCACCGATTTTGTAACATACAAAACATACACCCCATGAAAGAAGGATATTACAATGAAGATGTAAATACCATTAAATTAAAGTATATTACAAAATTAATACAATCATGGGCAGTACATAAACCACACAAAAGTATATAGTGTTAAATATTGCATGAATCTCATGGGAAAAAAAAGTGAGATGAAAACCCCTTACCACGTTGTAGTCAATCGAGTCGTAAGAACAAAAGTTAATAACCAACAAATTAACCCTATAATACCATGAATATAAATAGAATCATGCTAATATATATCAAATGTTAGTACACAATACACCACATGCAATAAATAAGTGGTGAACAATGGAAATCTCATGAAATTAAAAGTGAGATAAGAAACCCCTTACCTTGTGTCCGACTTGACTCGCATGTTCCGTGTTCTTCCAGAATAATAAACATAAGTTTATTTATAATTGCTTAAGAAAATTTTTCTATTCTATTATTCCTTTTATATCACTTATTACCTTACTATAACAATTAGTTAATTATTTTAGTTTATATCGGACATTTTGTTGATGTTCGGAACTTTAATAAAAAATGAACTTGTTATAATTACAAATTGCCTATGTCAGAAAAATTAAATTATCTCAAGAATTATATTAATGATTTAGATATCATATATATCATTTATATTCAGTGTAAATGTATTTATAATATTTCATATCATTTGGTGTTAAGAAATGAAACACACCGTTCATGGAGACGGTAATTCGTACGCACGCACGAACACTACTTTCATTTATATTTTTTATTTAAATAAATGAAAACATAATAATACATAGGTATATTATAATTATATTATAATATATATGTTATGTAATTTAGTTAACTACATACTTTCTGTGTTCCACGTATGGCATGAATGAGATATATCACTTTGAGGGGGTGGTAGTCTGCCTTCCTCAAATGAAATTATCGTATTTACCCATTATAGAAACTATAAAGGTATGATATAAATGAAAAATAAAGAAGTATAGAGAAAATATAAATATAATATATATCACATTTAAATATAGTGACATCTTAATGGCCACCGTAAGAGTTGGTAGGAGAAGATTGAACAATCATCATTTCGTGAGGCAGTAGTTCGCCATCCACAGAAACAATATGTTTTTTACCCATTAGACGGAGGTGTGTGTAAGTGTTGTTAGAATAATTCTCATATAGACAACCTAGTATATTGATGATACTGGTTTTGTTATAAAATAAAGGAATAAAAATAATTTAGGGGGTTGGAGAAGTAAAAAAAATGAAAAGAACTTAAGAGAAAACGTTACCTTTAAATCGGGTAACTCTCTTTGGTTTGAACCAAAAGGATTTATTTATGTGCCTTCTGCCAAAGATAAATAATCTAGGTGGAAGAGAGGGATATTGAGAGATTATTTGGTCAGATTTTTGATGATCAAGGGGGAATTAGAGGTCTGATTATTGGGTTAGAGGCAAGGGATTTTTATTAGGGGGAGGAGGGGCTCTTTACGAAAGTTTGATAATATTATTTTATTATATAATTTTTTTCAGTATCTAAAAAGAAAAAACTTGTTAAAGTAGAAAAGAAGATGAATATTGTTCGAAATAAAATCATCCAATAAAAATTGGACAGGTTTTGGATATTTTTTTAATATTTATAATAATATTTATTTAAATCCTTCATTAATGAGGTAAACACTGAATCCTTATTGTGTCATAAATAATTTTATTTATTTGATGTCTAAAAATTATAAAAAAATGACATGATTTAGGAAATTGTTTTATATTTCGAATGAATATTTATAGTCAAATAGATAACATATATAACCCCATGTAATAACTGATTTACTAAAAGATATATGTTTATGTCATTTTTGTCATTACTTTAAATTAATTAATATAAAGTGTCATTATCACTCTTAAGTGGCTTCATGGGGTCTCAAAATCGACCCAAGGATGCCCATGGTCAGTAATGTATCATCCAATAGGATTATGACACATGTTAGGGTAATTTATTATTATTATATTATTATTTTTACTTCGAATTACCCTATTTACCTTTAGCCACGGTAAATAAAAGTCAAAAGTTACTATTAAAAAAAATTATTTTCATCTTATTGAACCAAATTTTAATTACTAGTAGCAATTATTTATGTCATATTTTCAAAATTCAATTCACAGAAGTGGTAAATTTTCATTTAAATGAAAAATTCGATTTTTTAACTACTACTCAATGTTTTCATTACTCATCAAAAATTGATGTTTTTTAGAAAAATACCGAAAATCAGCCTAAGATATATTTGATTTTCTGAATTCAAAAATGATGTTTATTTTACCAAATTCAAAATATTTAAGTTGAATTAATTAATTTAAAATTAATTCTTGCGGTAAAAAAACGTGTTTTTTATGAAATAATATCTATCAAAAGATTAACACTTGTTTATGTTCAATTTCTAGTGAAATTACATCGAATGAAAAAACTGAGATTAAATGGTAAAAATATAATCTAATTACACATTAAAACCAATTAAAAAGATAATCTAACCATATAATTAAATTAGATTAAAATCTGTTTTGAATTAAAATACAGTATTTTTCACTATTAATTTAAAAAATGAATTTTTTCAGAAAAATACCAAAAGTTTTCCAAAAGTAAATTTTGATGTCCTGATTTTAAAGAAGAGTTTTATTTTTTTCAAATAGAACATATAAAAGTTATCAAAACTAGATTTAAATAGGTTTCTCCATCAAAAGGCTGTAAATAGACCTTTTAAAGAATATTAGAGTATATTTATGCTTAAAATTAGATTCATTCACATTTTAAGCCTCTAACTTTTACTGGATAAATTTAAAATCCTTTAAGAAACATGTTTAATCATCATATGATTAGATTTTTCCATTCCTGGCAATAAAACGACTAGACGTTAACTACCATTTAAAATAATGTTATATTATTATTTTTCAGTATGACCCAACATTGTGTGCAACGTAAGATTTCAAAGAAACCCGTTGTTGCATATCAGGTACGTCATCAAAAATAGCATCCAATTTAAAGTAGAATTGATATTTAATTCAAAAATATTAATAAATATGAAAATTTATTGTTCTTTATTTACTTGGTATGTTACATGAATCACTTGGATGTTTTGGAAACAGGTAAGGCGTGCACATGTTCTTACCTAACAAAAGACATACCGAAACAAAAAAACTCATGAATGGAAGGTTAATGTAAGATATATTTCCATTAAATGGGTGTTGGAAAAGTATCTAGGTCATTCGGGAATATAAATTGAAGTTTTATCCCTTTATTAAGCCTAATTATGTTGTAATAATTCTTAATAAATTTCACTACTGTTTTTGGTAAATACAAATTTTTTATTTTTAAAAATTATAAATTATGATTAAAAAAAATATGGAATCAATTTTTCCAAATTTCAATCACAAATTTGGCAGAAACTAAATTAAAATTAATCCCGCATACGGGACGAGAAAGCGGGTTTTTAAAGAAAAAACGTCCAAAAGTTGGCTATGTTTTTATAGTAAATTTCAATGTAAATTTGATTCAAATGAAATTAATTAGATTAATGGATAAAAATATTATCTAATTAAACTTTATAACCAATTAAAATTATAATTTAACCTTATAAATAAATTATATTAAAAAGTAGTTTTGAACTAAAATTCAGCATTTTTAACTGTTCGTCCAAAAAATGAACTGTCTCATAAAAATATCAAATTTTCACCCTAACCTAATTATTATGTTTTTATTTCAAATATGAACTTTACTTTAACATATTAAAACAATTAAAGTTTCAAAACTAAAATTTAAAAAGGGTTCTCTATTAAAAGGCGTAAAATTGCCTTTATAGAAATAAAGGTTTTTATGTGTGAAATAGGGTTTGTTCTTATCTTTTTCACATCAAACCTAATTGACAAATATAAAAAATATTTGACTGAATATATAAAATATATCTTCCATTACAATATTTAAATAACTATAATTAATTTAATTTATTAGGGTAAAATAGCTTCATGAGCATAAAAATGGATCTATATAAAAACATTCCATTTATATTCAATTAGTTCCTATATTCATTTATAATTAATTTTTTAACCTATTAATTAATATTTTATTATTATAAACCATATATTTTCATAAGTTATTTAATAATATTATTAAAGGCTAGTTTATATCTTATTATAATAATATTTTAGCAATATATTTTGGTTTGGTGAAACTCGGTGTTGCGTATAATGAAAGCTTTCGAGGAAGGTCTCTATTGCTTGTAATGAACACTAACTTAGTGTTTCATGGGTTAAACTATATTGAATATATTTTATAAATATTAAAAACTATATGGATATTATATTACCTTACACTCTTGTTATTGTGTGGCATGCACACTATCGAATACAAGGTTCTAACTTTAGGTTTTTTGGGTGTCACAGGTAATACATTAAATTTATTTTTATGATTCACCCAGGGTAAAGGTCGAAAACATGGGTCTTACTAGATCTAGGAATTGGGAGGAAAAATCATCCTTTTATCATTTCAAGGCTATGATGGGTGTCTTTGTGGGGAGGGGATCTTGACCCCTATGACTATGCACTAGGTCATATAAAACCATAATCCAAATTCTCATGTAATTTTGTCATTAATTAATCCAATTAAATAGGATCCATTATATAATATTATTTTTATATAGGCATATATTTGGGTATGAGTTTGATTGAAAACTCAAACTCATTCTCTAGGGGGAATACCAGGTCGTTCGTTTGATAATACATCAATATGTTCATGTACAATGGGTTTATAATTAATACTTACTTCCTCTATGATCATTGGATATTGAAATACCTCAAAGTACCTTTGAAATCAATCTTTCATAGTGGTTTATAAAGAGAATATGATCTACTGAATAATAAACCATGGGAGTTTCAAAGCCCTTATACAATTAAGCCTCTTTTTCCTGCAATGAGTGCTGATATAGTTATTATACAATCTTCTATTTGGGGTTATTACCCCTAGGTATATATATTGAAGAGCCTACACCCACCTGTAATATCCATAGAGGGATGTAATTTCTAGAATAACAACACAATATATACTTTATAAAAAATTTATGGATGTTATCCAATACTTATAAATATCCATTAAACTTATCAAGGGGTATTCAATAAAATTATCTTATCTTAATCCCTATTATATTACCTTTATTGACTTATAGGATTATTTATACCTTTTAAATTATAATAAATGATAACTTATCAACCTTTAATGACATTTCTAACTCCAAAATCAACCTAAACTGGTATCATTATAATCTCAATATTTATTTACACCCTAATCTAATACCAACTATAATGTCTAAATGATGTCACTATCAATTTACACTACATAAAGAATATAATTCATTTTAATACATTCCAAATACCTTTTATGTATAAAGTATTATAGAATTTGGGGAAAACAATGACTAATAATAACAATGTTATTTGTATTAATTTGAAATTGTTTCCATTTTAGTCAAAACTACTCCATCCATAATGAGCATTCTACATCACCAAAAAATTCTCCACAAAATTTACACATCTTGAAATTTCATACTTTACTTATCTTCATAACTTGTGGAAATAGAAACATAAGAAAGGGGTGAGATCAATTTCTCAGAAAGGGATGAATAAAAAATTCATCAAGGATGATTTCATAAGAATATGTGAAAACATGAGCCAAGGAGTAATAACATAACATCTTTATAGATAATAATAAGACATAATTGAGCTTCATATGCCATTTCATAAGAACTAAAATCCACAATGATCAATTAGAAGTGATTTTGTTCATAATATGGATTAAAATGTTTCTCATTAACCTAAAATCATGAGATTATAAGATCATAATGAATAACATCCTTTAACTATGACATAGAAATTAGTATATGGTAATATTTCATGATCCACAATATTAGTTCTCATGCTAAATAGAAAATAAAATTTACTGATGAATAATTATCTAATTATATATAACATTATAAACAATGAATTAAAGTTTGATATATGAACCCACCTATTATTCATCAATACTTATGTAAATCTGTTAAAATTATTCACTTAACATATAATCAAGAAAACATCTAAATAAAATGGGTTTCATAGAACAACCAAATGAAAATAATTTACTTTTCATATAGTATCAGTAGAAATAAAATTATTTTCAGAAAATATCTAAATATAAATCATTCAATTTTCATATAATACCCATTGAAATAAAATGTATTTCATAAAACATTCAAATGGAAATCAGCCACTTTTCATAAAAATACATTGAAATAATATGGGATTCATAAAACATAAAAATGGAAATCCCTAAATTTTTATAAATAATTCATGGAAAGAAAATGGTTTTCATAAAACATATAAATGATATTAATAATATCATTTATAAAATAATTTTATATCAAAATTAAAATCACAAAAAAATCACATAATAAAGGAGAAATATTGTGAAACGTGAAGCATAACTCTATTATAGGTATATCATTTTAAATATAGAGTAGAAAATGAAATCTAATTCAGGAAAAGTGCTTTATTGAGAACATTTTGTATTCAGTGGTGTAAAATCCATAATTACGAGTCTCTTTCCAAAAATTATCCTTTTACTAAAAAAAGTAAAAATATAATATTTAATGGAACTATATTTAGATCAAAATATATTTTTTCAAATGATAAAATATATAATATAATTCCAATTATAAATTATTAGAAGAAATAATTTCAATATGAAATTATATAACTCAAACAAAGGAGTTTAAGATAATAATTCCATTACCTTTACCCTTAATTTCAACAGAGTTTCTTCAACCTCCTATATAATAAATATTATCTTCCCTATTACCCAATTATTAACCTTATTCATATATATTTACATTTATAATCTTCATTAATAACAATTATATTCATGTATTATATTTTTTATGACCTCTCTCCACCATGTGGTGTTAATAATCTTGATCATTTTGATCTAGGTTGATTGAAGTGATGTTGATCATCAATTTTAAATAAAATATAATCATTTATAAACCACTAAAGGTATTAAAATTTATGTTTTATAAAGAACTATAATATTATATTTCCATTACATGGGAGTGGTAGTCATGTTTCGTGATGACAAAAATGGTGATGAACTAGTTTCGAGCTGTTTATAGATATCAATGTATTACCTTATAATGATCAATATTTTTAGGTTAGAAAACGAATTTTGATGATATATATTACTTATATATAACATATATACTAATAAAAATTAAACAAAAACCATCTAGGACAGTGGTATTGAAAAATGTAATGCATCATTCCCTGGAGGCCATAGACTTCATGTATGTATGGATGATTATTTCATTTTTTTAAGGTAATAAGAAATAAGTAATTTTTTATCATTTTAGGAACATAATTATGATATATATATATATATTAAATATTTATTCAATTAATATTTTATAGTATCTTTGTTAGTTAGTCATGGAAAATTAAAGACGTTTCATCGTGGAGGCGGTAGTATGTACAACGCGTAATTAATGGATTCTTTTTTATAAATAAAAAGAAAGAAACATGGTTAATGAGTTTTCCGTCATTATAATAATATAATAGTATATTAAAGATAATTATTTTATCATTTTAGTTAGTTTCAATGAAATTTTGAGGAACAAAAAATGAATATAAATAAATAGAAATGATAAAAGAGCTGCTACAAATTTATACCTCAATTCTTGGATTATCTCCTTATCAAGGGGTAATAATCCTTTGTTGGATGGTCCATTGAGAAGAAAAGAACCTCTTGAAGGTTTCCGTAAATGTAAATTATAGGTTTGGTTTTATATTTCTATGAAATATGTGGGCCATGCTGTGAGGGGAAATGAGGATAGAAGTTCCCCTTTTAAAAATGAAAAGGTACATAATTTTTGTAAATAACCAAGAAATTCCAATAATGTGAAGTAACTATTAAGAAAATAAGCTCCAAAATTGGGAAATAATAGATATGGGAATTGATATGTTTAATAAAGGCCTCAATAATCCATTATCACACACATTTGTAACATTTTTTTGGTGTTTTCTTATTTTCTAAACCCTTTTAACCCCATTATATTTTTATCAAGATTACTAGTTTTTACCTATGTTATTTCCTAGCTATGCCTGAAAATAAAATGGTCCCTATTAAATAAATTAAAATAATGTTTGAAAATTTTCGATCCATATTTTTACAATAATTTTATAAATTTTATAAATCTTTAATTTAATTTACCAAATTTAGAATGTATTAAATACAGTTTTTTGATAAATAATAAAAAAAATTATAAAAGGTAGAATATTAGTTTTTAAATTTATACAAAAAAAATTAAAAAAGTAAGTTTACTTATAAAATAAATATTAGTTATTAGAAAAAAGTACCATGAATTTATAATTCATACTTATATATCCATAATATCATTAAAGTTATGTTATTTGTAAAAATGGTATTTTCACTATTCATTAAAATCAATATTTTCTGAATAAAATAAAAAAAATAATATTAATTTAATATTTTTAGGTGATGGTATAAAATAAATTTAATTTCATCAAATTTAATTATTTTTAACTATAAATTTGAAATTATGTCATAAAAACTGTAAAAAACTATTTTTCTATAAAAAAATATTTTTTGTTATATTAATTATCCTTCTAGCATTAGTTCTACAAATAAATATAAAAAAGTTTATAAATATCCATTTTATAAAAAAAAATTATGAATAAAAAATATTTTATTAGTTATGTAGTCATAATTATTGAAAAAGTATTAAAAGGGTTATTTATTTCATAATTTTTTTTATAACTATTTATAATTACTTATTCAACAGTTAACATACATCAGTTAATATGTATTTAAAAAAAGAGTTGTGGTCCATTTGGGTTTTGTGTTTCACTTGTAGAAAGCTATCAAACCTAATATTTATTTTAGGATGAAAACTTTATAAATACTCAGGTTACTACTTTTAAATATTTTTTGGACTAATAATTTAATATAAATAATGAATTTATTAATTAAGATTAATTTATTAATTTTAGTAAAAAATTCTTAATAATGGGGAAAATTTGAAGTGATAACTTTAATGTTTACTACATATTTATTATATATTTTTATTGATCATGAGTTTGAATGGACTATATATGTGTTAGTTTTTATTTACATAATTATTATTACAAGGGTTTTATGTTATAATTCAATATTTAATTAAATATAATGATATGTGTTTCATCCCTTCCTCTATTATTATATGAGGGATTTCATGTCCAAGGATTTTTTTATATAACCTTAAACCCTTTTTACCCCATCACCTATGAGTGAGCAGGAATGTATAATGGTTGGGTCTCCCGGTGATAGGATATGGTTCATGACATGAGCCAAGGTGAAAACAAATAAGGCCTTATATAGGTCAATGGTGGAATGTTTCAACTCAAGACAGGTGTCAGATCAAGGAGTTACTTCCCCTAGGGTAAAGTTTAGTTTATCCTTATCTCAATTAACAAACAAATTTTCCAAAATATCATGGTTATAATATATGATTATTTAATTTTTCAAGATTATGGTTATTTATTTATTTATCTGATTCATGTTATATATGATGCTTAAAAAGTGATATAATATAAATAAATTGACAAGAATGATAAGACAAAATAAAATAAAATATTTATTTATAAATTAATTTATTATAAAAGGTTAAATAATCATATAAAATGCATATAATATTAAAAATAATTTTAAGAATAAACTGAAGAAAATGTACACATAAGTTAATCGAAATATCTGAAATAAAATTTTATGTTAGAAAAACACCTTCTGTATTCTATGTTAAGATATAATCATTGCTAAAGTGTCTATCGAAATATATTCAAGGAAATGTTTTTATTATTGGGATTTCATAACAAGGATAATATTTTGTGTTAAGAAAATTTGTATTAAGGGTAGTGGTCATAGACTATTTAATATAATTTTGATCTATGTGTTGAGGAAATATATGTTTTGGATTTCAAGATTGGGGATTCCACTCAATGATAAATGAATTTTGATTCAATGAAGTTAGAAATAACCACTAATCTAAATAGCTTCAAGTAATTTTATTAGCCATAATATTAGTTATGAAAAGAGGAATACATATCCTGCCCACTAGAATATCTAAGTGACAGAATATTCTCTATTTAATGGTAAGGGATATTTGGATTTGATAAAATAGTGGCAGGCTAAGAAAATTAATTTATTACATCACTACTGATTATCATGATAATGTACTAAAATATTATTTATTTTATTATAAAAAATGGAAAGTAAAATCATTTTAACACTATGATCATTCCTATATGAAGAACATTCCCTCTCCAACACAAATTTCAAAGAGTTGTACATTTATTTTTACACTACACTGCAATAGGAAAATATAAAGACACAAAATTTTAGCAATGGAATTTATCCCTTCTTATAGTAATTTCATATATTATAAACCACATAAAATCACTTATATACAATAATAAAAACCTTATAAGTGAATAATTAATAAAATTAGAATTATTTATAGAAGTTAAAGAACCAATATTGATTAAATAGTAACTTAAACAAGGAAATACTTACATAACACATATGAATAGTACACTGACCAAATGAATACAGACCTCACCCATGAAATTATAAAAGAAATTAGGCATTTTATAAATGAAATTATGGTATAATTATATCATACTCTATGCAAATTAATATTTTAAAAATTATAAATTGAGTGGTGGTATTTTTGTATGTCATAAATATTTATTTAATTTTTTATGATTATTTTTTTAATTTAAAATAAAATTTATTTTCATAAAATCTAATCATAAATTAATATTTTTATTTATTTTTATTTTAATATAGTTTTATGAGATCATATGTTATTTTTCATAGTGTAATAAAATTAGTTAAAATTTTAAAATCTGTATTTTCCAAGTAAATGATGATTTTTATAAAAAAAATTAAATTAATCATATTTAGAAAAATATTTTCATAATTTTTTTTTTAATTATCCAAGTCATAAAAAATTTTGGGTTAATTTTTTGGATTTTCCTAAAATACATAAAATTTTGGTGAATAGTAAAATACCGTAATTTGCAGTATTTATGCATTATAAATCAAATACAGTATTCCTTCAATCATCAGTAATGTAATTACCATAATCTAGAAATAACTTGAATTATTTTAATATATTTAGTGATAATTCTCAAACTATTCATAGTCTTGAACCAAAATAATAAAGTAATTAATATAATAATGAGAAAACACCCCTCTCCCCCACTATAAAAGCCACCTCTTTTCCTCACACCTCTCAAGCTTTGATCTATGTCAAAATTGCACCCAAAACTCTCCTCGATCCTCTCTCCCACTTCCATGATCTATTTTTCTCATCAAAATAATAAAACATTTTCCTTAAGGAGGTTCTTAAGGAGGATAAATCCAAGAGTTAAAATCGTCTTCCTTTTTCTTTTAATTTCTTTTCAATTTCATTTATATTCATCTCTTCTCATAACATTATCTTATACAAATGTAATGATAACTATAGTATGTTTGATATACTATAATTATATCATTCTATTGGAATATTCATCATCAAAATCATTTCTCTATATGTCTATCATTTATTATAAAAATTAAATTGTCGCTTGTGATGTGTCAATTTACCAACATCGTGGGTGATGCGCTTTAATTTTTCTTTAATGACTTCAATGATGTTAATAAAACCATTAGAATGGTTGAAATGTACTTTAATTTGTTTTTAAAAACCATATTTATGTTATGGACGTAACATATATACCTGATTCTAAAAGATAAAACAAAACAAGTTCTTTATGATTGAAAAACCTCTGAAATTAACCTAAAATGATCATCATTAAATTTATCTAATGATGCATCCTCATACCATATGACAAAAATATTTTTAAGATCATTTAAACTTTTGTAAGATCATTAATAACATGTATTGACAATTCTAAATATTTTTCCATATTTTACATGAACATCCTTTTATATATACAAGTGAACCAATAATGGAAACTAAGAAAACGAACACTCTTGAATGATAAAATTAAAAAATATAACTCATAAAATAACCCATCAATGAACTTAATAATATCATATGAATAAAATTAAATAATAAAATGGGTTTTTGTTAAATAATGAATCTAATGTGATTATACATGATATTAAATTGAATAAAGCATTCAGACATAAGGTAAGGGGAATTCTCAAACCAAAATCTCTTCCTTTGGGATTTCCATATTTCACCACATTTTCAGTATGGGTATTACTTTATTTTTTATTATATTTAATTTCATCATAATTGTACTACCATTTCTTGGATATACATTTGACCAATTAGTTTTATGAAAAATTAAATGATTTTCCCAAAATAACTCTTCTTTCAAAAAATTTATCTTTTACTTCTTAGGTAGTTGTTTCTTCTTCAATCAAGATTGATACAAAGAATCGTATTCCATTTTTATCTGGGTAATTCCAAAGTTTATAAATATATGATTTATGTAATGAAACTGATTCCTTTCCATGGGTTATTTTATTTCCAAAAATTATATACATTCTAGGTTTCATGAATGATAATGTAAATTTTATGATGTGACAGGTGCACCCAGAATTTTATAGCATAATATAAATGTTATAATGAGATGAGTGTTCTGAAAATTATATAGAGCTCTAATTCATGGATTAATTTGATGTATATCTTGATAAAAAGTGAAATATGTGTAAACATGGTTTTATATTTGTTCACAACTAGGTGTGTTAGTTGACCACTAAGACATGATGACTCAGTTTTATGAACTCCCACAATCCAAGACTTTTCTTAATGATTCCTCTCATGATTATGATCATATGACTATTTTATGATGATAATGATTATCGTAACCCAATTTTATATTAATTCTTATTATTATATATCATCTTACTAGGATTTTATCTGACCCCTACCTTTGATATATATCCTCATGTGATTACTTGTACTAAGGTGATCACGGGGGTCAATAAGAAGCTAGATACGAAGGAATTAAATAAATTATTTTTTTAAATGTTGTGTATGGTTATAATTTTCCCAATAAAAAAAACCTTTGGATATTATTTTTGTAATTATTTTATATTTCAATCTTTAAAGTGATGTAATAAGAGATGCCCGAAAAGTATGGTCTCTATAGTTTGTATCAGAGTACATTTTAGTTAATTTAGAAATTAGGATAACAGAACCTTAGTGAAAACCATTAGTATTTGAATATGTATATGTAAGCACCCAAAAACCATTATTTTTTAAAAAAATTAACATTGGGATCCCACAATATATGCCTTTAGACATAATTTTACAAAGGAATAAATTATTTATTCAGAACATGTTGACTTATGTTTTGTTCTAACCTTTTAGATTTTAGAAAATGGTGGGAAACTGGAGAAACGTCGATAACAACCATTGTGAGGGAAAATAATTTGATTGCTCAAATGAAATATCCAATTTCTTATGGGTGGAGTTCAAAATTTCTTGGTCATTCTTACCCAGCTATCTCATTCTATGAAAAATAACCTAAATAATGTGGAATATTTTCCCTCACCTAAGAGGGATCAAATGGATATTGGGTCCTTTATATAGAAAAAACCACCAATTTTTTAGTGAATATTTTGATCCACTAGTAATGAAACAATGGGCCAACTCAATGCAGAATACATTTTCTATACTTCACTATTCCAAGATGGAGATTGTGACTCTTATCGTTTATCATCTAGATGGAGAGACCGACCAATGGTGGGAGTTGGTTAAGAACACCAAGCCAACAAAAGAAATTGAAGATATTAACTGGGAAGATTTCAATATAATGTTTTATAACAATTATTTCCCTCAAACTCTTCATACAAATATGGAGATAGACTTCATTGAGCTGAAGAAAACGGAAGGAGAATATTTCACATACTAAGAAAAAAATTTCACAAGGATGGAAAGGTATGATTCAGGTTTTTTATTCAAAAATGATAGATAAATTGAAAGATTATTTAGTGGTACAAAACCACACCTTATATAGGCTCTATAACTTCAATACTTTAGGTTTTATGAAGAAGTAGTTCGATATTCTCTCAAAGTGGAGATGGAGTTTGAAAAATGGTCTCTGGGAAATAGTGAAAAGAAAAAAAAGAAGGATTTTCAAGCTAGAGGATCTAATAAGAATGTAGGGAAAAAAACTAAACCACCCACATGTCCAAAATATAGGAAGAACCATCATGGGAACTTCCTCAAAGGGATGTGGGAATGCTTCAAGTGTTGAAGAGATGGTCACCAAGATCGTGAATGTTGAAAAGACATAAGGAAGAAGGAAAATCTGGTGTAAGAATGGAGAGCACCACTTATTGTCCAATGCTAAAGCTATATGGATAAATGGATATCTGAAATCTAGTTAACTAAACCTAGAGTCCTTGAGGGTAATTATTATAAGTATCCAGAAAATCCAAAAGATAAAGGCAAGACTTATTTTATTGCTACTATCTATGTGGATCAATAAAAATATGTCCTACAAGGTACACATCTAATTCACTCAAGAATGGAAAATTTATTATTTTATTCTAGTTATATGAATTACTTTATATCTTGAAAGTTTTATATAATAATTGAATTGAAGCCCTGGAACCTTGATATAGAGATATCTAAAAAAACACCAAGTGGTGCAGTCATTGCAACCCAAGTGTGGACTCTTTTCTTGTAAGCATATGTGGGAATATTATTCCCCTGAATCTTGTGATACTTCCCTTGGATTAATTTTATTCTATAATGGGAATATATTGGCTCTCACTATATAGAGAACATATAAACTATCAGAAAAAGGAAATATGTTTTCATATTCTGAACCATCCCATGCTCCTCTAAGAATACAATGAAGATCACAAATCTCATTTGGAAAATCCTTCAATGGTTTGGGTGTTTATATGCTATGAAAAAATATACCTCTCTAAAAACATTGAGTCAAAAGAAGGTATCAACCTAGGGAAAATTACCATTGTACGGGAATACAGTTATGTATTTCCAAAAGGGTTACTTTGACTTCTCCCAGATTATGACGTAGATTTCTCAATTGAACTCTTTCCTGGAGCTATGCCTATAACAATGTGTCCCTATATGATGGATCATATCAAACTTTAAGAGTTAAATAATTAGTTAAAAAATTATTTGGATAAAGGTTTCATAATCCATAGTGCATCACCATGGGGTTCTCTAGTTCTCTTTTTCAAGAAAAATGATGGCTCGATGCGACTGTGTATCGATTATCGGTAACTTAATAAGATTATCATAAAGAACAAGTATCTTATTTGAAGGATTGATGAATTTCTCAATCAGCTATGATGAGGTCAGTACTTCTCTAAGGTGGATCTCCTTATATATATCATCACCTAATGGTGAAGAAGGAAGATATTCAGAAGACTTCCTTCCGTAAAAGGTATGTATACTACGATTTTCTGGTGATTCCATTTGGACCTTATAATTACCCTACAATATCCATGGATTCTATGAATATAGCCTTTTGAAATTACCTCAACAAATTTGTGGTGCTATTTATCAAAGATATTATCATCTACTCTAAGAGAATTTTGGAAGATAAAGAAGATCTAAGCTCTAGGATGGAGACATTAAGGAAGGATAATTTTTATTTCAAGTTAAGAAAGTGTGAATTTTGGATGTAGAAAGTCACATTATAGGGACATGTGATCACAAGTGAGGGAAATTCTTTGGACACTTAAAAAACAACTACAATTGGGGTATGTCCAAGAACCTCTAGTATCACAGATATCCATAGTTTTCATAGATTGTCTGGGTACTACCTATATTGTTTGAGAAATTTCTCATGATTTTCAAGCCCACTAACTATGTTAATGTAACACCCCAAGCTTCCACGGTACTCTTCTCTTTGAATAATGAAATAGCTTGCTTTGTACGCAACTTTGAGTTCTAGCACACCAAGACCAATCAAACTAGCCTTTATGAATATTAATACCCTCTTTTTGGAATTTTATTTTTCAAAATGGACATCATTTTTCGATTCTGAATATCAAAATTAGATTAGGGTGAATTTTTGGTATTTTTCTAAAAACATTCAATTTTTGATAAATAGTGAAAAACACTGCGTTATTGTTTAAAACTAAATTTTTATTTAAATACTAATTTATTTTAATTAAATTTATTTTAGGTCAAAATAGATACATAATACCTATATATGTTCAATGTAATTTCTTCGATTCATTTTATAATTAAATTAGATTTCTAATTTTTTTATTGAAATTTTTAACGTCTTTTACCCACCTTCTAGGCACATTTAAAAATTTGTATAAAACGTAATTTTGCTGATTCTGTGAATTGAATTTCAAAAATCCAAGAGAAGTTGTGGACATCAGTAAGTAAAATGTGGTTCAATAGTATGAAAATAATTTTTGGTGAATAGTAACTTTTGAATTTTATTTACCACGATTAAAAGTAAATAGGGTAATTAAAGGTAAAAATGATATTATAATTACCCTAAAACATTTCCTACTTCTATTAGATAAGTTTATTTCGACCAAAATCAAACTTATGAATAAAATATGATCCTTTTTTATCCACTTGGATTAGATTAGGACATTTATTATTATTTTATTTAAAAAAGAGTTAAAAGTGTTAAATTCAATGTTTAACAACAAAACCAATTTTAATATAGGGTTATACATAAGATAAATTCGACTATAAATATTCATTATAAATATAAAAATATTTCATACATAATGGTATTTTATTTATAATTTTTAGACAATAAATTATTAAATTTATTTATGACACAATGATGATGTAGTAATTACCTTATTAATGAAAGATTAAAATGACTGATAATATAAATATCCAAATAAAAATAAATTCAGAATTTTGATGAATTCCAATAATTTTATAGGTTAATATTACTTGTTATGGTTTATTAAATAAATTTTCTTCGAAGTGATAATGTTTTTATGACTTCACAAAAAAAATACCAAATAGTGTCAAAATTGACATAAATGAGTTTTTAAAACAAATACTATATTATTAATTGATATAATATTCCGAAAAATATATGGTTCGGAAAAAGAAATTAGATAAGGTTATATATATCAATAATGAACCACTTGGGGTTTTCTTGGCTTTTTATAGTAATTTTATTAACCGTTAATTATAATAATACAAGAATACATGGAAAAAGTTAAACTATTTAACTAAAAGTTAAATCTAAACGATAAGGTTAATATATTTCCCTAAACCTATCTAAAGCCTATTGGTTGAGAGGTGTTCGACCCAGACCCAACATAGCCTTGAAATAAATCCTTTTGGAGCCATTATAAACTAAATATGATTGTATAATAAAATAATATTTCAATCTTTTCTTAAAGTGACCCTCACTTCTCATATAAAAGGGTACTTCCCCTTATCTCAAAATCACACCTCCAAATCCATTTGGCCCATCCAAACCCTGCTCAAATATCCTCCCAAATACCCTCAGTTATATCTAGAGACCTTAATTTGATCATAAATACATCCAAAGGAACCTTTTTTATCAAATCAAAAGGAAACACTCGATGAAGAGTTAATAATTTCACCACCTCTTTCAAAGTTCTTTTCTTCTTCCACTTCCTCTTTCTTTGTTGTTTCTATACCAAAATAATAAATTCCATACCTTATACATAATGTGATGTTATTATAAATATCGTACAATCATATTCATTATTCTATCCATCCTACGAATGACAATTCACCATACGTGTGTTCGTACGGCTTACCGTCTATACATCGTGGTGTAGTTTGATATTGAAACACTTTATTTTTTGGATGGGGTATAATAATGATTATAACTAATTTAAATAATAAATATAACATTTTAATTATTCTGTATATATGATACACCATCCAATTACATACGATTTCACCATCTATAGAATGATATTGTCACTCGTGCGTATGTACGGATTACCGTCTCCACGAACGCGATGAAATTCATTCCCCATCATACCCATTCTAGAATAATTTTCATTTTATGATTAAAAATAATTTTTAAGAACTTAATATAATTATGGATATGAATCCAATACCTCCTATCCATAACAAACATAGATTATGTATCTGATCATATAAATGAAAATGAATCAGTTAACACCCAAAACAATGATACTACTGAAATATTTTTAACAAAGAAATATTAGAAGATAATATATGATATCATATTTATTTATGTGGTTATATTATAATTTAATAACTATTATTTAACTATTATAAAGGAGGTTAATTTACCCTTTATCAAGGAAAATTAAAAGGTAAGGGTTAATTCTATAATTTCTTCATTATGTGAGGTTGTTCATACGTGAGTATCTACTGGGACCTCTTTATCATTTACATCTATGTTTCTTAAAAATTCATTTCAAAACATTTTTATTATTTACTGGACTATGGGTTAAGTCATTTATGCCCTCATTTTACTTTTTATAAATTTTTCTGAAAGGAATCATCCCAACGCTTTCCAAACAAGGTACTTTATGATCTTTTCGACATATTGTGGAAAGAATCATTTTTTAACTTATACAGTGGGTGCGGATATTTTCCATTGTTATAACACCTTCAAATCATCCCTTAAAATCTTATAAGAATATTTTGAAAATAAATGTTTTCTTTTATAATTATGTGACTTTTAAATTATTTCAAAATAGAATGATATATTTCTATTAAATATGTTTTATTTCATCTATGTCAACATCTTTTGTTGGATTTTACGTATGTTTGAAGTTGATTTATTATGACACAATCTTACATATTGTATTGAAGCTTTTGTGATATGTTTTACTGTGGATGTTTTATCTTTATACCATTCATGTTTTATGGTTAATGTATTAACATTTCGTATACTAGTTTTAATACGAATGTTTATGTTATGTTTCAGCCTTTTCATATGAAGAATGAACTGGACTTAGTAAGTGACGGGTGGAGCCCAATATAGCTCCTCGATGCATCAGTAGGTCTCATGATATGAACTAGTGTCTTGGCACAAGGCCTTAAAAAATTATTTGTAGTCTTGGATGAGGCATTGAATATATGGTTAAGATGTCCGGCATTATGCATTTCATCATTATGAAAGTATCTCTTGATATTACATTTGATTATTAGACTAGTATAATATCCATGTGAATAAGTAAATTGAATTATTTTATTTATATTTTCAATATAATACTAAAGTTTATTTTTAAAAGTATTTTTTTAGTCTTATACATTTCCTTAAATTATTATTCTTATTTATGATAGTTTTCGCTATATTGTTATCCATACTGAGCATCTGAGCTCGCCCCTTTTTTCTATTTTATTTTTTCCAAGATGGGAAGAAGTATATTACAATTAACCAACAGGAATAGGCTAAGGGATATGAGTGTGTTCAAAGGGGACACAATGTTGTTGTTTTTTCATTTAATAATGTAATGTAAAACTTATGTATGTATCTAGTACTTCCAAGGCTACTAAAATATTTGGTATTTCAAGACATGATCTCTTATGATCATGCCAATGTTATGTAATAATGCACTAACTCTCGGTAACTTGGGTCGGGGCGTTACAGTTGGTAGCAGAGGAATTTTATTACAAACCTTTGAAGCTAGATTTAGAAAAAATATGATTAGAGAACATTACCCTAAGATAGAATTTGAGAATTAGTATAAAATAACTTTCTAGAATTTTGTTAATGTAGATATTTTTTGAATTTTATAAGCAATATATCTTTGTATGGATAAAATTAGGTAGAGGCAGCTCTGGAATAGATGTACCAAGGAGTGAAAACTCCGACAAGGAGTTTTGGGATTGACATGGGGTATCCTGGTACACGATAATGGGCCTTGTTGCACTCTTCGTTACAACACTCATGGGGGATATGCTTAGGATAATTCAAATTTTCCTTAAAAACCATTATGAAGGATTTATGAGTCAATTAATCCTCAAAGAAATAATTTTTTATGATTATGGATTATATGCATAAATTGTTCAATTTATGTTAGGTATTTTACTAGTTTGGAATTATGTATTTCAATTCATAAACTAATCTAATGTATGTCATTGTTTATAAATAGTGCCTAGTGGAAGGAATGGAAACCGTATCAATGCATGTAATCCATATAGGGATTTCCCTCATAATCAAGATAATTATAGTGGAGATGGTGATGCAACTGGTGCTGAACAAATTATAACCATACTAGGACAACTCACTCAGGTTATGAATAATAACCTTAACCATATGGAGCACCCAGATCCACAACACAGAGGATCAATGTTAGACTGCTTAATGAGGTAACAACCACCAACATTCTATGGGACTAAAAATCCATTTGTAGCTAAGAAATGAAGAATTTCCTTATAGAAAATATTTCATGCTTTGGGGAGTGGCGAATGGGAAAAAATCATGGAAATTTATCACCTCATGGGAGATGCATATAAACGGTGGTCATTAATTCAAAAACAAAGGAGGATGAATAAGTATAAAATATAGAATAGAGGGAGTTTAAAGATATTTTCTTAGAAAAACACTTTTCTCATGACCATCGAGCGGATATGGAAATACAATTTATGAGTCTAAGGAAAAGGGAGGATGAGAATGTCGCTATGTATAAGGCTAAATTTACAAGGTTATCAAGGCATGAAACATATTATATACATAACCCAAGGATTAATATTGATCATTTATTTGGTGGGTTAAAACTATTTCTCCATCGAGAATTAGTCTCACAATCCTTCTCATCATACGAAGATATTGTCTCATATTCTATCAAGACAGAAAAGGAATTCTCTAAGTATTACGATTTTAAAGTAAAGGAAGAGAAGAATAGATCTGTTGAATACTCTAGAAATGGAAATAATGGGAAGAAGGGAAAAGTTGATTTTCCATCCTGTGGTAAATGTGTGAAGAAAAACCCCGGTACTTTCCTGAAGGAATGGGAGTCTGTTACAAGTGTGGTGAAAAAGGCCACCAAGCTCATGATTGCAAGGGAAAGAATGATTTTGTCAGTGTTTAATACTAAAATGGTAGAGAAATGGGGAATTTTTAAAATGAATGTCCTAAGGTCCAAGGAAACATACCTCAGAAAAGGCTAAGGGAGCAAGGCCAAGATTATGTGATCACTACTGCTAATGTTGAAGCTCCTAATGATGTGGTGGAACGTAATTTAATGGTTTCCTCAAGTTTATCCAATGATTTATTTGATTTTTTATCATCAAATTGTTTCATATCTTCCCATTTTTCTAAGAAAACTAGATATTTCCAGTTTGATTTAACAAGAGAGGTGTCAGTAAAAACTCTTAAGGTAAGTATCATTACAAAAAAGTTTTATGAATCAGTTCCCATATAGGTAAAATAAATATTATTTATCTGCTGATCTCATCATCATACCCATGATTGAATTTGATATAATCCTCGCTATGGATTGGCTTTCGCACCATGATGTCAAAATTTATTGTAAGAAAAATTATGTTACAATTTTCGATGATGATAAGAAGTACCTTATCTTTAGAACACAAACGTCACTGTAAGATTATCATCTAGAGCCACACCTAGTAGCTCTACTAAATTCAATTATTAGGGAGGAAGAGAATGAAATAACTATGGGTGAGGAAATGAATGTTCAAATAGAGGATGTACATATTGTGAAATAATATGTTGATGTGTTTTCAGAGGATTTACCGGGAATACTTCGGAATGAGAAATTGAGTTTTCTATTGAAATAACTCCTAGTTCAAGGCCCATATCAAATACCCCTTATAGAATGGACACTATGGAATTAGTGGAACTAATGAAAAAACTAGAGGAATTGAGTAATAAAGGATTTTTTTCTCCTTAGTGTTTCTCCATGGGGATCCCCTGTTCTTTTTGTTAAGAAGAAAGATGGATCTATGAGGTTGTGCATTGACTACAATGAGATCAATGATATAACAATAAATAACAAGTATCCCCTACCTCGCATTAATGATTTATTAGATCAACTTCATAGAACTCAATATTTTTCAAATATTGACCTTAGATCTGGATATTATCAGTTGTGTCTAAGAAAGGAAGATATTTCGAAGACAGAATTTCGTACCAGGTATGGGCATTACGAGTTTATAGTAATGCCTTTTGGACTGACTAATGCACCCTCTATTTTCATGGATATAATGAATAGAGTTTTCAAGGAATATCTTGATGAATTTGTAGTGGTATTTATTTATTATATCTTGGTATACTCCAAAAGATACTGAGATCATGAAAATCACTGGTACACTATTCTAAAGACTCTTAGAAGAAATGAATTGTATGGGAAGTTTAGCAAGTGTGAATTCTGGATTCAAGAGATTTCTTTTCTTGTCCATATTGTCTCTAAGGATGGAATCTTTGTTGATTCTTATAAGATAGGAGGTATACAAGAATGTCCAGCACATACGACTATAACTCAGATACACATTTTTATTAGTTTAGTAGGTTATTATTGGCGTTTCGTCCAAGATTTTGCCTGATTGGCTAACCCATTAACCAAGATCATTCATAAATGGCTTAAATTTCTTTGGATAGAAGAGTGTGATGAATTTTTTGAAGAAATGAAGAGAAGATTATTCAATTCTCTTATCTTGACTCTACTATCGGGGAATGATGGGTTTTTTATTTACAGTGATGCTTCAACGAAAGGAATTGGTTGTGTCCCTATGCAGAATGATAGGGTTATTGACTATGAATCATGAGAGCTAAAAATTCATGAATAAAACAATCCTACTCATGATCTTGAGTTTGAAGTTGTAATATTTTCTTTGAAGATATGGAGACACTATCTCTATGGTGAAAATGTTAGATATATACCGATCACAAGAGTTTGAAGTATATTTTCTCACAGAAAGAACTGAACATGAGGCAAATGCGATGGATTGAACTACTCAAAGATAATTATTTCACTATACACTACCACCTGGGGAAGGAAAATAAGGTGGCAGATGCTTTGAACAGAAAAAATCATGGAGTTTTGAACAAGATGGGAGTTGAAAGCGATCCTATGTTAATGGATCTAGTAAAAATGGATATGGGAATAATCATGGAAGGTGAAACATCAATAATTTTTCAAATGGGTTCCAAACCACCTTTACTGGAAAGGATAAATATTTCTCAGACTGATGATGATGAGTTTCAAAATAAAATTAAAGCTGTAAACGATGGGAGATTTATTGACTTTGTATATGAATATGGGATTTTGAAATTTGGGAAGAGACTTTGTGTTCCTGACACACCAGATCTAAAAATTGAATTGTTGGATGATTCTCATAGCTCCAATTTCTCTATACACCCTGGTAGCACTAAGATGTATAGAGATCTGAAGGAATTTTTTTCGTGTGACAACATGAAGAGGGATATTGCTGATTATGTGTCAATATGTATGGTTTTTCAACAGGTGAAGGATAGAAGACAACATCCTAGAGGATGCATACAACCTCTTCCCATACCTGAGTGGAAATGGGATGATATTATGATGGGCTTTGTCATGGGACTACCAAATAATCCAAGAAGGAATGATGAAATATGGGTCATTTTTTATTGTTTTACCAAGTCAACACATTTTCTTTCTATAAGAAAAGATTTACCACTTGAACATTTAGCAAGACTATATATTAATGAAGTTGTAAGACTTCATGTAGTACCCTTATCGATTGTCTCTGATCATGATCCCCATTTTACGTCAAGATTTTGGAAAAATCATCAAAAGGCCCTAGATACTGAACTTTGTTTGAACACTACCTACAACCCTCATATAGATGGAAAATCAGAACGAACTATTCAAACCTTAGAAGACATGTTGAGATATTTCTCACTTAAAATTCAAGGTATGTGGGATCAATATTTAACTTTGGTAGAATTTTCCTATAATAATAGCTTACATTCAAGTATTTAGATGGCACCATATGAAGCGTTATATGAAAAGAGATGTTGCACACCAACTTTTTAGGATGATGTTAGTGAAAGAAAACTCGTAGTCCCAGAACTTATTGAGGAAATAATGGAAAATGTGAAGATTATCCTAACCCACATCAAAGCAGCTCAATGTAGGAAAAAGAGATACGCCGATAACCGAAGGTAGGATTTGTAATTTCAAGTAGGAGATCTTGTTTTCATGAAGGTATCTTCATGGAAGGGTGTTATATGATTCAGTATGAAGGGTAAATTAAGTCCCAGGTATATCAAAACTTTTGAAATTCTAGAACAAATTATAGTTGTAGCTTTCCATTTGGAAATATCACCAAGTCTCTCAAAAGTTCATAATGTTTTCCACGTATCACTGTTGAGAAAATACATGCCTGACCCAACGCATGTACTGACCTAGGAAGAAATAGAACTGGAACCTAATCTGTCTTATTGTGAAGAGCCTATCAAGATTCTTCATACTTGAGAACAGGTGTTGAGAAACCAAATGAATCATCTCGTAAAAGTTTTATGGAGAAACCATATGGTGGAAGAGGAAACATGGGATCCCAAGGAACTTATGATGAAGAACCACTCGAATATTTTTATGCAGTAGTATTCCAGAAATTTTTCAGACGAAATTATTTGAAGGACAGAAGAATGTAACACCCCAAACTTCTACGGTACGCTTCTCTTTGAATAATTCAATTGCTTGTGTTGTATGAAACTTCGAGTTCTAGCACACAACGACCAATCAAACTATTAATTATGAATATTAATACCCACTTTTTGAAATTTTATAAATTTATTTTTCAAAATAGACTTAATTTTTGGATTTCTAATATCAAAATTAGCTTAGGGTGAATGTTTGGTATTTTTCTGAAAACTTTCAATTTTTGATAAATAGTGAAAACACTACGTTATTATTTAAAACTGGCTTTTTATTTAAATAATTATTTATTTTAATTAAATTTATTTTATGTCAATATAGATAGATAATACTTATATAATTTCAATGTAATTCATTGGAGTCATTTTATAATTAAATTAGATTTATAAAATTTTATTGAAAATTTTAACCTCTTTTACCCACCTTCTAGGCACATTTGAAATTTTGCATAAAACATAATTTTACCATTTATGTGAATTGAATTTTAAAAATAAGAGAGACACGGTTTTCATCATTAAGTAAAATATTGTTCAATAGGATGGAATAATTTTGGTGAATAGTAACTTTGGAATTTTATTTACCACAGTTAAAAGTAAATAGGGTAATTTAAGGTAAAAATGATATTATAATTACCCTAACACATGTAATAATTTTATTAGATAAATGTATTTCGACCAAAAGCAACCTTATGAATTAAATATGATCATTTTGATCCACTTGGATTAGATTAGGACATTTATTATTATTTTATTTTAAGAAGAGTTAAAAGTGTTAAATTCTTAGTTTAATAACTAAACCATTTTTAATATAGTATTATACAAAAAATAAATTAGACTATCAATATTCATTATAGAGATAAAAAATATTTCCTTCATAATGGTATTTTAATTATAATTTTTAGACATTAAATAATTAAATTTATTTATGACACAGTGATAATGAAGTATTTACCTTATTAATGAAAGATTAAAATAATTGATATTATAAATTTCCAAATAAATGTAAATTGAGACTTTTTATGAATTATGCTAATTTTATAGATTAATATTACATGTTATGGTTAATTAAATAATTTTTTTTCAAAGTGATAAAGTTTTTATGACTTTCACAAAAACAAAATACCAAATAGTGTCAAAATTGACATAAATGAGTTATTAAAATAAATACTATATTATTAATTGATATAATATTCCTAAAAATCTAACGTTCAGACAAAGGACTTATATAATGTTATATATATCAATAATGAACCACTTGGTGTTCTCATATCTTTTTATAGTAAGTTTATTAACCATTTATTATAATAATACAAGAATACATGGTAAAAGTTAAACTATTTAACTAAGAGTTAAATATAAAATATAAGGTTAATAGGGTGACCAAAACCTGTCCAAAACCTATTGGATGGGAGTTTTTCTACCCAAACCCACCTTATCCTCGAAACTAATTCTTTTGGATCCATTATAAACTGAATATGATTGTATAATAAAATAATGTTTCAAGCTTTTCCTAAAATGACCCTCACCTCTCTTGTAAAAGGGTACTTGCCGTTATCCCAAAATCACACCTCCCAAGCCATTTGGCTCGGCCAACCCCTCCTCAAATATCCTTCCAACTACACTAACATCGACCTAGAGGCATTACTTTGATTATAAACCCAACCTAAGGATCCCTTTTGATCAAATCAAAGGGGAACACTCGAAGAAGATGTAATAATTTCACCACCTCTTTCAAAGTTCTTTTCTTCATCCAGTTCCTCATTATTTGTTGTTTCCATAACAAACTAATAAATACAATACCTTATACATACTGTGATGTTATTATTAATATGGTACATCCATATTCATTATTCTATCCATCCTATGAATGACAAGTCACCATACGTTCTTATGTGCGGCTTACCGTCTCCATGTCGTGGTGTAGTTTGTTATTCAAACACATCATTATTTGGATGGGTATAATAATGAGTATAACTAATTTAAATAATAAATATAACATGTTAATAATTCTGTATATATGATATACCATTTAATTACATATTATTTCATCGTCAATAGAATGATATTGTCGCTCGTACGTACGTATGGATTACCATCTCAATAAAGGCGATGAAATTAATTCCCCATCATAACCATTCAATAATAATTTTCATTTTATGATTAAAAATAATGTTTATGAACTTAATATGATTATGGGTATGAATTAAATACATCCTATCCATAACAAACATGTATTACTTTACCAATCTTATAAAGGAAAACAAATCAGTTAACACCCGAAACAATTATACTACTGAACTATTTTTAACAAACCTATATTAGAAGATCATATATGATATCATATTTATGTATTTTGTTCTTGTATAATTTCATAAAAATGATTTAACCATTATAAAGGAGTTTATTATACCCTCGATCAAGGAAAAGTACAAGGTAAGGGTTAATTCTATGATCTCTTCATTATCTGAGATTGTTTATACATGGGTATCTACTGAGACCTCTTTGTCATCCACATCCATGTATCTTAAAATTGTATTTCAAAACATTTTTACTATTTACTAGACTATGGGTTAAATTAATTTATACCCTCATTTTACTTTTTATAAAAAAAATTGAAAGGAATATTTCTATCTCTTTCCAAACAAGGTACTTTATGACCTTTTCGACAAATTAAGGAAAGAATGTTTTTAACATATATGGAGGGTGGTGCTATTTTCTGCCATTATAACACCTTAGAAGCTTCCCTTAGAAGATTGTAAGAATATTTTGAAAATAAATGTTTTCTTCTATAATTACATGACTTTTAAATGATTTCAAAATAGAAATATATATTTCTCTCAAATAGTTTTTATTTCATATATGTCAATATCCTTTGTTGGATTTTACGTTTGTTTAAAGTTTATTTATTATGATACAATCTTCCATATTGAATTGAAGGTTTTGTGATATGTTTTAATGGGTGTGTTATTTTTATACCATTAATGTTTTATGGTTTATGTATTAACATTTCATATGCTAGTTTTAATACGAATGTGTATGTTATGTTTCAACCTTTTCATATGAGGAATGCATTGGACTTAGTAAGTGATGGGTGGAGCCCGCTATAGCTCCATAATGCATCGCTAGGTCTCATGAGACAAAATAGTGTCTTGGAATAAGGCCTTGAGAAAATCATATTTTTATTCTTGGAACGAGGCCTTGACTATGTGGTTATGATGTCCAGTATTATGCATTCCGTCATTATGGAAGTGGCTATTGATATTACATGTGATTATTTGATTAGTAGAACATCCATGTGAATATGTAAATGGAATTATTTGATTTATCTTTGCCCTATTATACTGAAGTTTAAGTTTAAAAGGATTGTGTTTTATTCTTATACATTGCCTTAAATGATTATGCTTATTTATTATAGTTTCCTCTATATTGTTATCCTTACTCAGCATTTGATCTCACCCCTTTATTATGTTTTATTTTTCCCTGGATGTGAAGAATTATATTATGATTAACCTACATGAATAAGATAAGGGATATGAGTGTGCTCAAAGGGGACACAATATTGTTGTTTTTTCATTTCATAATGTAATGTAAAACTTATGTATGTATCTAGTACCTCCAAGGATACTAAACTAATCATTCTTTCGAGACTTGATCTCTTGTGACCATGCCAATGTTATGTAATAATGCACCAACTCTGGGTAACTAGGGTTGGGGCGTTACAGTTAACAAGGAATGGGGTAAAGTACGTATGGATGAAAAAATGTAAATAAAGATTCAATGAACTAAAGTAGAGAATGACCACTGTACATGCATTCACATTTCCAAAAAGTTGAGAATTTTTTGTGATATACAGTGATGATTCAAAAACGGATTGGGTTGTGTTCTCATAAAAAATGATAATGTGATAGACTACACCTCAAGGAATTTGAAGATCCATAAGTAGAACTACCTGACACGTGATTGAGAGTAAGAAAATATGATTTTTTTTCATGAAAATATGGAGGTACTACCTCTATGGTGAGAAGTGTGACATATATTCTAATCACAAGACCCTAATGTATATATTCACACAAAATGATCTCAGCATGAGACAATAAAGATTCTTATATATAATCAAGGACTATAATTTCTCTATTTATTATAATCCTAGAAGGGGAAACATGGTAGATGATATTGTTAGTCGAAAATAACCTTCTACTCTACCCATTTTGAGGATTGAGAAAGACCCAATATTCATGGATATGAAAAGGATGGATTAGTAAATCATAATGGCATTGAATACATCCTACCTTTCCCAAATTAACTCCAAACCATCTATCTAAGAGAATATTAAGGAGGCATAAAGGGATGATCTGATGCTACAAATAAAGGTGAATGTAGTAAAGGAAGGGAAGATTTAAGAGTTCCATATCAATATTGATGGTGTGATTTGGTTATAAACGAGGCTTTGTGTGCCTTCATCACCTATGATAAAGAAGGAGTTATTGGATAATACACATATCTCAACTTTCTCTATCCATACTGGGAGTACCAAGATATACCGAGATTTTCAAGAACACCTTTAGTTGGATAACATGAACAAGGAAGTGGCGGAGTATATCTCAATGTGCTTGATATGTCAATATTCTAAAGTAGAGAGAAATGATTCAAAATGGATGATGCAAACATTACCTATATCGATATATAAATGGTTGAATGTCACTATGTGATATGTCACAGGTCACCCAATGACATACAATGGAAATAATTTGATATGGGTTGTGGTGGATTAACTCACCAGGACTACCCACTTTATATATATTAAGGAGGATCTCTAACTTGAAAAACATACAAGAATATATGTGAAGGAAGTTGTGAGACTCCATAGGGCCCCACTATCGATTGTCTCTGATCGTGATCACATGTTCGCATCTAAATTCAGGCATATTCTTCAACATGCTTTGATTACTAAATTAAATTTCAATATAGACTATCACCACCAAACTGATGACCAATCTGAAAGGACTATTCAGATGCTCAAAGACATACTAATATCATGCTCTTTGGAATTAAAAGTTGGATGGGATCAGCATCTCCCATTAGTTGAGTTCTCATATTACAATAGATTATACTCGAGTATTCAGATTTCTCTATATGAATCTCTATATGGAAATAGATGTCGGACTTCAATCAGTTGGGATGAAGTTGGAGAAAGAAATCTACATGTACCTGATCTTGTATAATATATTATAGAGAAGGTACAATCCATCCAACAACATATCAAATCTTATCAAAGTTAAAAAAATATTTATATTTAAAATCATCAAAGTTACTTGGAGTTCAATGCTGTAGATAAATACTTCCTTCTAATATCACCATAGAATAGAGTCATGTGGTTTGAAAAGAAAGGGAAGCTACACCCAAGGTTCAATGGCCCCTTTGAGTTCCTTGATCGAAAAGGAGACACAACTTATTAGCTTTCACTTCCACTATGTATGGATATTTTTTATAACATGACCCACATATCACTCCTCAGGAAGTACATACCAAATACCTCACATATAATGAACTAAAAATTGGTACTGTTGGAAGACTCATCTCTCTTATAAGGAGCAGGCATTAAATATTTTGAACCATAGAGATAACGTTCTACACAAAAATGACAACCCACCTATTAAATGTGTTTTGGATGAACCATAAGTTTGAAGAAGCAACTAGGTAACCATAGGAGTCGATGAAGGAGAATTGCATTCACTTGTTTGTGTAAAACAAAATTCTAAGGGTAAAATTTCAAAATGGTAGAAGAATATAATGACCCAAAAATTTTATCAATGGAATTTCTCACATAATATATTAATTTAATATATTATCAAAAACATAAAATCACTTATAGTCCATAATAAAAACATTATAAATGAAGAATTAATTAAATAAGAGGTATTTCTAGAATTTCAGGAACCAATATTGATTAAATAGTAACATGACCTTAGGAATAATAATATTACCCTTATGAATAATAAACCACCCGAATGAATAGTTATCTCACTCATGACTATATAAATAAAATATTGGAATATTATAAGTTAATATATTGAATAATTTTTTCATAGTCTAAGTAAATAATTGTTTTAAAATTAAGTAATTATTTGTTGGTATTTTTGTAATTCATAAATATTTAATTAAAATTTATGACTAATTTAATAATTAAAAATAAAATTTATTTTCATAAAATGTATTCCTAAATTAATATTCTGATTTCTAATTATTTTATTATAATTTTATTAGAACTTATGTAATTTTTCAAATTATTATAAAATCTATTATAATATTAAAATATAAATTTTCCAATTAAATGATTATTTTACTAAAAAATTAAATTACTCATACTTATAAAATTATTATCATAAAATAGAGTCTAATTTTTAATTATACATTTCAAAAAATTGTCAGGTTGAATTTTTTGTATTTTTCTAAAATACTTGAATTTTTTTGTGAATAGTAAAATATGGTAATTTTCTGTACTTATACATTATAAATTAAATACACTATTCGTTGAGTCATTTTTGATTTAATCCCCATAATTTAGAACCCCCATTAAATATTTTAATATGTTTATTGATCACTCTTAACGTGTTCATAGTTTTGAACCAAAATAATAAACTAATATATATAATAATGAGAAAATACCCCTCTCATCTACTATAAATACCACCCCCACCACCTATTTTCCTCACACCTATCAATCTTTTATCCTTGTAAAAATTCTTCCCAATCCTCTCTCCAATCTATAGTCCCACATCCAGGATCTCCTAGTATCATCAAAAGGCCAAAACGTTTTCAGTAAGGATGTTCTCAAGGAGGATAAATCTATGAAGTAAAATCCTTTACCTTTTTCTTTTAATTACTTTTCAATTTTTTTATATTCTTCTCTTAAACTCGCATTATATTATCCAAATGTAGTGATAACTCTAATATTTTTTTAAATTATGTAATACTATCATTTTAATAGAATATCCATCATCAAACTCCTTTCTCTCTCTTTTTTATTCTAAAAATGAAATCATCGCCTATGATGTGTCAATTTACCAATATCAGGGGCGATACACTTTCATTTTTCATTAAATCCATCAAGGATGTTAGTAAAAATATTATGATGGTTGATAATTATTTTAAAATTTATGTTATATCCGTCTTTATGCTCTGTAACTAACATATATACATAATACTCAATGATAAAACAAAAAATTTTGGTTATGGTTGAATAACTGCCAAAAGTTACCAAAAAAAATCATCATTAACTTTTATCTAATGATTCATCCTCATACCATATAACCAAATTGAGTATAAGATAATTTAAAATTTTGTAATATCATTAATAACATATAATGAAAATTCTGGATATTTAACCGCATTTTACAAAAACTTTCATTTATATATAAATGTGAACTGATCATGGAAACTAAGAAAAAAACACTATCGTTTGATGAAATTAAAATCTATAACCCATCGAAAAGCCTGTAAAAGAATATAAAAAACCATAATAAATAAAATTAATGTAAAAAAGTTACAGTATTTTGTAATTAATTAATCTAATGTTATTATATATGATATTAAAGTGAAGAAAGCATTCATATATAAGGTAAGGGGAATACTCGATCCCAACTCTCCTTCTTTGGGTTTTCCCTCTTTCACCCCATTTTCAGTATGGATATGACATTATTTTTTCTTATATATCATTTCTTTATCATTATCTTTTCATTCTTTTTCTATATATATTACCAATCTAGTTTTATAAAAAATGGTTTTATTTTTCAGAAATAACTCTTCTTTCAAAAAAATATATCTTTTACTTCTACTATGACTGTTTTTTTTTAATCCAAATTGATACCAAGCATCTTATTCCATTTTTATCTTGGTATATCTAAATTTTATAAATTTATTTTTTATGATATTAATCACATTCCTTTACATGGGTTATTTGACATCCAAGGTTGATATACATTCTATGTGGAATTCTTGATAATTTAAAGGATATGATGTGGCCGGTGCGCGTGGAATTATATATTCCAATGTATATGTTATGATGTTACAAGATTTACAATAATTATATATCACTAAAATTCATTTGGTAATGTGATTTATATCATGAGAAAAAGTTATGTATATAGGAACATGATGCTAGATTTTCTCACAACTATGTGTGGTAGTTGACCACTAAGACATGATGTTTTATTTTTATGCATTGCCACATTCTAAGCCTTTTCATAATGCTTCATATCATGATTATGATCTCATTATTATGTTTTAATGATAATTATTATGATCACCCCATTTTATATTAATACATGTTCTTATCTATCCTATAACATGGATTTATCTCACCTATTTTTTTATGTATATCCTCAGGTGATTACTTTTACAAAGGAAAACATGAGAGCCAATAAGAATATAGAGAAGAAGGATAAAATAAATGTTTTATTTTTAAAATGTTATGTACAATCCTAATTTTCCATAGCCACTAAAAATTTGAATCCTAGTTGAGTAATGGTTTTATTTTTTTTCTTTAAAATGATGTAATAATATATGTAAGAAAATTAAGGTCGTTATAGATAATCTATATTTTGCGCTTGAATCTCCAATTCCTAGTTAGGCACCCCAATAAGATGGTGAAATTGAAAATGATACCTACTGAACATACATGAAGGATACTTCACATGTTTATTACATTTTTTTTATCATCTATATCGTTAGAGATGAAGATTAAACATGAATACATGAATGAATACACCATGATATCTCATCTATTTGAACTTGAAAATGAAAAATATATTATAAAGATAAATTGGATCATAACTATGCTAAACAAGTGTAAAATAGAACATGGGAACTTAAATAGTGATATTTCATTCAAGATATTGAAATATATTTATTATTTAGTGATTTTGATATTTTATATGGATAATAAACTAACCATTACTCTCATATTATCATCCTTACCACCATGACACTTTGTATTCATGAAGAACTATATAGTGAATTCTACGGAGAAGCCACCATGTAATCATTTTATAATGCTTTTCTGTGATGATAAGGAATGGTGGGAATAGTGTTCCTAAACCCTTATTGTGAACGAAGAGAAATTAAAGGTTGATAATATTAAAAAAATTAAATTCAATAGAGCCTTTATAAAATATTTAAATGAAATAAAAAATTCAGAGAGAGAGTAATGAATAAGATTCTATATTTTACCATTGTGGCAATAAAGGTCACTTTTGGATGAACTTCAGTGATTTTAAGAATAGGTATATATCATATTCTACTTTAGGTATATTCATCATTTTATGTTGTATTTTTTTACTTCGTAGGTGTGAAATACCATATGTAACTCACATGTTTATATCCAAATATAGAAATCAAGGATGTTCATAAACATTATAAGAAGTAAGATAAATTCTCTTAGAAACTAAATTTGGGTGATTCATAAATCATCTGAGAGAAGGACAAGACTTCAAATTTACAACTATATTAATTTTTGAAAAACTATTTTTTTTTTGAGTGATACCAAAAAAATTTATATCAATGTCTATTTTTAAACACAATGAGACATTATTTCATATTTAGTATGAATTTTTTTATTCTATATCATTCATAATTAATAGTACTGTAATACATTAATCACATATATCCAATATTAGTAATTAATTATTTACATAAATTATAATACTATTATAATATTTAGTTGTGGAATGATAATTATTATTCAATTAAAACTAAAATTACTTTTCAAGGATATAACCAGAAGTATGTTTAGACTCTTTTTACTTATAGCTCTTAAGTATTTTAATTAAATAAATTTTTAATATAAATAAACCATTATAGATAAATTTATATCCAAAAACATTTAGAAATAGTTTAACAAGATAAATGTGAACTATTATAAGGAGAAGTTAGAGTTAAATTCATATACTTCATGAGATTACTTTTACATATTTTTGGAATGTAAAGTGGTAGTAAGGAATAGACTTAGTAAAAAATATAAGATCCTTCATGTGGTATAATCAGATAACATAAATAGCATGTATTCTTCATTCATTTAAATATATAGTGGATTTATTCCTAAACTCACATTAACATAGACATATAATAGTGGTTATGGTAGTATAAGGAAGATCAATGATGAGTCATATATATATTGAAAAACTTTTGTAGTTAAATTAGTGACATGATTTATAAATATCATCATAATAAAAAAAGAATATTCCAACTATATTAAGTAATGGATATCATATATGTTTCAATATGATGGAATCAATTATGTCAAACTTCATGTGTCTGATAAGAAATTTTTTTTAATGCTAGTCTAAGCTAGAAAACATAAATAAATTAAAACATTAAGTGCATGTCAATTAATTATCCTAAACCTACTCAATATATTATGGTCTGAGATATAGAAAGGTAGTAGTCAAGTAATCAACTATTTTTATAAAACAGAGAAGAAAATATCTTTCGAGATAGAAGGATGAAGCTACAATTAAATTAAGTAAAGGATCTATATGCATATGAGTTGGAATTGGAGCCCTAAACTTCACCATATTTAGTGCGAGGAGTTATTTTAGAGATTTATACTATGTATTAAACTTAAAATAAAAGTGTAAGTTTTATATTCACTAATATGGTGATATATTATTTGATAGGTATAAATATTCCTACAAGGAAGTAGTAAATGGATTTATGATATGATTGGAATGATCATAATTTTTTTGAAATGGATTCCATGTACTAGAATATAGTTTTACATTTTTTTAGTTTCCCAAATTGATGTAATTTAATAGGTAGGTATTTAATATGAAATTGTACCTTTGTAGAAAATAAATTGGTACCAATATGGATCCATTAGTTACATGAGGTTTCAAGTGACATCTTAGTATAGTATTTGATGAAACATTGTATCAGTGTTCAATATAAAATATATTATAATATTACTTTTCATGGAATAATTTTAAGATTATTATATTAGAAATTTGGATGCCGATTCCAAATTATTTAAAGAACCCCCTATAGAATATTTATATATGACACAAATAGAAGGGTTGGTGACACTAATTCCATCCAAAATGGTGTGCGAGTCATGTAAATCTATTTATGTAATGAATAATTGATAATGATATTAGAATTTTCATTTTATTGAAAGCATAAGAGAGTTTTATTTTATTAACAATGGTTTTGATCCATAGTATTTATAAGATGATAGTGGAACAGTTATGGTTTTCTATGTCCAATGAGTTGAAAACATATTGAAAAAGGTTATTAAGTCTTACAGTTTGTTACGGCTAAGGAAAATAAATTTCTCTAAGAATAAATTAATGTAGAAACCAATGATATAGGCTGAAAGATATTTTTAAATAGATCTATGGGGTTTTTTATATATTCATATCATATACATTGAAAATGTATTGAAAAATAAAATATGGAAATATTTAATAGAGAGTAGTTTCATATGTCATAGGGCATAAAATCTCTCCAAGATGATGTGATTAGGCATAATAAGATATTATTATGATGAATTTGATTATATATACTAATGTTATTTTAATTTTTAACATATTTTCTAATATGTAATGGAGATTTATATTTATTATATTTAAATAATATATGGGAAAAATCATATACTTCTAGGATAAATGTGTTGGGTGGTGATCAAAACTATCAAATAGTACTTGAGGAAGTGCAAAGGATGTGTTCCTTGCACTTAGAGAATTAGGAATACTATTTGATGAGGGTATAAAAAATAATCCTTTATTTAGATCAATTTGATCTAGTATTGATGTAAGGATAAGCTTTGGATAAATTGAAGCATATTTATTCTAGTGGTTTAAATATCTATATAGACTGAGTATATTGAGGTTTCTGAACATACTGAAGAATATATTTTGAAATCATTCATTATAGATTTTGGAATTTTAACAAAATTTTAAATTATTTTCCAACAATATATATTATATTAAACTTAAGACTATGGTATTATCAAAAATTTCATGTTTATGAAAAATGATAAAAACGTAAATACTCGGTGATATCACTTCTTGAGTATTGTTTTCAAAACAAAGAATTATTCAAAAGATGAATTTACATAGGGGAATATAGAAGTCCCATAAACTATAGACATACCTCAGTAGAATAATGTTTATCATGTTAAAGATAACAGGTTGTGAGTTAGTTGTTGGCTCTTGTCCATGTTGGGGACTTTTTGAGTTAGTTCCCTACAACCAACTAACTATGTACTTTTTATTACTATGATATTAATAAATATCTTATCACAAGATGATTTTTCTTATATATACCATTAATATGAAAATTAACTTATAGTATTTGTGACATTAAAAGTTTATAGAAATTAACCTTTATAATGTGAACATATAGAAGATATGATTATATTCTTAAATACATGTCCTAATGTCTAAATAACATTTTTATGGAGGTACACCAATTATTCTTAGATATCAACTGTTAGGGGATCATAAGATATCCTGAATTCTTCTGATAAATTTCATTAATGGTAATCTCTATGAGAGGAAGTTAGGAGGATACACCTATCAATATTAATTTCACATGTTATATGTGTCATTAGATATTCATATATATGTATGTTTTTATTGGTCATTATAATAGAGATTATTACTAATGTGTATTGTGAATCATTTACTTTGATATATGGATGAAAACTATGATAGAATTTGATTGTGGAGTTATAGCATAAGTTGGGTGCCTCATAAGTCACATGACATTAATTGAAAAAGTCAAGAAAGGATTTTCCCCATTTGAGTAAATGTAAGAATATATCTTTCGCCCTTGGATCAAAATGGAAAAAATATATTAAATTCATGGCCATAGTATTATATCATTATGTTCATTATAAATAGTTAAAGAAAAATAAATAAATCATATTTGTTGATGGAACGAGTATATAGTATTCTTCATCAATTATGAAGAAAAATGATTATATTTAAAAAATCATACATTGATGTTTTTTTCATTGTGAAATTAACTTCTTTATCTATTGGTTATTTCTAGAGTTTGATATTTTAATTTTAGTTAATTTTACCAAAGTTCATTGAGAAATAGTCCTAGAGGGTCACACACTAAATGTTTCTAGAATTTGATTAAATTATATTTAGAATTTAATATTAAGAATAAATATTATTCTCATCTTTTGGAATAATAATTATTCACGAACCCCTAATCTCATAGATTCAATAACAAGCTATTAAATTCTTGAATATGTGATTTGAGTGTTAATACAATTATTTTCTGGATAAGTTAATATAGTATTTATTTAATATCTTTTTTATTTTAAATATTGTAATAAATAAATATTTATATTATTCATCATATTAACAAATTATTTAATTTAAATATTTATTTTTATGGAAATTAAAATAAATATTTATTCCTCAGATTAGTGAATATAGTATTAATTTATTAAATATTTACTCACAAGTTTAAGGAATATAATAATTTTTTATTTAATGAATGAATTATATTTTATTTTTTAAATACATATTTTATTATTCAATGTTAAATAAATTAAAAACACCAATAATTGGATGAGTTAAATTGCCCAAAGAAGATGATATATTAATTATGTGATTTTAACACTTATCATGTGAATATAATAGTTTTATTTTTATTTTTTTCATTTGACTTGGGGTTTAAATAAAATAAAAAGTTTGATAAAGGGGTATTGAGGAATAAATAATTGTTAATCCCAATTTATATATTCCAAATTATATCATTTTGGACGGTAGAGAGTGTTTTTCCGAATAGAACCCCTCCAGATAATTCTCTCTATCCCTAAAGAGAATCTACTTTAATTCTCCCAAGAACATAGAGAGGGAAAACCCTCCTCATACCTCTCAAGAGTGATAGAATCTAACGTAATATTATATATTATTAATGGTGAATTATTATATGGACTTAGTTCATATGTTCTAGCACCTATAATACCAAGACTGAAGTTACCATGGCCTATATCCCAGTGCTAGTACTACAAACATAATTTTAAAATAATATATCTGATACCAAAAAAGTATCCCAAGAATAACTAAGGTAAACCAAACATACATGCATTAACATTAAATTAATTTACGTGAATATTCATTTCATCTCACAATTAATCACACCATAGAACCCACAGTTTTAGTGCCTTCGGATTGTATATACATTATCATATTATTATACATTGTATTCAATATCTCCCGTATAATTATTTAACATGTTATCCTTAATACACTTCATACGTAATAGTATCTTTCTTAACAAAGGGAAAGGAAACACAATAAATGGTATGCTTAGGATTCCTGTAAGGGTAATCAATAGAGATAAAAAGAAAAGAGCGTAATCGTTCATAAGATAGGAATGTGGGTTAAAAGAATAATCAAAGTCCATGAACATAAAACTAGGAAATAATAAAGAAAAAACATGAATCATAAATCATGAATCAAATATCATGGCCTAAAAAAATACATGATCCATCATAACATGTTTACTATGAGAAATATAAAAATTTGGAACAAACATATGTATAAAAATAATATGATAGTGGGTTGGGAATCACAATCCTTACTCCCATAAAATAGTATATTAGTAATCACGTTCCAACCTCCCAAAATTATCCCATGGGATATAAAACTATTCAGAATTCATTGGGGGCTATAATATTCCTAGCTCACTCATCACATAATGAACAACATACATTTGTGTGCCAAGAGAACATGAAAATATTCCTATTTCAAACATCACTTAATTAACCCATTGAAAATATATGGGATTCATGAAAACATCCATATAAAAAGTCACATGGAATCTAGATAAAGATGGTGGATGGTATAATATGAAAATAAAAACCCATCATAATATAATAGGCATTGTGGATGTTTACAGAGATGAAAACACATATTCCGGATAATTAGATAAATCCACTTAAAATTTAGAATAAAAAAATATTTATCAAAAACTAATTAATTATTATCATTATTTGAAAAACCATTTTAAAAATAGTAGAATGGAATCTTCGTAAAGGAGAATAGTTCTAACATCTGAATAATGTGTTCACATGAAAATTGTTAAAAAAGATTCACTTCACACTATTTTTAAATGTGAACCATGTGGAAAATGATAAAATACTACTTTCAAACGTTTTTTACATAAATTAAGAATTTTATAGAATGATCAAAATCAAATTGTGATGTGTAGATAGGGACATTTGTAAAATTATCCAATGATTATGGACATGAAGGGGGATGATTATTGATTCAAAATAATAGGAGTGATCAATTTCAGTTACTCACATAATATTGGTAAAATTATTTACCTTGGGAAATGAAATAGATATGGGACATATACAAACCTGATAATAACATTAGGATCATAAAATTTAGGGTTTTTTTAGAGTTATTGTTCACATATATTTTCCCCAAATAAAAAATAACTCATAACAATCTCAATTTGAAAATAATATTGGAAATAAAACCATAGATATCTAGTAATATATGAATTAGAATCCTTAAAAGTGAAAAATTACTTTATATATTTAAATCCCAATAATTTCATTTAAATAATGATTTAAAATATCCTTGTTCAGTATATAAACAACAAAAAGGAAAAAAAGTGGTAAATATGGAGTGCATCCCTATGAAGGGAAATGGATAATATAAAACTCTTACCTTTATTATTGAGTTCATGAAAGTGAGTTAACCTCATGTATAATACACATAGCCTTGTTTATAACTAATTTCATGATATTATTCATTTATATTCCCTTATCTAATATTTAATCATAATCATTCATTATAACATTATTAGTTTGTTATCATTTATTTTCATTATTAGATGCTAGTAACCATGACGGTTTTATACATGTTTCATAATAGTGATTCCATTACGCATACATTGATACCAATTTTATCATATCTATATTATTTATGGTATTGGGATTGATTTTTTATAATTATTTATAAAGTTATAATTTCATTCCTTTGTATTTTAAATTACGATTTGTAAAGAAGCAATCAGTGATAAGATTGTTTCAATAATTTTTAACAAACAAAAGGTGGGATCTTAAGTATAAGGTAAATATTAATATTACAATACCAAAACCAAAAATACTATGTATTAGTATAAAATTATTTTTGTAATTATGTTTCCATAACCATCCATGATAAAAATTTGTTGTTTTATTCAAGTTGGTCGATAATCCAACCCAAAAAGAACATGTTATAACTTATGGATGAGTATGAAAGTGATTTTATTACAATATAAGAATTCTAAGAGAATAATGATATTATTTAAATTTTTAAAAATTTAAAATTAATAATTTATATTATTTTTATGTATAACATGTGATAAAACTCTGTTAGTTACAAATAGGAAATAGTTTTTCCCACTCGTATGCTCGTTTTAGGTGGTAAAATTTACAATGATCACTTATTGATAATATTATTAATATAATATATAGTTTACCTCTAATGCATATAAATAAAGTGATAAATGTAATATTTATTCCTTAAATACATATTTAGAACCATTATTGATTGTTGGTGATGAAAAATGAAATATGTTGTTCTTGGAGGTGATAATACACAGTGAATATGAGTAAAGTTTCAATTTTTGGAATGGATGGGATGATGTTAGAAAATGGATATTTTAAAATATAATAAAATTTTTGTACACTAATTATATTTATTTCATTATATTAATATTTTTATAATAGTATTTTAGGATAAATATAGAGAATACAAGGTTATGGAGTGGATAGTATTCACAATGATGACTCATATGTCCTCCTGAAATACTTCTTGAAAATAATGGAAAGGGGGAATTTTATTGTAATAAAGGGATACCATCATATAATTTTTATATAGGGGAAGTAAAATAGGAAGAGTTAAATGGAATTTTTCAATATTGTGTCTTATAATTCATGTATTTGAGCTCATTTTAAAGGTGAAAAGGTAGTAATTTTCCTTGGAAACTATAGTTAGTTGTGGGGGGAATAGAATCACAAGAGAGTTAGGTGAGTTATTTAAATAATGATTTGTGAGAAATTTGGGTATGCCTTCAAAATATGGTATAGGTATAATACATCATCTATGGGAAAATTTAATTTATAAAAATCTATTCCATATTAAGAAACCTCATTTTACCCTAATTAATCATGATTAAATATTTAAAATAGTAATTATTATTTTTACTATAAATATTAGATTAGACACCCTAGATAATTTAGATGTAATAAATTTAACTTCTGTATTATTTTTATCTCATTAAAATTATAAAAAATATAAAATGTACATTTAAATTAAAACATAATATACATATATATATATATATTTGTAGATAAAATTAAATTTTATAGATTTGAATTTGAATTTTGAAATGGTATCTGGATCATGTGTACACCAATCCTCCATTTTAATTTTTGATTTTGGGTTTGTGCGGTTACTGGTAACCCTTAAACTGGATCTTTAGAAAATGAAAAAAAAGTCTTCATCTAACTATATTGTAATTAAAAATATTAAACCAGTTTTATTAAACTCAATATTTATAATTGATAAAAATTAATTTTAATATAATCATTCATAACTTACAAAAACAATTTTAGTTAAAATATTTATTTTAATAATTAAATTAATTTTTTATTATTACGAGTCTAGTAATAACTATTTTATGGATGTTAATTTATTTTCTTGTATATATTAGCAATAAATTTCACTAAAATCATTCTTTAGTAGAGAATATTTAAAAGTTCACAACAGCTTTTTTTAAAAGGTTCTTTGAAAAATAACACATTCAAATAATCTTTACGGAATTCCATTAATTAGTTATATCATAACCAATAAATTTTATCAATCCATTGATAATATAATATTTTATTTAATTTTATAAATATAGAACATCATACTTTAATAATAAAAATATTTAATTCATAAAAAAATTATAAATAAAAATATTTTATTATTATATTTTTTCATTATTTATTAGTTGTGCACCATATTAATTAAAATTAATTACTAAAAACCCAAAAATATTGTATACATTTCAGATTAATGTATGTACCATGAACATATTTTCAAGGAATATATTTATAATTAATATATTTAAAATACCTATATTTCATTTTATAATGGCTACATTACAACCACTACCTCTTTTAAATTCATTCCATTATTCCCTCCAAAATAATACTTATCATTCTCATTGATTTTAGATTTCCCAAAATAAATTCTCATTTCATGATATTATTTTTAATTGTAGGTATAGTTCTACTAATGGTTCTTCTAATGACTAAATAAAATCTAATGGATCTTTTGGTGTTAATGATATAATTATATATTATGTACTATTCAATTTTAATTTATGCACATTTAGTGGATGTAAATGCCCATGGTATGTAACATTCAATGGTATGTGATACATTATGTCCTGTAAAATTTAGCAAATTTACCACTATAAATGAATAATGTTCTTTTAATAAAGTTCATATATTGTATGAATTATATTCTACTCAAGTTAAATTACTTCAAATGAATATATAAAAACCTATTTAATAGTAATAGTAATTTACTTTAGCAAAAGGAAATTTTTCCTAAAACCTGGGGTGTTATATTCTCCAAAAATAAATAAAATTTCATTCTAAAAATTTTAATTTCTACTGCCTAATGAAAAATATCAATGTGTGGGAATAATTATATAATTTTTATTGAGATATAAAGCTAACTATATAAGGTCTGACTAGGAATCAATTTGTCTAAACTACGTTTCTTTAAAATTTTCTAGAGGTTTACCTTTCATGGGTTCATTTTCATCATCATAAATCCAACTAAATAATTAAACCAAAAAATTTATATTATCCTCCAATAAAATCAACTGAAATTACTTCTACGGTTATATATCCAATTACACGTATAACCTATATTATGAATTTAAATATTTCAATATATGTTATACATGGTCATATTCTTTTTAGGTTCTCTAATATAACTAGTTATATATTACATCATTAACGTCAATTTAAATCCTCTATAATGATTCATAAAAATCATTTGATTCGACCTAATAAACTCCCTAAGGAGTTTCAAACCATATTCATAGATAGGACCACTTTTTGTGAACTAAGTGAAGATAATGTAAAAAACCCAACCAATTATTTCAAAGGATCGTTTCCCCTAGATGATTCTATTACAAATCTAACATCCAATTTACCATATCTATAAAATTATTAATTCTCTATAATCCACACTATGTTACACCAAAATACTTTCCAAAAATATTTTTTTCAAAGAGAATTTATCATTTCCATATTTTTTGACATGAGACAATAATTATGGCTTAAATTTCCAGCAACACAGAGTTTATCCTTGGTTACACTCAACACTATATTTTTATTTTTGTAAAAACAAAACTGATTTTATCGTGTGTTACAAGAAACACTAATTTGGTCTTCTGTTATTAAAAATACGTAGTTTATCTTACGTTAAATGAAACACTAATTTTAAACAAAACATGTCATAAAATTAAAATATTATTATTTAATATGATAGTTTTCACCTAGCTGCTAGAATGGTGTGTGTTAATAGTATTAAATAAATTATAAAAATTTTGTTTGCACTTGTATATAACATAAATTATTTGGTGACCAATTAATTATAAATTAAAATAAAAACTATTTGAAAATTAAGGAAATATTTTTCTAAAAAAACTATTTTTTATTCAAAAAATGTGTTCTTCCTCAAAAAATAAACAAACTACTTGTATTGAATTATTTTGGTGAGATTAATAGAGTATATATATTCAATAACCTATTTATAATTCATCATATGTGTTTTCTAGACATGATGTAGAAATAAATCCAAATTTATTATTAAAAACTCTAATTTTCTAAAAAGAAGTTTTCTTTCTTTTTTGGCGCAATTATTTTTAAACTAAATTTTAAAAATTATATAAAAAATATCATAAAATAAAATAAATTATTAGAATTTGAATATCAAAATTTGAATAAAGGGATCTTTGGGATTTTTATGAAAAGTTTCATTTTTTATAAATAGTGAAAACTATAAAAACCCATATCCTTACTATGTATTAATAATTTATTTATTACATAATATGACACTTAATACAACACAAAATATCATTAAGTATAGTTTATTTGTGAATTATGTACATTATGTAACAATACAAAACCCGGAAAAAAAACATCATTATTTAATACTTCTTTAATATGATCAAAACGTTCCTTGTAATTAACATTGTATGGGATAACCTGAGGAAATATATCAGAAACAGGTTATCTATTAAGCCCTATAAGGGAATAAATAAGTCATAACATTAATAATACAATACATTTTATAAAATAGTCTTTTTAATGGATCTTAAAAGTAACATTAATAATAATTCATGATATCGCATGATTATAATATCAGGGGAAATGTGGAAACAACTTATTACACTACATTGTAAACATAGGTCAAGCCGAATGATCTAAGACATAATGCTGGTAAAAATTACCAAAATGGAATTAGGTACACCCCTATACCAACATGATGTATCATGATAATATAAATTACCCAATTCATTGGAGCGCAATATGGGTGCACCCATTATAATCAATTCATTCTCATGATTAAGTGTGCCATGTAGATCATATAACACAGATTCATTCACCATATTAATTTATTACATGATCAAGGAATGTATAACAAATAAATTTAAGTCACAAGTAAATTATTATATGTGCATAAATGTGAATACACTTGATAGAAAAATGTGTACAGTATTCACTAAAAAATTATTTTGGCACGAAAAATCACGGTGAGATTTTGGCAGCATAACAACGTCATATAAAAATACATAAAATGTGTTGATGAGAGAGAAAGGGGTATCTCATCATTTATACATGAAATTTAATGTAAAATGGAAATTAAAATATATTCCCCAATATAGTTAATTTAAAATATAAGGCATAACATAATAAAGAAACTTGAAGAAAGTGGAGAAAGGAAAGAACCCTTAAAAAATTTCGGTATGGTAAAGAGTGTTCATAAAGGTTTGTAGGAGGGATACATGACAGTGAAATGGGATATCATAATTTATATATATAATGTAATGTAAGGGTCATATGGAATAACATATCCCAACATAAGAAAATGGAAATTTAAATACATAACATTAAAAGGAGTTCTCGATAAAAGTTTATAGTGGAGGAGGAGGTTCACTTACTTGAGTGTGTGACTCAAAAGGCTTGATATGGGCTTCTTGAAAGATTTCGGGAACCATGGGTGGACTCTAAGGATTAGAGGGAATATCATGGCCATTCTCTAAGTAGTTTTAGTGAAGAGAAATTGGAGTTTGGGTTGGTTTATATTAGAAAATATGGGGTTTTCTTCATTATTTTTGTTTTGGACACTACATAGTAAAATATTCAAAACCACAATCCATCCAATGGTTATTACCCATTTATTATTCCAAATGTAAGTGGTTTAAATTATTTTATAAGGCTATGGGATGAAGATAATAAAATAATTCTCTTGCTTATGTGGAGATAAGTCGCGCGCTCAATGAAATGATTTTAAAATAAAAATATATATTATAAGTTTTGGAGGATTCATTATGGATTTATAAAATAAATCAAATTAAATTAAATTATTTTATTACTTCACTATTGGTCCATTATGATGTCATAAAATGCACCGTATATTTATAAGTTATAAAAAGTTTACACAAAAAATCGACTATCTCAAAAAAATATGAAAAATTCAGCGTAAAATAATTTTTACATCCTAATTCCAAAAATAATATTTATTTTATCTAAATAATTTTATGAATATGGGAATTTTCACTTTAAAATTTTAAACTGAAAATTATTGAAAATGATGGTTTTTGACAATAACATTTTTTTTGAACCCTTATAAAAATTATATTTCATTTCATAAAAATTATATGATCACTTATATTTAATATAATTTATTTAATGATAATATTTTATTAAAATATTATTTATTTCAATAATACATTAATTCATTAATTCACTAATTCATTAATTCATTAATTAAATTTTAATATTAACAAAAAATAAAATTTTTGATTTATTGAGTCAAAAATAAAATTCAATAATAAAGTAACAGTAATTGAATGAAAATATATTGATTATTAAATAAAAAATAATGTATATATTCCTATTTATAGGGTCTTGATACATATCCCATTAATAAACCATCATACTCACTAAGAGTAAGGTGTATGATGGTGGGGCTTTTATAGGGAAGTCCGAAGAACCTGGTTTGGGTCATGATCTAGATGAGCTTGAAATTCTACCATAAATAGTTTTTCACATTATTAAGTTGTTCGATATCAAATTAATATTGATCTAGGTAAAGTCCCATTAATTCTATATCCCTTTAAATATCTGATAAATGGGTTTCATAGAGTACGATCATACTGGTTGAGGTCATCACTTCCTTTTTCTATGTAAAATGAATTTTTTAAAACCCTATATTTATACTAATCATGTGATCATTATTAGATAAATATATTATAAATTAAAATGATACTTAATGGTCATTTAAATACAATTTTAAATAATAAAAAAATATGTTCATCTGTTTTCTATAACCATAAGATATTTAATTAATAAACTGGGGAATTTTATTCATAATAGTTTGGGTCATTATAATATTCCCTCCTTTTGAAATTTCACACTAGAAATTCTCTTTTCCCACACTAAAATGGGTGAGGGTAAATCTGCTTCATCACCTCCTCCAGTTCCCACATTGCTTCATCAAACTTGTGGTTTATCCATAATACTTTGATGAGGGGCATTATCTTATTTCATAAAACACTTCCTCTATGATCAGATATCTTCACCGGATACTCCTCATAGGAAAGATCATTCTCTAATGGTACCACCACTGGATTTCGTACATGTGAGGGGTTTTTTATGTACTACATCAAGAGTGACACAAGGAATATATCATGTACTTGAGATAGGTTTAGTGGGTGTACTTGTCGATAAAAAACATCTCTAATGTGACCAAGGATCTCAAGTGGTCTAATGTACCTTATACTAATCTTTCCCTTCTTCCCAAATGACATAAGTTTATTCCATGGATACATGAAGAGGGATATCGTGTATTTAACATCAATCTCTAGGTCTCGTCGATGATTATTAGCATAGTTATTTTATCCACTCTGAGAAAATTTAATCTATTACTGAATGGTCTTAACCTTCTCCACCATTTCCTCTAACATTTCAGGACCTAGAAGAGTTTTTCCTCAACTTCATGACAACATTCCTGTGTTTTTCACCTTTTCCCATAAAGGGATTCAAAGGGATCCATTTTGATACTCTAGTAGAAACTATTGTTATAAGAGAGCTAATCCAACAGATGATGTTGATCCCATCCACCTTTGAAGTCCATATAATATGCTCACAACAATTCTTCTAGTGTTTGAATAGTACATTAAGATTGGACATTAGTTTAATGATGATAGGTTGTACTGAAATTCATCTCAGTGTTAAGATAATGTTGATGACTTTTCCAGAACATGTAAGTGAATATTGGGTCGCGATCGGATACAATCTATAGAAGTACTACATGCAGCCTTACCACTTCTCTGATGTATATCTTTTCTAGTTGATCCAATGATAAATCCTCTAGAATCACAATGACGTGTGTAGTATTTATAAGATTATATACATCAACCTAGATAGAATTGTTTTCTTTGGATTTCTTCCTATTTCTAGTGACAAATTATGTGGTGATGTTTTCCCATTTCCATGTTGGTATGGGTAATGGTTCCATCAACTCCTCAGACATAAAATTTTCATCCTTCACTTTCTAAAATACTAGGCACTTTGATGTATATTCAACAATTAACTTATTCCTATTGTCCCACTAATAGATCTCTCAAAGATCTTAATAAATCTGTGTGTTTCCTAGGTAAATAGAGAAATTCAAACTATGTGAATAATCCAATAGTTCCTTATTTAACTTAGGATTTTATGGAACATGTAGTCTTTACCCAAATCTCACAATGCATTCTCCATTAACATTAAACTCTAAGGATTTCCCTTTACTTATAGTTTCCACTCTCCTCTGAATTCACACCACATCTTTTTCAGCATACTTTAACCATTCCAAAAGGGATAGTTGAGAAATAATTTTTGAAATTATTGATGATGTTCCGTTATTTATGGTTCTTGTGTTCATCCTCTTTAAATCGTAGAGGAATATATAATTTTTAATTCTCATCAATGATAGAATTTATGGGTCCTTTCTACTTAGAGAATCTGCTACATTATTTTCTTTACTAGGATGGTAGTGGATTGAGAATTCGTAATGCATGATAATCTAATACCATATTCATTATCTCATATTAATCTCACTCTATTTGAATATATATTTGAGGCTCTTATGATTAGTATATATATCTCACATCTTCCCATAGAGATAATGTCTCCATATTTTAAACCTAATTATCATAGCTTCTAACTCTAGATTATGTGTGGGATTGTTTTTCTAATGAATTTTCAACTACCTTGAGGCATATGAAATGATGTTTTCATTTTGAATTAACGCACATACCAATCCCTTCTTCTAAGAATCACTAAAAATTAAAATATTCCCCACTTATGGGTAGTGTGACCATAGGGACATTGATAAGCCTTCTTTTTAACTCAATGAAGCATTTTTCACTTTCATCATTCCAATAAAACATGACTCCCATATGAGTTATCCTAGTGAGTGGGTTTGATAATTGTGAGAAATTTCAAAAACAATAGTGATAATATCCACCTATCCCAAGGAATATATGGATATCTATCATTGATACTGGAATCATCCATCCTTAAATTAATTTTACCTTTTCAAGATCCACTGGTATCCCATTTCTTGTGATTATATATCCCAGTAATGAAAATTCCTTCAACTAGAACTCAGACTTGTTGTACATTCCATAGAAATTCTCCTTTTTCAAGGTCTTTAGCACAATTATCAGATGCTCCTCATGCTCTCCCTTGGATTTAGATTATATCATAATATCATCTATAAATACTACCACAAATATGTTTTGTTAATCTCTAAATACTCTATTTATCAACTCCAAGAAGATCGTTGGATAGTTAGTGGGTTCTAATGGCATCACTATGAAATTCATAGTTCTCATACATTGTTTGAAAGTAAGTCTTGCAAATATCCTCCTTCTTCACCATAAATTTTTAATATCATGACCAAAGATCCACCTTGGAGAAGTATTGTGCTCCACATAGATGATCGAGAAAGTAATAAATTCATGTAAAAGGATACATGTTATGTATCACGGTCTTTTTTATCTAACAATAATCAATAAAAAGTTGTATTGATTCATCCTTATTTGTGATGAAGAGGACTGGTTCACCCCATGGTGAAGAACTTGGGCATATAAACCCCTTATCCATATTCTCCTATAGTTTTTTCTTTATCTATTCAAGTTCTAAAATATCCATCCTATAAATATTATTGGATATTAAAAATTCATTAGGTATAATATTGATTTAAAATTCAACCTCTCGACTAGGAGGAAGATCGTACAATTCCTTATGAAACACATCAGTGAATTCCCTTAAAATATGTATGTCTTTGAGGATGATCATTTCATTAGACTAAATTAATTGAGAAAGATATTATTTCTCATAGGGAAGTAATATTCATTCTTGGGATGACAGTTCTAATGAATAAAAATCCCCCTCCTTGCAATTATATAGAATTTGGGGTCGATTCTCTACACAAAGATTAATTTCCATCTCTTAGAAATTTATGTTGCCTCTATATTGATAAATCTAATTAACTCCTATAATTCCATGAAATTACACTAAAGGAAGTATGAAAATGTTTGATGGTAAGTTTATTTCACAAATTGGGATAAGGGAGGAGTTATATACATGGGATGCAATAATTTCCCCATTTTCCCTTTTCACCAACATCTATACTTCCAAGCATTGTTGTGGTGTTTGAAAAGTTCTACTAAAAATTCATGAAATGATGGAGTGTGTAGAACCAGAATTAAAAATTGTGTTCTCTATTATTTAATTAATAATAACCATACCTATCAACGCATCATTGTTGGGATTCCCCTCGATAGTTATGATGGAAAAAATATCGCCCTTACTTCCAAGGTGGTTGTTTGTTGCCTCCCAAAACCCTTGTCTTAGTGCACTGGTTTGCAAAGTACCACGGTTTCTTATAGTTGAAGAAATGGAAAATTCAATGAGGGTTGACTATAGAATTCCTTTCCTTAATCACATTGGTGGGTTTCTCTTTTTGGCAATCATTATCTAGGCTCCCTTCTCTTCCGCACCTAAATCATTTCCTTGTTCCCCTTAAGCAATTTTTAGGGTGCTTCTTTCCGAACCTTTGAAAGGTGGGATGATGAAATTTCATAACACCATTGGATTTATCCATCAGATGGACAGAATTAAACTCCACTTTATACTTCTTATTACCATGATACCCCTTGAGATTCACCAATCACTATTTTTACTTTGAGGGAAGATTGTTCAATTTCCTCATAGCTATCAGAGTCACGGATCAACAAGTATTTTCATAAACTAGTATTTATACCACCAAATAACTAGTCTACCATGAATTCAGGGGTAACGAAAAAAATAATGTGCATATTTTTCAAGTCTTGTGAAGTTTTCCTCGTACAGCCTAATAGATTCATCATCTTTTTTATTGATTTCAAGTAAATCCCTTTCCATTTTAATATAGTTGGTGTGGGGAAAATATTAATCGACTACATTTTCCAAAATTCCATCGACTCCATTGCTTTTATACATTACTCAGAATTCATATTATTAGTCAATTTCCACCAATGATTAGTTTCACCCTCCATATGAAAAATATATAGAAGAACATTCTCTTATTTGGAATATTGAACAATAGAGAAGATCTTTTCAATGGAGTTGATCCATTGCTCCATGATTAAGGGATCAGATGATCGTTTAAATGTAGGAGTCCATTGTCCCATAAAGATATCAATGTATCTTGTTCTCTCTTAGGTGGGATTAGGTTCTCATATTAATCCATTTTTTCTATTCATAACTTGTGTCGGCAGAGAGAGTATCGTGAAAATGTTTTCGATTCCTGCTCCCATCTAGTTACACATCTTGTTGTGGCAGTCATCACATAGCACTTTTCATTGGTTGTTAACCCAATTCCTCATATTACCAGCCCATTTCTATAATAAATAGAAAATTATGGATGATTATTCTTAAAATATTAAACAAAAAAATGGAAATATAGTAAGGATAAAGGGATAACTTATAAATTAAATTTATTTCCTTAACTTCTGAATTTATAGGCTTCAATCTATGTTATCCATGATCAGTTTCCTAACATATATTCTTATGGGAATTTTTTTGTTCCCTTAACAATGGTTCTTAATTAGATTATGAATTTACCAATGCATATCTACAATGAGTGTCAAACCAAGTGCATATTAAGGATCTTTGTAGTGTACCAGATTACCCTAATTTAGGCCCATAACATCTTGTCGGAGTTGTTACTCCTAGGTACATCTTTTCCAGAACCATGTCCACTTATAGTATCTAGACAAGGATTTATTTTCTTGATAACCCACTTAATCTATACTAACCAATATATAGGGATTTTTTCTTATGTATTCTTATCCTAAAGTTTTTCACTAGAGTTTTCTAATCCTTACCCAAAAAATAACTAAACACTTTCTCTGATACCAACTTTAACAACCAATCTCTTTATTATGAATTTATAATGGATTTTTTATATAAAATTACACTTAATACAATCCAAAATAATGATAATTCTAGTTTATTTTGGAATTAGGTACATTACAAAACAACTTAAAACAAGAAAAATAATATCTTTATTGAAAAATTCTTTAACATGATCAAAATATTCCTTGTAATTTACACTAAATGGGATAACCAGAGGATGTATATAAGAAAGGAGTGAGCTATAAATCCTAGTAAGTGAATAAAAAAATAATAACATGAAAAATAAAATATATTTTCTATAATAGGAATATCAAATGAGAATGAAAGTAACATGAAAAATATAGTAGGATATATCCTGATAATCATAACATGGGAAATGTGGCACCAACTTAAAACACTACATCGTAAATATAGGTCAAGGTTAAATCACAGAGACTTCATAGTGGAAAAAATTTCCAAAATGGAATCGGGTACACCCGTATCCCAACTTGACATATCATGACACCAAACATTAACCAATTCATTGGAGCACTATCTAGGCACTCCCATCATAATCTTTTCATTATCAAGCTTAAGTGTTCCACATAGATAATATAACATGGATTCATTCAACATAATAATTTATGCCATGATCAAAGAATATATAATACATACATGTATGTCTCTAATAAATAATTATATGTTCATAAAGGTGAATAACTTTGATATAAAAATGGGTATGGTATTCACTACATAATTACATTGGAAAAGAAAATCATGGTGCAATTTCAGTAGCATAACAATGTCATATAAAAATTACTAAAATGATTTAATGAGAGTGAAAGGGTTATCTAATCATTTATATGATAAGTGGATAGTAATATGGACATTTAAATACATTAAAAACATAAATAATTATAAATAGAATTCATAACATAATAAACAAACTTGAAGAGGGAGGATAAAGGAAATAACCCTTAGAAATTTTCAGCATGGTAATGGGTGTAGATAATGGTTCGTAGGAGGGGTAAATAAGAGTTACAGGGGATAAAATTATTTATAAATAAAATTAAAAGTATGGGGGATATGGAATAAAATATACCAACATAAGAAAATGTAAATTAAAAGACCTAACATTAAAAGGAGTGCTTGATAAAATAAAAGAGTGGATGATGGGGTCCCCTTACATGAGTATCAGGCTCCAATGGCTAGGGATGGGATTATTGAAAGCTTAGGGAACCTTGGGAGGACTCTAGGGAGTATAGGGTAGATTTGTTTCATGATTCAAGGAGTTTTAGTGAATTGAAATGTGATCTTGGGTTGTTTTATATAAGAAAAGATGAGGATTTCATTATTATTTTGGTTTTGGACACTATAATAAAATACTCAAAACCACAAATCATCCCATGGGTTTTTCCAATTGATTATGCCAATGTTGATTTTTTAAACATCTTATAAAGACTTGGTCTGAAGATAATAAAATAATTCCCTTTCATATGTGTAGGTGAGTCACATTATCAAAACAATTATTTCAATATCTTAAAATATATTATAAGCCTCTGAGGATTCATTAAATCTTTATAAAATAAATATGATAAAATTACATTATTTTAAAGGTAAAATACATATTAGGATGATGATATTATTTTATAGTATTTATTACATTACTATTGGGCTATTATGATGTCATAAAACACACTATATATTTATATAGTATTTAATTTGTCCCCAGAAATTCAACTATCTCAAAAATCATGAAAAAATAACCATTAGATAAATTAGATATCCTGGTTCCAAAAATAATATTCATTTTATATAAATAATTTTCTAAATATGATAATTTACACTTAAAATAAAAACTGACATTTATTTAAAATGATGGATTTTTGACAATAACATTTTTTTGAACCCTTATAAAAATTACATTTAACTTCATAAAAATTATATGATCATTTATATTTAATAAATTTTAGTTAATGATAATAATTAATAAAATATTATTTATTTCAAAAATTCATTAATTCATAAATCAATTAATTGAATATGACTATTAACTAAAAATACAATTTGTGTTTTATTGAATAAAAAATAAAAAACATTTTTAAAGTAACAATAGTAGGATAAAAATATATTGATTATTAAATAAAAAATAATGTACATGTTACTATTGATAGGGTCTTGATAAATATCACTATAATTAACCAGCATATTCCCTAAGAGTAAGATATGAGATGATTGGGCTTTCAAGGGTCCATTCAGCGAACATGGTTTAGGCCATGATCTCGATGAGCTTGAACTTCTCCCATTAACGGTTTCACTCATGCTTATGTTTTTGGGTCACATATTGGAATTGGTATAGGGAAAAGACCATAAATTCAACATCCATAAAAATATTCAATAAATGGGCTTTACAAGGTAGGATCCTACAAGTTGATTTCATCACTTACTTTGTCTCTGTCAAATGGATTTTTCAAAACCCTACATTTGTACTAGTCATGTGATCATTATTCAACATCTATATTATCAATGCTAATGATACTTAAAGGTAATTTAGATACAATTGTATATAATAAAAGAAAAAAATTTCATGTTTTTTCTATAACCATAATATATTTAATTAAAATAAAAAAGGTGAATTTTATTCATAATATTTTGGGTTGTTACAAACAAAATACTAAATTTTAATTTAAAACTGTCTTTTAGTTTAATTTATTTATAAAGTTAAATTATAATTTAATTTTTTTAAAATTTAAATTATTTCAATGATAAATCCAAAAAACTAATTTAGGAAATGAAAATAATATTCATATTGAAATTTGATATAAAAACAATTGTAAACTTTTAAACATTTTTCTCTTTAAAAACCTGCATTCTCATCACTTATACAGGATTAATTTTATATTAAATTTGGCCACATATATGAGTATAATTTTATAAAATTTATTCCATATTTTGAATAATAATAATTTATATTATCTAATAATTTCAAATTATATTTTTCACTAAAATCGATAGTGAATGCTAAAAAAATAATTATTGTTGTTAAGTTAAAAAGCAGGTTTTCTGGGCATTAAGTTAAAATGATAGGGGTATCAATGACCAATAAACTTGTATTAAAACATCTGGATTGAAATATTTATACAATTATACATATAATTTTCTCTAATCATCAATTTTTTACCGTTTTAAAATATCAAAAACTTGATATCACTCAGTTCTTTTCAATATTACCAAGAGTCTCCTCTCCACACTTATAAAAGGCCACCCACTCTCCCCATTATTCACACCCTAACACCTTTTTTGTTCATCCAAACCCTTGAAAAATAAATTTTAACCATCCCTCCCCTAATCTAAGAATAATTATTTTGATCATAAATCACACCTAGTAATGGTTTAGTGCAAACCAAAGGAGAATACAAAAAGAAGAGATAATGTTCTACAATGAGCATATTTATTTTATTTCCTTCTACACCTGGTTAAATTCTTATTATAAAGTGATTATATAATAAATTAAGTATATTCCATGTATTTATATTTTTTTAATTTAATTTAATGACCAACAATCATCTCCTCATCAGTCAAATGGGTTACAAAATCGTCTCTTGTGTGTATGGTGAACTACTGATCTGCGAACTGATGTCATTCAATTCCACATTACCACCTATTAAGGATTTAAATAATGATTTATTTATGTTTTATATATTATATATATGATATTTATGATTTTATTATGAATTTTTAATTATTATATCACACATATCTTCATACTCTCCATTTTTTGAGAAAAGGATAATGTTTCTCTTGTGTACGACAGACGAGCACCTCGCAAAGTGATGTGATTCTATCATGCATTAAATGGCAGATATTCAAGGGGTGTTTTAATGAAAATATTTGATTTAAATGGAATAAAATTATTATTTAATGATAATATATAGAAATTACTTTTCTTTCATTCAATCCGATAAGAAAATGGAAACAGAGTTCGTGCGTACGTACAGCCTACCGTCTCCATTAATTATGTACTTCATTTCATATCACTAAATTTTATAGATTACTATAAATAAATATATAATAAATATATATTATATTGTTATAGTGGTTTAAATTTGTGATATTATGAAACCATGATCAAATTAATAGAAATATTAAATAACAAATCAATACATATATGAAAAACAAAGAGATTATTGCCCGAAGCTTGACTTTAGTAAGGAATTGTTATTAAATGGATGAAAAAAGTTCATTACCAAACCCTATATGGTATGAAATATAAGAATATGATTATTTTAAATATTTAAAATAAACTTATATTTATTTTAAAATATGTTTTAACTTGTATTATGGAATTAAATACTTTAGATAAGGGGATTTCTAGTCTCACTTTTATTTCTATGAGACTTATTCTGTATTCACCACCTGTTTCTATTGTGTGGTGAATATACTAACCTATAAAGTAATATATCTTTAATATGACTCATTTTATGAAAATTAATGTTTTTATTGATGTTATTATTTCCTGGGGTTACAATTCCAATGTTACTCAAGTGGTAAGGTATTTTTTCTCAATTTTCCTTCATTGATATGTATGTTATATTATGCATCTATATTATTTCATGTGGAGTGTATACATCCCTTTGACATGTAGTATCATAAATTTATTAATACTCATGATATTTTTGGATTCATTCTATATTATTCCTTTATGATTCTTATTATTCAATGATACCAAAGTGGTAAAGATTTTAACTTAAAATCTATTAATTTACCCAAAAAAATTTTTGTTTAAGTCTCGTATTTTGAAATATCATGATCTAAATCTTAGGAATAATCATGAATTTTAATCCCCTATGATTATTCAGGGTATTATCAGATAATTGCTCCATTTATCCACTAATTTTAACTTAAAATTATTAAGAATTTTTTTTAGTAAAATATTAATTTATTTCTCTCTTTAGTCAGAAACATGTTTTCTTCCAAATTCATGTTTTCTAAAAAGATTTCCAGAAAAAATTAATTACACTCTTATGATTATTAAAATAATTTTTTAACCATGTTTTAATTTTTAAAAAAATATTTTAAAATTAATCTATATTTCCTTTAAAAAAACTCATTTGTATTTTATAGAAAATGTGAAAAGAATATTTATTTTATCATGGATGACAAGAAAAAAATTATGATGTCATGACCAATCATTGCTTTCAAGATTCCATTACGATTTGTCATAGTTATTTCCAAAGAAAAAGTATTTCAAAATGTTTTACGGTTTTAAAATAATTTTTCAAATTGAAAAGTATATTTTCCTCTAGAAATGATTTAAAAAATATTTTAAAATTATTTTCCATCTAAGATGACATTTTTTGGTTTTACCTAGGTCTTAGTAGGGATATTTTGAAATTATAACATTCATATTCATTTCATTAATGGTTTTTATTTTTAGGGAATGATTTTTATGAAACTATTTTCTCATCCATAGGTTATACCATGAGGTAATTCTTATGAAACCCGCTTATTTTCATGGTTTATTATATTATGAAATTATTATGAACCCTATCTCTTTTCCACATGTTATGATATGATGAAATGATTATGATACCTATTTTATTTAATGGGTAATGATATGATCAATGTTTATGATCTTTTAGAAGATATATATATATATATATATATGATTTAATGTTTTGATGGGTGGGACCAATGCCTCCCTCTAATACATTGGGTAAACATTTATATCTCATGAGACAGAAAGGACTGTAATGGAGAGTGAACTCGGTTTAGTAAGAAAATACTATATTGGGGAGTGAACCAATTTTAAAAAGATAGTGATGGAACAAGGAGTGAACCATGTTCTTTAATATTTGACTGGAATTGTGACAACTGGTCCCGGTGACAGCACAGACACCCCGCCTTAACAAGGCCGTCGGGTCCTGGCCTACCAGGTACCACCAGTTGCCCCCGCAGACACGTGGGCCCCACCCCAGGGTCTACCCACATGCCTGAACGGGTCATCTGACTAATGATAATCCCCACATACCAACACATGTCCTTTATAGTGTGCTTTGTCCTCACTCGCACACACCCTGGGAAACTTCCCAGAAGGTCACCCATCCTGATCACTACTCCAGGCCAAGAACGCTTAACTGTGGAGTTCTAATCAGACAGGTTCCCGAAAAGGAAGGTGCACCTTGTTGACATGAGTCATATCATTTAGTCATTTACCCAATGTATTAGAGGGAGACATTGTTCCCACCCATCAAAAAATTAAATCATATATATATATTGGGGAGTGAACCAATTTTAAAAAGATAGTGATGGAACAAGGAGTGAACCATGTTCTTTAATATTTGACTGGAATTGTGACAAATGGTCTTGGTGACAGCACAGAAACCCCGCCTTAACAAGGTCGTCGGGTCCTGGCCTACCACGTACCACCAGTTGCCCCCGCAGACACATGGGTCCCACCCCAGGGTCTACCCACGTGCCCGAACGGGTCATCTGACTAATGATAATCCCCACATGCCAACACATGTCCTTTCTAGTGTGCTTTGTCCTCACTCGCACACACCCTGAGAAACTTCCTAGAAGGTCACTCATCCTGATCACTACTCGAGGCCAAGCACGCTTAACTGTGGAGTTCTAATCAGACAAGCTCCCGAAAAGGAAGGTGCACCTTGTTGACATGAGTCATATCATTTAGTCATTTAACCCTTTATTATTTGGGGATGTTACAATCACCCCCCCCCCTTTAGAGCACAACATTCCCGTTGTGGGCCCTACATCTCATCCCAGGCAGTGCACCGCACTTAAGGCTGGGTTCCTCCTCTGATACCAAATGTGACAACTGGTCCCGGTGACAGCACAGACACCCCGCCTCAACAAGGCCGTCGGGTCTTGGCCTACCAGGTACCACCAGTTGCCCCCGCACACACGTGGGCCCCACCCCAGGGTCTACCCATGTGCCCAAATGGGTCATCTGACTAATGATAAACCCCACAGGCTAACACATGTCCTTTCTAGTGTGTTTTGTCCTCACTCACACACACCCTGAGAAAACTTTCCAGAAGGTCACCCATCCTGATCACTTCTCCAGGCCAAGCACGCTTAACTGTGGAGTTCTAATCAGACAGGCTCCCGAAAAGGAAGGTGCACCTTGTTGACATGATTCATATCATTTAGTCATTTAACCCTTTATTATTTTGGGATGTTACAGGAATGAGTATTGAACTCGATTCAGTAAAACATTTATAGAATGGTGATTGAAACAGGTTTAGTACGGGACTTTGTTCACTATTATGATCATTGAGAGTTGACCTTCAATACTATGATGGTTTACGGAGTGAACTCATTCCATTATGAGGAATGTTCTGCTGCTGGGGATGGTGGTCCATCCCTCCCAAGAGGTGTATCTTCCCATATAGTTCCCTTATAAGTTTTGGAAATAAATATTGACTACTAGGGAATGTTTTTTCTATTATTATATATATTCCATAATTTAATGTCTGATTACAATGTTGTGATCTCATGGACCATATTATGTGATTTACTTTTGATTCATGTCTTATGAACTACCAATATTTATTTCATGACTCAAGATTATGATCATTTATATGAAGGGTAGGGTTATCAAATATTAAGCTCGCATCCTCATACCCTTATGTTAATGTTAGGATTATGTATATTCCTTTTTTACCCTTACTGAGTATCTGAGCTTACCTATTATTATGTTTCTTTCCCATAGGTTTTTTATAATGGTTTTATATAGTGTATATAGATGAAGATTACTAAATGGGGATATTTTTATGGAAGACATTGAAGATATTTCCCCAAATTATAAGATTGTGTCCCAAGATTCCAAAGGCACTAAAATATTATAGTCCTCAAGCATGTGTTTGAATAATGTAATAAATATTCATTTATAAATATGTCATATCCATGTATGAGAAGCCTTTATTCACTGTAGTTGGTATCAAAATAAAGTCTTAGTCATCCTTTGGAAACTAGGATGAGAAAATATTAGTGATATCCCTATGTATATTTTTAATGATATGCCTAGATATATCTCTAAATATATGTTTAAGGATAAGTCAATGTATATAAAAATGTCACAGAATTTTGGTAAAGGATAGATTGAGTAGTTTCCAATAAATTTCATCTATGTATGGATACTATAAGAGGACGTCGATAATGAATAGAGGTATCTAGGGGTAACAACCCGGAAAACAATGTATTTATCGGGACTCAATCAGGATTGGGTTCACAAAACTGGTCTTGTGAAATAGCTAGTTTGACTCTCCCTGTGGATATTCTTTAGAAATTCATAACCTCTTTATAAACCATCATGAAGGATTTAAAAATATGACTCCTATGAATGAACTAAGATAAAACTAATGTGTCATAGAATATAAATAAGGTATCTTAATTTAGACCTACTAAATGATTTTTCATACTATCAATTTCCATTATGATTATATTTACTCACACTATGATTTCTGTTCATAATCACTGGTGGGAACCAGAATAAACTGTATTAAAAATAAATTTGAAGGATTATTTTCTAATGAGCATCCAAATGGGATGATGACTGGATTAATGTTTTTTGTGATTATTCCTAACCAGCTTTCACAAAACAATATTAATAATGTATAACTTAACCAATACTCAAATTCACCAAATAAGAGAAGGAAAGAGTTTTATGAGAGTTAAGTTGATGGTAACCATGGATAAATGATTATTTAGTTTCCTATATTTCAATAATGTTGAAAGAAACACTCCTGTGAATGTATTAATTGAATGAGAATATGTTTTTTGTGATGATAAGAAGGTCATAGAGTAATTAATTTTAGATATAAAATGAAATGTTCAGTTAATGAAATGTATGCAAATATTGTTCTTCTTAATCTATTTTCTATGTTTGAATTCTTGAAATTGGGAAAGTATTGGAATTATGATAATCGATGTCCTAGGGGGGAAGCGCGTGAATAGAATCATCAAGTTGGTATGGGTAATGGTTACATAGATGATGATGAAGAGACTATGAATCTCATATTAATGAAAATAGTTAATTAGTAAAAGGATAAGGACGTTTAGTTAATGGATTAAGGATGGGGTGGAATAATCAAAGTGTTTTTGTATTATAATTCAATAATTTTGTTACATTAATTTATATAATGATTTTTTGTTGAAGTTTTCCATTGAGGATTTACAAGAATATATTAAATGGTATTAATGGAATAGAAATTTTTTTTAATATAAATATGATATATTTTTTATGGTTAGATAACCATTAATATGTTTTGTATGTTGAGATAATGTTTTGGTATAAACAGATGATGGATTTTGATTAAGTAAGTTGTATAATACTGAAACCCTCTACACTGATAAAGGAATTATTGACAACGTAGTTTCTGTTATCATTGATAGAGTCTGTATAATTTTTTATATATGGAATATATTCATCAATATATGTTTTATTTAAGGAATGAGGAATCATGTAGGTCTACAATAAGGGTTTATGGTAGTTCAGGTTATTACCATGTCTCAAAAAAATACTTTTTGAAGGTATTCATATGTTTGGTAGGTGATAATCAAGAGAAAAATTATGATATATGGAGGATTAATTTTATGTTGATATTAATAAATTTACTAAACTTCTTTATAAATTTTTAATGTTAGAAGGGTTACAAGGTTAACCATTTATGTAATGATTAATTTTGAACTTTGGGTGGGGATTTATATATTAATGTATTAATTCACTATATAAATATTTATCCCTAATGAATAACCTCTTCTAACCACTTTTTTTGTGAAGATAAATAAAGATAGATAGAAGAACTTGTCATTCTATTTATGTATCTTATGATCCGTCAGTTCTTTCGGAATAAAAAAAATTACCTTCATTTCTTGGAGTAATAGATGAAGTAGAAATTGATCAAGGTACAATGGTTGTATTATATTTTACTTAAGAAATGGAATTAAATAAATTAAGTATATCATGTCATTAAATTTCTTCAACTTCAAGAAAAGGATCTTGCAATAAAAATTTTTCATGTTATCATCAGCCTTGATTATATCAATGAAATTTGTCACACATCTTTGGTGTATGGTTTTTTGGTCATGAACATTATTTAGATCAACCACATTCATATGATTATTCATCTCAATCACTCTCTATATTTAAGTAGGATTAATATACCTGGATATTACATAATTTTAGATAAATATTTAGTACATTATAAAAATATATACCTGAGGACCTTAATAGTTTAGTGTCTTTGGAAACATAAGAAAAAACTCTTCTGTCATGGTGAAAGGTCTTCAACATCCCCCATAAAGATAACCACCTTTAATAATTATACCTAAAACCTTTCTTCATAACCTAGAGAAATGAAACATAAGAAAGGGGTGAGTATAGATTATCATAATGGGTAAACTAAAGAAATGTGTGGGCATAATATGAACACAGGGGAATAGAACTTTATCAAAAAAATTGAATATCATACCCTTCATATTAGAGATCATAATAAATATTGGAATTTCATAAGACATAAATCATAAGGAAATAAAGATAATAATCCATGGAAGCATTAAATTGGAATAAAACATGGAATTGTGGAAAACACTTGTAAAACCCATACGTCAAGGTGGCCTACCAAGGCCTTTGTAGCATGTTAATCTTAGGTTAATCACCTTTGTACCTGCTTCGGGCTTGGGATTCCCTCCCGTTTACTCTATTGTTTCTATAATGGGATGCCCTCCTATGTACCCTATTGTTTTGGGCTTCAGGTTTCCTCCTGTTTACCATCTGGTTTTGGTCTTGGGATTTCCCCATTTTACCCTCTTGTTTTGGTCTTAGGATTTCGTCCCATTTGCCCTATTTTTTGGGATTGGGATGTTCTCCTATTTACCCTCTTGTTTTGGGCTTGAGATATCCTCCCCTTTGCCCTATTTTTTGGGGGCTTGGGATGTCCCCCTTTTTCCCACTTATTTGGGTTGTGGGATTTCCTCCCATTTACCCTCTTATTTTTCACTTGGGGTGTACCACTTTTTACCCTCTTTTTCATCTTGGTATATCCTCCCATTTACCATCTTGTTTTGTGATTGGTATGTCTTCTCATATACCCTTTGAGATCATAAAACATTTATCATTACCCAATTAATTGGAGGGAGATATACATCTCACCAATCTTATAATAAAATCATACATACATGTGCCAAAAAATCATAAACAATCATATCATAACCTAGGAAATGAAATGGGTGTCATTAACCTTCCATAAAATCATAAAAAATTAAAATAGATAGCTTTTTTAATCACTTCATGAAATCATAAACTCTAAAAGGAAGCGGGTTTCAAAAGTATATAACTCATGGAAGAGAAACATGATTCATAAACATAATGACATAAAGATTAATCTATTCATAGAAATAATATTAATGTAACCTTTAGATTATTTCCTCTATATGAAAGTGTAACATCAACAGATGTCATCTTAGATGGAAAATAATTTTGAAATAACTTTTAAAAACATGTATTGAGGAAAATATCCTTTATTATTTGAAAAAAAGCATAAAACCATTTGATAACCATTTCCTTGAAAATAAACTTCAAAACTTATAAAAAAAATTTCAAATCATTTTGGAAACCTTTTTATTTGAAAACATATAAATAATTCTTGAAAACATTTAAAACATTTTTAAAACACAAATAATTTTTGGAGACCATTTTCTTTGAAGATAGAATTGAAATATTGTAAATGAATATTTGAGATAAATAAAAAAAATTAAAACACCATTACCTTGAAAATTTTCTTCATGGATCATTTGAAAACATTTTTGAAAACATTGTTTTTGAAATAAAATATATTTTTGACCGAAGCGATAGATACAGTCAAATTTTCTTAAAAACATTTTCTTAATTATATTAAGTACCAAAGATTGGGAAAATGTTAATAATAAATATTTATATCTTGAATAAATATAGGATAAGTAAACTCATGAGAGTTCTTGAGATATTTATCCTAATATTTCATTAATGAAATCATGATCATAAACAATCTTGATAAATGGTGAGATTTTTTCAATAAACTTTTACTACATTGTGACATTGAATCATAATACAATGTAGGAAAATTAAATTAAACTTTGTATTAAAATATCATGAAAATATTAATATTTATTTTATATCATTTAAAATTCATTTTATACACCTCATATATAAATCTAGGTTCATAACCAGGCATGTGTCTCAAACAATGCAAATTGATAAAAAATTAATTTTCCGATTTGGTAACTTTTGAAACATAAATCCCATGAAATAAATATCATAAAATGGTTACTAAAATACCCATATATTTATTTATAAGAGACATATAATAAATTCATACTCAGTATATACACCACACAAAATAATTGAGTTGTGAATAATGTATGTATCTCATGGAAATAAAGTGTTAGATTAAATCCACTTACATTGTGTCTTGAATTTTGTTGTGCTAGTTCAAAAATCTTGTATAATAAATATAAATTTATTATAAATCTATCATAGAACAATATTATTTCTTCTAATACCATATATATTTTTTTATTATGCCTTTAGATTACCTTCTTGTGAACATTTCTATGCTAAGGTTTCACTTTGGGTAATATTTGTTTTGTTTTTCGCATCTATCTTAATTTATTATATCTATGGTCCTTATTTTTATATCATGATTTATAAAATGAAAACCATGATTTAAATATAATTTATATTAATTATATTTTTTTCATAATAACCCATATAATATATAATTATGAAATGGAATACAACGTTCATGGAGAAAGTCATACGTATGCATAAACACTATTTCCGTTTATTTTTTATGTTGAAAGAATTAAAGTATAAGACAAATATATTTATATATATAATTATTAAATTAGATTTATTATATCATATAGATCATATATATTTACTAAAACCATACTTAATACATTCCATGTGGGGTATGAATGAATCATATCGCTTTGAGGGGCGGTAGTCCACACTTCCTCAAATGAAATAATCACATTAACTCAAAATGAAAAGTATAGTGATATGTGTTGTAAAATAAATAAATAATCTAAAATACATAATAAATATAATATATAAAATACATAAACATTTTTACCATCATAATTTCCACCATGAGATGTGGTAAAGGAAAATTGAACAATCATCGTTTAGTGAGGCAGTAGTCTGTCATACACGTAAACAGTATGTTCATTACCCATTAGATGGAAGTGTGTGTAATTGAAGATAGAATTCTTAGAATAAAAACATCCTAGTATATTTAGGATTATATTTTTTATACAATAATAGAATACATATATTTTAGGGAGTGGATAAAGAAAATACATGAAAAGACTTTGAGGGAGGGTGTTACCTCTTAATCAGGTAACTCCTTATGTTTCTGCCAAATGGATTCATTGGATTGATTTCATACCAAGTTGAAGCCTCAAGGTTTAAGGGAGGTAATTTGGGGAGATATTTTTCCAGATTTTGGTTGATCCTAATTGGATTGAGAGGTGTGAGTAAGTTGGGGAGATGATGCCTTTTATAATGGGGGAGCAGTGGATCTCTTGTAATATTGTAAAAGAAAGGAACCCCAACCACGTTTTTTTATTGAATTTTTTTCAATAATAGTTTAAAGTATATCCAAGGGAGTATAGGTTCTAAATATGGCCATTAAAAGTATTTTTGACAAGTGTATAGGTTTTTTTGGGCCTTAAGGTTATGCTTTAGTCCCTTATTAAGCTTAATTTAACCTTATTCGTTGTAATTAAATTTAATTACTTCACTAAACTTTTTTGTGAAAAACTAATTTGACCTTATTAGATATTATAAATTAATCTTATTAAAAATATAGAATCTATTTTTATAAATTACAATCATATAAGTGGAATAAATTAATTTATGTATAATTCCACAGTCGGGTCAACAATGCGGGTTTTTAAAGTTAAAATGTTCAAAAGTTTTCTATTTTTTTAAAGTCAATTTCAAAATTAAATTGACGGCAGTGACCTAAATTGGATTTATTGATTAAAATATTACCTAATTTAACTTTTAAATTAGTTAAAAATATAATTTATCCATATAAATAAATTATATTAAAAAGTAATTTTGAATTAAAATTCAGTATTTTTTACTATTCATTAAAAAATGAAATCTTACAGAAATATAAAAAAAATTATCCTAACCTAATTTTCATGTTTTTATTCAAAATATGAATTTTATTTTGACATAATAATTATATTAAGGATCCAAAATTTGGATTTATAATGGGTTCTCCATTAAAATTTGGTAATACCCCCTTTATAAAAATATTGGGTTTTAAGCATAAAATTAGTTTTGTTTTTATCTTATGTCTATAAAATCTATTTTATGAATATATAAAATATTTGATTGAATGTTTAAAATATATATTATAATAATTTTATTTACTAAAATTGATTAATTTAATTTATTATGATTAAAACAACTTTTTGGGCATATTAATCCTCCAATGGCCCGAAGGCCTTCATTTTTTTATTGCTTTTTGATAATACACCTTTCAAGGGGTGAGGTGGAACCCTTACAAGGCTCGTAGGCATAGTATTACATATCCCATAGGCCTTAGAGTAATTCATTGCCCGTAGGCTTCAAACATTACATACAACCCAGACTAACTACTTGGAACTGCTCCTCCCCAACATCTTCATCGTGAAATCAACTCTCTACCTTCGCATGGTTGTTCAGCTAGGCATTCCCATGCATGCACAGGCTTGTCCCGATGGTAGGTGTCATACCCTCTCATTCTTTCAATCCGTTTAGCTTCTGCTGTGGTGAAAGCTCCTTGCTCATCCTCCTTGTAGAGCTTATTCCGGTAGGTTTTCTGGTTCGCATCTGCACTTATGGTGGCCCGAATGCCTTGAGATGGCCCTAAGGCCTTACTAACTTGAAGGCCTAGGTGGCCCGAAGGCCTTAAAGGACTCAGGGACAAAATCAGTGGCCTGAAGGCCCAAACGGGGGCATATTCCCATCTGCTACAGTGCCAAATAGTGTCTGCTACAGTAACTGCTACAGTACTACTACAGTACCCCAGAAATTCTGCCTCTGCCTGGATTTGATCCTTGGTCGCTTGGATGCACTTACGGAGTCCTTAACAACTGGGCTAAGGATCATGTGCAATTTTGGGCATATTAATAGTTTTCTTTAAAAATACACCCTTTATATTCAATTTTGTTCTTATATTCATTTCTAAATAATTTTTAATTAATTAATTCATTTTATGTTTTTTGAAAACCATATATTTACATAGGTTACTTAATAGTATTCATTAAATCTAATTTAACAGCTAGGTTATATATTATTATTATATTATTATTATTTTAAGAATATATTATTGTTCGATAACACTTGGTCTTGCATATTACACAAGCCATCGAGAAAAGTTATTATTATATGTAATGCAATATATCATTAGTGTTCCATGTCGAGAAAACTAAAATTTAATTTATTTTTAGTGCATGTAATCTAAATATAGTGGTTTACTATGAAATAAACTAGTTTCAGTGTTCCATGAAATAAAAAATATCAAAAATTTTAAATGAATTAGAATAATAATAATAATAATGCATAAAATCTCAGGGTGTTACATTATACCCCATTTAAAATTCATTTCACCCTAAAACTTAATCTATGTTATAAAATGATTAATAATTTAAAGTTTCATTTATAGAAACCCACATTGTAAAAATGAAGACTAAAACATCCCTTAAAAAGGGAAATTTGGAACCATAATAGTTACCCAAAGTAACTAATAACAAGATTCCCACAAAGGATAACATAGGTGGGTAGTTAAAATTTGGACATGGAAGATAAATCTTACCATAATGTTCTGATGGAGATATATAGAGAACAAGGTCAGGAGAAAGTTAACAATCACAAAGCCATAAATCTACGACGACCTAAGGGACCTTATGATTCATCGAAAATGTATGTATTGGAAAACATTTTTGGTTTCAAGATATTTTTTTAAAAGTTAAATAATATTCATGAAAATATATAATTTCTTGATTTCAGGACGACATCACCATTTGTTTTTTGTTGATCCACTTCACCTCTTTCTCTAAAATGGAAGGTGACTTTTTCATTCCTGAATTACTAACAGATCATGAGGCCCATAATATTCCATCTTATTTATCATCAGTTATCATCAACACAATGTAGTTTTAATAGGCTATTTGATATTCATGAATCTTCATATGGTGAGTAATAATTTATTCTAAAAAACTCTATTAAATCTTTAACTTAAATATTACATAAATGGTTAACCTTATAACCCTTCCAAAATATAATTTACCCTTTCTTCCTTAAATATTCTCTTATTTGATACCAAAAACAATTTTATTTGTTACTTGGGTTCATCATTGTACTGATATGACATTAAATGTAATTTTATTATTACATAATCCATGTAGGGAAAGATAACCACATAAAATCTCACCAAAGGATGAACAATAAGACATTAATTGGGATTATTCATACAAAATAAAATATAAAATTCCCAACTAAGGGGGGAACAATAAGTACTTATTAATTATATTGGCTCACTTCATCTGTTATGATCACATAACCTAACCCTTTGTCCTTTTTATTCAGAGGTTTTTGTGCCTTATAATTCAAATTAGTCCTCAGATTGGGGAACTTGTTATCATAATGGAAAAACTCCATGAAATTGAAACACTGAAGTGTGGGAGTTACATTCTATGGCTATTTCTCATTATTTTCATCATTATATAACTTCATCCCATCAGTTGAAAATTTAGTTACTCCATGACTTTCCCTTCCACACTTAAAAAATTTATTAGTCCCCTTAAGAAAATTCTATCCATGTTTCTTCCCACAATTTGTGCATAATAGAAGGCTCGTTTTCATTTTTCTGTGGTTGTTAGATTTTAATTTGAACTCCATATTAATTTTATTCCCACAACCATGATATTGATAAAAAACTCCACCCTCCATTTCAACATTTATATCACATCTAGACACTTATTCATAGCTTCTAATGTGTCTTTTATCCAAGGACCTTCGAAGACTAGGTTTCAGACCACCAAAGAATCGATCAATTTTTCTTTTGGGTTGAATGATAATACCATATGTGTACCTCACAAGCCTTGTAAAATTTTCTACATAAGAACAAAGAAATTAATCATCCTTCAACTTAATCTCTATGAGTTCCTTTTCTATCTTCATAAAAAGAATCTAAGGAAGGTACTTATTAAGAAAATAATTTTTTTAACTTGTCCTAATCCATTGAGTCAATTCTGTCATCCTACCTCATATTCTTGATTAAATTCCACCATTGATTTGATTCACCTTCTAGCCGATAAATAAATATAATGAATTTATCATGTTCTAAACATTGGATAATTAAAAATATCTTTTCAGTGGTTCTAATCCATTGTTCCTCAATAGGTGGATCTGAAGACCCACTAAAAGAAGGAGGATTTTGCCTCATGAATGAATCAACATAATTTTGATCCATCCTTTGTTCATTTGGGAGTCCCGCATGGTTCAAACCTTGAAAATTTTGGGTGATTATAGAAATGATACTTTTCATTCCTACTCCAATATAAGTTTCTTGATTATGAGGACAATAACTTCATTTTATGTTGCAATAATCATTAATATTGTTCCTTATAGTTCCAAAAATTGACTAAAACCTAAATCATTGGGTAAAAATAGTTATTAGAGTGAGGAACCACATAATAGTTAAAACCACTTATATGATGTCTAAATTTTGACAACTTTCTTAAACTGTGACACCCTAAGTTTGTTCTAGTTCATTCTAAAACAACATATATTTAAATCCTTTGTGATGTTTCAGGAAGATTTTGTGAATTTTTTAGGCATATCCCCCTGAGAGTGTCCGACCATGTGTGCAGCAAGACCCGTTTTTGTGTACTAGATTACCCTGAGTTAGGCCCAAAACATCTTTACAGAGTAGCTAATCCTAGGTATATATTTTCTAGAGATACATCCACATATAGTGTCGAGATAGGGATGTATTTATAAGAAACCACTTACTCTATCCTTTACCAAAAAAATCTAGGACATTTTCCTAAATGTTAACTAATACTTATAATTATCCTTTGAGACATCCCTAGAAATATCCTTTTAAATATACCGAGGGATATCACTAATATTTTCTCATCCTAGTTTCAAATGGTTTACTAAACCTTTTCATTGATACCAACTATAGTGACCTAGGCTTAACATACATGTATATTACATTATTTTAGATGAATATTTAGTACATTACAAAAATACATGCTTGAGAACCATAATAGTTTAGTGTCTTTAGAAACATAGAAAGAAAATATTTTATATGGTTGAATGGCATTCAACATATCCCATAAATATCTCCACCTTTAGTACATCTACCTAAAATCATTCTTCATAACCTAGGGAAATAAAATAGAATAAAGGGGTGAGATCAGATTCCCAGTAAGGGTAAATAAATGAAATGTGTAGGAATAATATTAACATAAGGGTATGGAACCTGAACATTAAATTTGAATATCATACCATGCATATTAGAGATTATAATAAATATTGGTAGTTCATAAGACATGATTTATAAGAAAATAAAGAACATCATCCATGTAAGCATAACATAGGAATAAAACATTTAATTTTGGAAAACACATATAAAAACCCTATGTCAAGGAGGCATACCAAGTTCTTTGTAACATGTTAGGCTTGGATTAATCACTCGTGTACTTTCTTCGAGCTTGGGATTACCTCCTGTATACCCTCTTGTTTTGTTCTTTGGATGTCCTCCCATGTACCCTCTTGTTTTGGGATAAGGGTGTCATCCCATTTTCAATCCTATTTTGGTCATGTTATTTCCTCCCTTTTACCCTTTTGATTTGGTCTTGGGATGTCCTCTCATTTACCCTCTTATTTTTTGGATTTGGATTTCTTCCTGTTTACCCTCATGTTTTGGGATTGGGATGTCCTCCTATTTAACCTCTTATTTTGGGGGAGGTATATTCTCATGTTCACCCTCTTATTTTTGGATTTTTAATTTCTCCTGTTTTCCATTTCTTTTGTGCTTGAAATTTCCTCTTGTGTACCTTCTTGTTTCGGTCATGGTATGTCCTCCAATGTACCCTTTTAGCTCATAAAATATTTATCATTAACCAATGAATTATAGGTAGATATAGGTCCCACCTATCTCATAAAAAATAATAGAAACATGGGGAAAAAATCATAAACAATCATATCGTAACCCATGGAAATAAATGGGTATCATTAAAATTTCATCAAATCATAACCAATGAAAAGATATAGGTTCCGTAATCACTTCATTAAAGCATAACCCATAGAAAAATGAGGATTCAAAAGTATATAACTTGTGGACTAGAAATAGGTTTCATAAATGTCAAGAAATAAAGCCTAAACTATTCATATAATGAATATGTATTGAATCTTAATATCATTTCCTAGAAAGGAATGAGTAACATCAATGGATTTCATCTTAGATGGAAAAAAAATTTAAGAATATTTTGAAAATACTTATTGTTAAAAATATCTTTCATTATTTGAAAAAAATATAAAATCATTTGAAAAATATTTTCTTTAAAATAAACATTAAAACTTATAAATAAATCTTTGAAATCATTTTTGAAACCTTTTTCTTTCAAAACATATAAATAATGCTTTAAAACATTTACATCATTTCTTAAACACAAAACATTCTTGAAAAACTTTTTATTTGAAAATAGTTTTGAAATAATTTAAAGGATGATTTGAAAACCATAAAACATTTCTAAAATAACTTTCCCATGAAAATGGTATTCAAGGATCATTTCAAAATATTATTGCAAACATTTTTGAAAACATAGTTTTTTAAATAAAAGAGATTTCCAACCGAAGAGAGAGATACACTCAAATTTTCTTAAAAACATTTTCTTAATTATATTAAGTACCAAAGTGTGGATAAAATGGTACTAATACATGGATATATCTTGAATAAACAAAGTAAAAGGAAACTCATGATTTTTCCTGAGATATGGATCATAATATTTCAATAATGAAAATGTGATAATAAACATTCTCGATAAACACTGATATTTTTTCAATAAACACTTACCACATGGTGACATTGAATCATACTCCATGTAATAAAATGAAATTACATTGATCTTTAAAATATAATGATAATAATTATATTCATGTTATATAATTTAAAAGGTATTTTATTCCCCTTATATAAAAATATAGGTGCAGAACATGGAATGTGTCTCAATGAATGAAAATTGAGACAAAATTACTTTACCGGTTTGTTTACTTTTGAAACTTAGACCCCATGAAATAATGATAAAAATGTTTTTGAAAAAAACCCATATATTTATTTTTAATAGTAATGGAATATATTCATGGTCATTATATACACCACACAAAAAAATTAGTGGTGAATAAGCCAAGTATATCATGAAAATAAATTGTGAGATGAAATTCCCTTACCTTATGTCTTGACATTTGTTGTAATCATTCAAAAAACATGTATAATAAATATAAATTTATTATAAATCTATCATAGAACCATATTATTAATTCTAATATCTATATGGACTTATTATTGCTTTATATTACCCGCTTGTTAACAATTTTATGTTAATGTTTCACTTCTAAAAATATCCGCTTTGTTTTTCACATGTGCCTTAATTTGTTATATATTTTGTCCTTATATTTAGATCATGATTTACAGAATATAACCCATGATTTAAATATAATTTATATTCAATATATATGTATTATAATAACCCATATAATATATAAGTGTGAAATAGGAATCATTGTTCATATAGATGGTAAGTCATACATACGCATGGACGTTATTTCGGTTTATTTCTCATGTTGAAAGAAATAAAGTAAAATACACACACACGCACACACAAATATATATATTTAAAATTATTATAGTAGCATTATGATATCATATATATCATATATATTCACTAAAACCATCCTTAATACATTCCATGTAGTGAATGAAAGAATCACATTGCTTTGAAGGGCGGTAGTCCACACTTCCTCAAACCAAATTATCATGTTAACTCCAAATGAAAAGTACAAAGAAATGTGTTATAAAAGAATTATATGAGATTAATGATATAATAAATATAATATATAACATATATAAATATAGTTTTGATCATAATGTCGACCATTAATGGTGGTAAAGGAAAATTTAACAATCATCGTTTTGTGAGATGGTAGTCCGCCATACACATAAAAAGTATGTTCATTACCCATTAGAATGATGTGCGTGTATGTGTAGGTTGAATCCTTAGCATAAATAATAGTAGTATATTGAGTATACTTGTTCTTTTATACAAACATGGAATAAGTATATTTTGGGAAGTGTATAAAGAAAATAAAATAAAAGAGTTTGAGGGAGGGTGTTACCTCTTAATCGGGTAACTCCATTTGGTTTGTACAAAAAGGCTTCCTTAGATTACTTTCTGCCCAAGGGGATGCTTAAATGTATAAGGGAGGGAAGTTAGGGAGCTATTTGGGTAGAGTTAGTTTTAGCCAAATTGGATTGATATGTGTGAGGAAGTGGGAGGAGATAAGGCCTTTACAATAGAGCAGGAGTGGAACTATTGTAATATTTTAAAAGAAAGGAACCCCACCCACATTTATTTATTGAAAGTGGTTGAATAAAGGTAAAAAGAAATGAAAAGTGAGTATAGAGTATAAATATGGCCAGATAATGGATTTTGGACAAATGTATAGTTCGTTTTGGGCCTTACTGTTATGGTTTAGTCCCCTATTGTGCTTAATTTAACCTTAATTGTTGCAATTAATTTTAATTACTTCACAAATATATATTTTTTTAAACTATGTTGACCATATAAGAAATTATAAATTATTCATATTAAAAATAAGGAATCAATTTTTTCAGATTCAAAATATAGAAGTGGTGGAAATTAAATTAAGAATAATCCTGCAGTCGGGTCGACCATGTGGGGATTTAAAGTACTGGCTAGAAATTAATTTTTTTATTATCAAAAAACTTTTAAGGAAAAAGTGATAAACCACCAGAACCATAATTAAAATTGATTAAAACCATAAAACCAAGAACCAAACTACAGGGTCCGCCCCTCCCAAGAAACTACACCATGATGAAAAACCTTCACCATTGCCTGACCCCTCAGCTAGTTGTCCCATGAAGGGTTACATGTGCTCAGAACCAATGTCATTGACATAACCTCTCAATCAACCAAATCCAAATGGCATGCACTAGTGAAGGCTAAATTCTATAAACCCCATATAAAGTAGACCCGTGTAGAATTTTGGTTCCATGTCACCAAATACTCATTTCAAATTCAAAAAAATAGCTACTCTAAAAGCATACTCAACCTGATCAAGCATACCTCCCAAATCGATCAATATATTCCACACATTTAAACAGAATCATTGAAAAATAATTTAAGATTACCAAATATTTATTCCCTACAAAATTTCCAGGAGATAAAATTAATATGGATTTGTGGTACAATCAAAATCAGATTTTTCAAATTCAGAAGCCACTTAATCCTAGGACAGTATGTACTCCTCAAGGTTGATCTTCCCTTTATTGAATCTCCCTATAAAAATTAGATCTTGTTTATCAATCCAAGTGTATTTCTTCACATTGAGAGTCACCCTTAGTGACCTACCCATCATTTTAGATGCCTCCTCTTCAGTTGCATTAAGTAACAAGACCTGGTGGACAAATTATTCTTCCAAACATAATAGTAAAGGGCTGGTCACCCGCAACCCCTAAGTCTATTTTATTATAATTGATCTTTTTAACAGATTGAGTCTCCAAAGGGGGTGGTAAAGAGGAGTAATCCTTCCAACATCTCCTCCTCCTATTACTTCTGTCACTCTTCAGGAATTAATCTTCACCAACTGAAAGACTGGGATCATTTCCATTGGGTTCAGTCACATGGACCCCATCTACATCAATTGAATTAGTTAGATCAGAACTCAAACCTACCTATTCATGACCTTTAAAATTGTTTCTCAACTGAATTGGGGACCGAGTCATTGAAACAGAACCCCCTAGACCCTAGCTCTAGCGTGACTAGTAGGTCCCTACCTCCCCTTACATGGATCACCCTTACCCAAACTCAACACCTCAGCATAAGAAGAAACAGAAACATCAACCTCGTTGTCTTCCCTCTTCTCCATAGTAGTTTAACCCCCCATCCATTTGGATTTCCGCTCGAATTGAATCATTCTAGACCATTCCATCACCCACCCTTAGACTCTCAATGGGGATTAGCTCATTGTAATTTGAAGGACTATCCAAATCCTGCTTCAACCTGTTAAGATCTAAAAAAGCTTCGGATTAACCAAAGAGACCATTGTTTTCTTCCTCAAATACTCACCAGAACTAGACTCCAATGACACATTGGAGTCCACTGAATCACTGACAGGCCGCTTATCCTCCACAGGAAGCATCACCTAAGGCACATCCAACCCGTTCCGTAAGCTACAGGCGTTGAAACCTTGACCTCTACATTCTATACCCATAGTCATCTACTTTGACGTTCCATCCTCATCACGGACCTCTGAAACCTTACTACTATCTCTACCAGCATTACTTTCAGAGAAATGAACTCCCCAATGACAATTATCTGTAGAGTGACCCAACCATTTTCAGGTAGAGTAGAAGTCCATCCATGTGTCATAAACCACTCGTTTCATGCACCTGTACTCCTCACCGATTATAGCCTAAACATACTTGAAAGGTATCCTAGACACATCCACTTCCAAAAAACCCCACAGATTGATAGTATGACATATAGATTTAGTATGACTATCAGAACATAGGAATCTACCAACGAGATTTCCAAACATCCTAATGAAATAAGGATTTCGAAACGGTAAAGGTAAATTATGAAAGCTCACCCAAGACCGTAAATCATCTTTTGTCTTTCCCTTAACATTTAGATGAATCGAAAGAAACATTTCACATATATTATTTTCAATATGCATTACGTCTAAGCAGTGATGTAACAAATTGATTGACCAATAAGGAAAATCAAATAATATACTCCTCTTCTTTTAATTGTAAAAGGTTTTAGTGGAAACAATCTTTGTATTTCCAGATTTCATTTAACCCTTCCCAAATGAAAAAATGAAATCTTTCAATTCATTAACCACATCAGTTCTAGACATACGCTGAGGTGGATCACCAGTCTTCATGGTATTGCCAAATCTTGGACGATTATTTCTATATGGATGGTCCATTGGCAAGAATTGTCGATATCCCATAAAACTGAAACTATAATAATGTTTCAGTATTATGGATTGTGTATTATTCATACAAAAATGACATTATAGTTTTCCCATCATGATCCATCCAAATATCATTCCATAAGCAGGGAAATCACTGAACATCCATATAAGCACAGCACACGTCTGAAATATGTCTTTCAAACATGCATCGTATGTTCACACACCAACATCCCAATTAAGTTTCAAAACTTCTATTAATGTTTTAATATATACATCTATATCATTACCGGGATCAGAAGATCCAGATATGAGTACACTCATGAAAGTGAAAGGTTTTTTCATACACAAACATGGGGGGGAGGTTATAAATGTGTATAAAAACCATCCATGTGTTGTGAGAATTAAGCATCTTCCCAAACAGATTAAAACCATCGCATGAAAGTCCCAAACTCAAAATATGCACATCAGCTGCAAAATCAGGAAATCGAGCATCAAATTTCTACCAGGAAAATCCATTTGCAGAGTGAACCAAATCATCATTAGTCTTCTTCCTCTCAGTATCATTTCATCGCATTTTTATTGATATTTCATCAGACATAAAAAGATTTTGGAGTCTGTGGATAAATCAAAAGTGCCGCATTACTTTCTATGGCACACGGGATAGTGTTCCATCAGCCGTTGGCTTTCATCAGGATGTGCCACATTTTATAAAATCATTTTTTTCAGCAGTTTCCTCCCATGATAAACTATAATCTTTTAGGCACGCATGAATTTTGTTTCATGAAAATCTAGGTTCCTCAACTAAGATACATTCCATATATTGGTTTGAGGGAATATCTACATCATCTTAAAGTAAGTTCTTCAATAAGGTAATAATGTAATGAACGAAAGTATTATAAATCCCATATATAGTTTTTCCCATGCACCAATCAGATTAAAAATTACAGCTTTTTCATTTTACAGCATTATCGATATACTAGAGTCATGGCAGCATCATTCAATTTTTTCACCCTGAAAAAATCATCATTTTCATTAGACTCGTCATGTGTTCTCATATAAAAGTATTCTTGGGTCGGAATCCTTTATTTTTCACGAGGAAGAATAAACAAGAAACTAGTCATATAATAAATTCTCTAATCCAGTCCTCTCATTGGGATCATCAGTAATTTGATATTTTATTTTCTTCCCATTTTGATACCACACATAGTAGTTTTCTTGAAAACCATATTTGGTTATGTGGTAGCTGACTTCTTCATGGCTCAACCAAGGTATTACAATGCAATTATAACATGGGAAATGTATATGAACACTATATGAATCATTTTGAAATGAAAAATCTAAAAATTTCTCTATATTTTTTTGAAAATATCTTGAGATCTGATTGATTTCATACATCTAACTTCTATCCATTCTGTAAAAAAATTGTTATAAGTCATTTCTTCAAATGAAATTCAATAAGTTTGAAGTTTCATTGAAATTATATTTAAGTAAATGATAATTGATCACTTTATATGAAACCATAATAGATAAACTACTCTATATGAGAATCTTAATATAAAAGACCAAAAAATACTATATTTACAACAAAATATATTTGAATAACTATACATGAGTGTACAAGATCATATGCACTTCTGGAGGAGAATTATTCAGGAGTTGAGTAAATTTTAGATCGAATGAATTTTATATTTTAATAGATTATTTGGGTGGTATTCATAATATCTATTATAAATAAATGGGAAATATAATCTAAAAATGATGGTAAAAATTTCCTCAGGGATTGAAACATCACGGTCATACATGTGGATCATGATATAAGAAAGATTAAATGGAACTATGAGGAGTTTGATGTCATAAGATGAAGGTTCCATGAGGAAAAGAAGCATGATTCCATGTACATGGAGATTTCAAATGATGAGATTGAAATTTATTTTCCAAATGGGTTAATTTATCCCCATTTTAGGTATCTATAAAGGAAGGGGTTTCTATGGGACATTACTCATGGGAGTATGAGACTTGTTATATCATTAGGTGATATTGAGTTGTACAAATGATAAATTTGTATGAGATCAACATGGATAGTGGATAAGAACCTGATTGAGATTTCTTTGTAGAGATCACTTCTTCTTGGATGGGTGAGAGTGAGTGTTGGTATGGAACTTCAAGAAAAGTCTTAATGTGTGAAAGAATCTATAAATTGGTTATATTTGATTCTTATTTTTTTATAGAGTATCAGAGTGGATATCCCACCCCCCCTCCCCCTCCCTGGATACCCCCCCACCCCTGAAACCCCAACCCCCCTACACCCCCCCACTTGAATATCCCCCCCCACCACCTAGATAGCCCACCCCCCCCCTCCTCAATGAACAACCCAAACCCCCCTCACTGACCTAGACAACCCACCCTCACCCCCCCCCCTCAATATCCCAACCCCTAGACAACCCACACCCCATCCCCCACCTGGACAGCCCACCCCCACCCCCACCTGGACAGCCCACCCCCCCCTCCCTCGATAGCCCACACCCCCATCTTCCACAACCCTATAGCCCCCCTACCCCCATGCAGCCCCCATGGATAGCCCACCCCCCACCTCGATAGCCCCCCCACCCAACCTAGATATCCCACCCCCTTCCCCACCTGGACAGCCCACCCCCATCGCCCCCACCTGGACATCCCCCCCCACCACCTGGACACCCCCACCACTAATGAAAAAATTACCCATAACAACAGTTTGGAACCATTGGTATAGGTCCCAAAACTGTTGGTATAGCCTATACCAACAGTTTGGGCAATCGTTTAGTGATTTGGCGTTGGGATAGACCTATCCCAACGGTTTGGGGAAAACTTTTGGGATAGGTATTTCCCAATGGTTCTCCTAAAACTGTTGGGATAGGTCTATCCCCACGCCAAATCACCCAATGGTTTCCCAAACCATTGGTGTAAGTATATTAAAAAAAAGTTACAGCGGAGGTTTGAACCCACAACCTCTCGGTTATATATCAATGACTTTACCACTATCCTACAATCACCTTTTGTGAATATATTTGGATATATATATGTGTGTGTAATTTACATATTGATTTATTTGACGGTAGTCGACAAAATAATTCATAAAAAATAAGGGTACCTATCCCAACAGTTCTCAAAACCATTGAGATAGGCCTTTCCCAACGGTTTTGAGAACCGTTGGGATAGGTACCCACCCTTTCCCAAAGTTTTGGCCAAAAATTTGGGAAAAGTGGCCTCAAAGTGGGATTTTCCCAACGGTTTGGCCAAACGTTTGGGAAATCCATACCCTTTCCCAATAGTTTGGCCAAATCATTGGAAAATCCATACCCTTTCCCAACGGTTTTGCCAAACCCTTGGGAAAAGTGGCCTTAAAGTGGGCTTTTCCCAATGGTTTTTCCAAACCATTGGGAAACATGGCCTCAAAGTGGGCTTCTCCAAATGGTTTGGCCAAACCATTTGGAAAGGGGACCTATACCAATGGTTTTTAAAAACCATTGGTATAAATGCATTTCTATAGGTCAGATTTCTGGTAGTGCACCTGGACAACCCACCCCCACTGGACAGCCCACACCCCCTCCCCCACCTGGACTACCCACCCCATCCCCTCCCCCTGGACATCCCACACCCCTCTTTGGATAGCCCACACCCCTCCCCCACACCACTGCAGCCCCCCCCCCCTCCCCACCCCCCTGCAGCCCCCTCCAACCCCCTGGACAACCCACTCCCCCACCTGGACAGCCCCCTACCACCCTGCATCCCCACAAAGGGTAATTTTATTTAAAACCATTTTATTCATTAAGAAAGGAAAACCATCATGTATTAGCCATTTAATTCAAAATAGCTCTTTCAATTTATCAAAACATGACAAATTAAATTTATAAGGCTCTATGGGTCACTTAGGAAATGTCATTGGGGAAAGGGGAAATCACTTACATGGGTAATTCCACTTTAAAAATTGGGCCAAACACTTAGGAGGTGACTTGGGTTATTTAACACTTATATACAAAGGCGAAACATCATTTAAGGATAAAAGGAGAGACCATGAATAGCAAGCCACTTATTTAAATCTAACATGAAGGAATAAAAAACACTAATACATACAACAATCATGATATAAATAACTAATCATTACTTTTTATGTTATAAGTCAACACACCTCATTAGAGGGGGCTTATTATAAAATCATGACATTGTTTATAAAATAATTAATTTGGTCAATTAAACATTGCATCCTGTTATCATATGTCTATTCCATAGGCTTGTGTCAATTTATCAAAGGAAGTATTTATTCTAAATCATACCCCACTAATTAAAGTATAAGGATTTTTAGAAATACAATTAATTAATGCATTCTTAAATTTAAGGGGCCATGGACAGTGATCCTACCTGGACTGCCCACCCCCCTGGATAGCCCCCCACCCCAAGATAGCCCACCCCCCCCCCCACTCTACCTGGACAGCCCCCCCCCCAACATTAGAAAAAAATATTTGAAAATCACTCCCCCATCAAATAAAAATATTATTAGTGGTAAAATAGTGAAGAAAGTGGTGAAAATCATATATCTGTAATCTGTGTGAGGAAATACATCAGGTTCGACAAAATCATTTACTACACTCCATGTATCATGAAGGAACATGTTCCCTATAGTCTGGGATTTCAGTGATGAAATTTTTTTGGCTGAACTAATTACCACCCACCCTATAGTATGGCCAACACATCACCCATGCAACAAAGCCTTGTGCAAATGGTCCATTTCCAGCACCCAATTTAGCCAAACATACCTTGCACCATAATATATTGTCCATGTATATTTACATGGCTATCCAATTCATGTAATGTGTGTACATTCCTAGGAAAGTATATTATCATAGAAACCATGTGAATTCTTATACACACCATGTCAAACCTTATACCAAGTTGTGTACTGTGTGTACATTCCATAAAGTGATGATGCATACATTGATTTTTCCATGGAAGAATGACCACATGGACCTATCCTTTTGACCAATTCAATGCTAAAAAAATAGATATAGAACAATAAAACTAAGGTACCACTTACAAATTTGAAAGTATAGAAGAAAACAATTGATTGATTGAATATAGATCAGTGGAAGATGGTTGGTTGTGGCAGATGGAGCTTGGATTTTGGAAGCAATCGATCGTAGGGGGAACTACAGGCCCACTCAGGATTTAGTGGTAAACATTACCAATGGTTTAAAAAACCGTTGGGAAAACTAAACAAATGGGAGACTATCCCAATGGTTCAAGGAAACCGTTGGGATATAGCTGATAATTTATTTATATCACAATGGTTTTTAGAAACCATTGGGAGTACCAAATTTAGAAATCATTTTAACAACGGTTTAATAAAACAGTTGGGATAGAGGCATTACTATAGGACAGAATTCCAGTAGTGCAATTTTATCTTTCTTTACACTCAACGTCGATTTGAAATGAAACATTCTATATAACTAGAATATTACTATTTAATATGATAGTTATCAAATACTCATTGGAATAGAGGGTATGAATACGCATGACTAAATTATGAAAATATGGGTTAAAAATGTATATGTAAAAAATGATTTTGTGATCAATTAATTGGAAATAAAAATTAAAAAATATTGTAAAATAAAGGAGATGTTTTTTCAAAATAGCTATTTTTTCTGAAAACAAATGTATTCCACCTTAATAAAATAAAAAACTAATTTTTGGTGAGTGATTTTAATGAAATTTATGTTATATATATATTAAATAAAATACTTAACATTCATAATATTTATTTTCCAGAAAATATATAATAATAAATCTAGTTTTACACTTAAAAACTATATTTTTTTAATAAATGGTTTTGTCGCCTTTTTATGACACACTTATTTTAAAACTAAATATTAGAACTTTTAGAAATTTAATTTTATAAAATAAACATTATTTTTAAAAATGGAATATCAAAATTATCTTAGGGAATTTTCTTCATTTTTCTAAAATGTTTCATTTTTTACTAACTAGTAAAAAAAATACTGAATTGTAATTGAAAACTGTCTTTTCATTTAATTTAGTTAAAAACTGAAATTATATTTTAAATTCGTTTTAAATTAAGATTTATTCAACTATACATATATTAATCAAATTTATGACATTGGGATCAATTTAATATTGGATTTTGATATAAAAAATGTAAACATTTGAACATTTTTCTCTTTAAAATCTCCTTCCTCATCGCTTCTATGAGATTAATTTAAAATTGATTTTTACAACTTATGTGAACAGATTTCATATAAATGGATTCTTTATTTATAATCACAATAATTTATATTATCTACCAAGTTAAATGTAAATATTGACCAAAATGAATAGTGAATGTAATAAAAATTAATTACCATAGTTAAGGTAAAAATTGGGTTTACCTAGGGATTAAACTAAACAAATTAGTGTAAAAATGATGAATACACTTGTATAAAAATTAGTTTATTAACAAAGTCCAACAATTCCTCCTATAAGGTTCTATAATTTTCCATCGTAGACCCTTTTTAAATATGAAAAATGTGGTAGCACTCAATTATTTTTTTAAATACCAAGTGTGTACTCTCACGCACTTATAAAAGAACACCCCTATCCTCTCTCCTTCGCACCTTCACACCATTTTAGTTCTGAAAATACCAACCCATATCACTTACCAAATTTCCTCCCCTCATTATATAAGCCTTGGTTTTGGAAGAAAGTGAACCTAGAAATTCCTTAGTGAAATCCTAAGGGGAATAACCAAAGAAGATGTAATGTTCTGTACTGAGGATCTTTATTTTATTTCCTTCTCCACCTTTGTGAATTATTATTATACCATGATTATATAATAACCTCAATGTCTTCCTTATATTGGTTTTTTTTCATAGGGGAATTAAATATAGTGTAGCGACTCGGGTTTTGGCCCTTCAGACTTTGTAATATTCCTACAAATAATTCCAGAGCTAGGTGCGAAAACGGCGTGTGATTCCGACGCCCGGTGTGCCTGGAATTAATTTTATAAAAATATTAAGTATTTTTATATTATGCACGTGGCGGGGGTATGTTTTCTCTTAAAAGGTAGCTCGGAACAGGAATCTGAGGGAACGATTGCGTCTGGAGCATGTCGTTTACCCTAGGCGGGGTATAAATTTTGTGGTCGTGGGCCTGCTGTGATAAAATCCACTAGGGGCGTTTTCGTAATTAAATGGAAAAGTTTATTTATGAGTGTCGGCTCGAATAACATCTGAACCGAGTCTCAGATCAAAAATCCGAGTCCGTCGTTGCTTTCAGAACGACGCGTTTACCCTAGGGGCAACCTCTTTTTATCTGTGCTGGGAGGTTTGGTCTGAGGTGGGGTCATGTGTGTGAGTTAATTGTTTTAAAAAAAACAGACCTATCTCCCCCCCAACCCCTTGAACATGCAGACCACCCCCCCTTCCTCTTCTTTGACAATGGAAGAACAACCCACAAAGGAGACGTTGTCAGCCATTTTCGACGCAGATCTTCGGCAGATCGAGCTCCAGCGCGTCGTAGGCGTCGTTCTGCACCCGAAGCTTCGGCGTTTCGCCCGCGAGGTAGGCGGTTTGAGTTTATTTCCCCGATCCCATTTTTGCTTCTAATTACTTCACTTTTTTGTCATATCAGGGAAGGTAGAGTCCCGAGGGTCATGCAGGTACCTTCGGATAAAAAAAACGTACCACTGGGGTGGTCCCGGCGGTTCGTGGAAGCCTCGCCGGCGTGGCACCGGCGCGGCGGCGCGGGTGCCGGCGAGGGGTGGCCGGCGCAGCGAGGAGGCGGTCGCCGCCTCAGGCGCGGTGGTGCACCACCCAGTGCGGCGGAGGCCACGGTCCTGCAACCGGCATGGGCCATAGCGCGGCGGAGGGCCGTCAGCAAGGGGGGCCGGCCCAGGCCGGTCCGACCCCTTTTTAATACACAAGGGTTCTAAAACCCTCGTTTCTTTCCATACGGGGGGGCAGATTCATGTGACGTCTATGGCAACGCAACCATGGAAACGAGGCGAACCCTTCCGTGTGGGTTCATGAGTTTTGAGTTTCGGGATCGTGGCCCAGGAGCTTGAAACGTCGAATAAAATAATAATATTTTATTATTATTCGACTTCAGGTCGTCGTATCTTCTACCTGGAGCGTCCGATTGACGTGCTGTTAGTGGCATTGAGACCTTGATGGTATGGAAAAATTTTCTTGATTGTTTCCAAAGATTGGGACCGAGATTTGGTTGTGGACCCCATGAGGTTGGGTTTTGGCGTTTGCGGAGAAATGCAACTTTCTCACCAGGAGTCCAATTTTAGCAGATGAATAGTCGATCCTGTGTGTTTTTTCAAGAGGATGTAAATTGTGCGATCCATTTGATGTGTTCTAGGATCAAAGCGTGGGCCCCACCAGAGCTGGCTTTGGTGAATAGTACCATTTTCAATGGGTGTCCATTTCGGACAAACGAGTAGTGGATCCCATGTGTTTTTTTGAGGGGATCGCAGTGGTATGATCCTCTTATTGGGTTTCGGGAACGTTGTGTGGACCCCACATGGGCTAGATACGTTGAATAATGCCTTTTTCACCGGTTTTTCAATGCGGGCGAGTAAACAGCCAATTCTGTGTGTTTTTCTGCGTGGATCGATATGGGGGCCTCTGTATCGACTTTTGGGGTACGTGGGGTGGCATTTTGGCGAGTCTCTTAGGTTAGAAACATTTGGACCTGCAGTGGTTGAGGGTACTCCCTTGGTTCGTTCTTACGAGGGTTCGCGCGACATCAAAACCTTAGCATAGGTTTGTGATTCTCTCGATGAGATGTTTAATCTGTTTGAGTTGTGGCATCCCTCCGGTGGGCCTGGAGCGGGATTCTCTAGTATTGTTTCCCTACATCGGGTTCTTGGTATCGCTGTAACGCTTATCCACGGGCGGCGATCCCCGATCTAGTAGGTTATCCCCATAGGGTTTGTGGAATCATCGGGAATATGATCCCCTACGCAGTAGGTCGTACTCAGTAGGGTTGTGGTATCGTCGGGCATATGATCCCCTACTAAGCGTGCGGTTTTGGTAGGGTTGGTGCATCATCGGTTTGATCCCCTACATCGTGAGTTATACCAGATAGGGTTCCGGTATAGTCATGACCACCTTTACACGGGTAACGATCCTCTATCTGAGTGACGTGTTTCTGTCGAGTTCCAGATCGGGTTGAGGTATCCCCCAGTGGATCCTGGAAGTGATCCCCTATCTATGAGATCTATGAATTCCAGATCGGGTTATGGTATCCCCAAGAAGACCCTGGGAGTGATTCCCTATATGTGAGATCTTCGTATACCGGTGTGGGTTCTGGTATCCCCTAGAGGACCCTAGGAGTGATCCCCTATCCGAGGAGTTTTTTGTTGTTGTTATTTCAGCGTGGTTTTCTCAGTGACGATATCTGATGAGTGTGATATCTTGGGTGAGCGTTTGAGATGTTTGTATGGGACCCGATGGAGTGTATCTCTCATACGAGTGTCATCTGGATGACAATACCCATGGAGTGTGTTCTCTTGGTTGTGAACCGTTGTTGGTGATGAGGTCGGTACCTCATGTGGCTTGGTGCGTGAGCTGAGTATATCTGGATTGCTCACGGTTTATGTATGGGCATACACCTGAGCTGATCTAACTGTTCGTGTTTAGCCGAGGATAGTCACGAGATGGATTTTATCTCTCGTCTGGGTTCCCTCTGGCTGGGATGAGGGGATTGTTACATTTCAGTTTCTCTCTTTTGTTTTAGGTTTTTTGGGTGCCTAATGAGTATTTTTATACTCACCATTGCACGGGCTTTGCCCGCACATGTTTGTGTCTTGTGCAGACCATAAGCCTTTCGACGGAGTCCCAAGAGGACCCGGAGCAGGCGGAGCATAGTGAGCGGGTTTGACCGGGGTGTTTACCGGAGCTGTGCCGAGTAGCTTACCGGCAGGCTTTTTTGGCAGTGTTTTCCCTCCTTCTGAGCAGGTTCGACACTTTTGTTGTTTTCCTTTAGTGGGCCCTGTTTTTCCCTTTTTGTTCTTCTATTTCTCTCTGGTTTGGGATAGATGTATGCATCAATTTTCTTTTCAGTTTTATATATCTCTGCACTATTGCATGGAGGTGTATGTGGGTGTGTATGTATAGGTAACCTAGTCTAATTCCTCTCATGTGTGTGATAGCCTACTCGGCGCTAGACGCCAGCCCCTGGCCTAGTGGAGGTGGGTTTGGGGAGTCGCGGCTCGAGCCCCGTTGGGTCGGCTCATGGCAAAGTTGTATCAAAGGAGGTTCCACCTTTGGGATCTCAGAGCAGAGCTGTTCTAGCTGTGATTTTGTTTTGGGTTGCATAGCGGTAGTGTCAAGATTTTTTGAGTTCGGCTTTTAGGCCAGGGACTCCAGTGTTGGTGTGGAGGCCAATGTATCCATTCACTAGGACTCTGATAACATGCCTTTCGACTCGGGACGTTTGGACACTAGTTGTAGGGACATAACGGGACATGCATCATATAGGACTGGGTTTTGGTTTTTTCCCTGTCCTTCTTGAGTCAGCTATCCAGATATACTCTTTGACTATGGGGTGTATTGATTGTATTTCAGGATTCCCCCACAACGACATCCAGCAAGGGGTCCGTAGTGGGATTATGGTGACGATCTACCCTGTGTAGAGGCTGTAGACCAGGGTGCAGGTTCCGAGGCTGCACCTCCAGGTGGTCCACCAGTTGAGCCACCACCTGTCGAGCAGCTGGTTGTACCGGGACTGCAGGATGAGGTTGCCCGCAGGCTAAGTGCGCTGCACGAGTTCCAGAGGCAGCGACCTCTGAGGTTCCGGGGTGATCCAGACCCTCAGGCAGCTGATGGCTGGCTCGAAGCAGTCCCCCATGTTTTCCGCCTGGTGAGGACACCCCCAGATCAGATGGTGGTCCTAGCGGCGAGCCTTCTGCACGGTTCGGTCAAGCGATGGTGGAGCCTAGTGACGCAGTCCCATGACGAGGAGACGCCCACGTGGGCAGAGTTTGAACGGCTCTTTCGAGAAGAGTTCTATCATGTGACGCTAAGGTCATTGCAGATCCAGGAGCTTCTACAACTTCGACAGGAGGGAATGACTGTGTCGGAGTACTCAGTGAGGTTTACAGACATGTTGCGCTACTCCCTGGATATGGTTCAGGACCCATTCTTTAGGGCTCGGACCTTCGAGCATGGCCTATGCAGAGACATCCGGGCCGGTCTGGATTACTTGTGCTTACCCACCTATGCTGGAGTACTGAAACGAGCCTTGGTGGTGGAGAGCTTTCTAGCTAATCAGATTCAGTCCATTAGTGTTGGGCGTGTGGCAGGTGAGATGTCGGCAACTGGTAGCCGGTGGCAGGCGCAAGGGTCTAGGCATGGCGGATGTTTCAGGAGGCAACCTCAGGATGGAGGATCTGAGGCTCAGGGCTCACAAGGCTCGCAGGCTAGTTTTGGACAGCCACATGAGAGGCGGTGCTACGCTTACGACAATCGGGGACGTCTTGCTAGTGATTGTCCAACCCGTCGTGCTGTTGAGAGGGATCCGGTCAATAGACCTCCATAGCAGAGGCAACATCTCGAGCAAGGAGATCTGCAGGGCGGCGGACGTGGCGACGAAGCTGGTGTTGGGTGAAGAGGTGGTAGGCGGTATCAGTTGCCACCACCCCCACCCCCAGGTGGTCCACGCCAAGCTCAGGGAGCTAGGGGACGAGGGCGAGGACAGCTTCATGCTCTAGAGGCTGTTGACCCATAGGTTCCGTGGATTGATAGAGGTACGCCTTGTGTCATTTCTACTTTCTACAGTAGTTTGATAGACACTATTTAGCGGTACTCTTCCTTTTCCGTTGATTGCTCGAGTTTTGTTCAGGGCGTTGGTACGACCCTATGTGGGAGTTGTTTGGCATGCTTCGAATGTGTGAGGAAGAGGGATCCTTCCCCCACCGAGATGTGTTTTTGTGACGCGATCAAAACCGTGCTGGAAAGTAAGTGCCGCCCAAAGCGGATACTGTTGAGGTGTGGTGGATGAGTCCCTCGGACATATGTGTTCAGGCAGGGTTGTTTGTTGGTGAACTTGCTGGCATGGGATTCCCAGTTGAGAGTCCAGTTTCGTTCCTTGTGCTTAGGGATTTTCGTGGATGAAAAGTTCTAAGGTTGGGAGGATGTAGCGACTCGGGTTTTGGCCCTGTCAGACTTTGGAATAATCCTACGAATAATTTCAGAGCTAGGCGCGAAGACGGCTTGCGATTCCGAGGCCCGGGGTGCCTAGAATTAATTTTATAAAAATATTAAGTATTTTTATACTATACATGTGGTGGGGGTGTGTTTTCTCCTAAGTGGTAGCTCAGAATGGGAATCTAAGGGCACAGTTGCGTCCGGAGCATGTCGTTTACCCTGGGCGGGGTATAAACCTTGCGGGCGCGGGCCTGCTGTGAGAAAAGCCTCCAAGAGCATTTTCGTAAATAAATGGAAAAGTTTGTTTATGAGCGTCGAACCGAATAACGTTTGAACAGAGTCTCAGATCAAAAATCTGAGTCCTCTGTTGCATTCAGAACAACGTGTTTACCCTAGGGGCGACCTATTTTTCTCTGCGCCGGGAGGTTTGGTCTCAGGCGGGGTCGTGTGTGTGAGTTAATTGTTTAAAAAACAAAAAAAAAACAAACCTATCTCCCCCCCAACCCCTTGTACGCGTAGACTACCTCCCCCCCCCCCCTCTTTCCTCCTCTTCGCCGACGGACGAACGACCCACGAAGGAGCTGTCGTCAGACGTTTTCGATGCAAATCGTCGGTAGATCGAGCTCATGCGCGTCGCAGGCGTCGTTATGCACCCGAAGCTTCGTCGTTACGCCCGCGAGGTAGGTGGTTTGAGTTTTAATTCTCCAATCCCGTTTTTTCTATGAATTGCTTCGTTGTGTTTTCGTAGCAAGGAAGGTCGAGTCCCGAGTGTCGCATAGGTACCTTCGGACCGAAAAACGGACGACCGAGGTGGTCCCGGCGGTCCGCAGAAGCCTCATTGGTGCAGCACCGGAGGCCGCAGTCCCACGGCCGATGTGGGCCGCATCGCAGCGGAGGGCCGCCAGCCAGGGCAGGCCGGTGGCAACGGCGGCCGGCCGGACCGGTCGGTTCAGGCCGGTCCGACCCCTTTTTAATACACGGGATTTTTAAAACCCCTGTTTCTTGAAATCCAGGGGTCAGATTCATGCGTCGTCTACGGCAACGTGACCCTAGAGACGAGGTGAACCCTTCGGTGTGGGTTTGGGAGTTTTAAGTTTTGGGATCGTGGGTCAGGAGCTTGAAACGTCGAATAAAATAATAATATTTTATTATTATTCGTCTTCAAGCCGTCGTATCTTCTACCCGGAGTGTCCAATTGACGTACCGTCAGTGGCATTGAGACCCTGATGGTATGGAGGACATTTCTTGATGGTTTCCGGGTGTTGGGACCGAGATTGGGGTATGGGCCCCATGAGGCGGGGTTTTGGCGTTTGTGGAGAAACGCAACTTTCTCAACAGGAGTCCGATTTTGGCGGATGAATAGTCGATCCTATGTGTTTTTCTGAGAGGATCGCAATGGTGTGATCCATTAGATGTGTTCTGGGAACAAGGCGTGGGCCCCACCCAAGCTGGCTTCGGTGACTAGTACCTTTTTCACCGGGTGTCTGTTTCGGACGAACGAGTAGTGGATCCCGTGTGTTTTTTCAAGGGGATCGCAGTGGTATGACCCGCTTGTTGAGTTTCGGGATCTTTGTGTGGGACCCACACGGGCAAGTTACGGTGAATAGTGCATTTTTCACTGGTTGTTCGTTGCGGGTGAGTAAATAGCCTATCCTGCATGTTTTTTCGCATGGATCGTGATGGTGGCCTCAGTATCGGCCTTAGATGTGTGCAGGGTGGCGTTGTGGCGGGTCGCTCGGGTTAGTGACATTTAGACCAGTAGTGGTTGAGGGTACTTCCTTGGTTCGTTCCTACAAGTGTTAACGCGGCATCACAACCTTAGCATAGGTTTGTGATCCTCTCGATGGGATGTTTAATCTGTTAGAGTTGTGGCATCCCTTCGGTGGGCCCAGAGCGGGATCCTCTAGCATCTTTTCCTCAGATGGGGTTCTTTGTATCGTTGTGACCGCTTATCCACAGGCGGTGATCCCCTATCTAGGAGGTTAACCCTGAAGGGTTTGTGGCGCCATCGGGAATATGATCCCCTACGCAGTGGGACATGCTCAGTAGGGTTGCGGTATCGTCGGGTATACAATCCCCTACTCGGCGCGTGGTTTCGGTAGGGTTGGTGCATCATCGGTTCGATCCCCTACATTGAAAGTTATACCGTATAGGGTTTCGGTATCATCATGACCACCTTTACACGGGCGACGATCATCTATCTGAGTGACGTGTTTCTGTCAAGTGCCAGATCGGGTTGAGGTATCCCCCAGCGGATCTTGGGAGTGATCCCCTATCTTTGGGATCTACGAATGCCAGATCGGGTTGTGGTATCCCCCAGCGGACCCTGGGAGTGATCCCCTATCTGTGAGATCTTCGTATACCGGTGTGGGTTCTGGTATCCCCTAGCGGACCCTAGGAGTGATCCCCTCTCCGAGGAGTTTGTTGTTCTTTCTGTTTCAGCGTGGTTTTCTCAAGGACGATATCCGACGAGCGTGATCTCTCGGGTGAGCTTCTGAGATGTCTGTGTGGGACCCGATGGAGTGTATCTCTCGGATGAGTGTCATCTGGATGACAATACTCGTGGAGTGTGTTCTCCTGTTTGTGAACCGTTGCTGGTGATGAGGTCGGTACCTCATGTGGCTTGGTGCATGAGCTGAGTATATCTGGATTGCTCATGGTGTATGTATGGACATACACTTGAGCTGAGCTGACTGGTCGTGTTTAGCCGAGGATGGTCACGAGATGGAGTTTCTCTCTCATCTGGGTTTCCTCTGGCTGGGATGAGCGGACTGTTGCCTTTCATTTTCTCTCTTTTGTTTTGGGTTTTTGGGGTGCCTACTGAGTATTTTTATACTCACCCCTACACGGGCTTTGCCCACACATGTTAGTGTTTTGTGCAGACCACAGGCCTTTCGACGGAGTCTCAAGAGGACCTAGAGCAGGCGGAGCATAGTGAGCGGGTTTGACCGGGTTGTTTACCGGAGCTATGCCGAGGAGCTTACTGGCATGTGTTTTTGGCAGTGTTTTCCCTCCTTTTGAGCAGGTTGGACACTTTTGTAGTTTTCCTTTGGTTGGTCCTGGTTTTCCCTTTTTGTACATTTATTGCACTCTGGTTTGGGATAGATGTATGGATGCATTTTCTTTTCAGTTTTATATATCTCTGCAGTGTTGCATGAAGGTGTGTGTCGGTGTGTGTGTGTGTGTGTGTGTGTATAGGTACCCTAGTCTAATGCCTCTCATGTGTGTGATAGGCTACTCGGCGCAAGACGCCAGCTCCTGGCATTGTGGAGGCGAGCTTGGGGAGCCGCGGCTTGAGCCCCATTGGGTCGGATCGTGACATATAGTCACCACCATTTCCATCAAATGGGTTACAAATTCATCATTCATGTGTATGGTAGACTACTGCCTCGCAAACCAGCGTCATTCGTTTCTCTATTTCCACCTATCAAGTCTAGGCATAATGATGGATTTATTATTTATATATAATATTTATGATATTTATGATGTTATTATGATTCTAAAGTTATTATATCACACATACCATCATACTCTTTATTTTGTGAGAATACAATAAAGTTGCTCATGTGTACGGAGGACTAAAACCTCATGAATCGATGTCATTCATTAACGATTTACAAGAATGATATTAAGGATTGTTTTAATGAACATATGTGATATATATGAATTAAAAAATTATTTTCAATGGTAATATATATCATTTACTTTTCATTATTTCAATATGATAAGAAAATTGAAACTGCACTCATGGATATGTATGATCTATCATCTCCATGAATGATGTATTTTATTTCCTATCAATTAATTTTATGGAATACTCTAAATAAATATATAATGAATATATATGTTATTTAAATCATGGTTTACATTCTGGAGATGATGAAACCGTGATCACAGTAAGAGGACCAACAAAATAATATATCAAAACATATACAAAAAACAAATCAATTATTCCATGAAGCGTTACTTTAATTGGGAATTATTAACGGGTAATAAAAGGTCATAATCAAACCATATATGTTATGATATATACGCATATGATTCTTTAATATATGTATAATAAACTTATATTTTTTATGGTGCATATAATTCCCTATGAAATGATATATCATGAATATACCTAATTTTATGATAATTGATGTTTCTATTGATGCTTTTAATTCATGTGGATTAGGATTTAAAAGTTACTCAAGGAGTAAGAGATATTTTTCTCAATTAGGTTTCTTTGAGACATACGTTAAGTTATGCAGCAATATTTTTTAATGATGCCTATCTAAAGCCCTTTAACATGCAATATCATAAAATTATTCATACTCATGATATTTTAGATTTCATTTTATATTATTCCTTCATGTGGCTTATGATTATATGTTAGAAGTGTGGTAAAAAATTTATGTTACAATTATATCATTTATCAGGATTGTTTATGATTAAAAGTCTCTAATATTGAAATCTCATAATCTGTCTCTCCATAATTCTCATGAATGTGTATCTCCTAAGGTGATTCTGTATATATTCATGTAATTTTATTGTTTTTTCACTCTTTGTTACATCAAATTATTAATAAAATGTTTTTAAGAAAATATGACTTTATTTATTTCTTTTGTGTGAAATCTGGTTTCTTTCAAAACCATTTTTTATAAAAAAAAAATCAAATATGTATTACTACTCTTATTATTTTTAAAAGAAAATTGTATTTCTGATTGACTTTTAAAAGAAGGTTTTCAAGGAATTGTCATGTAGTTTTTCAAACAATGGTCATTTGATTCTTGTGATTGTGGATATGCCTTCAAACCGGAGGAAGTTGGACAATGGATCTTGCAGTGTCTACTCTACTCGTTCCCCAAATGCTCCGAGAATTCCCTTCCTCTTCCTCGCCGGAAACTAGATGCACTTCCAATCCTGTTTCGGCTCCGATCTATGTGGCCCCTTCGGGTGGGCGGTGTTGGCGGTCCTTTCATCGGCTCCACAAGTGCTATTTCTTTCAAAGAAGTGTAGGCTGGTCTGTCGAAACCATCCACTAAAGGTCGCCGTCCTCCTATTCTGGATGTTCAGATTGTTCCTCGAAGCCCGGATAGGGTTGACCGTTGCCTTGCTGTGGACCTTTCCGTAAAACAAATTGATGCGGGATCATATTTTCATCGACCCACGCTAGTGGGATATTTTCAATGGATAAACCACCCCTTTCCTTGACCTTTGTGGACTCTTGGGGCATGTCCCAGCCTGTGGCGGTTTCAATATTTTCCAGATCTATTGTTTGTATCCACTTGGCCTCTAGGAATGATTTTTAAAAGGCTTTGTCGAGGGAAGATCATCGGTGTGGTTCTTGGCGGTTTTCTTTATCATGTTGGCCCTGGGACTACCATGTAATGAAAGATTCGAGAAAGTTGGTCATGTGGGTTTGTCCTCTAGGTCTCCCGCACCCTCTTCAAAATCCTGCTATCCTACAGTCCGTGGGAAATGCGATTGGAATTTAATTTGCCTGGAAGAAGACATCTGATGTTTACAGTCAGTTGTGTGCCCCCATTTTTTGTGTGGGGATGGATTTTTCCGTGATTTTTCCCAGGATGGTTTTGATCAGGGCTGGTGACCGTTTCAGTTGGCAGTGGTGAGTTTTGTTCCAATATATGCACTGGTTTTGCATGGATTGTGGTCTCCAGGGTCCCACTTCGGCCTTCTGCAGGAAGAGGACAACGGGTTTCAAGGTGTTGAATCCAGTGGTGGCTATGGATGATCGTGCTACAGCCTCATCTTCTGGTGTGTCAAAGATGGAGGGTTCAATGGAGGAGTTAAAATCGCCCGCTCCGGTGACACTCGTTCCGTCAGCGACCGTGGAGGCTGGTTTTCAAATTGGGGCGGGATTTTCAAATGTAGCAGAGTTATCGACCACTCCTGTCACTTTTTCTGATTTTCTAATACTCACACCACTCCGAGCTCCTGACCCTTATGTCCTGCTACTTTTAGCATGTTCCCCTCTTGGGGTCACACGCCTTGATTTATTTGCATTGCTGCCGCCCTGTTCCCCGGCTGGCCTGTAGTCTTTCCTTAACTGTTCAAGTGAGTTAGTGGTGCACAGTTTGGCTACTCCAAGAGTTTTTATGATCCATAATGTTGTGGTACCGGTTCGTTTAACAGATTATAAGCGAACAAAACAGAAATGGAACTAAGACGTTTTGATTTACAGAGTCGCAATAACAGAAAATAAACTTGCAGGAAAGCAAAATAGACGGCAAGATTTATGTGGTTCAGACCACTTGGACCTACTCCACGACAAGAACACCACGACAGATCCTTTATTATTATGCAAAACGAAACAGAAACAGAGCATACAATTAGAGAAGCAATAAAGAAAACAGACCACGCACACGGACAATGAAAACTATCTGAGAATGAAGACCTCTGCACCCCAAGAGCCAGTGGTGAAATCTGGTTCAGAGCTTGTATAGTTCTCTTCCGAACTGGACGGACTCACGCACGCAACCCCGACTCAATAACCAGACCAACAAAAGAAACCAAAACATACAATGCATAGATCTCAACAAAAAAAAGAATGGGGTCACAACAAAGAAACACCGAAGGCCATGGATCTCTGCCAAGGTTGAGGTTCTGATCTCCATAGTAGTCTCCACATAACTCGGGAGAGCGGAGTTCTCCACCGGGAATCACCGAAACAGCGTTGAGATGGCGGCGTACAGACGACGGGTCACAGAACCAGTAGAGGTTCACCTCCTCACAGAGCTCTCCCTGAAGATGAAGAATCGTGCTCCCTCGAAAACCAAACGACCGAAAGAAGTAAAGGCGAGCAGAACCGAAGCGACGCCCCTGACGGGCGTAACAGACGAGGACCACGCGGCGCGCATCGGATGAGCGGAACAATCTCGAAGGCCAGGAAGGTACAATGGGCAGTGGGAAACGGGGACACGCGGCATGTTGAGGGCAAAGGGGCAGTGAGCATCAGATCCCCAAAGAAACACAAATCAACAAATCAAGACCGCCGAATCACAAAGCATCAACGGTCCGGGTGAAGCAGGGCAACAGGATCGCCACGGTGGAAACACGGTAACCAAGCGGTCAAAGCAAACAGGAAGCCCACATAATCAAGCAGACCAACGGCAACAGACAACCCACAGTCCAGAAGCCCAGCGAACAAGCATTCCAGAAGCATAATAATAATAAAAGGAAAAACAATTCTAATTTTGCATGGCAAAACCGAATTAACATTTTAATATTTGAAAACATGATTTCACAAATCTCCACCTTTTCGATATTCAAACGAAACAAAAAAAACAGTTGGTGTTCTTGCGAACAACTAACTACCGATACAACCTATCACTAGTATGGGCAGATTCTCTATAACAGAAAAACCTAAGTCTACAAATGTTCACCCAGCATGAACATTACTTAGCATGTGTCGGTAGTGGCACTTGTTCTATCCACACTACTGTTCTACTGCTAATCAAATTACTAACATGCTTAGAAGAATTAAAAAAACAAACTAAGAAAAATTAAATTAAACAGAGTTTACCAAATATATTGTTTTATCGAAAAACAAACTCCCGCAATGCAAGCAGCCCTGCAATATAAACAACCTTTCCCAGGGGTAAAAAACAGTGAATGATAAAACAAACAAAACTCAACAGAATTCAATAGTAATTAAATCAGTAGAACACAATACACTGCAACCACAAACAGGAAGAAGACAGGAAAACAAACTCTCCACCTAATCCTGAACAGCTTAGACCAGCCCACACAAAACTTTTTTCTTAACCACGATTCCTCCACCAAGACAAGTGGAGCCAGTCCTAGGAACGCAAGACAAAACTACAAAGAACCTATGTCTAGTTCTAACGAAGGGGCTGCTAGAAAACTAAAGGAGTTCTGCAGTGTCAACACCGGGACATACCACATTTGTCTAGGCCATACTATCTTTTCCTTTCAGATTAGGACAATAGCGTTTAATGTGGCCGATATTGTCGCACTCAAAACACCGAAATCCTTTAAACTGATTCTTATCCTACCTACCCTTGTTTTGCATCAGACCCTTAGTATACAACAGTTGGGGTTCACTCTTAACATAATTAGACTCTTCTTTTAAACCATGCATTTGAAGATCATGGGGCAAGACTACTGACTTAACCTCCTCTAACGTAATGGAATCCCCACCATACATCATAGAATCTCTTAATGAATTAAAAGAATCCTCAAGAGAGGTTGACAGAATTAAAGCTTGGTCCTCATCCTTAACTTCAATGTCTATGTTTTCTAAATCTAACAATATTTTATTAAACTCGTCTATATGAACATGCATAGAAGAACCAGGCGGCATTTTAAAATTATATAAGCGCATTTTTTTATACAAACACCCTAATAGAGACTTCTTCATGTACAGATGTTCAAGTCTAACCCATATCGACTTAGAAGTGGTCTCATGTGCAACCTCACGTAAGACATTATCACCTAGGTTTAACAAGAGAGTGCACTGAGCCTTTTCTAATACAGTAGGGTCAACATCTACATAGGCAGTGGTGGACTGACCATCAGCAGCAACAGTCACAACATGTTTCTTATTACCGTGCAAAGAATCAGCAAGACCATTATGAACAAGTAAAGCATGCATTTTAACTCTCCCCAAATTAAAATCATTTTCTCCGTCAAATTTATCAATTTCAATTTTAACATATATTGTATGTTAAACGAGTAATAGGCCCTGATACCACTTGTTGTGGAACCAGTTCGTTTAACAGATTATAAACGAACAAAACAGAAAGGGAACTAAGACGTTTTGATTTACAGAGTCGCAAGAACAGAAAATAAACTTACAGGAAAGTAAAATAGATATCAAGATTTACGTGTTTCGGACCACTTGGTCCTACTCCACGGCAAGAACACCACCACAGATCCTTTATTATTATGAAAAACGAAACAGAAACAGAGCATACAATCAGAGAAGCAATAAAGAAAACAGACCACACACACGGACCATGAAAACTATCCGAGAACGAAGACCTCTGCACCCCAAGAGCCAGTGGTGAAATCTGGCTCGGAGCTAGTACAGTTCTCTTCCGAACTGGACGGACTCACGCACGCAACCCCGACTAAAGAACTAGACCATCAAAAGATACCAAAACATACAACACATAGATCTCAACCAAAAAAGAACGGGCTCACAACAAAGAAGCATCGAAGGCCATGGATCTCTACCGAGGTTGAGGTTTTGATCTCCATAGTAGTCTCCACAGAACTCGGGAGAGCCGAGTTCTCCACCGGGAATCACCGGAACAACATCGAGATGGCGGCGTATAGGCAACGAGTCACAGAACCAGCAGAGGTTCACCTCCTCACAGAGCTCTCCCTGAAGATTAAGAACCACGCTCCCTCGAAAACCAAATGACCAAAATATGTAAAGGCGAGCAGAACTGAAGCGACGCCCCTGACAGGCGTAAGAGATGAGGACCACGCGGCGCGTATCGGATGAGGGGAAAAATCTCGAAGTCCAGGCAGGTACAACAGGCAACAGAAAAATGGGGACAGGTGGCATACTGATGGAAAAAGGGCGGTGAGCATCGGATCCCCGAAGAAACACAAATCAACAAATCAATACCGCCGAATCACAAAGCATCAACGACCAGGGTGAAGCAGAACAACAGGATCACCACGGTGGAAATGCAGTAACCAAGCGGTCCAAGAAAACAGGAAGCCCACATAATCAAGCATACCAACGGCAACAGATAGCCCACAGTCCAGAAGCCCAGCGAACAAGCAGCCCAAAATCATAATAATAATAAAAGGAAAAACAATTCTAATTTTGCATGGAAAACCCGAATTAACATTTTAATATTTGAAAACATGATTTCACACATAAGGTGGCTTAGTGTGGGGCTTCGCCGGAGCCCTATGTCGACAGTTACACTTCTGACTGGTTTCTTTTGGTCTCCTTGTTCCAAGAGGAGGTGTCGTGGGAATCTCATTTTCAAGAGGGTATGTCCTCGAACTGTTTTTTGGTGCTCTTGGAGGAGGAGGAGGATCTGCTAGTGAGGGATTATTCAGGTACAAGATAACGGAAAAAGATGAATATTGTTCCTTCCATGGACAACAACGGTCATTTTACCTGGTTGAGATCCCAAGGGTCATTGTCGGTAGTTTTCTCTGGACGGCACCGCCCCATGATTTGTCAAAGGGGGCTGGCGGGGTAGATGGGGGGTGTCCAACCCCACCCAATCCATCCATCGGGGGAAGGAGGAGCAAGGGTGAGGGTTTCTTATAAAAGGCACGAGCATCCTCTCCCTTCACCATCTCATCAGCTTCGACAATTTCATCCCATTCAGAAGTTCTTCAGTTATTTGAGCGGTTTTGTGAGGTTTATTTCCCCACTTATTCAAGAGAGTTTTTATAAGGGTTTTCTCCTTGTAATAAGTGAGGGATTGTGTACCCACTTTTACTCTATAGTGATCCTTCTATTTTCCTGTGGTTTTTTACCCCATCAATTTGGGGGTTTTTCCATTTTACATATGGTATCTCTTTTATTTCCGCATTTTTCACTATATTTTATCTCATGATTATAGCTGCTCCGGTGGGCCAATCATTTACAGTCCCAACAAGTGGTATCAGAGGCAAGGTCCTGACTCGGTACTGTTCACATTTTCGAGTATTATTAATTCTCATAATTTTTAGTATGCTCTGTGATTGCGACTCCGGTCGATCTTTCACATCAGAAAAACTTCATTGAGATTATTAACTACACCGTTGTGAAAGGGAGGAGGTTATGGAATGAAAATGTGTCTAGATGGTGGAAAATTCGAGATCGAAAAATTCAACAGGAATAATTTTTCGTTGTGGAAAATGAAGATGCAGGCGGTGTTGCTGAAGGATAATTGCCTACTAGAAATTGGCGAAAAGCCGGAGGGTGTGACGGAGGAGAAATGGAATGATATGGATGGGAATTCTATTGCAAACATCCATTTAGTTTTGGTAGACAGGGTCCTATCGAGCATTGCGGAGAAAAAGATAGAAAAGGAAATATGGGATACTCTGATAAAGCTATACGAGGCCAAGTCACGACACAAAAAAAAATTCCTTAAGAGAAAATTGTACACTCTTCAGATGGCGGAGTCATCATCGGTGACCGACCACATCAACAACCTCAATACCATGTTCACTTAGTTCACGACGTTGGGGTATAAAATTATGCATACTGAACGTGCAGAGATTCTACTCTAGCGTTTTCCAGATTCGTATGATCAAATCATCATCAACCTCACCAACAATATCCTGACGGATATGCTACTATATAATGATGTTTCTATTAGAGTTGGTGTCCTGAGAACCAACTGTTTGTATTTTTATTACATGAATGTAAACATATTATATATTGTTCATTGATCTACGTGACTATAATATAATAATGTCCTGGAATATTTGTTGCATTAATAAGGTCATGGAAGATCCCCGCTATGACGAGAACCTTGAAATGCTATAAAAATATTCTTAAATAAAGTTTTACGGTTGGATGACATACTATGATATGACACATAGTATACAGACCGTCATGTGTGAGTACTCGTAAGAAGACGAGACTCTCTCTCTCTCATGGAGTTCGCACTTGGTAATATCCAAGATGAGAGATTATGAGAACAGACCCACCAGAAGTAATTATTCATGTCTTGGTTTCATCATACATTACTATCTCCGAGCATGTGTAATGGTCCTTAGACTGGAATATTATCATTAACTCATTTTATGACTCTCTCACTTAGATTTGCTAACAAAAACCATCACAAAGACAGTTGGCGGGAAGTAGGGTACGTTGGGTACGTCACGAATGACATGTTGTTGATGGATAAGTCGAGGAAGGATTTTTCCCGTCCATATTTATGGAAGTAGATATCTCGGGGCCTTAGATTGAAATAGAACTATCGCCCAAATTCCATGGCCATGGTGTAACGACGAGTTTATTTTTGGAAGTCAAAGAATGACAGATCAAGCATATAGGTTTATGACACTGCCATAAAAGTTTTTTGATGAGATATTGAGACAAATGGATTAAATAACATGGTAAACATTCGAATGAGGTGACACGTCAATGCGACATCAACTTCTTTCTCTTGGGTTCCTTGACTCATTGCTAGACAGTAATCTTGGACATTAGGCAAGCCCACCTAATGCCAATGAGAAAGATCCCAAGAGGGTCACACACTAAGTGTATCCAAGTATCTCAAGTAGAATAAAGATTATTCCCGTACGTGGGTTAATAATTAATCAAGGAAGCCTAAATTGTTTTAATGATAGAGGAAGACTAAAATGAAAACAAGATATACACGTCGTGTAGTTTTAATTTTGGAAAGGAAATGAAAAACAAGTACATGATGTGTATTAATGATTACAGGCCATGTAGTTTTATGTAAAACAAGTACACGCCGTGTATTAATGATTACACACTGTATAATTTTTCCAGTCGGGATTTTGAGGAAATAATATTGTTTTATTAAATGATATTTATTATAATCAGCGTGGGTGCATGTCAAGGAATTAATGATTCGACATGGGGGTTTTCAAGAAGAGTTAATGAAATAAATAAAATTCGTAACACATTTATTCATTATCATAACTCTATAACCTCAAACCAAATTATAAATATCCTCACAACCCCAACACTTTTCCTTAATCGTTGTGCACAGAAATTTTGGAGAATTCTTTCAAGGCCGAAAGAACTCCTTCCTCCAAGAATGCTCTTATGACCGAGAGAGATCCTCCTCCATCCGATCAAGATGATCTAAGACCGAAAATGCATGCAAAAGATTCTTCACGCTAGCACCCAAATAATCCTTTCGCGAAGTCCAAATATACGTGGTGCACGTGTAGATCACCGCTAGAGGAAGTCTACACTTGGCTTCTACGACGCAACGACAAATCATATCGGAACGTGATCAGAAATATCAATGAAGAAAGAACGCCATAAAAGGTACTTATTTTCAATTAATTAAATTTATTATAATCAACTAGTAATGATCCTGGTTTGTGGTTTCAAGACTATTCTTCTTATTTGTCTATTTATGTGATTCGATCTGTGGAGTTTGGCATTTTTCATTGTATTGATCCCGAATTGATCATTTCTAATGAAAAAAAAAGCCAAGTGGGAACATCCACCCATACGCTTTCACTGCGCCCGGAACCTTCAAATGGTATCAGAGCGAGGTACAATATTTATTATAGTTATTTAATTTTCATTGATCATTTACTCATTTATATTTGATTCAATTCAAGATAAATCGTTCTATAAAATTGAATGAACGAGATCTATTCTTCCTCCTTAATTTCTAAGTTCACATCATAGAAATGACCTTTTAATTTTAATTTTGATTAAAATAAAAATGAGGAACTCATCTAGAGGAGCCGCTCTTTCTGTCTGTACAACACAAGAATACACGGCGTGTAGTGAAAACTAAATGCCGTGTAATTAGGTTCAACAAACAGGTACTGGTCTACCAAACCATGCCGTGTGAATTGAGTATACATAAGTATTTATTACACCGTGTTGACCAAAACTGAACAGTGCGTGGAAACCGGAATACACAAAATGTATGTTGGGTCAACACGCCGTGTAGTCCGATCCGGCCCAGGTGAAACTGTGTACAAGGAGAAGCCACGTACCGCGTACACGGGATTGCCAGGCTGGTAACCGCGTAACAAGGAAGTACATGCTGTGTTAGATTAATCTACACGCCATGTACTCCAAAATTTCCAAAGTACAAAAAACACGCCAAAGCCCCCAACGTGTACTTTGGATAAAGGGTGAAAACAAATACATGTTGTGTAATATAGCCTACACACCGTGAACTTTCCAAAAAATGAATTTCGCCAGGGTCCCTCCAAAATTAAAAAGACATCGTACAAGGAATATGGATGAGAAGAATATCAAGGAAATTCAGAAAGGAATTTAAGATAAATAATTGATTAATTATAAGATCATAATTAATTGAATTCAAGCATGACTTATCTTAAATTAAAGAACGATTAAAAGAATTTGAATTCTAAATATGCGTAAATGTCGTTTCATACTATGGATGATCATGAGCTAGACCAAAGACCCTTTGTGTATGTATGGTTTAATTTAAATTTAGTTAAATTCATTGTCCTGCGAGCCTTCATCCAATAAAATGTAAGGCCTACATGCCCATGGTTTCTTTAATGTAAACCCCATGTAATGGAGGATCTCCCAAGTCAGAGGAGATGATTCAAAACACGAATCTGAGGCGAAACCAACCCAATAAGATACAAAGTTGGATAGGTGGGAGCTGTAAAACACGAACCATCGGTTCAAGGTGTTTTCCCTGGTTCATGGTTAACTTATCAAAACCGCTAGATATGATAACCAATAGAAGCTCATGATCATGCCATATTATTTTATTTATATATGATTTCATGGTTTATTAATTATGTATGTGTTGTCACGATCACATAATTAATGAAATAAACAAGCGTGCAAATATGGAATAAAATAAAAACCGTACCATGCGTAAACATTATCAGAACATGGTTAATCACTTAAGAAAGCATTAATTAATATCAAAAATCATGTGATAATGACAAACTATGCATAAAGGATTAAAATCCCTCAAAAACCATATTAAGTCAGACCAAGCCTTCAATTACTTGATTAAGGGAAAGGCTCAATAAAACTATGTGTTTGACCAACCCTTGTTGGGACACTTACTTTTATAAAGGAAGCCCTTATGAAAGGTTTCAGGTTGACTTAAACATTTTACATCAAGAGCAGTACCCCTTGCTAGACTTGTTATAAAATGGAGGCAAGTGTTGAGGAAATCCAAGTTAGGATTTCAGGATTAGGGAGTCCACTCAACAGATCAAGGAACTGTAAACTCACATTTGGCAAAGAACTGCCTACCTAAATACCTTCTAATATCTTGACCAACCCTTGTTTGGATTATGCGAAGGGAAATATGGATCATTTCCACTAGAATGTCAAAGAAACTGGAAATTATGAGTTTAATGGTGAGGGACATTGGGACTTGAATAAATAGTGGGAGACTTAAATATTTATTATTATTTCTCATAAAATGTAATTAAGAAAGTTCTGATAAATATGATCTTTTAATTTGTATAATCAATATGAAAAACTCATCAACCACATTTTCCCTATGATCAATTCTGGATAAAGACAATATAATCACCGACAGTAACTTTCAGGAATGGTTTAGGCGCCTTCAGGTTATCATATGCCTTGAATGAAAGTTTTACATGTTGGAGTACTCACTTCCTGATTCGCCTGACCAAGGGGAAAGTGATGAAGATTTCCTAGTCTATGATCAACATTTGAGTGATACACTCGAAGTTCAATGTTTGATGCAATCATCAATATCTAGTGAACTCATGAAGTCTCATGAAGACATGGATTCTTATAGCATGATCGAGCACCTCTGTGGACTATACCAGGAGAGAGAAAGAGAGGAAAGGTTTGAGATCTCCAAGGCTCTATTTCAGAGCACTCTTGGATAGGTTTCCCCAGCTGGGCCTTATGAAGTCAAGATCATTGGCTACATTGAGCACTTGGAGGTTCTAGGGTTTAAAATCCCTGAAGAATTGGGTACCGATCTCATTATTTCATCACTCCCCCAGAGCTTCTCTAACATTGCTGTAAATTTCAACATGAACAACATTGAGAAGTCTATATCTAATCTTCTTATCCTCATTCGCCAAGTGGACAATGACATGAAGCGTGAAAATCCTTATGTCCTTATAGTGAATAAAAGGAAACATAATGCGAATATATTTAAGCCCAAAGCGTCTTCAAGGCGTTCCAAGAAAAAGAAGATCAAAGGGGAGGCAAGAGAACATGAGGCTGTTTGTTTCGCATGTGGAAAGAAGGGCCACTGGAAGAAAAACTGCACCCACCCAAGGAAGCAAGTGGAAGCTTCAGGTGCATTTTTTATCGAATGAAATCTATCTGTTTCTAGTAATTGGGTATTAGATACTTCTTGTGGGGCTCACATATGTATCCAAATAAATGAACCAAGTAGATTCAGAAACATTGACCGAGGTGAGGAGGATCTATGAGCAGCCAATAGAGCCAGACTCGCTACTGTAGCTGTCGGATACTACCACCTCACATTGCCTACTGGGATGGTCTTGGTATTAAAAGGATGTTATTATGTACCCTCTGTAACCAAAAAAATTGTTTCATTATCTAGATTAGATATTGATGGATTCATCTTCATGTTTGGAAATGAATGTTGCTACTTTTATAAAGATAACATTTGTTTTGGTAGGGCATATTTATATAACAGCCTTTATGTGTTAGAATACACTAACCAAGTAATGGCAATCAATGAGAAAGTTAATTCACATAACTCATACCACACCCAACTTTGGCATCACCGGCTAGGTCATGTCAATGAGAAATGTTTGACAAAATTACATCAAGATGGGTATTTAGATTCATTCGAACTAAAACCACTTGGTGTATGTCATGCGTGTCTACAAGGCAAAATGACCAAAGCCCCATTTAGTGAGAAAGGTGAAAGGTCTAAAGGGCTTCTAGAATTAGTTCACACAAACGTGTGCGGACCATTTCCAATTGAAGAAAGGGGAGGGTTCTTGTACTTCATAACTTTTACTGATGATTTTAGTAGATATGGATATATTTACTTAATGAGGTATAATTCAGATTCTTTTGATCGGTTCCAAGAATAAAAGAATGAAGTTGAGAACCATATTGGTAAGAAGATTAAGAAACTCTGATTAGACAGAGGAGGATAATATCTTAATCAAGACTTCATTGATTTCTTACAGGAGTTTGGGATTCTATCTCAACTCACTCCTCCTTACACACCTCAGTGGAATGGTGTAAGTGAAAGCAGTAACTGCACCTTGTTGGGCATGGTGAGATCAATGATGAGTCATGCGAGTCTTCCATTATCCTTTTGGGGATATGCATTACAAACAGAATCACACATACTAAACCAAGTACCAACTAAATCTATAAATTGTATTCCATATGAGTTATGGAGTGGACGAAAAGCCATGTTATCAAATTTACATGTGTGGGGTAGCAAATAATTTGTTAAGGCCTCTTAAGGTAAAAAACTTTCACCCTGAGGCACAAAGTGTATCTTTATAGGATATCCTAGGAAACAAGGGGATATAACCTATACACCCCTCAGATAAAAAGGTTACAGTGGAAAGACATTCCATATTCATTGAGAGGGATCACATATCCAAAAGAGATATTGGGAGCGAGATAGAATTCGATAAAGTTGAGGCTCAAGATATACAAGAGTTGGTACAAGAACATATTCCACAAAGCCCCGTGGAAGAACAATCTGTTCCAAAGACACAAGAACTGCATAGGAGCATGAAAAAGGTGAGAGAACCAGAACGATATGGTTTTCTTGTCATCGAGGATGGTGACTCATTATTAGTTGACAATGATGATCCTCTTACCTACAAGGAAGCAGTTGAAGGCACAGACATTGCCAAGTGGCAAGAAGCCATGAATTCTAAAATGGATTCCATGTACCAAAACCAAGTCTTGATTTTGGTAGATCCTACAGTTGATGTAAAGCCTATTGGTAATAAATGGGTATTCAAGAAAAAACTAGACATGAAGGGACATGTAAGAACCTATAAAGCATAGCTGGTTGAAAAAGGTTTTAGACAATGTTAAGGAATTTACTATGATGAAACCTTTTCACCAGTTGCGATGCTAAAATCCATCAGAATCCTATTGACTATTTCTGCTTACCATGACTATGAAATTTGGAAAATGGATGTCCAAATAGCATTCCTTAATGGGAACCTCCAGTAATATGTCTACATGACACTCCTTGAAGGGTTTGGAACTCCAAAGGATTCCAACAAGGTATGCATGTTTCAAAAATCCATTTATGGATTAAAGAAAGCATCAAGGTCATGGAAAATTCATTTTGATGAAGCCGTAATGGAATTTGTCTTTGTTAAGAACAAATGTCATCCTTGTGTCTACAAAAGGTTTAGTGGAAGTCCAGTTATTTTCCTAATAGTATATGATGATGACATATTACTAATTGGAAATGAAGTACCTATCTTATAGTCAGTTAAGGCATGGTTGGATAAATGCTTCTCTATGAAAGACTTAGGCAAGGAAACATATAATCATGGAATCAAGATCCATCGTGATAGATCCAAGAGAATGTTGGGCCTGTGTCAAAGTACATACAATGACAAGATACTGAAGAGATTCAGTATGGAACAGTCCATGATGGGATTGTTGCTAGTGTCACATGGCATTAATCTTTCCAAGAAAATGTGTCCTCAGATACATGAGGATAGAAATAAAATGGAAAGGATCCCTTACGCATTCGTGATTGGGTCAGTCATGTATGTTATACTATGTATGAGGCTAGATTTGCTTTACGCATTAAGTATGGTAGGGAGATATCAAGATGATCCAGAAGACCACCATTGGATGGTAGTCAAGACTATCCTTAAGTATCTGAGGTGTACTAAGGATATGTTTAATGTTTATGGAGAAGATGAGGTACTATTCATCAGAGTACATGTAGATTATAGTTTCAAGACTGATCAAGATGACATGAAGTCGCAAACTAGATACATCTTCTTTTTTAATAGAGGTTCAGTGAGCTGAAAGAGCTTAAAGCAATGTGTGGTGGCAGATTCTACAGAGGAGTCTGAGTATATCATAGCTTCTGAGGCAGCTAAAGAAGCAGTATGGATGTGAATCTTTGTCCAAGAGCTTGATGTAGTACCTAGAAGTAAAGATCCCATCACACTCTATTGTGATAATACTACAACGATGGCACTTTAAAAAGATCCAAGGTCACATCAGCGGACGAAGCACATACTTCGGAAGTATCATCTCTTGAGGGATTTTTCTCAGAGAGGTGAAGTTGCAGTGAGTAGTATTTCCACAGAAGACAACATGGAGGACCCCTTGAGTAAAGCTTTGAGTCAGCAGAAACATGATCATCATGCAAGGTCTAGCGGACTAAAAGTCATAGGTATTTGGTTGTAGTCCAAGTGAGAGTTTATTAGAGTTGGTGTCCTGAGAACCAACTGTTTTTAGTTTTATTATATGAATGTAAACTTATTATATATTGTTCATTGTTCTGCATGACTATAATATAATAATATCCTGGAATATTTTTTTCATTAAAAAGGTCATGGCAGATCCCTTCTATGATGAGAACCTTGAAATGCTATAACAATATTCTTAAATAAAGTTCTACAGTTGGATTACATACTATGATATGACACATAGTATACATGCCGTCATGTGAGAGTACTCGTAAGAAGATGAGACTCTCTCTCATGGAGTTCGCACTTGGTAATCTCCAAGATGAGAGATTATGAGAACAGACCCACAGGTAGTAATTATGCATGTCTTGGTGTCATTAGACATTACTATCTATGAGTGTGTGTAATAGTCCTTAGACTGAAAGATTATCATTAACTCATTTCATGACTCGTGCACTTAGATTTGCTGACGAAAACCATCACGAAGACAGTTGGAGGGAATTAGGGTACGTTGGGTACGTCACGAATGACATGTTGTTAATGGATAAGTCGAGGATGGATTTATACCTTCCATATTTATGGAAGTATATATCTCGTGCCCTTTTATTGAAATAGAACTATCGCCCAAATTCCATGTCCATGGTGTAACGACAAGTTTATTTCTAGAAGTAAAAGAATAACAGATCAAGAATATAGGTTTATGACACTTCCATGAAACATGCTTGATGATATATTGAGACAGAGGGATTAAATTACATGGTAAGAGTTCGTATGTGGTGACACGTCAATGCAGCATCAAATTCTTTCTCTTGGGTGCCTTGACCCATTGCTAGATAGTAATCTTGGACTTTAGGCAAGCCTGCCTAATGCCAATGAGAAAGAGGCCTAGAGGGTCACATACTAAGTGTATCCATGTATCTCAACTAGAATAAAGATTATTCCCGTACTTGGTTTAATAATTATTCAAGTAATCCAACATTTTTTTAATGATAGAGGAAGAATAAAATGAAAACAAGATATACACACCGTGTATTAATTACACGCCGTGTAGTTTTCATTTTGGAAAGGAAATGAAAAACAAGTACACGCCGTGTATTAATGATTAAATGCCATGTAGTTTTATGAAAAACAAGTACATGCTTTGATTAATGATTACACATCTTGTAGTTTTTACAGTTGGGATTTTGAGGAAATAATATTGTTTTATTAAATGATATTTATTATAATCAGCGTGGGCGCATGTCAAGGAATTAATGATTCGACATGGGGTTTTTCAATAAGATTTAATGAAATAAATAAAACACGTACCACATTTATTCATTATCATAACTCTATAAACTCAAACCTGATTATAAATATCCTCATAACCACAACACTTTTCCTTATTCGTTGTTCACAACAATTCTGGAGAATTATTTCAAGGCCGAAAGAACTCCTTCCTCCAAGAACGCTCTCAAGACTGAGAGAGATCCTCCTCCATCAGATCAAGATGATCTAAGGCGGACAACGCAAGGAAAGTCTTATCCACGCTAGCACCTAGAGAATCCTTTGGAGACGTCCATAGATATGTGGTGCATGTGTGGATCACCACTAGAGGAATTCTACACTTGGCTTCTACAACGCAACAAAAAATCACATCAGAACGTGATCAGAAATATCAATGAAGAAAGAACGCCATAAAAGTTACTTCTTGTCAATTAATAAAATTAATTATAATCAACCTGTAATGATCCTGGTTTGTGGTACTGAGACTATTCTTCTTCTTTGTCTATTTCTGTGATTCAATCAGTAGAGTCTGGAATTTATCATCGTATTGATCCTGGATTGATCATTTCTAATGACAAAAATCCAAGTGGGTACAACCACCCACAATATTCCCTTGCGCCCAGAACCTTTAGTTGCATCTGCAGTTCTTGGAGAAGAAAGTCAGTGCAAGAACAAGGAGGACAGACAGACAACCTCACACCAAGCAGAGGCTCTGTCAATGGAGAGAGGAAGGATGATGGAGCGTGGTTCCAATGGGAGTCAAAATCATGCCAGGTCCAAATCAAGGAGTAAGAAGAAGAATGTCACATGTTTTAATTGTTGCATGATGGGTCACATAAAGAAGGATTTTTGGAATAATAGGAGTGGTGAAAAGAGCTCTCAGGGGAATGTGGTGAGTACTTCTAGAAAAGGAGATATACTAGTCAGTGAAGTGGAAACGACTACTGGAAGAAGGCAACATCTCGACGATGCATGGATTATCTACTCAAGAGAAACATGGAACATGACATCTCGACAGGAATGGTTTGACCAATATGAAACCATCCCGGATGGACTTGTGTACATGGGGAATGATCACACTCTGAAGATCGTTGGAGTTGGTAACATCAAACTGAAGATGCATGATGGCATAGTATGAACCATCCAATGAGTACGTCATGTGAAGGTCCTGAAGAAGAACATATTGTATTTGGGAAAATTAGATTACATCGGATGCAAGACTCACACCGAGAATGTAGTGATGAGAATCATGAAGGGCGTACTTGTGGTAATGAAGGTGGAGAATATCTCGAAGAACCTGTATGTTCTTATGGGTGAAACGTACAAGGAGGCGGAGATAGTTGTGGCATCAACTACCTCGATGGAAGAATTGATGACGTTATGGCATCAGAAGCTTGGCCATATGTCAGAACAAGGCCTGAAGATTCTTACGGATCAGAAGTTGCTTCCTGGGATGACAAAGGTATCCTTACCATTTTTTGAGAATTGTGTTTTGAGAAAGCAACATAGGTTAATGTTCAGGACGTCAACAATGAGAAGTCAGGAGATATTGGAATTGATCCATTCTGATGTTTGGCAAGAACCGGTTATACCCCTGGGAGGAGCAAGGTATTTTGTATCATTCATTGATGATTATTCCAGGAGATGTTTGGTGTACCCAATCAAGAGGAAGGAGGATGTTTTTGAAGTCTTCAAAACATTCCAAGCACCGAAGGAGCTTGACTATGGAAAGAAGATCAAGTGTTTGAGGACTGCAAATGGTGGAGAATATAGAAGCGAGGAATTTGATAATTTTTGTCAACATGAAGGAATCAAGAGACAGTTCACGGTGGCATACACTCCTCAACAGAATGGATTAGCAGAGTGGATGAAAAAAACCCTATTGGATAGAACAAGGGCGATGATGAAGACTATAGGAATTAAAAAAACTTTTTGGGCAGAATCAGTGAATACCGCTTGTTATGTGATCAATCGGTCTCCTTCAATGGCGATTGATCTGAAGAAACCAATGGAAATGTGGACTGGTAAACCCGCTGACTATTCTAGGTTACATACTTTTGGAAGTCCTGTATATGCAATGTTTAATGACCAAGAAAGATCAAAGTTGGATTCAAGATACAGGAAATGTATCTTCTTGGGGTACGCTGATGGTGTGAAGGGGTATCGTTTGTGGGATCCCACTGCCCACAAATTTATCATTCGCACAGATTTCATTTTTGTAGAATACAAGGTACAAATTACAACCGATCGAGACACAGAGAAGGAGAAAATAGAAACTAAAACAGTCAAAGTAGAAGACAAATCCAAGGAAGAATCAGTTTCATCTGAAGCATTACCAGAGCACGATGATCATGTACCGGTTGAGTTTGGACCACGACGGTCAACTTGGAAGAAAAGATCACCATTATGCCACTCAGACTATGTCACTAAGAGCAATATTGCATACTGCTTATTGGCAGAGGATGGAAAGAAATATTCTTTTGTGGAGGCGACCCAGAGTCCAGATTTATCCTCATGGATGGCGGTGATACAAGAGGAACTTGAAGCCCTGCACAAGAACAAGACTTGGGATCTTGTTCTATTACCTCATGGATGGAAGGATATTGGAAAAAAATGGGTCTTTAAGATCAAAAGGGATGGAAAAGACCAGGTGGAAAGATATCATGCAAGATTGGTGGTCAAAGGATTTTCTCAAAAGGAAGGTATTGATTTCAATGAAATATTTTCTCCTGTTGTTAGATTGACGACTGTTCGGTTAGTTCTGGCGATGTGTGCATTATATAGTCTAAATCTAGAGCAGATGGATGTGAATACTATGTTTATCCATGGTGATCTTGATAAAAATATATATATGCTCCAACCAGAAGTTTTTTAAGAAGAAGGAAAAAATAAATTGGTTTGCAGGTTGAACAAATCTCTGTACGGTCTCAAACAGGCGACGAGGTGTTGGTACAAGAGATTTGATTCCTATATCACGAGCCTTGGATTCGATAGACTTCATTCAGATCCTTGTGCATATTTCAAGGGTTTGGATGGTAATGATTTCTTCATTATTCTATTGTATGTGGATGACATGTTAGTTGTAGGCCCCAACAATGATCAAATCCAGGAGATGAAGACACAGATGGCTAGGGAGTTTGATATGAAGGACTTGGGACCAAAAACACGAATCTTGTGATGAAGATTTACCGAGACAGAAATAATGTGAATATTTGGCTATCACAGAATAGTTACTTTCAAAGAGTCTTGAAATGCTTCAACATGAAAGACTGTAATCCAATCTCCACCCCTCTTCCTGTTAATTTCAATTTATCCTCAACAATGAGTCTGTGAAGTGAAGAAGAGATGATGAAAATGTCTCGAGTACCATATGCATCAGCAGTGGGTAGTCTAATGTTCGCTATGGTTTGTACTAGACCAGACATTGCACATGTAGTGGGAGTGGTTAGTCAGTAAACGAAGAATCCAGGACCGGACCATCAGAGCATAGTGAAGAGGATCCTAAGATACATCAAGGAGACCTTAGATACTACATTATGTTATGGAGGATTAGATTTTACAGTCAGAGGATATGTTGATTCAGATTTTTCAGGTGATTCTGACCAGAGCAAATCCACTACTGGTTATGTGTTTACACTTGTAAGAGGAGTTGTGAGTAGAATTTCAAAGTTACAGTTAGTTTTGGCTTAATCCACGATAGAGGCAGAGTACATGGAAGCTAAATAGGCTTGCAAAAAGGCGATTAGGATGAGAAAGTTGTTGGAGGATCTTGGGCATAGGCCGGAGTAGATTCCATTGTTTTGTGATAGTCAGAGCGCCTTGCACATTGCAAGGAATCCATATTTTCATTCCAGGAAGAAGCACATTGGGGTATAGTATCACTTTTTCTGATATGTGGTGGAGGAAGGAAGTGTGGACATTCATAAGATTCATACTAAAGAAAGTCTGGCAGATTTCTTGATGTAGGTGATTAACATTGATAAGTTCATATGGTTCAGATCCTTGAGTGGCCTTGTAGAGACTTGAGAAGAATGTTTGGACAATAGAAAGGATGTGTGAAGATGTGATTGGTTCTCAATCAAATATCCAAGTGGGAGATGTGTCTGCAGTTTTTTCTGGATGGCACCACCCCCTTGATTTGACAAAGGGGGCTGGTGGGGTGGATGGTGGGTGGCCAACACCACCCAATCCATCCAGTGGGAGGAAAAGTAGGGGTGAGGGTTTCTTATAAAAGGCACTATCATCCTCTCCCTTCACCGTCTCATCATCTTCGGCAATCTCATCCAATTTATAAGTTCTTCAGTTATTTGAGCGGTTTTGTGAGGTTTATTTCCCCACTTATTCAATAGAGTTTTTATGAGGGTTTTCTCCTTGTAATAAGTGAGGGATTGTGTACCCACTTTAACCCCATAGTGATCATTCTATTTGCCCGTGGTTTTTTACCCCTTCCATTTGGGGGGTTTTCCACGTTACATATGGTGTCCCTTTTATTTCCGCATTTTCACTTTATTTTATCTCGTGATTATCACTGCACCGGTAGGAAAATCATTTAAGGTCCCAACAGTCATTGGCCTTCGTTGAAAAAATCATGTCGGTTACTCCCAGCTGTAAGGAATTCTCTTCTTATGGTCAATGATTTAGTTGTTTATTTGGAAAAAATGAGGTCTCTGTCAAATCATAAAGGTCGACTTCATAGATTCTAAATCTTTCTAAATTTAGATCCCTATTGTTGATGAACCTGAACTTAGAAAAGGTATGGATAAAATTTCTTTTGTTTCTAAAAAATGTTTTTATGAAATTTCATGCATGCAGATACATGCAATGTGAAAATATGGATCTTCTAGAAATTTTTTTTACCAGGGGATAAGGCAGATGCTTCATTCAACATATCACTATGAAGATTATCTAGGGTTGAAATGAGATTTTTTTACCCTTGTTTATGTGAACAGTGAGGTTTTTGGGAGTACTCTTTTGTGGATACAACTTCTATTGTTTCATCCGAGGCCCAATCCGTTGTTTATTAGAATTATTAAAATAGAAAATTATATCTAAAATAATTATCCTTCAGCTTAGGGATGGCTCCTTCACTTTGGAGGTAGAAGTTACAGGAAATATGGACTTGGATTTTTTTGGCAAGCTTCTTGCAGACCCAAATGATCAGGAGGCTCTCGGTCGAAACTGACATATAGAAGATGAGGCCTTCATGAATTCCATCTCGAGAGTGGTGGAGGTCAGTGGCAATGATTTTCTATTAGCCATTCCAGAGGATGAGGAAATAAATGGGCGGTGTTCGGTTTGAAGAAATAAAGTGCTCCCAGACCCGGTAGTTTTCTAGGTGATTTTTTATAGTGGCTTGGGAAATTATTAAAGTCCAGGTGGGTGAGGTGGTGAAATACTTCTTCAGTAGTGGTGAGATGATTAGGGCACAATGTATTCTTGTTAGGTGATCCATATTCCAAAATTCACCGCTCCGAAAACCTTGAACCAATATTGGCCAATATTTTTGACTGTAAAATTGTGGCTAGTCTCATTAAAAGGACATTTGAAGTGATTACAAAATTAATTTCTCAAGAACAACATGGTTTTGTTCATGTAAGTAATATTTAGGATGGAATTGTAATAGCTAGGTAGATCATGGAAGATTTGGACAAGAAAGAAATTGGATCCAACATTATGATTAAGGTGGATATGGAAAAGGCCTATGAGAGGCACTACTACAAAAACGAGCAAGGGAAGTGCCACCTTATATCAACGCTATGAAAAAACTACTGATAAATAAACCCTGTATCAGTGCTAAAATTTTAGCGCTGATAAAGAAACCCTGTATCAGCAATAAAATTGTAGCGATGATACATGGATTCTTTATCAATGCTTTTCTAGCGCTGATAAAGACTCCCAATATAAGCGCTAGAAAAGCACTGATAAAGAATCCTTTATCAGCGCTAAAAATTTAGCACTGATACAGGGTAACCTTTATCAGCGCTAAAAAAGCGCTGATAAAAAACCCTTTATCGGTGCTAGAAAAGAACTGATAAAGAATCCCTATATCAGCACTAAAATGTTAGGGCTGATACAGGATGGATTTATCAGTGCTTTCTTAGCGCTGATAAAGAGGACCATTAGCAGCGCTAAAAAAAGCGATGATAAAACCTTAGTCCATTTTTTTTATAAAGTCGGTCGCACAGTGCCATCGTTTTATCACGACCTAAAGCTCTCTCGGTACTGGAACCCTGTGACTCCCCTCTGCCTCCCGCTAAGCTTCGCATTACCGGACCTCCGCCGCCCTTGAGCTTCGCTTTGCCGGACCTCCGCCGCCCGCAACGCCCTCGAGCTTCATTGTCAGACCTCTGCCTCCCGCTGAGCTTCGCCTTGCTGGACCTCCCTTTAAGGCATGTTTTCCAAATAATTTTTTAAAATTGTTCTCCTCTCCCATAACACATAACCATATGTTTATTTGGCATGATATATTTAATGGATATTTGAGATTGTGATGGTGGTAGGCTACGTGATTCATCCTTTTCTTCTTCATGTTTGTCTCTAGGGTAATGCCCCCTATCAAAGCTCGAGTATGGTCCAACTTATTATAATGGTTCTAGAACTATTATTCTATAAATCATATCACACTATTAAAACATTGTTAATTGGAGTTTTGGGATGTGAGGATTTCCCATCAATGGTGTTCTAGTGGATTTTGTGTTGAATTATTTCATCTCTAGGTTTCATTTCCTCCGGTGGTGATGATTCTGCTTCATCCTAGATTAATGAGTGTTATTACTACAAATTGTGATGGGGTTATTGGGGGTGATCATCCAATATATTTCTATTAGTCCTAAGGTATCACCTTTTTTCTAATGACTATGGTGGGTTTTTAGGTGATTTGGTATTTTTTTATTCTATATCCTATAAACCATTCAATTTGATGGTGGTATGGTTGGATATGTTATATAAATTCTTCCAACAATCACCTTTATGAGAAGGTGTGGTTTGAATTATAGAATATATATTCTTTTATTTAATTATATTATTAGGTTATGTTGGGTTTGAAATGGGTGATGAGGTTCATAGGGTGATGAATTCTAGTTTTTTATCTTGTTAGTGAAGTTGTTGATGATGATGTTGATCAGGCGCATCATCGTGCTGATATCAAGGCATGAGTATCATCATGATTTGATGCATGATTAAATAGCATATTTTTGTTTGAAATTTTAATTTAGTGGTGTTTTATGGGGTATTTTTTATAATTTCACATACTATTTGAACATATGTGGCTACGACATATTTATTTTTTCTTTTATCATTACTCCATTATTCTAGGATTTTCTATTAGTATAGTTTTTTTTACTGTAAATAAAAATGTGGAATCTTTGGGGAATGTTTGACATGGGTTGATTTTATTTAAAAGGGATGGTTTATTCATGTATAATATCTCTTGAGAAACCTAGTATTGGTGGAAATATTGATATGCTCATCATCAATGGCGATCAATGAGTTTACACTATCAGAGTGAAGTTTATGAAAATTTTAATGTCCTTCACACTTGGATTCTAGTTTCACTAGATTCCTCCTAGGTATCATTGATTCCCTTAGATCCAACACCATTTCACCATAAAGTAAGGAATGAAGGACAACCTTTTTCTTTAAGGACAACATCACCCAGTTCTGATGCATTCCTAGGTCATCCAATGCTTGAACCCTATTTTATTTGAGGGGTTCCCCCCTTCTTTCATTCATGCTATCTAAGTGACATTGTATGGCAGTGCACTTGAATGGAATGATGCCCAAACCACCAAGCTTTCTAGCCTTGCCCCCTACCTCTATCTCTCTCCTTCTCCCTCGCTAAGGTTACTGACTGCTTCTCTGTAGTGGCCAGGCCCCTTCCCAGCAGTATTTGTTTTGTCTCCCTTGGCTTTGAGCCTGTCATCCAGCTCCAAATACTTATTGATCCTGAGAGAACTCCCTCACCAGCCCCCAAGTTTCATTACCCATCCTTACCCTGCCCCTTTTGATCCTCATCACCCACTCATATGAAGCTTACAAAACAGAAGGGATTATGAACATGTTCCAAACCAAGGGACCTCAATGAGAGATCGTCATCCCACTCCAATAAGGAGACTTGCTCTAGATCCAATGCCAGAGCCCTGTCCTACCCATCATTATTATCTTCATATATAATGCTCATGGTCTTAGTGCCCATGTTAAATCAGACATTGTCTCTATAGAAATCAAAAAGAAAAATGTCATTGTTGTTGTTGTCAAATAACACAAAAAACCCTATAATAATCATAGAATTCTCCTAGAATATTAAGTTGCATGGATTTCTACACTCTGAACCCACCAACAGACACAAATGGGTATTTTGGAACAATAAATATGTTGTTGAGATTGTTCAAGATTGCAATCAATTCATCACTACCAAAGTGTCCAACGGTGACACCTCCTTCCTTATGACTTTTGTTTTTGGAAGCTATGACCCTCTTCAAAGGGAATCTCTATGGAGTGAACAAAATACCTTCGATCCAGGCCACCATCCATTGTTTTTTGGGGGTGACTTTAAAGTCATTTTCAACCCAAAGGAACGGAAAGGTAGAAGCCCATTCCAGTGGAATGCCATCATGGAGTTTGTTCAGTTCATGGCTGGGAAGGGTCTCATTGATCTCAGCTTCTCAGGTGACAATTTCACCTGGTGCAACAACTACAGGGGCCATCACCACTTATAGAGTCTATTGGATAGGTGTCTAGACAACATGAAAGCCACCAACCTATTCCCAAATACCATGTTTTCACATCTTGCTTGACGTATTTTGATTCACTCCCCCCTCTTGGTTTCCATTTCATCTTGGCATGATCATCAGGAATGGTTTCACTTCCACCAGCAGTGGGTTAAAATCCTAGGGTACCAGGACATGGTTTGTGAAATATGTAATGAACCCTTGTAGGAGTATCGGTCCACCTTCAACCTCGGTGACCTAACCTCGAACCCCGATAGGTGCGTGTTCGCCTCTTCCTCCCCAGGAACCTTCAACACCTGTGACTACTGTCGCATATGGGCTCCTTCAAAGTATTCTGATATATGGAATGATACCTTTGGTTTATTGGATTATTAACACCAGTTTGAGATTTATGTGTGACTATATACTTATTATATTTTCTTATTATTTCTTACACACCACCACTTGAGTCGAGTAACCTGATTGTAATCCATATAGGTACTTTGGTTCTGATGTGGATATGGTTTTTTATGTGTTTATAACATGTGTATGTGTGGATATATTTGTATTTAGGAATGATGATATTGAATGTTGGGTAGAGACCTAGGAGTGGTAGATGTATCATTCTTGATTATTCTTCTGTTTGGTCTGGGGTGATTTGAGGAAACTATAATGAATTTAATGTAATTATATTTAATGAAGATGGATAAATAGTAATGGTTAGGCTCTATTAATCACTATTTTTATAAGGAATTGGTTCTCTTCTACTATATTTGGAAGTCTTGTTTTGTGTACTTGAACTATAAATACTAATATTTGAGATTCAAATAGGATGAATATGAATAAAGATTCGATGGATTCTAATCGTTTGACAATAGAGTACGAGAATAGAGTGAAAGAGTTCATCAAGTTTACAAAGGATCACGTAAAGGATACTTCTCTAATCCTTTGTCCGTGTTTACATTGTTGTTATTCTAGACTACTTACTCCAAAGGAGTTGGAAGAACATTTGATATGTCACGGAATAGATCGGAGTTATAAATGATGGAATAAACACGGAGAAAAAGTGAATGTAGCTACTGCCTGGGATAAAACTACGTTTTATGGATCATCAGATATGAATACAAATATGGATAATGAAGAAGAATGTATGGAGGATGTGATTACAGATGTCAATGATGATGAATATCATATTGAGGAAATGATAAAGACAACTGAAGATGAACTCCGTGATTTCCCAAAATTGTTTGAGAAGTTAAAAAGTTGTGAAAAGATGCCATTGTATGCTGGTTGCACTAAGTATACAACATTGTCAGCTGTACTGAAGTTGTATAAATTGAAAGTAGGCAGTAGATGAAGTGATGTCAGTTTTACGGAACTGGTTGCTCTCTTGAATGACATGCTCCCAGAAGATAATGAGCTCCCAAGCCGGACATATGAATCTAGACGAATGCTACGCTCGATGGGTATGATTTCTGAAAGAATAGATGCCTGCCCGAAAGACTGTATATTGTTTCTCAAGGAGAACAAATCACTTACAGAATGCCCAATGTGTGGTGCTTCTCGATAAAATAAAGATAAATCCAATCCTACGAAATTTGTATGGTACTTTCTAATCATTCCATGGTTTAGGCGTCTATATGGAAGTGAAGAAACTACAAGACAATTGTCATGGCATGCAGATAAAAGAAATTAAGATGGAAAATTATGTCATCTGTCCGACTCTCCTCAGTGGAAGAAAATTGATCATGAGTATCCTGAATTTGGAAAAGATCCGAGAAACCTTCGTCTTGCGTTATCTACAGATGGAGTGAATCCTTTTGGTTTTCAAACCAGCACTCATAGTACATGGCCTGTAATGTTGTTAAATTATAACTTTCCACCCTGGTTATGCATGAAGTGGAAATTCATCATGTTATCTATGCTTATATCAGGACCAAAACAACCAGGTAACGATATTGATGTTTATCTGGCTCCTTTGATCAAGGATTTAAAGTTATTGTGGGATTCAGGTGTTATGTTGTATGATACTTATAAAAGTGAATACTTTAAGTTGAGAGGGTTGTTGTATGGGACAATAAATGATTTCCCTGCTTATGGAAATTTGTCAGGCTATAGCATTAAAGTAACTCAAGGGTTTCCTATGTGCGAAGAAGATATAGAATCAATTAGGTTGAAACATTCATCAAAATCTGTGTTTCTAGGACATCGTAGATTTCTACCTCGTCGGCATAAGTACCGATCTTGGACGACATCGTTCAATGGAAGTTCAGAACAACACGCAACACCATCTCTACTAACAGGTGATCAACTGTTTGAGAAAGTAAAAGATCTGAACATTGTTTTTGGTAAACCTTTTCGAAAAACCTTATGAAAATCGGTTGGAAAAAGAGATCAGTTTTTTTTGAATTACCATATTCGAATTGTTTGTACTCAGACATTTTCTTGATGTGATGCACGTGGAAAAAAATGTATGTGACAGTGTTGTTGGAACATTGCTAAATTCCCCTGGAAAAAGAAAATATGGAATTAAGGCAAGGTTGGACATGGTTGACATGGGAATACGAGAAGAGTTGGCTCCCGTGAAGGGTGAAAATCGAATGTTTCTTCCTCCATCTACTTATACTCTTTCTAGGGAGGAGAGATATCAGTTTTGTAACTTCTTCAATGATGTAAAGGTTCCAGAGGGGTATTAATAAAATATCAAGAACATTGTTTCAATGAATGATTTGAAGTTAAAAGGTTTTAAATCACATGATTTCCATGTTTTGAAGCAAGATCTAATTCCTATATATTTACGTTGCATTTTTTCCAAGAATGTTCATTATACGTCAACCAAGCATTGTTTCCTTCTCAAAGCTATATGTAGAAAAGTTTTAGACCCGATGAAATTTCCAGCTTTGGAAAAAGAAATTGTCATCATATTATGTGAATTAGAAATGTTCTTTCCACCAACATTATTTGATACGATGGTTCATTTGATGATTCACTTGGTGAGATAGATTCTACTTTGTGGTCCTGTGCACTATAGATTGATGTATCCTGTTGAACGGTATATGAATATTTTGAAAGGGTATGTCAAAAATCGAAGTCGGCCAGAGGGTTGTATAGTTGAGTGATATACTGTTGAGGAAGCCATTGAATTTTGTACCGAATACCTATCTAATGTGGAAAGAATTGGTCTCCCAAAATCTCATCAAACTGGATGCATTGAGGTTGAGGGAATTTCTGGAAGAGAATTTGTGACAATCAGTATTACATATCGGGAGTAGGCCCATCTTTATATTTTGCATAACAGTTGGAAGGTTTCTCCATATATTGAAACTCACAAAGAAATTCTTAGGCAGTTGAATCCATCAAGGGCTGAAAAATGGGTTTTAAATACTCATAATAACCAGTTTATAGGATTCTTTTAGGACCGTATTTTTAAGCAGTTGGATGAAAATCCGAATTCAATTTCAGAACGACTTCGATGGCTAGCCACTGGACCAAGTGTGTATGTATTATCTTACAGTGGATATGTAATTAATGGTTATACATTCTATACAGATGAACATGATGAAGATAGTACCATACAAAATAGTGGAGTTATACTAGTGGCTGAAGCGATGCATGTTTCTTATGAAAATATGTCATACTTTGGCATTATCAAACTAATATGGGATTTGGATTATATGACATTCCAATTGCCGATTTTTCAATTCAAATGGGTTGATAACAATAGTGGTGTTAAAATAGATGAATGGGGATTTGTGAAAGTTGATTTTAGTAAATAACGGTACAAAGATGAACAATTTATAATGGCATCACAAGCGGTATAAGTTTTTTATGTTCCAGATCCTACAAACCGAAAGTGGTCGATTGTTCTATTATCATCCAAAACTATTGAAGATTCCGATGAAAATTCAGTTGAGGACGATCCTTTTAGTGGTATGTCGCAATCATTTTTGAGCGGTCCCAATATAGATGATGTTTTTTATGTTAGAGGATACCACAATGAAGGGATTTGGATAATCGATATAGGTTTCAAATCCCTTCAAACTTTGAAAAAAAAGAGAGTTCAATAAATATGTTATATTTTTTTTGTAATATAGATCTTGTTATCTCATTTTATTATCTTATCATTACTAAATTTATGTAATCTAAATTAACTGTTCAGAAACATTTGTAGATAATGACTTCTGCACATTCTGGTGCTCCAAACCTTGAGGTTAAACAAGTATCTCAAGCTACTGCTGCTGCGGCTACTGCTGCTCCTGCTTCTCCTGCAGCTGCTGCTGCTCCTGCTGCGGCTCCTGCTGCTCCTGCTGCTCCTCCTACTGAGGCTCCTGCTGCTCCTGCTGCTCCTGCTCCTCCTGCTGCTACTGTTTCTCCTACTACTGTGGATCATGTTGCTCCTAGTGTTGAGATCTAACAACCATCAACACATACCGTTGATACCAATTCAGATGAACATAGAGATGATGTTGATATCGATGAAATGGTCGGGAATGAAGGACCGACAACGCAAAAAACACAGGTGCATCGTAGTTTGACGGTGTTAGCCAAAGTTCTTAAGGCGAAAAGCAAAGGAATCAAATTTGAAGTCGGGTGGAATGCATGGGGCCAACAAGTGAATCCCAACAGGCTATGTTTAGCAGCTACATTGGAGTTGTCACTCGGAAACACGTGCCGATTGACATAGATTCATGGAACCATGTTGTCTCTGGGCTGAAGGCTGTGATCTGGGAAGAAATTACAGTAACATTATGAATTTATTTCTTTAATTTACTAGAAAATAAAATAATGAAACAATGTCTTACTCTTCTCAATCTCTTGCAGAGTACATTTATAGTAGACGATTCACACAAGGATTATGTACTAAGGCTTGTAGGAAAGATTCATCAAGTTTTTTCACACTATTTTAACAAGATGTCACCTGAAATATTCCAAAGGTAAAAGAAACCCGCACCCACTCATTGTCTTTACTCACCTGATATCCCAAGAAGCATGGGATGCATTTATTGGCTGCCATGGGAATGAGAAGTTTCAGGTACATTTTGGGTGATAATACGTTGTTTGAGGATACATGTTTTCATCACTTTGATTGTCAATATTTCATTTATGAAATAGAAACTATGTACTAAAAATAAGGAACGTGCATCAAAACCAGCATACCCATATCGTAAAGCAAGAATGGGGCACACTTCATTAGAAAAGAAAATGGTACGTATTTTAAATTTACAGTAATATTATTAGGTGCCAATAAACAACATCATAATTATCTTTCTATGTTTATATGTAGACTGATGAGTCTAAAAACAATTACACTTCCATCCCACGTCATGTGCTATGGAAGGAGGCACGTGTGACTAAGGAAGGGAATTTAGTAGATGAGAACACATAAAAAGTTTGGGAAATATGTGTAAGTATGACATGACGATAAAAATATTTGTTTTAAATTGCTATTACATAAAAATAATTAGTTATTTTCCTATATCTGACAGTCACAGGAATCAGCTACTCCTGTAGCAGATATAGACCTATTACCGATGGCTTTGAAGCAACCATAAAAATACGGTCGTGTCAGAGGTGCAGGGTTTGGGGTGACACCCCGAGTATATTTTGAGAAGAATAAAAAAACGGCTTATACAGATGAAAAATTGGAACAAATGAGCAAAAAAATAGAAACCCTTGAAGAACGATTGCAATGGAAGAGAGAGTTGTTAGAAACTTTTATGGGTGGGAAGCAAAGGGAAGACACAAGTCAGGAACAACCAACACGTGAAAATCTTTCCCCACTCCCCACCAGCTTTGATGCGAGCTATTCCCCTCAAAGAACTGTCTTAGCCATGGTAATCAATATTCTAATAATTGTTCCCGTGAGATGTGAATCAGACAAACACTAATAATTTTTTTGTACTGATCTTCTACAAGGTGATAATTATTGTGATTTATATCTGTCAACACCCACCTATCAACTTGTAGCGAGGGCTATAGTGTTTAATATCCCAGATTCCACACGGCATAATAGACCACTTCCGAAAGATCGTCTGAAAGTGACAATTACTATAGCTCATGATCCAAATGCAGAGCTACCTATTCCACTTGTTGACGATGTTATTCATATGGACAAAAAGGATATTGTGACATTCATTGCATGGCTGTCACAACTTGTAAGAGTACATTCATACAAAGAGGTATTTATTTCCTTTTTTTCAAGCTAAACCTTTAACAACTATTGAAAAAATGGTCTGAACCAATGATTGTTTTTATAGACGGAGAAAGGGAATGGGGTAGCAAACGTTGGATCAAAACCATATAAAGGATTGAACAACCGAACCCAAGGAGCTACTTAATGCACAATAACACCACCTGTTCTCTATCCACATTTACTAGCATTGAAGACTCGTGTGGATACGAAGCTAAAAGATGGTAATAGTCATATAGTTGTTTTCGAAGAGAATATACACTGAGAGGAATGTCAAGATTTCATTTCTGCTGAAAATGTAAATGAGATCCTTGAAAACAGTTGGCTAGGCGTCATAGTTGTAAATGTATATATGAGGTATGCTTCCATGAATTTATTTTTCAAAACCTAATCTAATGTGAAAATTATGACTAAATTAATTTTATATTGTTGAAAGACGCATTTATGAAAAAAAGTTAAAGGAATGTCCCCATGAGCCAATATTTGGACTCGTTAGTCCCCATACCAATCAACACACCTTAAAAAATTAGAGCCATCAAAAAGGGATGCAATAGTGAACGACTTGCTGAAAACATTTGAAAGCAAGATTACAGATGACATACTCTTCCTAATACCAACCATGCAGGGGTAGAACTCTACGATTAAAGCATGTCAATTATATTTTCATTTCTTTTATTAATTATTCCTTTGTTTGTTTTTAGGCAACATTGGTTGCTAATTACAATGAAATTGGATACTACAAAGATTTTTTTCTGGATTCAAAGCAAGGATATCCATCAAAGTGACCACACATGATGGAGTTTGTGAATCTGTAAGACACTACATCTTACGTTTTAGGTCTAAACATCAAGTAATATAATTTATATTATCTTTTAATGAGGATTTTGTTATGATAGGGCAGTGTATCATTATCACCTAAAAAAAGGAATGAGGACAGGGGATAAGCATAAGGAGGCGAGCAAGTACTACGTCTAGACAAATATAAGGGTATATATAATAAAATTTCGTTGTCCAAACACATCTCAACACACGTTACTTATTCTCCTAATGATCAATTTTTTTGTAGTGTCCAAAACAAAAAAAATGATAATGATTTCGGTTATTATGTTTGTAAATTTATGAAAGAGATCATTTTTCATCAACAAACTAGCATCCCTAAAGAGGTATTTTAAAAAACAACTACTAGTTCGTTAAATTTATTTATTATTTATTTATTTTTATATTTTGCAGTACTACTCTGACTGTCGAAAAGCCTCATACTCACAAGATGATATAGATGTGTTTGGAAACCAGTGGGCCGCATACTTGACGGTATATTGTACACAAATACAATGAAGATATGACTTGGGGACATGTACAATTGGTGGTCATTTTTGAGAGGGGTTAAGGGGATCAAAAGATGAAACATTCTTGTATGTAAATGTTCGTAGGAAAATTGTAATTGTTATTAAATAAAAAATACTATCTCCAATGAGTCATATTCCCATTTTAACAGATGATATGCACCAGAAACATGCAAGAATGCTGAACCACTCAAAGGGTTTCTATTTTGTTTAAAATGGACACAATTTTAAGTGAAATCAACAACTGACCTATGAAAATCTCACCAAAAGCATTCAAATTGTCTTGATATTTTATAAGAATGATCCATGGGTCCTTTGGGACATGTACGAGTCATCCCCACCTCAATCTGAGGCATGGTGTGGACGGTACCACTCAAAGGGTCTCTCTTTTGTTTAAAATGGAGACAATTTTAAGTGAAAACAACAACTGACCTACGGAAATCCGACCAAACGCATTCGGATTGTGTTGATCATTTAGGAGAACGATTAATGGGTCCATTGTGACATGTAAGAGTCATCCATGCCTCAATATGAGGCATGGTGTGGCTGGTATCACTCAAAGGGCCTCTCTTTGGTTTAAAATGGATGTAATTTTAAGTGAAAACAACAACTAACCTACGGAAATCTGACCAAATGCATTCGGATTGTGTTTATCTTTTATAATAACGATACATGGGTCTTTGGTGATGTGTAATAGTCATCCCCGCCTCAATATGAGGCACAGTGAGTCTAGTAGCACTAAAAGAGACTCTCTTTGGTTTAAAATAGATACATTTTTAAGTGAAAACAACACATGACCTACGAAAATCTGAGAAAAACCATTAGGATTGTGTTGATCCTTTAGGAGAATGATCCACGGGTCCTTTTTGACATGTAAGAGTCAGCCCCATCTCAATCTGAGGCACAGTGTGGCCGGTAGCACTCAAAGGGTCTCTCTTTGGTTTAAAATGGACACAATTTTAAGTGAAAACAACAACTGACATACAGAAATCTGACCAAACTCATTCAGATAGTGTTGATCATTTATAAGAATGATCCATGGGTCCTGGGTGACATTTATGAGTCATCCCCGCCTCAATATGAGGTACAGTGTGTCCGGTAGCACCCAAAGAGTCTCTCTTTGGTTTAAAATGGACACAATTTTAAGTGAAATCAACAATTGACCTATAGAAATCCAACCAAACCCATTTGGATTGAGTTGATCCTTTTGTAGGAAGATCCACGGGTTATTTTTGACAAGTACAAGTCATCCCTGCCTCAATCCGGGACACTGTGTGGCCGGCATCACTCAACGAGTCTCTATTTTGTTTAAAATGTACACAATTTTAAGTGAAAACAACAACTGACCTACAAAAATCTGACCAAACGCATTCAGATTATGTTTATCCTTTAGTATAATGATACATGGGTCTTTTGTGATGTGTAAGATTCAACCATTCCTCAATCTGATGCACGGTGAGACCGTTATCGCTCAAAGGGTCTCTCTTTTGTTTAAAATGGACACAATTTTAGGTGAAAACAACAACTAACCTATGGAAATCTGACTAAACACATTAGGATTGTCTTGATCTTTTTTTAGAACGATCCATTGGTCCTTTGTGACGTGTAAGAGTCAACCTCGCCTCAATCTGAGGCACGGTGTGGCCGGTACCACTCAAAGGGTCTCTATTTTGTTTAAAATGTACAGAAAGTTTTGTGAAAACAACAACTGACCTACGGAAATCTGACCAATCACATTAATATTGTATTGATCCATTAGGAAAACAATCCACGGGTCCTTTTCGACATGTACGAGTCATCCCTGCCTCAATCTGAGGCACGGTGTGGCCGGTAGCACTCAAAGAGTCTCTCTTTGGTTTGAAATGGACATAATTTTAAGTGAAAACAACAACTAACCTATGGATATCTCACCAAACACATTTTTCTTGTCTTGATCTTTTATAATAATGATACATGGGTCCTTTGTGACGTGTATGAGTCAACCCCGCCTCAATCCGAAGCATGGTGTGACCGGTACCACTCAAAGGGTCTCTCTTTTGTTTAAAATGGAAACAATTTTAAGTGAAAACAACAACTGACCTACGGAAATCCAACCAAAAACATTCAGATTGTGTTTATACTTTAGGATAATGATCCACGGGTCCTTTTTGATGTGTAAGAGTCATCCTCACCTCAATCCGAGGCATGGTGTGGCCAGTATCACTCAAATGGTCTCTCTTTGGTTTAAAATGGATACAATTTTAAGTGAAAACAACAACTAACCTACAGAAATCTGACCAAACACATTCGGATTGTGTTGATCATTTATAAGAAATATCCACATGTCCTTTGTGACTTATAAGAGTGAACCCTTCTTCAATCTGAGGCACAATGTGACCGCTATCACTCAAAGGGTCTCTCTTTTGTTTAAAATGGATACAATTTTAATTGAAAACAACAACTGACCTATGAAAATGTCACCAAACACATTCGTATTTCCTTTATATTTTATTAGAATGATCCAAGGGTCCTTGTTTATTTTTATGAGTCATCCCCACCTCAATCCGAGGAATAGTGTGGCTGGTACCACACAAAGGGTCTCTATTCTGTTTAAAATGTACACAATTTTAAGTGAAAACAACAACTGACCTACAAAAATATGACCAAAAAAATTTGAATTGTGTTGATCCTTTAGGAGAACGATCTATGGGTCCTTTGTGACATGTATGATTCATCCTTACTTCAATATGAGGCACGGTGTGTCCGGTAGCACTCAAAGAGTCTCTCTTTGGTTTAAAATGGACACAATTTTAAGTGAAAACAACTACTGACCTACGGAAATCCAACCAAACGCATTAGGATTGCATTGATATTTTATAATAATGATCCAAGGGTCCTTGGTGACGTTTATGAGTCAACTACGCCTCAATACGAAGCACGGTGTGGCCGATACCACTCAAAGGGTCTCTATTTTGTTTAAAATGAACACAATTTTATGTGAAAACAACAATTGAACTACGAAAAGCTGACCAAAACCATTTGGATTGTGTTTATCCTTTATGAGAATGATCCATGGGTACTTTTTGAAGTTTAAGAGTCATCACCGTCTCAATCCGAGGCATGGTGTGGCCGGTACCACTCAAAGGGTCTCTATTTTGTTTAAAATGGACACAATTTTAAGTGAAAACAACAACTGACCTACAAAAATCCAACTAAAAGCATTTGTATTGTGTTGATCCTTTAGGAGAACGATCCACGGGTCCTTTGGGATGTGTATGAGTCAACCCCACCTCAATCCTAGGCATAGTGTGACCGGTATCACTCAAAGGGTCTCTATTTTGTTTAAAATGGACACAATTTTCAACGAAAACAACAACCGACCTATAGAAATCCAATGAAACCCATTTGTATTTTGTTGATACTTTAGGAGAACTATCCAAGGGTCCTTTGTGACGTTTATGAGTCATCCCCGCCTCAATATGAGGCATGGTGTGGCCGATATCATTCAAAGGGTCTCTATTTTGTTTAAAATGGACACACTTTTAAGTGAAAACAACAATTGACTTATGGAAATCTGACCAAACACATTCATAATGTGTTCATCCTTTATGAAAAAGATCCATGGGTCCTTTGTGATGTGTACGAGTCAACCCCGCCTCAATCTGAGGCACGAGGTGCCCGCTTGAATCCAATGGTCTCTCTTTTGTTTAAAATGGACACAATTTTAATTGAAAACCACAACTGACCTATGAAAATCCAACCAAACGCATTCGGATTGCCTTGATCTTTTATAATAACGATCCAAGGGTCCTTGGTGACATGTAAGTGTCAACCTTGCATCAATTTGAGGAACGGTGTGGCCGTTACCACTCAAAGGGTCTCTATTTTGTTTAAAATGTACACAATTTTAAGTGAAGACAACAAATGACTTACATAAATTAGACCAAACAAATCCTTATTGAGTGGATACTTTAGTAGAATTATCCACGGGTCTTTCTTGATGTGTACGAGTCATCCTCGCCTCAATCCGAGGCATGGTGTGGCCGGTTTTACACAAAGGGTCTCTCTTTGGTTTAAAATGGACACAATTTTAAGTGCAAACAACAACTGACCTACGGAAATCTGACCAAAAGAATTCAGATTGTGTTGATCTTTTATAATAAAGATCCATGGGTCCTTTGGGACGTGTATGAGTCAACCCCGCTTCAATCCGAGGCACGGTGTGACCGCTATCACTCAAAAGGTCTCTCTTTTGTTTAAAATGGACACAATTTTAAATGAAAACAACAACTGACCTATGAAAATATGACCAAACACATTCATATTGCCTTGATATTTTATACAAACGATCCAACGGTCCTTGGTGATGTGTATGAGTCAACCTTGCCTCAATATGAGGCATGTTGTGGTCGGTACCACTCAAAGGGTCTCTATTTTTTTAAAAAATGTACACAATTTTAAGTGAAAACAACAACTGACCTGTGGAAATCCAACCAAACCCATTCGAATTGTGTTGATCCTTTAGGAGATTGATTCACGGGTCCTTCGTGATGTGTATGAGTCATCCTCACCTCAATATAAGGCACAATGTGTCCGTATCACTCAAAGGGTCTCTATTTTGTTAAAAATGGACACAATTTTCAGTGAAAACAACAACTGACCTACGGAAATCTGACAAAAAACATTCATATTTTGTTGATCCTTTATGATAATGATACATGGGTCCTTTTTGATGTGTACGAGTCAACCCCTCCGCAGTCCGAGGCACAGTGTGGCCGGTATCACTCAAAGGGTTTCTATTTTGTTTAAAATGGACACAATTTTAAGTTAAAACAACAATGACCTATGGAAATCTGGCCAAAACCATTCGGATTGTGTTGATCCTTTAGGAGAACTATCCAAGGGTCCTTTGTAATGTGTAAGAGTCATCCCTGCCTCAATACGAGGAACTATGTGGTCGGTATCACTCCAAGGGTCTCTATTTTGTTTAAAATGTACACAATTTTAGGTCAAAACAACAACTGACCTACGGAAATCCGGCCAAATGCATTCGGATTGTGTTGATCATTTAGGAAAATGATCCACGACTCCTTTCTGATGTGTACGAGTCAACCCCTTCTCAATCCGAGGCACGGTGTGACCGCTATCACTCAAAGGGTCTCTCTTTTGTTTAAAATGGACACAATTTTAATTGAAAACAACAACTGACCTATGGAAATATGACCAAACACATTCAGATTGTGTTGATCCTTTAGGAGAAAGATTCACGGGTCCTTTGTGACATGTATGAGTCAACCCCACCTCAATCCGAGGCACGATGTAAGACCCTGACATTTTATGAGAAATATATATATTTTTATGTCTTATGTTATACGCAACACCAAATAATCTTACACAACACACAATACGGACATGTCTTGCATTACACGCAATCACGACCTTCCTCGATAGCGTGTGTAGTACGCAATACCGGGTTTCACTAAACAACGATATATTATTATGGACTAGCTGTTATGAATATTAATAACTACATTTTGAATTTTATAATATTATTATTCATCTTACACATTTTCTAGAACATGGTAAGAGAACAAAATAAATTTTTCAGGTAAAATAAGTATTTTTCAAAAAATGCAGTTTTGCCGCCTTTTGATAGAGCACCAACATTAAATCTATTTTTTTAAATTTTTATATGTTCAATTTTACAAAATAAAATTCTTCTTATAAATCATTATATAAAAATTTACTTTGGATAAATTTTTGATACTTTTCTGATAACGTTCATATTTTGATGAATAGTAAAAATACGCTAATTTTTAATTAAAAACAACTTTTTCATTGAGATAATTTATATGGTTAAATTATAATATTGAATTAGTTTAAAGTATAAATAGAATATATTTTTACTGTTTAATATAATGTATTTCATTAGCATTAATTTCACATTGAATTCATAGGTAAAAACATTTCAATCTTTGGCAATGTTTTAACTTCTAAAACCCGTTTTCTTAACAACGGGATTAATTTTAATTTAATTACTGAAAATTATGTGTTTTTAATTTTAAAAAATGGATTCCATATTTGGAATCAGTGGATCCAAATTATGTTAATAGGAAACTTTTTATTTTTGGGCATTATGAATAGTAACTACGGTAAATTTTATTTACCATAGTTAAAGGTAAATCGGCTAATTAAGATTATAGAATTACCCTAACACCTGACAAAATCCAATTGGATGAATACAAGTCGACCCATATCACCTAAGGGCCAGACTATATTTATTTCATGTACTTTTTACCATGAAATAATATAATTATTATTAAAACCAAGGAAAGTGACAATATGTCACCCTCTTATATCTTATAAGTATAATAATTTTAATTTAGTGATAAGCTTCATGAAACATAGAATATAAATAGTCTCAAGAAATATAATAAAATTATATACATCATATGAATTTATTTAGAATTTTTAGGGATTAAATAATTATCATTAATTATGACACAATAGTGATGTTGAAATTATTTTATTAATTAAAATATCAAATAAATGGTTCTAAAAATATTAAAATAAATATTATATGAACTATTTAATGTTCTACACTAATTTTCTAGATACATATGACATTTTATGAATCTATTAATGATTTTATTTCGAACATATCTTCTGTATATATTTATTCAAATTCAAATAAATGAATAGTTTCAAAATTGACACTATTGTTATTTTATAAAAATAACATACTATAAAATTGTTTAAAAATCACAAAAATATTTAAAAATTATAAATTAAAATTTATATGGTCTAAAATGTCATAAAGTGTCAAATTATTTAAAATTCACAACACATATGTAATTATTTATGATAATTTAAAATTTAGAATATTATTACCACAAATAACATTAAATTGATAAATAAGGATAAATCAAGTTGATAATGTTTAAAATAAATTCCTAAAATTTCTAAATTTTATTGTTTGATTATATTACAACCCTATATCATCTAATATTTGGATATGAGTCATTTTGGAAGTTTTTAGGTGGGGTTGGGAGTTAATATAAACTAATATTTCTTATATTTCCAAAGGTGCCCCTCTCCTCCATTATAAAAGGGCACCTCCTCCCTATCCTCCTAACATCAATTTGAGCCTTCATGCTCAGACAAAACATGCCCATTTCACTTCCCCACTTCCTTAGAAACCTACTAAAGGTACTGGTCTTCTCAAAATACCAACTCTAGTGCCCTAAGAGAATGTTTAAAGGAGGCACTTCCAGAAAGAGGTAATGCCTTCTACCATTTTCTTCAAGTTCCATTATTCTTCTACTCCCTATTCATTAGTTGTTTCACTATGAAGTAATAACATAAGTATCCCTCATATACTTATATGTTATTATAAATATGAAACAACCCTATTTTACCTCTTATCCATCCTACGGTAAACAAAATCACCGTGCGTGCGTACGTACGAAATACCGTCTCCACGCTGTGGTGTAATATGTTTTCCACCACCACCTTACATGGATGGGTATAATGGTGAAAATAAATAACTATATATTATTATTGTAAAGTGGTATTGATTCTGAAATATTATACATACACTTCAATACAATTCCACGATCATGGGAATGGTATCATCGCTCGTGCGTACGTACGACCTACCGTCTCCACGATGTGATGCGACTCGTTCTATATGATCTTCATTGAATAATGATTATATAAATGAATGGAATGAATGAATATGGTATATATTACACTAATACCATTCTGTAAATGATATATCTATATCCTATAAAGAGTAATAAGAATTTATTCGATAAAACACGCATAAAAACATAAAGCAATAAACACCCGAATAACAAGTAGCAATGAAATATTACTACTATGAAGATACAAATATGAGCATATGTGATATCATAAAATTGAATATGATTCTGTAATAAGTCAATTGACATTATTTAAATCGTATTACAGGAGGTTCATATTCATATGAAGCATATCAGACCTAAGGTAAGGGAAAATCTCACAATCTCATTTTTATCCGAGATTGTTTATACTTCAGAATTTACTGGGGAAAATTTATCATCCACATCCATGTTTCCTAAATATTTAATATTATTTCCATCGACCTAAAATTTTTTAAATCCAATTTTACCCATTGGTGAGTTTTTAGAAAAAGATATGAAAGGAATCTTTTTTCGTTTTTCGTACGAGGTACTTTTTGACTTTTCCGGCCAAAGTACGAGAAGAATGTTTTTTTAACTTATACGGTATGAATGGATTTTTAAAACATTATTTCCATGAAGATTCCTTTAAAAGTTTTCAAGTTTATTTTTAATAAAATTCTTTTAGTTTAAAATTGTATGACATTTTAAGAAAGGAAAAATGTTTTTGAAGTAGAAAAGAAAATTTTCCTCAAGAATGGAGTTCAAGCGTTTTATCAAAATTACTTTCCATCTACGATAATATAGGGTTCTGTTTCTATCACTATTTTTACATTGATTTGATTGTGTTATGATGGAATTATTTTTATGATGTCCTTTTATTTTATGATGGCATGATGTTTAAGAATTCGATTTTTATTACATGGGTTATGCTATGATGTATGATTTATGATCTTGTGGCACACATAAGAATGGTATCATTATGAGATGGGTGGGACCTATATCTCCCTCCAATGCATTGGGCAATGATTTATATCTCATGAGATAGACATGTATGGAAGGTAAGGTTAAACCGGTTCAGTGAAATAGGACTGAAATGAGGAGTGAACTCGGTTCAGAAATGGACTTTGTCCGCTAAGATAGTCTTGGCAATGAGTCTTCACTACTAAGAAATGATTTTCTATGATTATGTGTGTATGCCAGAAAGAATCATGTTTTAAGTTATGATTATTGGGATTACATTTCACTTCTATGATCTATCCCATGTTATGATCTCTTTTGCAGGATAAGATATTCAAAATGTTATGTTCTTATGAATATGATTTGTTTGATATTTCTTTTGTTTACCCTTACTGAGAATTTGAGCTCACCCTTTTGTATGTTTTCTTTTCCCCAGGTCAGGATGAAGGATATTAAGTAGGATATACCAAAAAGGGACTCTAGATATGATGAAATAAATGGGAGACAATGTAGATGATTTATGAACCAGTTGTTTATGTTTCCCAGTTTCTAAAGACACTATACCTATACGGTCCTTTCATGTTTTTGTTATATGTTGTAATAAGTATGGTTCAATTTTGAAGTAATAACCATGTACATAATGTATGGGTCGTTATAGTTGGTATCAGAGGAAAAGTATATTCAACCTTTGGAAACTAGGATGTGAAAGCCTTAGTAAGAAACTTAAGGATATGTCTAAGCATAGAACACAATCTTAGTGTTTTAGAAATGGGAATGAACAACCTATGATAAGACCTTAAGTGTGAAATTTTATTCTTTATTATGTGTTTTTCCTATTATAATTAGTGTTGCTCACACTATTCTTCTTGGTTTTAGTCAATGGCTGGAACCCGAAGGAACCGTGTTAATGCGGAATGTGACGAGAAATGCAATGATTGTCCCCCTGAGAAACCGAACATTATGGGAGCTAGAATGAAAAATCTTGTAGCCATGCTCACACAACTTTATCAAGCTATGAATCATGCAGGACTTACAAACGAGCAAAGGAAGGAGCAAAATTCTGTTGAATCTTTCATGAGGCAGCGTCCACCTTCATTCAGCGGGTCTTCTGATCCATTAGTGGATGAACAATGGATCAGTACCTCTGAGAAGATATTTTCAGTTCTTCAATGTTCTGAACATGATAAAGTCATCTTAGAAGTATATCGTTTGGAAGGTGATGCTGATCAATGGTGGAATATTATTAAGAATACGAGGCAAAGGGATGAAATTGAGTCCATGGAATGGGATGAGTTCAAGAACTTATTTTTCAATAAGAATTTCCCTCGTATTCTTCGAACAATGATGGAGAAAGAGTTTCTTGAACTGAAGCCAAATGATGATGAATCTGTTGGTACCTACGAAGCAAATTTTACAAGACTTTCAAGGTACGCTTCCGGAATTATTATCCTACCTCAGAGTAAGATCGATCGATTATTTAGTGGGTTAAAACCAAGTCTTATAATGGAGTTATCTATAAGGGACTTCAATAGCTACGAGGAAATTGTCCTATGTGCTCTCAAGGTTGAGATGGAGATTGGTGTAACCCATCAGTCACATGGGTTTGATAAGAAGAGGAAAATGGAATTCAAAGGAAAATATAAAGACCGCACTGAAAAGAATATGAGTTTTCCCTTATGCTCAAAGTGTGGAAAGAAACATGGAGGAAATTTTCTTAAGGGGACAAGCAAATGTTATAAGTGTGGAAAAGAAGGTCATCGGGCAATTGAATGTCAAAATAATGGGAAGAATATGTCTAATGATGCAAAAAAGGAAGGGATACATAGACTTCACCTACTACACTTCCATGTTTCAAGTCCAAGGAGATGGGGCATTATGCCAATCAATGCAAAATTCCAAGGGTTGATGATGATGATCGACGTCAACAAACTCTTAAGTCCAGAGACAAAGGAAAGTCACATGCAATTACTATCGGCGATGTGGAGTACGGAAAAGAAGTGGTGAGAGGTACACTTACCATCCACTATAAAGTAGAAAATGTTTTATTTCATTCTATATCCACCCACTCTTTTATTTCTGAAGAATTTTCTAAGGATATCGCCGTATTACCTCAACAATTAGATGTTGAGTTGGCTGTGACATATCCTAATGGAAAAATGATTGCATCAAAAGTTTACAATTATTCTCTGATTGAAGTTTGTGGTAAAGTACTTCCTGGGAATCTTGTGATCCTTCCTATAGTGGAATTTGATGGGATTCTTAGCATGGATTGGCTTTCTTTATATGGATCTCATATCAACTGCCAAAGAAGGGAAGTCACATATCATATTCCATATCTTTCTCTGATCGTCTATCGATGCAAGGATGAACATAACCTTCTAGTGGAAATTTCTTCCATCTTATGGGTCTTGATTCCACTAAATGAAGGTTATTTATCTCAAATGGTTAGAGAGAAACTCATGAATAATAATATTCCCATTGTACGGGAGTTTGATGATGTCTTTCTGGAGGAATTTCCAGGTCTTCCACCAATTCTTGATGTTGAGTTTTCAATAGAACTCGTACCAGGTGCTTTGCCTATTTCAAAGACACCTTATAGAATGGCCCCAATTGAGTTGTAGGAACTGAAGAAGCAACTACAAGAGAATCTTGATAAAGGATTCATACACCCTAGTGCATCACCTTGGGGAGCACCTGTTCTTTTTGTTAAGAAGAAAGATGGATCAATGAGACTCTATATTGATTACAGAGAACATAACAAGATCACTATCAAGAACAAATATCCTCTCCCACGCATTGATGACCTATTTGACCAACTACGCAGAGCCCAATACTTTTCCAAGATTGATCTTCATTCAGGGTATCATCAATTAAAGGTCAAAACGGAGGATATACCAAAGATGGCTTTCCGTACAAGGTATGGACACTATGAATTTATAGTGATGCCATTTGGTCTTACTAATGCCCCTCCTATCTTCATGGATCTGATGAATAGATTCCTTAGACACTATCTTGATCAGTTTTTGGTAGTCTTTATAGATGATATTCTTGTCTATTCAAAGAGCAAGGAAGAACATGAATATCACTTGAGAATTGTATTAAAGACCGTAATAAAGGAGAAGCTTTATTCAAAATTTACCAAGTGTGAATTTTGGCTTCAAAAAGTTTCATTTTTGGGTCACATAATCTCAAAAGAGGGGATATATTTGGATCCAGCAAAAAAAGAGGTTATCGAAAGATGGTCGAGACCAACAAAAGTAACTGAGATCCGAAGTTTTCCTAGTTTGGCTGGATATTACCAACGTTTTTTGAATGATTTTTCAAGGTTATCTAACCCACTCACCAAGTTGACTTGGAAATGAGTTAAGTTTGTTTGGACGGAGGACTGTGAAGAGAATTTCAAGGAGTTGAAAAGAAGGTTATCCAGTGCACCTGTGCTCACACTACCTTGCAGTGGAGAAAGGTTTGTGATCTACAGTGATGCATCCAAGAAGGGACTGGGGTGTGTTCTCATGCAAAATGATATGGTGATAGCTTATGCCTCATGACAGTTGAACATCCATGAGCAAAATTACCCAACTCATGATTTGGAGTTAGCTGCGGTAATCTATTCATTAACGATTTGGAGGCATTATCTTTATGGTGAAAGGTGTGATATTTATACTGATCATAAAAGTTTAAAGTATATTTTCACACAAAAGGAGCTTAATATGTGTCAAAGAAGATGGTTGGAGATGATTAAGAATTATGACTGCTCAATTCATTATCACCCTGGGAAAGCAAACAAGGTGGCAGACACATTAAGTCAACAAGACCATGCTAGCTTATGCATGATGAGGATCACAAAAGATCCAATATTTATGGATTTAAAAAGGATGGATCTTTGAATTATAATGGAAGGGGAAAAATTATATCTTTCTCAAATGAACTATCAACCATATATACACATGAAGATTAAAGTGGCACAGAAAGAAGATGTAGAGTTACAAAAGAAGGTGAGAAATGTTCCTGAATTCAACCTTGATTGTAATGGGATAATAAGGTTCATGAATCGGTTTTGTGTTCCTCCCATCCTAGAATTAAAGAAGGAGCTACTGGATGAGTCTCATAGTTCTTCATTCTCTATTCATCCTGGAAGCACGAAGATGTATAGGGACCAGAAAGAGTACTTCTGGTGGGATGGCATGAAAAGTGATGTTGCTGAATATGTCTCTCGATGCTTGGTTTGTCAGCAAGTTAAAGCTGAGAGACAAAAGTCCAAGGGAATGTTACATCCATTACCCATACCGGAATGGAAATGTGAAAAATCACTATGGAATTTGTCATCGGACTTCATAAAACATCCAAAGGAAAAAATACTATCTAGGTTATAGTTGATCATCTTACGAAGTCGGCACACTTCATTTCTATTAGAGAAGATTTTTCTCTTGATTATATTGCCAGGATATATATAAAGGAAGTGGTAAGATTTCATGGAGTACCACTTTCCATTATATCTGATCGGGATCCGAGTTTTACCTCGAAATTCTGGCGAAGTCTTCAGTATGCTCTAGATACAGAGTTGAGTTTCAGCACTGCCTACCATCCTCAGACAGACGGTCAGTCTGATAGGACAATTAAAACTCTAGAAGAAATGTTGAGAGCTTGATCTATGGATTTCAAATGTCGTTGGGATCAACACCTATCATTGGTGGAATTTTCTTATAATAATATCTTTCACTCGAGTATTCATATGGCTCCTTATGAAGCCCTCTGTGGAAAGAAATGCAGAACCCCAACTTGTTGGGATGAAGTTGGGGAAAGAAAGCTAATAGGACCTGATCTTTTTGATGAGATGGCAGAAAAGGTCCGATCTATTCAACAACACATGAGAGCAGGTCAATTTCGACAAAAAATCTATGCCGATAACCGAAGAAAAGACCTATATTTTGAAGTGGTTGATAAAGTGTTCTTACAAATATCGCCTTGGAAGAGGGTAATGAGATTTGGAAAGAAGGGAAAGTTGAGCCCTAGATATATCGGGCCTTTCGAAATACTGGATCGTGTTGGGATGGTAGCTTACCGATTGGCGCTTCCACCAAATCACTCTCATGTTCACGATGTGTTCCATGTATCTCTCCTGAGAAAGTACATACCCGATCCTTCACATGTACTCAGCTCAGAAGTTGTACCGCTGGAGCAAGATCTTTCTTATGAAGAACAGCCGATAGAGATTCTGGATCGTATCGAAAAATTCCTATGGAACAAGACCACTCGCTTGGCGAAAGTTTTATGGAGGAACCACCAATTAGAAGAAGCTACATGAGATCTTGGGGATATGATGAGGGAGAGGTATCCTCATCTGTTTGTAATGAAGTGACGAATTTCGATGGAAAAAATCATTTTAAGGGGGGTAGAATGTTACACCTTGATATTTTATGAGAAATACTTTTTTATGTCTTATGTTATACACAACACCAAATGAATCTTTCACCACACACAATACTTACTTGGCTTGCATTACACGCAATCACGACCTTTCTTGATAGCGTGTGTAGTACGCAATACCAGGTTTCACTAAACAACGATATATTATTATGGACTAGCCATTATGAATAGTATAAAATACATTTTGAATTTTATAACATTATTATTCATCTTACACATTTTCTGGAACATGGTAAGATAAAAAAATAAATTTTTCGGGTAAAATAAGTATTTTTTAAAAAATGCAGTTTTACGACCTTTTGATGGAGCACCCACATTAAATCTAGTTTTTGACATGTTTATAAGTTAAATTTGACAAAATAAAATTCTTATTTGGAATCAGGATATAAAAGTTTACTTTGGATAAATTTTTTAAACTTTTCTGATAACTTTCATATTTTGATGAATAGTAAAAATACGCTAATTTTTAATTAAATACAACTTTTTTCATTGAGATAATTTATATGGTTAAATTATAATATTGAATGGTTTTAAAGTATAAATAGAATATATTTTTACCCTTTAATATAATGTATGTCATTAGCATTAATTTCACATTGAATTCATAGGTAAAAACATTTCAATCTTTGGCAATGATTTAACTTCTAAAACCTGTTTTCTTAACAACAGGATTAATTTTAAATTAATTACTGCAACTTATGTGTTTTGAATTTTAAAAAATGTATTCCATATTTGGAATCATTGGGTCCAAATTATGTTAATGAGCTATTTCTTATTTTTGGGCATTATGAATAGTAACTACGGTAAATTTTATTTACCATAGTTAAAGGTAAATCGGGTAATTAAGGGTAAATATAAGATTATAAAATTACCCTAACACCTGCCAAAATCATATTGGATGAATAAAAGTTGACCCATATCACCTAAGGGCCGGACTATATTTATTTCATGGACTTTTGACCATGAAATAATATAATTATTATTAAAACCAAGGAAAGTGACAATATGTCACTCTCTTAAATATTATAAGTATAATAATTTTAATTTAGTGATAAACTTCATGAAAATTAGGATATAAATAGTCTAAAGAAATTTAATAAAATTATATACATCATATGAATTTATTTAAAATTTTTAGGGATTAAATAATTATCATTAATTATGACATAATAGTGATGTTGAAATTATTTTATTAATTAAAATATCAAATAAATGGTTTTAAGAATATTAAAATAAATATTATATGAACTATTTAATGTGCTCCACTAATTTTATAGATACATATGACATTTTATGAATCTATTAAATATTTTATATAGAACATATCTTCTGTATATATTTTATTCAAATTCAAATAAATGAATAGTGTCAAAATTGACACTATTTTTATTTTATAAAAATAACATATTATAAAATTGTTTAAAAATCACAAAAATATTTAAAAATTATAAATTAAAATTTATATGGTCAAAAATGTCATAAACTGTCAAATTATGGAAAATTCAAAACACATATGTAATTATTTATGATAATTTAAAATTTAGAATATTATTACCACAAATAACATTAAATTGATAAATTAGGATAAATCAAGTTGATAATGTTTAAAATAAATTCCTAACATGTCTAAATTTTATTGGTTGATGAGATTACAACCCTATCTCATCTAATATTCGGATATGAGTCATGTTTTAAGTTTTTAAGTGGGGTTGGGATTTAATATAAACTAATATTTCTTATATTTCCAAAGGTTCTCCTCTCCTCCCTTATAAAAGGGAACCTCCCCCTCTCCTCCTCACTCCAATTTGAGCCTTCATGCTCAGCCAAACCCTGCCCATTTCACTTCCCCACATCCTTATAAACCAACTAGAGGTACTGGTCTTCTCAAAAGACCAACTCTAGTTCCTTAAGAGAATGTTTAAAGGAGTGATAGAACAAATATTTTCAATTAATTTATATTGAATATCACTGTTTTATACTCACAAAAGTGATCCTCTAAGATGAATTGTTTCATTTTTATGATTTTGGTGTTATTTTGAGCTGAATAGTAAAAATTGGCCATTTTGGACTTTTAACAGTTTTAACTTATTTATGTAGTTTGGACATAACATTATCTACATTGATCCGAATTGCAAAATTATTTCCTTTAAAGATTCTAAACATCCAGGGCTTCATTTACTATTTTTGGACTAAAAGCTGAATCGACCATATGGAAGCTCAAAAGAATCTCACAAGTTGGATCAAGAAAACTATTTCCAGTTCTGCCTAGTTTTGGTGTGGGATCCATCACTCATCCATTGTGGGCCAACTCTTGCAAAATTTGGTGGCTGGACGCGGAAGGAGTTTTGGAGAATCTTTTATTAAGGAAGCACCGCGGGATTCGTCCGTTTGAGGGTCCATTAAAACTTCCTAATCCGGGGTTTGACGTTTTGGAGATTCTGACTGGACAAAATAAATGATCAGAGTAAAAAGGCCATAACTCTCGGCATACCTATCAATATCCGCTGAGATTTTGATGGGACACGGCCAAGACAATTATGAACAACATTGAAGAAGGTCTCAACGCGTGAAGAGATAATTTATTGGTTCCAAAACGCGACAAAATTTGGAGGACAGAAATCTGGCTATAAAAGGAGGAGAGCTCCTCCTCCTCCTCAACACATCTCATTCTCCATCCCATTCCTTCTGGGACACCAAGGAGAAGAACTTATCAGCTTTTTCATTTATTTATTTTATTTTTAAATGTCTCTCCTCTCCTGCATTATCTCTCTTACCCCATCCATGGAGGGGTAGTTTCATTTGAGTGATCGGAAAGAGGGGAGGCTGGACCTATGTGTTGTGTTTGAGTTTTTGTGCTTGAAATGAATAAAATTTGTTCTTCTTTATTATTATGGTTTCAATTCATGATTTAGTATTAAATTCCGAATGCGGTTGTGTTAAGGTTTTTATTCTGAAATTATAAATTTCTTTGGTCGATGATCACATCTCCCTCCACCCAATTCTAATCTGTATACGGTGGAACATGATTAGGGTTGGGTGGTGATTGCTTGACGGTTGTCAAGCACGTGTGTAGGATTGTATGTTGAAATCTTGGTTTATTAGGGAACAACAATTCCAGGTCTGGGATTGCTCTAATTAATCAAGAGACCTTTTACAACCCTAAACACATTGGAAGGAGGATAGACCAATCTAAGGTTTTAGAAAGGAAAATTCTCATCACATCTCTCTTACCCGTTTAAGGAAGAAGAAGAGATAAAAATTGTAAACCATGATGGAACAACACTAAGTCTAGCCGAACCCAATCCGATCACCGTCTTTATCATTTCTTAAAATCAATCAATTTCTGTTTTTTGTTTCTCTCATAGTCATTCAAATTAATTAAAACCAATCTTTTTACGAAGACCAACAAAAAAGTGACAACCTTGTTTTGTGTGCACTCCTCTTCGGGAGACTACCTAGGATCAACTGCTATACTATACTTAGGTAAATAAAATATTTTTTTTTCATGCCCCACGACAGGCGTGCGCCAAACTTGGCGCCGTTTCCGGGGAGGCAGTGCCTCAAATATTTTGTTTTTTTAAAAAAAAATCTATTTTGAATGACCCGAAGTTCAAATAGAAATTTATTAGAATTCGATCTAGAAATTGAGCGCACAATAACCAAATTGAAAAATCAAAATCTTCCCAAATAATTTGAAGAAATAAATCTCACCGATTCAAGTGATACCTTGAGTGAAGACTTTGATCCTTTAATAATGGCTGTAAATCCCAACCGAACCCTACGTGACATCTGTGCACCTCAATTTGTCAATCAAAATTATCAACTTGCAATTCCTGCCTTAGAAAATGATTTGGAATTGCGAAGTAACATGATCCAAGTGCTTCCTAAATTTCATGGTCTTGCAGGTGAAGACCTGAATCGACATATTCAAGAATTTACCTATGTCTGCTCCAGCTTCAAACCTCGAGCAGTCGCGGAAGAGCATGTGAAGTGGGGGGCTTTCCCCTTCTCACTAGAGGGAGCAGCAAAGGAATGGTTGTACAATCTACAACCGGGGGAGATCAGTGACTGGGAAGATCTAAAAAAATGCTTTCTACAAAGATTCTTCCCAACATCTAGGAGCACTGCAATAAAGAAGGAGATTTATGTCATCCATCAATCAACTAGAGAAACACTCTACGAATACTGGGAACGTTTCAAGAAGATTTTTGCAAGTTGTCCACACCAAGAAATAGAAGAGGATCAATTCCTATTGTGCTTCTACCAAGGATTGCTTGACAATGAGAGGAATCTACTAGATGCCTCGTCGGGAGGAGCCCTCATTGATAAATCACCTGCAGATATACGAATTATGATTGAAAATATTGCACAAAATTCACAGCAGTTTGGAACCTGAGGTACGATCACCAGAGGAATCCATGAGGTAAGAACATCTGATTCAGTAGATTTAATTAGGAATAAAATGGGTGAACTCACCAGGTTGGTGCGATAAATAGCTGTGAACCATGTGAAGGAACAACAAGGACCGAATCAGGTATGTGGTTTATGCTCTTCTAATTCTCATTACACTGATCAATGTCCAGAAGTGCAGGGGACAGAAAGTTGTGCTGCAACCTATCAACAAAGGCAATACCAACCGCAAACCCAACCAGGGTATGGGTTTCAACAGAACCAAGCCAGAGCACCTTTTCAGCAGCAATATCAGAACCCGATAGCATTCCAACAACCTTATTAGAAGCCCTTCCAACAAAAACAAAATTTTCAACCACCACCTTTCTAGCGGAATTATTATGAGCAACCATCCACAAGTGCACCGACAAATGAAGACCAACAACTGAAGACAAGAGTTGCAAGAATAGAAGATAAGATGGACAAGCTAGCTGATCAATTTGCAAGCATTATGGATGCTCTCACCAAGAACCAAGGTAAGCTTCCTGCACAAACAATTCCCAATCCAAAGGAGAATGTTAGTGCAATCACAACCTGAAGCGGGAAGGAACTCAAACCACTAGAACAATATGAGGAGGATGAATCTAGGGAACCTGGTGAAGCTCGTCATGTCCAACCAAAAGATGGAGTCAACAACAAATTAGAAAGAACAAGGTTCAAGAAAGAAAGACTAGAAACACCATTGCAGAAAAAACAAAGGGAGAAAAAGGATATTCCAGCACCATTCCCATCAGCATTGGTTGAGTCAAAGAAGGGAGAAGAAGAACGACTTCAACGGGAAATTTAGGAAACATTCCGAAAAGTTGAGATTAACATTCCACTACTGGATGCAATCAGTAAAATCCCTAAATATGAAAAATTTCTGAAGGAGCTATGTACTAAAAGAAAGAGGCTGGATGGAAATGAAATAATCAACTTAGGAAGAAGTGTCTCAGCATTGATCACACCACCGATACCGCAAAAATGTCAAGATCCAGGGACATTCTCTATTCCCTGCACTATCGGTTCATTAAATTTTACTGATGCACTATGTGATCTTGGAGCTTTGATAAATGTGATGCCTCACTCTGTGTTTTCATCTTTTCAGATCGGAGAACTAAAATCAACTCGGGTGGTGGTACAATTAGCAAAAAGATCCACCGTTTTCCCAGCTGGAGTCATTGAATATGTACTTGTAGGAGTGAGAGGATTAATTTTTCCAGTAGACTTTTATGTCCTTACCATGGAGGAAGACCGAGCACCATCCCAATCTCCCATCATCCTAGGGAGACCATTCCTGAAAACAGCAAGGACAATCATCAACGTGCATGAAGGAACACTCACCATGGAGCTTGGAGATAGTACGGTACACTTCAATATTCTTGATACGATGAAACACTCATCCAACAATCACTCACTTTATGCAATCTCCCATGATGAAGGTATAGAACCAATTGAAGACTCAGGTATGCTTCATGACTTTTTATCTGTGGGAGAACACTCTTCATTTGAATTTTATAACTCCCATGAACCTGGAAATTCTGATATCATGTTGGAGGATGAGGTAAAATTTGATTTTTTCGATGATTTATTAAAAGGAAGTGAGATTATTCCTGAGAATTCAACATTAGAAGTAGGAAACCTAAATTCAATATCATCCCTTGAACAACCCCCATGTTTAGAGCTGAAGCCTTTGCCATGTGACTTGAAGTATGCTTACCTAATGGAAGGAGAGAAATTGCCAGTAATCATTGCCAATAACCTATCCCATTCACAAGAACAAACATTGATTGACCTTCTCAAAAGGAATGTAAAAGCTATAGGATGGAGTTTAGGTGATATTCCTGGAATCAACCCTAAGGTATGCTCTCACAGGATATTTTTAGAAAGTGAATCTCGGCCAGTTAGACAACCTCAAAGAAGACTCAATCCCACAATCATGGAGGTTGTTAAGAAAGAGATTGAGAAATTGTTAGCAGCTGATATCATTTACCCAATCTCTGATTCTCAATGGGTCAGCCCAATTCATGTAGTCCCCAAGAAAACTGGCCTGACCACTGTTACAAATGAAAGAAATGAACTGATCCCCATGAGAATACAAAATAGCTGGAGAGTGTGTATAGATTACAGGAAGCTAAATCAAGTTACCAGAAAAGATCACTTTCCTATTCCATTCATTGATCAGATGCTTGAAAGGTTAGCTGGAAATACTCATTACTGTTTTTTAGATGGATTCTCAGGATATTTTCAGGTACCAATTGCACCAGAAGACCAGGAGAAGACAACCTTCACCTGCCCTTTTGGAACATTCTCCTACAAAAGGATGCCTTTCGGGCTATGCAATGCCCCAGGTACATTTGAACGGTGTATGGTGAGTATTTTCTCGGACCACATTGAGGATTGCTTGGAGGTGTTTCTTGATGATTTCACAGGTTTTGGAAATTCATTTGATCATTTCTTGGGAAATTTGGAAAAAGTTTTGAAAACATGTATTGAAAAGAACCTTGTCTTAAATTTCGAAAAATGTCATTTCATGGTTGAAAAAGGGATAGTGTTGGGGCAAATAATTTCACAAAATGGGATTGAGGTTGATAAATCAAAAGTTAATGTAATAAATTCCTTTCCATATCCAACTTGTGTCAAACATGTTAGATCCTTTTTAGGGCATGCAGGATTTTACAGAAGATTCATCAAGGATTTCAGTAAGATTTCTCTCCCTCTCTCAAGATTACTTTTAAAGGATGATAACTTTAATTTTGATTGTGCGTGTAGGGAATCATTTTATGAATTAAAGGAAAGGCTGATAACACCACCAATAATGCAGCCACCCAATTGGGATTACCCTTTTCAGATACTTTGTGATGCATCCAACCAAGCAGTGGGAGCCGCTCTATCACAGAGAATTGACAACAAGCCTCAAGTCATCTCCTATGCATCAAGGACCTTGGATGAAACACAAATAAATTACACAACCACAGAGAAGGAGTTCCTCGCAGTCGTTTTTGCACTAGATAAATTCCGATCATATCTTCTGGGCACTAAAGTTGTTGTTTTTTCTGATCATGTAGCTCTTAGGTACTTAATGAAAAAGGCGGATGCTAAACCACGGTTGGTGAGATGGATGCTACTCTTACAAGAGTTCAATTTGGAAATCAAAGATAAGAAGGGGACTGAAAATCAAGTGGCTGATCATCTGAGTCGACTACCCCACACCGCTGAAACAGAAATACCAAAGCAGAACCCACTTAATGATGAGCTTCCTGGAGAACAACTCTACATCATCAATAGTGAAGTACCATGGTATGCCAACATTGTCAACTATTTGGTAACATCTCAGGTACCCTCTCATCTAAGCTCTCATCAACAACATAATCTTAAATCTGAATCAAGATTTTACATTTGGGAAGATCTGTTTCTGTGGAAAATTTGTAATGATCAAATCATAAGAAGATGCTTTCCAAGAAGTGAAATTGAATCAGTGTTTGAATTTTGTCATAAATTATCTTGTGGAGGCCACTTTGGACCTCATAGGACTGCCCGAAAAAGTTTTAGAATCTGGTCTCTACTGTCCCACCTTATTCAAGGATGCATATGAATTTTGTAAAAGATGTGAAAAATGTAAATTTTCTGGTAACATATCCAAACGACATGAAATTCCACAAAAACCAATAACCTTTTGTGAAATTTTTGAAGTTTGGGGCATAGATTTAATGGGACGATTCCCAATGTCATTTGGAAATTCATATATTCTTTTGGCTGTAGACTATGTTTCAAAATTGGTGGAAGCAAAAGCAACCAGAACTGATGATGCAAAAGTTGTTTGTGATTTTGTTAGGGCTAACATTTTCTGTAGGTTTGGCGTGCCACGAGCAGTCATCAGTGATCAGGGAACTCATTTCTGCAACAGTAAAATGGATGCATTGCGGAAGAAGTATGGGGTGCATCATAGAACATCTACCCCATACCATCCCCAAACAAATGGACAAGAAGAAGTCTCTAATAGAGAAATCAAATCCATTCTGGAGAAGAATATTAAACCCAACCGGAAGGACTGGAGCCAAAAGTTAGATGATACATTATGGGCATACAGAACGGCCTACAAAACACCTATAGGGATGAGTCCCTATAGATTGATCTATGGAAAGAGTTGCCACCTTCCTGTGGAGTTGGAGCATAGAGCCTACTGGGCGGTCAGAGAGATGAATCTGGACCTTGAGAAAGATGGGAAAGAAAGAAGATTACAGTTGCAATAGTTTGAGGAAATTAGAAGGAATCTTTTGAAAACTCAATGATCTATAAAGAGAGAACAAGGATGGCCCATGACAAGATAATTCAACCAAGAACCTTCAACCCTGGAGATCACGTGTTACTCTTCAAATCCATACTTAAGCTTATGCCAGGTAAACTTCATTCCGGATGGGAAGGCCCCTTTACTATTATTCATGTATATCCCTTTGGTGCTGTGAAGATTCAAAAGGAAGGAGGAGGAAACCCATTCACTATAAATGGGCAGAGGCTGAAGAAGTTCCATGGGACTGTACCTCAAGAACCAGTGGAGGATATCACACTCCTTCACCCTGAATAAAAATGAACACCTACCAGGTTGCATCATTCCTTTACACTTGATTAAATGCAGTAACTCCAACTTTTTGAAACATACATAAAAAATTCCATTTACATGCATTGAGGACATTGCATCAATTAAGTGTGGGGGAGGAAATCTTGTAGTCCAGGATATTTTTTCAAAAAAATTTAATTTTTGTTTTTTTTGTTTTGTCAAGCCAACGACATTAAACAAAGGCGCTACCGGGAGGCAACCCGCATTTTCCCCCATTTTCCACTTGTCTTCTTAGTCATTTACCAGCATGATTGAACGGACCTGCACTATCAATTGTTTTCATTTTTTTCAGGTCCATTAATGAAGAGGGTGTAGTGGGATTATACGTCATGAAGAAAAGGATCCATTTGAGAGGGGAGTATGAGTTTCAATTCTATATTATCCGAATTTATTCCCTACATTTTTAGTCTTTTAAAGAATTAATCAAAAAAAGGCATGCCCACGCTTGAATTCATGTTTTACTTGACATCTCTAGGAGACATGAGTTTCATTTAAATCCAATGATTCTATGTTTTAGATTTCAATGTTTATGAGATTGAATGATTAAAATGGATAATTGGATGATTAAATTGAAGCAAGGATATTGAAATAATGACTCATGATTTAAGGGAATTAATTGATTCATGTAAATGAAATTTCCCTTCCATTTTTCATTCTTTGAATTTATGAAATTCATGTGAATTAATTTGTTATTATTAATCATGCCATGAGTGATTGTCCAATATCATATTCTCATTCCTGAGAGTATTTCTAGACCAAATTTTTCCTATTTTATCTTGAACATATTTCTTGAGTGATCTTGGGACGTGCCACCTGCTAGAACTTGTATTGAAACTTGTCAAAGCTATGACTGTACAAAACCACATTTAAAATGATTGAGGCATCTCTTTGGCTAGCCACATTTTATCCTAAGACCCACCTTTACATTTATCCTTTGTAAGCCCTTAGATGCCATGAATTTCCTTATAGGTTTAAGCCACATTACAATCCAATTTTTCCTTACCTACCTGCACTTTAAGTATTTTTGCACGGTTATTTCAAGTTTGAGTGTGGGGGAAGGGCCTTTCGTGTGTGTTCCTTGGGATATGTATCATTTTTGGGTGGTGTAATGTGTGTGTCATCATTTTGGGCAATGTATTATTAGAAAATTGTGCATGAGTCATCATTTCATTATGCTTCTTTCATTTCATCCGGTTCTCCATAAAAAAAAGAAGAAAAAAAATAAAAATAAAGCTGTGCCTTTCTAGAGCTTTACACAAAAAAAAATAAAGTTGTGCCTTTCTGGAGCTTTACAAAAAAATAGGGATAACTTGGATGATATCATTCTTTGTAATCATTTATTGACTCATGACCCATGTCATTGAAAGTGGAGTGGTGTTGTGATTCACATTTCAAGGGGACTTGAGTGAGGTTCATCTTGTGTTTTCACTTGATTAATCATGCATTGTACTTAAGAGTCAAACCTCCTACTTCTGGCCTTAAATTATTTCAATCATTTACCCACCAACCCTAAGCCACAGAGTCATTTGAACTTTTATTGCAAGTCCTCATGATTTTATGTGTGTTTTGTCTTTACAAAGTGGAGAAAGTAGTTACTTTACAAGCCTATGGATAAGGAGCATGTTCTCATGATATGAGCATAACTCCATTATTAATTGTATCATGAGTGATGAGAGAAAATATTCAAAAGTGAGGTAGGTCATGATTTGGCATGTTTAATAACAATAAATTGAGAAGCTTGAATGAATGAAAGGAGAAGCTTCATTATTTTTCAAAGGGGAAAAGTAAAATGCATGAATTGATTGTTTCTTTGAAAAATGGGAAATTAAATTGGTATTTTTGTGGAACTAGAAAATTTGATAGGACATTGATAATCATTTGATTTTATTCCATTTGAAATTTAAATATTGGTGACATTGGTGTCCTTTGAATTCCATGTTGAGATTTTATGCTTGAGGACAAGCATAGTTTAAGTGTGGGGGAATTGATAGAACAAATATTTTCAATTAATTTATATTGAATATCACTGTTTTAAACTCACAAAAGTGTTCCTCTAAGATTAATTGTTTCATTTTTATGATTTTGGTGTTATTTTGAGATGAATAGTAAAAATTGGCCATTTTGGATTTTTAACAGTTTTAAATTATTTATGTAGTTTGGCCATAACATTACATACATTGATCCGAATTGCAAAATTTTTTCTTTTACAGATTCTACTCATCCAGGGATTCATTTACTATTTTTGGACTAAAAGCTGAATCGGCCATATGGAAGCCCAAAAGAAGCTCACAAGTTGGCTCAATAAAACTGTTTCCAGTTCTGCCTAGTTTTGGTGTGGGATCTATAACTCATCCATTGTGGGCCCAAAGCTTTCAAAATTAGGTGGGTGGACGAAAAAGACGTTTTTGAGAATCTTTTATTAAGGAAGCACCTCGGGATTCGTCCGTTTGAGGGTCCATTAAAGCTGCCTAATCTGGGGTTTGACGTTTTGGAGATTCTGACTGGACATAATAAATGATCAGAGTAAAAAGGCCATAACTCTCGGCCTACATGTCCAAATCCGCTGAGGGTTTTAGGGGACACGGCCAAGACAATTATGAACAACATTGAAGAAGGTCTCAATGCGTGAAGATATCATTTATTGGGTCAAAAACGCGACAACATTTGGATGACAGAAATCAGGCTATAAAAGGAGGAGAGCTCCTCCTCCTCAACACATCTCATTCTCCATCCCATTCCTTCTGGGACACCAAGGAAAAGAACTTCTCAGCTTTTTCTTTTATTTCTTTTATTTTTAAATGTCTCTCCTCTCCCGCATTATCTCTCTTACCCCATCCATGGAGGGGTAGTATCATTTGAGTGATCAGAAAGAGGGGAGGCTGGACCTATGTGTTGTGTTTGAGTTTTTGTGCTTCAAATGAATAAAATTTGTTCTTCTTTCTTCTTATGGTTTCAATTCATAATTCAGTATTAAATTCTGAATGTGGATGCGTTAAGGTTTTTATTCTGAAATTATGAATTGCTTTGGTCGACGATCACATCTCCCTCCACCCAATTCTAATCTGTATACGATGGAACATGATTAGGGTTGGGTGGTGATTGCTCGACGGTTGTCAAGCACGTGTGTAGGATTGTATGTTGAAATCTTGGTTTATTAAGGAACAACAATTCCAGGTCTGGGATTGCTCTAATTAATCAAGAGACCTTCTACAACCCTAAACACATTGGAAGGAGGATAGACCAATCTAAGGTTTTAGAAAGGAAAATTCTCATCACATCTCTCTTACCAATTTAAGGAAGAAGAAGAGATAAAAATTGTAAACCATGATGGCACAACACTAAGTCTAGGCGAACCCAATCCGATCACCGTCTTTATCATTTGTTAAAATCAATCAATTTCTGTTGTTTTCTCTCTCATAGTCATTCAAATTAATTAAAACCAATCTTTTTACGAAAACCAACAAAAAAAGTGACAAACTTGTTTTGTGTGCACTCCTCTTCGGGAGACTACCTAGGATCAACTACTATACTATAATTAGGTAAATAAAATATTGTTTTTCTATGCCCCATGATAGGCGTGCGTCAAAGAGGCACTTTGAGAAAGAGGTAATACCTTCTACCATTTTCATCAAGTTCCATTATTCTTATACTCCCTCTTCTTTAGTTGTTTCATTATGAATTAATAACATCAGTATCCCTAATATACTGATATATTATTATAAATATGAAATAACCCTATTTCAACTTTTATCCATCCTACGGTAAACAAAATCACCGCGCATGCGTAAGCATGGAATACCATCTCCACACCGTGGTGTAATATTTTTTCCACCACCACCTTACTTGGATGGGTATAATGGTGCAAATAAATAACTATATATGATTTTTGAAAAGTGGTATTGATTCTAAAATATTATACAAACACTTCAATACAATTCCACGATCATGGGAATGATATTATCGCTCGTGCGTACGTACGACCTACCATCTCCACGATGTGATGCGACTCATTCTATATGATATTCATTGAATAATGATTATATAAATGAATTGAATGAATTAATATGATATATATTACACTAATACCATTCTTTAAATGATATATCTATATCCTATAAAGAGTAATAAGAATTTATTCGATAAAACACGCATAAGAACATAAAGCAATAAACACCCGAATAACAAGTAGCAATGAAATATTACTACTAAGAAGATACAAATATGACCATATATGATATCATAACAATGAATATCATTCTATAATAAGTCAATTGAAATTATCTAAGCCATATTACATGATGTTCAGATTCATACGAAGTATATCAGACCTAAGGTAAGGGAAAATCTCACAATTTCATTTTTATCCAAGATTGTTTATACTTCAGAATTTACTGGGGAATATTTATCATCCACATCCATGTTTCCTCAATATGTAATATTATTTCCATCCACCTACAATTGTTTAAATCCAATTTTACCCATTGGTGAGTTTTTAGTAAAAGATATGAAAGGAACCTTTTGACTTTTTTCGTACGAGGTACTTTTTGACTTTTCTAGCCAAAGTATGAGAAGAATGTTTTTTAACTTATACGACATGAATGAATTTTTAGAAAATTATTTCCAGGAAGCTTCCTTTAAAAGTTTTAAAGTTTATTTTTAATCAACTTTTTTTAGTTTAAAATTTTAGGAAATTTTAAGAAAGGAAAAAAAAATTTTGAAGTAGAAAGGATATTTTCCTCAAGAATGGAGTTCAAGCGTTTTATCAAAATTATTTTCCATATAAGATAATATAGGGTTATGTTTCAATCCCTATTTTTACATTGATTTGATTATGTTATGATGGAATTATTTTTATGATGTCCTTTTATCTTATGATGGCATGATGTATAAGAATCCCATTTTTATTACATGGGTTATGCTATGATGTATGATTTATGATCTGGTGGCACACACAAGAATGGTATAATTATGAGATGGGTGGGACCTATATCTCCCTACAATGCAATGGGTAAAGATTTATATCTCATAAGATAGACATGGCTGGAAAGGCAGGTTAAACCGGTTCAGTGAAACAGGACTGAAACGAGGAGTGAACTCGGTTCCGAAATGGACTTTGTCCGCTAAGATAGTCTTGGAAATGAGTCTTGAATATTAAGAAATGATTTTCTATGATTATGTGTGTATGACAAAAAGCTTCATGTTTTAAGTTATGATTACTAGGATTACATTTCACTTCTATGATTTATCCCATGTTATGATCTCTTTTGCAGGATAAGATTTTCAAAATATTATGTTCTTATGAATATGATATGTTTGATATTTCTTTTGTTTACCCTTAATAAGCATTTGACCTCACCCTTTTTTATGTTTTCTTTTCCCCAGGTTAGGAAGAAGGATATTAATTAGGATATTCCAAAAAGGGACTCTAGATATGATGAAATAAATGGGAGACAACGTAGATGATTTATGAACCTATTTTTTATGTTTCCCTTTTTCTAAAGACACTATACTTATACGGTCCTTTCATGGTTTTGTTATATGTTGTAATAAGTATGCTTCAATTTTGAAGTAATAACCATGTATGTAAAGTATGGGTCTTTATAGTTGGTATCAGAGGAAAGGTATAGTCAACCTTTGGAAACTAGGATGTGAAAGCCTTAGTAAGAAACCTAAGGATATGTCTAAACATAGAACACAATAATAGTGTTTTAGAAACGGCCATGAACTACCTATGATAAGACCTTAAGTGTGAAATTTTATTCTTGATTATGTGGTTTTCCTATTATAATTAGTGTTGCTCACACTATTCTTCTTGGTATTAGTCAATGGTTGGAACCTGAAGGAACCGTGTTAATGTGGAATGCGACGGGCAATGAAATGATTGTCCCCCTGAGCAACCTAACGTTATGGGAGCTAGAATGCAAAATCTTGTAGCCATGCTCACACAACTTTCTCAATCTATGAATCATGAAGGACTTCCAAACGAGCAAAGGAAAGAGCAACATTCTGTTGAATCCTTCATGAGGCAGCGTCCACCTTCATTTAGCAGGTCTTCTGATCCATTAGTGGATGAACAATGGATCAGTACCACAGAAAAGATATTTTCTGTTCTTCAATGTTCTGAACATGATAAAGTCATCTTAGCAGTATAATGTTTTGAAGGTGATGCTGATCAATGGTGGAATCTAATTAAGAATACGAGGCAAAGGGATTAAATTGAGTCCATGGAATGGGAAAAGTTCAAGAACTTATTTTTCAATAAGTATTTCCCTCGTATTCTTCAAACAAAGATGGTGAAAAAGTTTCTCAAACTAAAGAAAAAGGATGATGAATCCATTGGTACCTAGGAAGAAAATTTTACAAGACTTTCAAGGTACGCTTCCGGAATTATTATCCAACCTGAGAGTAAGATCGATTGATTCTTTAGTGGCTTAAAACCAAGTCTTCGAAGGGAATTAGCCATAAGGGACTTCAATAGCTAGGAGGAAATTTTTCGATGTGCTCTCAAGGTTGATATGGAGATTGGTGTAACCTATCAGTCACATTGGTTTGATAAGAAGAGGAAAATGGAATTAAAAGGAAAATATAAAGACCACACTGAAAAGAAGATGAGTTTTCAACTATGCTCAATGTGTGGAAAGAAACATGGAGGAAATTGTCTTAAGGGGACAAGCAAATCTTATAAGTGTGGAAAAGAAGGTCATCAGGCAATTGAATGTCGAAATAAATAGAAGAAGATGTCTAATGATGTAAACAAAGGAAGGGATACACAGAATGCACCTACTAAACTTCAATGTTTCAAATGAAAAGAGATGGGGAATTATGCCAATCAATTCCCAATTCCAAGGGTTGATGATGACGATCGACGTCAACAAACTCTTAAGGCCAAAGACAAAGGAAAGTCACATGCAATTACTATCGGCGATGTGGAGTACGACAACGAATTGGTGATAGGTACACTTACCATCCACTCTAAAGTAGAAAATGTTTTATTTGATTTTGGATCCACCCACTTTTTTATTTCTGAAGAATTTTTTAAGGATATCGTCGTATTACCTCAACAATTAGATGTTGAGTTGGTTGTGACAACTCTAATGGCACAACAGTTGCATCAAAAGTTTACAATTCTTCTCCGATTGATGTTTGTGTGAAAGTGCTTCCTGAAAATCTTGTGATCCTTCCTATAGTGGAATTTTATGTGATTCTTAGCACGGATTGGTTTTCTTTATATGGAGCTCATATCAATTGGAAAAGAAGGGAAGTCACATTTCATATTCCAGATCAATCTATGATCGTCTATCGATGCAAGTATGAACATAACCTTCTAGTGGAAATTTATTCCATCTTATGGGTCTTGATTCCACTAAATGAAGGTTATTTATCTCAAATGGTTGGAGAGAAACTCACGATTAATGTTATTCCCATTGTACAGGAGTTTGATGATGTCTTTCCAGAGGAATTGGCAGGTCTTCCACCAAGTCGTGAAGTTGAGTTTTCAATAGAACTCGTACCTGGTGCTTTGCCTATTTCAGAGACACCTTATAGAATGGCCCTAATTGAGTTGCAGGAATTGTAGAAGCAACTCCAAGAGAATATTGATAAAGGATTCATACGCCCTAGTGCGTCACCTTGGGGAGAACCTGTCCTTTTTTTATAAAGAAATATGGATGAATGAGACTCTGCATTGATTATCGAGAATTTAAGAAGATCAATATCAAGAAAAAATATCCTCTCCCATGCATTGATGACCTATTTGACCAACTACGCGGAGCCCAGTACTTTTCCATGATTGATCTTTGTTCAGGGTATCATCAATTAAGGGTCAAAAGGTAGGATATACTAAAGACGACTTTCCGTACAAGGTATGGACACTATGAATTTATAGTGATGCCATTTGGTCTTACTAATTCCCCTGATATCTTCATGGATCTGATGAATAGAGTCTTTAGAGACTATCTTGATTAGTTTTTGGTAGTCTTTATAGATGATATTCTTGTCTATTCAAAGAGAAATGAAGAACATGAAGATCATTTGATAATTGTGTTAAAGACCCTAAGAAAGGAGAATATTTATGCCAAATTTACCAAGTGTGAATTTTGTCTTCAAAAAGTTTCATTTTTGGGTCACATAATCTCAAAAGAGGGGATATATGTTGATCCAGCAAAATAGAGGTTTTCGAAAGATGGTTGAGACCAACAATAGTAACTGGGACACGAAGTTTTCTTGGTTGGGCTGGATATTACCGACGTTTTGTAAAATATTTTTCAAGGTTATCTAACCCACTCACCAAGTTTACTCAGAAAGGAGTTAAGTTTGATTGGATGGAGGAATGTGAAGAGAATTTCATGGAGTTGAAAAAAAGGTTATCCAATGCACCTGTGCTCACACTACCTTGCAGTGGAGAAAGGTTTGTGATCTACAGTGATGCATCCAAGAAGGGACTGCGGTGTGTTCTCATGCAAATTGATATGGTGATAGCTTATGCCTCACGACAGTTGAAAATCCATGAGAAAAATTACCCAACTCATGATTTGGAGTTAGCTGCGGTAATCTTTGCATTAAATATTTGGAGGCATTATCTTTATGTTGAAAGGTGTGATATTTATACTGATCATAAAAGTTTAAAGTATATTTTCACACAAAAGGAGCTGAATATGCATCAAAGAAGATGGTTGGAGCTGATTAAGGATTATGACTGCTCAATTCATTATCACCCTGGGAAAGAAAACAAGGTGGCCGACGCATTAAGTCGACAAGACCATGCTAGCTTATCCATGACGAGGATCACAAAAGATCCAATATTTATGGATTTACAAAGGATGGATCTTGGAATTATAATGGAAGGGGAAAAATCTTATTTTTCACAAATGAACGTTCAACCATCTATACACGTGAAGATTAAAGTGGCACAGAAAGAAGATGCAGAGTTAAAAAAGAAGGTGAGAAATGTTCCTGAATTCAACCTTGATTATAATGGGATAATATGGTTCAGGAATCGGGTTTGTGTTCCTCCAATCCTAGAATTAAAGAAGGAGCTACTGGATGAGGCTCATAGTTCTTCATTCTCTATTCATCCTGGAAGCACGAAGATGTATAGGGACCTGAAAGAGTACTTCTGGTGGGATGGCATGAAAAGAGATGTTGCTGAATATGTCTCTCGATGCTTGGTTTTTCAGAAACTTAAACCCGAGAGACAAAAGTCTAAGGGAATGTTACAACCATTACCCATACCAGAATGGAAATGGGAAAACATCACTATGGACTTTGTCACCGGACTTCCTAAAACATCCAAAGGCAATAATACTATCTGGATTATAGTTGATCGTCTTACGAAGTCGACACACTTCATTGTTATTAGAAAGGATTTTTCTCTTGATCAGCTTGCCATGATATTTGTAAAAGAAGTGGTAAGATTGAATGGAGTACCACTTTCCATTATATCTGATCAGGATCCGAGGTTTACCTCGAAATTCTAGTGAAGTCTTCAGCATGCTCTAGATACAGAGTTGAGTTTCAGCACTACATACCATCCTTAGACAGACGGTCAGTCTGAGAGGACAATTCATACTCTAGAAGACATGTTGAGAGATTTATCTATGGATTTCAAAGGTGGTTGGTATCAACACCTATCTTAGGTGGATTTTTCTTATAATAATAGCTTTCACTCCAGTATTCAGATGGATCCTTATGAATCCCTCTATGGAAAGAAATGCAGAACTCCAACTTGCTGGGATGAAGTTGGTGAAAGAAAGCTATTAGGACCTGATCTTGTTGATGAGATGGAAGAAAAGGTACGATCTATTCAACAACAAATAAGAGAATCTCAATGTCGAAAAAAAATCTATTCCGATTACCAAAGAAAAGACCTAGAGTTTAAAGTGAGTGATAAAGTGTTCTTACGAATATCTCCCTGGAAGATGGTAATGACATTTGGAAAGAAGGGAAAGTTGAGCCCTATATATATTGATCCTTTTGAAATACTGGATCATGTTGGGAAGTTAGATTACCGATTGAAGCTTCCACCGAATCTCTCTCAAGTTCATGATGTGTTCCATGTATCTCTCCTGAGAAAGTACATACCCGATACTTCACATGTACTCAGCTCAGAAGGTGTACCGCTGGAGCAAGATCTTTCTTATGAAGAACAACCGATAGAGAATCTGGATCGTAGCGAAAAAGTCCAAGGGAACAAGACCACTCGCTTGGTGAAAGTTTTATGGAGGAACCACCAATTAGAATAAGCTACATGGGAACTTGAGGATATGATGAGGGAGAGGTATCCTCATCTGTTTTTAATGAAGTGACGAATTTCGAGGGTGAAATTCATTTTAAGGGGGGTAGAATGTAACACCCTGAGATTTTATGAGAAATATTTTTTATGTCTTATGTTATACGCAACACCAAAGAAATCTTTCACAACACACAATACTGACTTGGCTTGCATTACACGCAATCGCGACCTTCCTCGATAGCGTGTGTAATACACAATACCGGGTTTCGCTAAACAACGATATATTATTATGGACTAGCCGTTATAAATATAAATAACTACATTTTAAATTTTATAGCATTATTATTCATCTTACACATTTTCTAGAACATGGTAAGAGAACAAAATAAATTTTTTGGGTAAAATAAGTATTTTTAAAAAAATGCAGTTTTGCCGCCTTTTGATGGCGCACCCACATTAAATCTAGTTTTTAAAATTTTTAGAAGTTCAATTTGACAAAATAGAATTATTCTTTGGAATCATGATATAAAAGTTTACTTTGGATAAATTTTTGATACTTTTCAGATAACTTTCATATTTTGATGAATAGTAAAAATACGCTGATTTTTAATTAAAAACAACTTTTTTCATTGAAATAATTTATATGTTTAAATTATAATATTGAATGGGTTTGAAGTATAAATAGAATAAATTTTTACCATTTAATATAATGTATGTCATTAGCATTAATTTCACACTGAATTCATAGGTAAAAAAATTTCAATCTTTGGCAATGTTTTAACTTCTAAAACCTGTTTTCTTAACAACAGGATTAATTTTAAATTAATTACTGCAACTTATGTGTTTTTAATTTTAAAAAATGGATTCCGTATTTGGAATCAGTGGGTCCAAATTATTTTAATAGGATAATTTTTATTTTTGGGCATTATGAATAGTAACTATGGTAAATTTTATTGACCGTAGTTAAAGGTAAATCGGGTAATTAAGGGTAAATATGAGATTATAAAATTACCCTAACACCTGCCAAAATCCTATTGGATGAATAAAACTCGACCCATATCACCTAAGGGACAGACTATATTTATTTCATGGACTTTTGACCATGAAATAATATAATTATTATTAAGACCACGGAAAGTGAAAATATGTCACCCTCTTAAATCTTATAAGTATAATAATTTTAATTTATTGATAATCTTAATGAAACATCAGATATAAATAGTCTCAATAAATATAATAATATTATCTACATCATATGAATTTATTTATAATTTTTAGGGATTAAATAATTATCATTAATTATGTCACAATAATGATGTTGAAATTATTGTATTAATTAAAATATCAAATAAATTGTTTTAAAAATATTAAAATAAATATTATATGAACTATTTAATGTGCTCCACTAATTTTCTAGATACATATGAAATTTTATGAATCTATTAATGCTTTTATTTCGAACATATCTTCTGTATATATTTTATTCAAATTCATATAAATGAATAGTGTCAAAATTGACACTATTGTTATTTTATAAAAATAACATATTATAAAATTGATTAAAAATCACAACAATATTTAAAAATTATAAATTAAATTTATATGGTCCACAATGTCATAAAGTGTCAAATTATGGAAAATTAACAACACATATGTAATTATTTATGATAATTTAAAATTTAGAATATTATTACCACAAATAACATTAAATTGATAAATAAGGATAAATCAGGTTGATAATGTTTAAAACAAATTCATAACATTTATAAATTTTATTGGTTGATGATATTACAACCCTATCTCATCTAATATTTGGATATGAGTCATGTTGGAAGTTTTTATGTGGGGTTGGGATTTAATATAATCTAATATTTCTTATATTTCCAAAGGTGCCCCTCTCCTCCCTTATAAAAGGGCACCTCCTCCCTCTCCTCCTCACTCCAATTTGAGCCTTCAAGCTCGGACAAACCCTGACCATTTCACTTCCCCACTTCCTTAGAAACCTACTAGAGGTACTGGTCTTCTCAGAAGACCAACTCTAGTGCCCTAAGATAACGTTTAAAGGAGGCACTTCCAGAAAGAGGTAATACCTTCTACCGTTTTCTTCAAGTTCCATTCTTCTTCTACTCCCTCTTCTTTAGTTGTTTCACTATGAAGTAATAACATCAGTATCCATTATATACTAATATGTTATTATAAATATGAAACAACCATATTTCACCTCTTATCTATCCTACGGTAAACAAAATCACCGTGCGTGCGTACGTACGGAATACCGTCTCCACGCCGTGGTGTAATATGTTTTCCACCACCACCTTAAATGGATGGGTATAATGGTGCAAATAAATAACTATATATGATTATTGTAAATTGGTATTGATTCTGAAATATTATACATACACTTCAATATAATTCCATGATCAAGGGAATGATATCATCGCTCGTGCGTACGTACGACCTACCGTCTCCATGATGTGATTCGACTCGTTCTATATGAACTTCATTGAATAATGATTATATAAAAGAATTGAATGAATTAATATGATATATATTACACTAATACCATTCTGTAAATGATATATCTATATCCTATAAATAGTAATAAGAATTTATTTGATAAAACACGCATAAGAACATAAAGCAATAAACACCTGAATAACAAGTAGCAATGAAATATTACTACTAAGAAGATACAAATATGACCATATATGATATCATAAAAATGAATATGATTATTTAATAAGTCAATTGACATTATTGAAACCATATTACAGGAGGTTCGGATTCATACGAATCATATTGGACCTAAGGTAAGGGAAAATATCACAATCTCATTTTTATCCGAGATTGTTTATACTTCAGAATTTACTGGGGAATATTTATCATCCATATCCATGTTTCCTCAATATGTAATATTATTTACATCCACCTAAAATTTTTTAAATCCAATTTTACCCATTGGTGAGTTTTTAGTAAAAGATATGAACAGAATCTTTTGTCATTTTTCGTACGAGGTACTTTTTGACTTTTCGGGCCAGAGTACGAGAAGAATGTTTTTTAACTTATACAGCATGAATGTATTTTTATAACATTATTTACATGAAGCTTCCTTTACATTTTTTCAAGTTTATTTTTAATCAAATTATTTTAATTTAAAATTGTATGACATTTTAAGAAAGGAAAAATGTTTTTGAAGTAGAAAGGATATTTTCCTCAAGAATGGAGTTCAAACATTTTATCAAAATTATTTTCCATCTAAGATAATATAGGGTTATGTTTCTATCCCTATTTTTAAATTGGTTTTATTATGTTATGATGGAACTATTTTTATGATGTCCTTTTATCTTATAATGGAATGATGTTTAAGAATCCCATTTGTATTACATGGGTTATACTATGATGTATGATTTATGATCTTGTGGCACACATAAGAATGGTATAATTATGAGATGGGTGGGACCTATATCTCCCTACAATGCATTGGGTAAATATTTATATCTCATGAGATAGACATGGCTGGAATGATAGGTTAAACCTGTTCAGTGAAATAGGACTGAAACGAGGAGTGAACTCGGTTCAGAAATGGACTTTGTCCGCTAAGATAGTCCTGGAAATGAGTCTTGACTACTAAGAAATGATTTTCTATGATTATGTGTGTATGAAACAAAGCTTAATGTTTAAATTTATGATTATTGGGATTACATTTCACTTCTATGATTTATCCCATGTTATGATCCCTTTTGCAGGATAAGATTTTCAAAATGTTATGTTCTTATGAATATGATATGTTTGATATTTCTTTTGTTTACCCTTACTGAGAATTTGAGCTCACCCTTTTGTATGTTTTCTTTTCCCCAGGTCAAGAAGATTGATATTAAGTAGGATATGCCAAAAAAGGACTCTAGATATGATGAAATAAATGCGAGACAACGTAGATGATTTATGAACCAGTTGTTTATGTTTCCCAGTTTCTAAAGACACTATAAATATAAAGTCCTTTCATGGTTTTGTTATATGTTGTAATAAGTATGCCTCAATTTTTATGTAATAACCAAGTATGTAATGTATGGGTCATTATACATGGTGTTCCCTATATCACTCAAATGGTCTCTCTTTTGTTTAAAATGGACACAATTTTAATTGAAAACAACAACTGACCTATGAAAATCCTACCAAACGCATTCATATTACCTTGATAAGAATGATCCAAGGGTAATTGGTGATGTGTACGAGTTAGCCTCGCCTCAATCTGAGGAATGGTGTGGCCGATACCACTCAAAGGGTCTCTATTTTGTTTAAAATGTACACAATTTTAAGTGAAAACAACAATTGATGTATGAAAATTTGACCAAACTCATTTGGATTGTGTTGATCCTTTATGAGAAAGATCCACAGGTCCTTTTTGATGTGTATGAGTCAACCCCGCCTCAATCCGAGGCACGGTGTGACCGCTATCACTCAAAGGGTCTCTCTTTTGTTTAAAATGGACACAATTTTAATTGAAAACAACAAATGACCTATGAAAATCTTACCAAATGAATTTGTATTTCCTTGATATTTTATAAGAACGATCCAAGGGTCCTTTGTGATGTGTAAGAGTGAACCCCGCCTCAATATGAGGCACAGTGTGACCACTATCACTCAAAGGGTCTCTCTTTTGTTTAAAATGGACACAATTTTAATTGAAAACAACAACTGAACTATGAAAATCCGACCAAAAGCATTCGGATTGACTTTATATTTTATATGAAATATCCAAGGGTCCTTGGTGACATTTATGAGTAAACCCTACCTCAACCTGAGGCCCCTTGTGGCCGGTACCACTCAAGGGGTCTCTATTTTGTTTAAAATCTACACAATTTTAAGTGAAAACAACAACTGACCTACAGAAATCTGACCAAACACATTCGGATTATATTTATCCTTTAGGAGAACGATGAACGGGTCCTTTGTGATGTTTATGAGTCATCCCCGCTTCAATATTAGGCACGGTGTGGCCGGTAGCACTCATAGAGTCTCTCTTTGGTTTAAAATGGACACAATTTTAAGTGAAAACAACAACTGACCTACGTAAATCTGACCAAACACATTCGGATTGTCTTGATGTTTTATAAGAACTATCCATGGGTCCTTTGTGACATGTAAGTGTCAACCCCCCCTCAATACGAGGCACGATGTGGCCGGTACCACTCAAAGGGTCTCTCTATTGTTTAAAATGGACACAATTTTAAGTGAAAACAACAACTGACCTACAAAAATCTGACCAAAAACATTCAGATTGTGTTGATCCTTGAGGAAAATGATCCACGGGTCCTTTGTGATGTGTACAAGTCATCCCTACCTCAATTTGAGGCACGGTGTGACCAGTAGCACTCAAAGTGTCTTTCTTTGGTTTAAAATGGACACAATTTTAAGTGAAAACAACAACTGTCCTACGAAAATACGACCAAACGCATTTGGATTGTGTTGATCTTTTATAAGAATGATCCATGGGTCCTTTGTGACATGTACGAGTCAACCCCACCAACCTCCTGGACTGCCCCCACCCCCCTGGACACCAACCCACCCCCTGGACACCCCCACCCCTCTGGACACCCACCCCCTGTAAAGCCCCCCCAAAACCCTGGACACCATACCACGACCCTAGAAATCCCCCCAGACACCCCCATCCCCCCTGGAAACCCCTACCCCCCCTTGGACAGCCACCCCAAACCCTGGAATAGCCCCAAACCCTAAATTATGAATTGAATTCTTTATGTACTTAATTAACTTATGAATTATGTGTTAATGGTGTACGGGTATACTTGTTGTATGGGTATACTTGGTCTAATTAGATTATGATTTATGTGTTAATTTTGTATAGGTATACTAGCTCTAATTAGCTTATTGAGATGCTGAATTTTTTTTGCAAGTGTTCGGGTGTGTTGCCGCAGATTTTTTCGTAGCAGCAGACAGGGCATTTATCAGCACTTTTTTAGCGCTGATAAATGTAGCTTTTATCAGCGCTAAAAAAGCATTGATAAACTACACCTTTATCAGTGCTAAAGAAGCACTGATAAAGGATCAGTTTATCAGCCCTAAAGGAGTGCTGATAAAACACGCATTTATCAGTGCTCTTTTATCGTTGATAAATTCTACCTTTATCAGTGACTTTTTAGCACTGATAAAACCTCCATTTATCAGCGCTAAAAATGTGCTGAAAAAGGGTACCCCCCTTTATCAGCACCGAGATTTACAACGCTTTTTTAGCGCTGATAAATCCCGTTTTGAGTGCTGATAAAGACCATTTTTGTAGTAGTGAGGTTTGAATAAACATTCATTATTATGTTCATGAGGAATTTGGGTTTCTTCCAACAGGTCTCAAACATATGCTCGAGAAGCTATGCTTCCCCATGGATCACTATTTATATTATGGGAATGAATTTCTGATTCTTCAAATCAATTCGAGGTGTTAGTCAAGGGGGACCATTGCCCCCCATCCCTTTCTACTACCTTAAAAAAGTCTTTTATCAGCGCTAAAAAAAGGCCTTTATCAACACTAAAAAACAGTGTTAATTGAGCCGATATTAAATGGGGCCCCTTTATCAGTTCTATTTGAAGCGCTGATAAAGTCTTCATTTATCAGTTCTTTAACTAGCACTGATAAATTCTTCTCTGTCTGGATGTGATGTTTACATAATAGCACACCCAACAACCTACAAAAAAATAAACAAAAGACCAAAATAATCAAACCGGAAAAAATAACCTACACAAACCAGCAAAAAGTAGCTAAAAAATAACCAATCATAGTATATATATACAAAATAACCACATCCATGATACAAATGATGAAAAAAAGCAACACACTCAAAAGCTTAGAAAACACAGTTATATACATTTAATTGACATCATGAATACAAAAATATTCACTCATGGTATATACCAAAAAACACTTATATATACACTTTGAACAATGTCTTATAAAATTACATTTACAAATATCCAACAAACAGTTAAAAATATTAATGTTTTCTTTTTTGATGTTTGCGGTCCCCTCTAAAAAATATCCTCCGATGATAATAGTCACTAAAAAATCATCCCAACTCAAGAAAAAGATTCCACCTATATAAGAAAACAAACATTACATTATTAATACTATAAAGAAATAAATTAAACATTAATATGCAGAATACATTACAAAAATGTCAATTTTTAATAAAAATGACACATTTGGAGTCATACCAGTGACATCGTGCGTCGTATTTAGGTGGGGTTGATTCCTAAACGTCACAAATGATTAATTAATCATTGTACTAAATTATCAAAACAATCAGAATTAATTTCCTCAGTTTTTAGTATGACAGTTGTGTTTTTTTACTAAAATGTCCTTTCAAACTGAAAACATGCAATTTGATTCGTAAGGGTCGCATCATGCATTGGTTTGATGTTAGACTAGTTTATACATGTCCCAAAAGATATCTGAATTTTTTTACTTAATTTGGAAGACAATCAGAGCGCGTTTTCTTGGTTTTCTGTGAGTGACACGTTTTGAGTTAAAATGTCAATTTTAAACTGATAGTAGACACTTTTAGTTATACTGGTCACATTGTTCATCTGATTGAGGTGGGGTTAATTCTTACATGTACAAATTGACTCCTGGATCATTTTCCTAAAATATCAAAGCAATATGAATGTGTTTTCTCAATTTTAATTATGTCAGTTATGTTTTTTACTTGATTTAATCTCAATTTTAAATAACAGGACACATTTGGAGTCATACCGGTGACACTGTGCATCAGACTGAGGTTCAGTTGATTCATAAACATAAAAAATGATAGATGTATCATTTTACTAAAGTATCAAAACAATTGGAATGAATTTCCATGATTTTCAATATGTCAGTTGTGTTTTTTTACTAAAATGTCATTTAAAACCAAAAACATGAAATTTGAGTCATATCAGTCACATCATGTGTCCGTTTGATAGGATACTTCTTCATACACATCAAAGAGGACTTAAAAATTTCTATCCTTAATTTGGAAGACAATTGGAGCTTGATTTTTTGGTTTTTAGTGAGTGACACGTTTTGAACTAAAATGTCAATTTTAAACTGAAAGTAGACACTTTTAGTCAAATCAATCACACCATTCGTTGAATTGAGGTGGGGTTGATACCTACACGTCACAACTGACTCATGTATCATTTCCTAAAGTATCAAAACAATATGAATGCGTTTTCTCACTTTTCAGTATGACAGTTGTGTTTTTATACTTTAATTAATGTTAATTTTAAATAACAAGACACATTTTGAGTCATACCAGTGAAACCGTGAGTCGTATTGAGGTGAGGTTGACTCCTACATGTCAAAAAAGACTGCTAAATCATTGTCCTAAAGTATCAAAATAATTGGAATGCATTTATTTTGTTTTTAGTATGTTAGTTGTGTTTTTTTACTAAAATGACATTTCAAACAAAACACATGAAACTTGAGTCATACCGGTTGCACCATATGTCGGTTTGATGTGAGACTTCTTCATACACGTCAAAAAGGAATTACGGAATTTTTTCCTTAATTTGGAAGAAAATCAGAGCGCCTTGGTTTGGTTTTCAATTAGTGAAACGTTTTGAACTAAAATGTCAATTTTAAACTGATAGCAGACACGTTTAGTCAAATTGGTCACACCTTTCATCGAATTGAGGTGGGTTTGATTACTACACAACAAAACTGAGTCATGGACCATTTTTCTAAAGTATCAAAACAATCCGAATGAGTTTTCTTGGTTTTGAATATGTCATTTTTGTTTTTTTTCTTGAATTAATGTCAATTTTAAATAACAAGACACATTTGGATTGATATCGGTGACATCGTGCATCGTATTGATGTGGGGTTGATTCCTACATGTCACAAATGAATGATGGATCATTTTCCTAGTGTATCAAAACAATCAGAATTCATTTCATCAGTTTTCATCATGTCAGTTGTGTTTTTTTTACTAAAATGTCATTTTTAACCAAAAATATGCAATTTGGGTTATATTAATCGCATTGTGCATCGTTTTGATATGAAACTGCTTCATAAATGTCAAAAATGACTTACGAATTGGTGTCTTTATTTTGGAAGAAAATCGGAGTGAATTTTCTTAGTTTTTAGTGAGTGACACGTTTTGAGTTAAAATGTCAATATTAAATTGACAGTGGTTACTTTTTTTCACACCAGTCACATCGTTTATTGGATTGAGGTGGGGTTGATTCCAACACATCACAACTGACTCATGGATCATTTTCTGAAATATCAAAACAATCCCAAAGCATTTTCTCAGTTTTCAATATGTCAGTTGTGTTTTTTTACTTAAGTTAATGTCAATTTTAAATAACAAGACACATTTGGAGTCATACCGGTGACACAGTGCGTCGGTTTGAGGTGTGGTTGATTCTTACACATTAAAAATGAATGATGTATCATTTTCCTAAAGTATAAAAACAACTAGATTTAATTTACTTGGTTTTCAGTATGTTTGTTTTTTTACTAAAATGTCATTTCAAACCGAAAACAAGCAATTTGAGTCATATCAGTCGCATCCTGTGTCGTTTTGATGTGAGACTACTTCATACACAACACAAAGGACTTATGAATCAATTTCCTTAATTTGGAATACAATCAGAGTGTGTTTTCATTATTTTCAGTGACTGACACATTTTAAACTAAAATTTCAATTTTAAACTGATAGCGGAAACTTTTAGTCAAACTAGTCACAACATTCATCTGGTTGAGGTGGGGTTGATTCCTACACATCACAACTCAATCATGTATTTTTTTTTCAAATGTATCCAAAAAATCTAAATGTTTGTTCATGGTTTTCAGTATGTTAGTTGTGTTTTTACTTGAATTAATGTCATTTTTAAATAAAAAGAAACATTTGGAGTCATACCAGTGACACCGTATATTGTATCAAGGTGCAGTTGATTCCATCACATCACAAATAACTGATAGATTGTTGTCCTAAAGTATCAAAACAATTGGAATTCATTTCATTGGTTTTCATTATGTTAGTTGTGTTTTTTACTTAAATTAATGTCTATTTTAAATAAAGACACATTTGGAGTCATACCAATGACATTGTGCATCTGATTGAGGTGCGGTTGATTCCTATACGTCAAAAATGACTCATGGATCATTTTCCTAAAGTATCAGAACAAATTTTAAGTACATTTTTCTACCTGAAAATCAATGCACCCTTGCCTCTAAAACCTAAAAAAGAGACCATACCTTCTCAGTATGCCCAATCTACCAAGTTTAGATGGATTGTGGAAAACCCTTTGATACCTGTATGGTTGACATAGAATAACATCCTCCTTATGTTGTATAGCTTTAGTCGGCCCAATGGAGAACCAAATTTTATATATATAGGACCTCTGAATGAATATATGACATTTGGTTCATCACTGGGTTGACTAAAGAGGGGAACTTCCAATGTTGGATATTGACTCGATGTTTTTTTTGGAGAAAAATCCTTCTCATTGTTGAAAACGAGAAGCGTAGAGTAAGATTCTATGCCTGTTATGTCTCAAGATGTCACAACAAACTCAAGGGATGGTTAAAACCCTTCTGGATACTCGTTATCTTTTGTTGTCTATCAACAACACACATACCCTGTAAATAAGGACCACCAATTTCTTTTAAAAAACCAATCAACATGCAATTCATTTAGTGCACAAACAAGGACCACCAAAGGCCATGATTTTCAGTGGGGCATTTAGCCCATAAAAATTACAAAATTACCATCAAACAAAGATAAAGATAAGGCATACAAGATTACTAAAGTTGAAATTATTTTATAAGTTTACCATATTCATTATATATTTTGGTATTCTTCAATCAGGTATGATTCCCATTTGTTTCTAATCATATCTATATCATGTTGTGAATATGACTATTTTTGGCAGTCATGGTAGTACTGAAGAAATATAAATACACAAGGGATTAATAATTATTTTAAATTAAGTAGCAATTAAATTCGAAAATACCTCTTCAAGAATGCTGGTTTGTTCGTGGAATACGATCTATTTCATAAATTTATAAACATAATAACCACAGTATTTATCGTTTGTTTGTTTCCGGCACTGTTGAAACATTGAGAAAAATAAGTAATTTTTTATGTGTTTGGATATTAAAATCTTATTATATATACACTGATTTGTATCTAGTCGTAGTACTTATTAGGTTTCTTTTCCTTTTCCCCTAGCCTCATTCCACGATGTAGATGATATTTACACACTAACCTATCATAATAGAATCCCCATTAAAATATAATATAAATTATATAACTGGATGTTTAGTTCTAAAATTCTTGATGTGGTGTATTAAAAATTGGAAAACGCCATCATTTGTGGTCGTTTTATTGGATATCCATTCATTTAATCCAAAAAATAATTTTTTCTAGTATCCAAATTGACCGCAATGAGCATCCAATTCTGCCTAAGAACACAAAAAATAATAAGTAATGAATGAAATTAAAATATATTTAATATGATTAAATTGTATAGTTTTACCCCTGCATCATTGGTATTAAGAAGATTCTGTCATCCGTAATTTTGTTTTTAAATGATTTGAGTATTCCTACCACTATTTCACCATGTTTCGTTGAAGTTATGTATTCTTGTTCTTTAGAGGTGACATGAGGACTAACGAGTCCAAATTTTTGTTCATGGGGAAATATCTTCAATTGTTTTTCATATATATTCCTATGAAAAAAATAAAATGTATTTGGTCAGAATTATCATAGTTAATCATCTGTTGGAAAATAAAATCATGAAAACATACCTCAGGTATAAATTTACAACTGAGCCTCCTAATCAATCATAGTCAAATATTTTAGTTTCACTCTCAACACCAATGAAGTATGTATCTTCCCCTCTATACATATTTTCTTCAAAATCAATTATGTTATTACCACCATCTTTCAAATTCTTATCCACAAGAGCCTTCAATAATAAAAAATTTAGATATATAATGGGGGGGGGGGGTTAGGTTTATTTGGGTATATTATTTTGATCGGTATATTGATCCTTGAGATTTTTTTGAACCGGTATTTTGTTTCACCCCCTTCCCTTTGTCTTTCTGTAATAATTGCCTCGGTTCAGACATTTTTTTCATTAAATTTTTAAGGATTAGCTTGAAAATTAAATTAGAAATTAATACCTCATTGTCTAGATGTTTTTTTACAAGATATGATGTACATGCGATGAATGTTCCTAGAGGTTGTTCGACCTTATGAATATCTTCATCATCAATTGGAATAGGTAGATCGATGCTCACCTCTAGGGATACAATAATTGACACTCTGAAATGATCTATTGGAAGAAGTCTATTGTGTACCTATCATTTTGGATATTGAACACTGTATCTCTTGCTTCAAGGCGATGGGTGGGTGTTGATAGATATAAATCACTGTCATTTTCACCACGCAGAATATCACTACAAGAATGGTATTAGTGTCTAGTGTATATTTGATTCACGTTTCACATAAATTTTTTTTATAAAATTTACTACCGCAGTTAATAATTATTTTTAGGGTAATGGATCACCTCAAAACTAGTGTGGGGTGGGGCAAGATCTTCACACCCGGGTTGTTCTTGAGTTGTTTCTTCTCTTTTCCTCCCCCATGAAACTTTCTATCAACTCTCTATTGTATTTTAATTAATCTTGAAACATAGCTAATGTTTCTCTCATATTTTTCATTTCCACAGTTTGATCCTCCGTTTTTTTCTCAAAATATATTCGGGGTGTCACCCCAAAACCCACACCACTAACATGGCCACAGTTTTCTGGATTCTTCAAGGCCACTAAAAGTATGTCTACATCCGGTGTGAGTGTTGTTGATTCTTGTGACTATTCCATATAGAAAATATAGGAAAATAAGTAATCATTATTATGTAATCACGATATAAATAAAAACAAATTTTTATCATGTCATACATAGTCATATTTCCCACACTTTTGGTGTGTCTCTATCTATTATTTTTCCATCTTTAGTTACACGTTCCTCCTTCCATAGAACATGTCGTGGTATGGAAGTGGCTATAGATTTGGACTCTTCAAGCAGCATATAAACAAAATAACATAGTTATTGTGTTGTTTTATGTCACATAAAATTATTATTGTAGATTTAACATACATACCATTTTTTTCAATTGATGCATACCCCATCCTTTATTTATGGTCGGGGTACGCTGGTTTTGATGCCCGTTGTTTATTTTCAGCACTCAGTTGTCGTTTCATAAGTAAAACACTATAAATCAAAGTGTTACATACATGTACCATCAAACAACGTATTAAAAGACCAAATTTACCTGAAAATACTGCTTCACACGACATCCAGTAAATTCTTCCCATGATACTTGGGTTATCAGGAGTTCATAAATAAAAGGTGGGTGTGGTTTTATTTCCCCTTCAGCATCTTTAATTTGATATTTCATTAAAAGTGTGAAAAAACTCCTATAAATCTTTCCAGGAAACCTTAAGACATAGTCTTTGTGTGAGTCATCTACAATAAATTCACTTTGCAGGAGATGATGAAGTGTAAGTAAATGTTTCATTGTCAAATTTTTAGTAAATTAAAAAAATGATATCATAATGTTACCGTAAAATCTCCCCACATCAGTATATTAATCTCAGCCACAACATGGTTCCATGAAGTTACATCAATTGTCATGGGTTTCCGAGTTAAGATTCTAATGTAACTACTAAACATGACCTTGTTGGGGTTCACATTTTGGCCCCTCTTATTCCATCTAATCTCATATTTGATTCCTTTCTCTTGATCCATAATGATTTTTTATATTATCATAAAACTACATCACTCTTGTTTTTTCTACGTCACTGGTGTTTCGTCACCTTTTATTTTATCAGATCCACCATCATTAATATGTTCCTCCAGCTCTGGAGGGCTATCATAGGCATGTGTAGATAATGGTTGTACCTCTGTACTGGGAGGAGCAACAGGCTGAGAAACCTGTTGTTCGTCAGCACTTCGAGCAGCAACTGGTTGAGAAACCTATGGTTCATGGGGATTAGGAACATCATCACGTGCGTAAGTCATTATCTAAAAAAGTTGTTTAACATTTAATTTAGATAAAATAAAAGCAACATCAAACAAATATTAACATAAGGTAACAGGTTGAGAAACCTGTTGTTCGTTTACTCTGCAAGTAGTAGAAGCTTGAGAAACTTGTTGTCCCTCAGGATTGAGAGCATCATAACGTGCATAATTCATTATCTTCAAAAGTGTCTTAAATTTTAATTTAGATAACATCAAATAAGAAATGAAAAAATATTAACATAAGGCAACAGGTTGAAAAATATGCTGCTCGTCTGCACTACGAGCAGCAGCATGTTGAGAAACCTATTGTGCCTAGGGATTGAGAGCATCATCATGTGTAGAAGTCATTGTCTGAAAAAATGTTTTAACATTTAATTTAGATAACATAAAAGAAAAAGTGAACAAATATTAGCATAAAGTAACAAGATGTATATTAGAAAAAAATATAACCTGATTATTGAACTCTCTTTTTTAAAAGGTCGAAGGGATTCGACCCCTCTATTGATTATCCAAATCCCTTAATTATGGTATTCTAGGACATAAAAAACAATGTCTACATTGGAACCGCTGTGAAATTATTGCAATGTCCCAATTAAAGGTTTATCCTCCGTTGAATTTTCAACTGACTCTTCACTGGTTTTGGTCGATAAGAGAAAAATTGACCAGTTTTGGTTTGTAGGACGTGAAACATAAAATAATTATAGTGCCTGTGATTCCATTATAAATGGTTTTTATTTGTACCCTTCCTTACTGAAATCAACTTTAAAAAATCCCAACTCATCTATTTTAACAACACTTCTGTTATCAACCCACTTTCATTGAAAAATTGGCACTCAGAATAGCATATAATCCAACTCCCATATTTTTTGATGATGCCAAAATATGACATATTCACATAAATTGGGTTTCCGTCCTTAGCACCAGAAACATGAATCTCTTCATCCACAAGTGTAACTCCACTATTCGTTCTGTTATTGTCACGACCCATCCTCGGGGCTCGTTTCGTGACTACCCCAAGCCCGCCTTCCATAGGCCAGGGGCTGGAGACTAGCACCAAAGGTGCAAATCCTGAAAAAAGGGAAGGCATTGCCTTTATATAAGTAAAAAAACACAACAGAGTACGCAAGATGAAGTAAACACTATGTAAACTGAGTACAAAAGTAAGTCCTATAAAGTAAATGGGCCAGTATACAATCCCAACTGAAAGTACAGTACAACTGAGAAAAGTAAAGCAGAAACCACCGAGACATCCTCCGGAAACCCCACCTAAAGGGTGGGTACATATGGTCTCCTCAGCTCCTTGGGTCCGGACATCCACTCCGTGTACATCCCACCAAGTGGTCCTCCTCCAGGTACCATCCCGCTCCACAAGACTCCACCTCGATTAGTTCTGTCTGTCGTCTGCATCCAACATAATGTAGTGCGGGCCTACCCCGTCATGGGTGAGTATACGATACTCAGTAGGGACCCCAAGACCCCCGAAAGTCTCCCGGAATCCACAAAGGACAAACCAAAAAGGAAAGATACAAACAAAAAGTATCAACCAACTCTACTTAGGTATATGCCCATACATATACCTAAGTCTTCAAATCCAGTTCGGCTCTAACTCACGAGCCCAAGTACAACCTAGTCCAGACAGGAAAGCACAACCCAATCCACACAGGAAAGCTAGTCAATCACATCGATGATAACAACTGAAAGTCAAGACACAGCTCACACAAGTATACTAATTACGAAGATGGGTGGATATGATTAGATGTTTCCTCTGAATCATCTCCTCTGCTGAACCCAGGTAGGATCCAAGTACAGAAGTTGTCGCTATCAAACCTAGGTAGGATCCAAGTACAGTCGTCATCCCTGCCGAACCCACGGAGGATCCAAGTACAGTCATCCTCGCTGTCGAACCCACGTAGGCTCCAATTATAGTCTCCATCGTCGTCGAACCCATGGAGGATCCAAGTACGGTAGTCGTCACAGTCGCAGCCAGCTCTAGGGTTCCCGCACACAGCTTTCTCGATTTCCAAAGGGTTCGTTCCTCGAGTAAAAGATCGATACATCGACTGTCACGAAGTCCAGAGTTGATGTATCCCGTAGTTCTGTCCCACATCATAGGGGAAAAACCATGAAAAACATTCCCAAGTCACAGAGAACAAGATGACCAAGCCATTTCCCTAAAGTACACGACGTGTAGGTAAGCGATACATGCCGTGTCATATCACACCGGGTACTGCCCGTGTGAAATGACCCATGTCGCAGGGCTGGTCGTGTAGATAAGTAAGTGCACGGCGTTTGGTATGGTTATCCGCCATGTCCAAACCTCTAGGGTCAGTTCCATGTGCGCTTTCCATTCCTGGCTGTGTGGTGGAGTACATGCCCGTGTACTCCACCCCGTGTCCGTGTATTATTGGAATACACGTTGAGTTATCACGAAGCCACTTCTGGCATGGTGAAGGTAGTACACACTATGCCTCTTGGCCGTGTGGTTTTTCCCGTGTCTGTGTATCTCCCAGATTACATGCTGAGCCACGCGAAGCTGCTTCTGCCTTTCTATGATGAGAATACACGCTGTGTTAATTGGCCGTGTATTGCTATCCGTTTCTGTGTATTTTTCCTAAATACATGCCATGTCCATAGAAGTATCCTCTGTCAAACAGCATGGAGAGTACACACCGTGTGTCTATATTCACACGTCGTGTGTTACTTTTCTAACGTCTGAAACGGAAGCAACAATATGCTTTTACTACACGACGTGTGCTCCTGGAGTACATGCAGTGTATTCTAGAATTTTCCCGAAAATGATACCCCTGGCCAACACGCCTCCCAAGGTGTTCGTTCTTCGTTCCGATGATCCGATTTCTTGGAAACTTCCACTTCTAGGTTTCCCTGACTCTCTAAGGCCATTTACGATGTTTTCGGGCCTCTGATTGGCTCTAAAAACATAGCTTGATTCACCGCTCAAGAAGGACCGAAGAATTCCACAAATTCACAAGAACGGCGGAGCAATCAAACTGTGTTAGTTTGGTTCGGTCCCTTCTGCATTAGTCCAATAACAAGCAGTTTAAGAGGAACAACAACATGGAAGGAAAACCAATCATTACTCAATCCAAACACACCCCTACCTCAACAAAAGATATTGAACATCGGGCATCGTGCTTGATGGCGTCGCGAGGTGGGTAGACGTCGACGGAGAGCGTCTGAGGAGGAAGCGACGTCTCCCCTTTTTATAACGGAGAGAAGAAGAGGATTGTGCATCATTGTTATTCATGGTGTCAGTGCTCTATGTCGAAGAGGTTTCATTCTTCGTGGAGAGGATGACGTTCTTCAATGAAGGAGGAGCTTCCTTCTTCTTTCACATGAAGGCTCTCTCTCAAAATCCTCCCACAACAATACAACCCCCAAAATAAAATAAGGTTATCCCTTATTTTAATTAAGCAAGCCATGCATTTCAAAATACAAATTTCAAACACTTAATTAATTAATGAAGAGTTTAAATTAATTAATTAATGTGTTTGTTGGCTTGCAATAAAGAGGGGGAGAGGGAGGGTTACTTAATTAAAGGGAGTTAACAAGTTTTAAAGGGGGAGTTTATGAGATTTATGAAAATGTGAAGGGTTGGGGATCATGTGGGCCCTACACCACATTTATCCTCACATGGGTAGTTAGGATGTTAGTGGGTCCCACCCTAACTTCCCCATGTAGGTTATAACCACTTAAGATATGAAAATAAAATTGTCCCATAATTTTATTCACCTCTCAATTAATCCACAAAAAAATTAACTTCTTCTCACGTGCAAACAAATCTACGGTAAAATTCCTCTTAAGAAAATACAGGTGCTGCGAGTTCACTGATGCCCTCAGATTTCAATTCTGAGCACCGGTTCAAAAGATAGAATATGCTACTCATTCATTTACTGAACATACCAGTGCTAAACTTCAGAAATTGATTTCGGGCACACCGGGCCTCGGAATCAAGTGCTGTCAGAAGCCATAGACTTGTAAAAATACAAATTATTTAAGAAAAAATATTCCGTGAAATTTTTGGGTCTTTAAATTACTCCACCTCTGGGATTTACGTCCCCGTAAAGCTAGATCATAAACCAGGGAAACAAATGAGGGTACTGTGCATGCATCTGAGCCTCCCAATCCCATGTGCTCTCCTGAAGGTTCCCGTGCGGCCACCGGATGCACACTAGAGGAATCGGCCATCCACGTAGGACCCACTCCTGTTGATCCTCAATCTCCACCAGAACCTCCGCAAAAGTCGTCCGTCATCATTGTCCAGCTCCCCGTGATCAGTGATGTGCGTTGGGTCGTGCACGTATCTCCTCAGTTGAGATACATGGAAGACGTCGTGCACCAGGTGCAACTGAGGTGGAAGGGTCAGGCGTTAAGCCACCTCACCTACCCTGCTGAGGACCTGGAATGGTCCGATAAAGCACGAAGATAACTTTCCGCCGCAGCCAAATCTACATAATCCACATCGAGGTGAGACACGTAAGAAAACGTGGTCGCCATCCTCAAACTCTAGTGGTCTCTGCCTCCTGTCAGCATAGGACTTCTGTCTTCTCTGTACAGTCCTCATCTGCTCCTGGAAGATCTGCACCTTCTTTGTCATAGCCTGGATCATCTCTGGTCCTACGAGTGCTAACTCCCCTGGGTCAGTCCAGCACAGAGGTGATCTACATGGTCGGCCGTACAATTCCTCGTATGGTGCCATACTGATGGTGGAGTGGTAGATGTTGTTGTATGAAAACTCCACCAAGGGTAGGTGATCCTCCCAGATGTGAAAAAAGTCATGGACATATGCATGGAGCATGTCCTCGAGTGTCTGAATGGTCCTCTCTGTCTGGCCATCCGTCTGAGGATGAAAGGCGGTGCTCAAGCATAGCTGCGTCCCAAACGCCTCCTGCAACCCCTTCCAAAGACGAGAAGTAAAGTGATCATCTCAATCAGAGATGATAGATGATGACACACCATGAATCCATACGATCTCTTGAACGTAGAGGAATCCCAAGCTCTCCACCGAGCCCTGCTCTCTGATGGGTAGGAAGTGGGATGACTTGGTGAGTCAGTCGACAATCACCCAGATGGAGTCGTGTCCTCTAGAAGTACGTGGAATCCCTGTCACGAAATCCATGGATATCCCATCCCACTTCCACTCCGGGAACTCTAAGGGCTGCACCAAGCCTTTCGATACCTGGAGCTTCGCCTTCACCTGTTGGCAGGTCAGACATCATGAAACGAACTCTTCCACAACCTTCTTCATACCCGGCCATGAGTTCTGTCGTATGAGGTCATGGTACATCTTCGCTACTCCAGGATGTACCGCTAGAGGGGAAGTGTGTAACTACCTCAGCACCTCCTTCTGTAGTTCAACTGGTACCATGGTACGTCCCCTGAAGAATATGATGTGCTCCCCGCCTTCAGAAAATCCATCGGGTGCCAGCCCAGAGGATTTCTGAGCACGTCGCGCCTCACAATCAACGTCCCCACGCTGTGCCTCTCTAAGCCACTGAAGTAGTGGAGGAGTGACTGTGAGGGACTATAGGAAGGCTGCCCCATCTCTATCCACGAAGGATATCTGCAACGCGGCTAGCTGGTCCATCACCTCTCCAAGTAGCTGAATGCCCGATCACTTGCTGAGAGCATCAGCTACTACGTTCCCCTTCCCAGGAGTATAGAATATCTCAAAGTCATAGTCCTGGAGGAACTCGAGCCATCGCCGCTGCCTCAGGTTCAGGTCCTTCTGTGGGAAGATGTACCCGAGACTCTGGTGGTCAGAATAGACTGTAAAGAACTCACCCATAAGATAGTGCCGCCACATCTTCAAGGTGAAAACCACTGCTGCTAACTCCAGGTAATGGGTAGCGTAGTTCTTCTCGTTCTGCCTAAACATTCGTGAACCATAAGCGATCACTACCTGCTCCTGCATCAGGACACACCCAAGTCCGGTTCCTGATGCATCGCAGTAAACTACGTACCCTACGCCCTCCTCCGGCAGCCTCAAGATGGGTGAATTGGTCAATCTTTGTCTCAGCTTCTGGAAGATCTGCTAACATCTATCTGACCACACGAAGGGTTTCAGATTCTTCATCAACGATGAAAGTGGTGCTGCAACTCCGGAGAAGTGTGCCACAAATCTCCGATAGTACCCAGCAAGACCTAGGAAACTCCTCACCTCCGTCACACTCCTTGGTGGCTCCCAAGAAAGTACTTCCTCAATCTACGTAGGATCCACAACAACTCCCACCTCAGAGATGACGTGCCCTAAGAAGTGGACCTCTCAAATCTAGAACTGACACTTCAAGAGCCTACCATAAAGTTGGTGTTCTCGGACTGTGTCCAGTACAACCGGCAAGTGGTAGGCATGCTCCCCCTCAGTAGTCGAGTAAATCAGTATGTCATCAATGAGGACTACGACAAATTGATCGAGGTAAGGCTAGAAGATCCTGTTCATGAGACTCATGAACACTGTTGGAGCATTGGTTACGCCAAAAGGCATAACCAAGAACTCATAGTAGCCATACCGACACCTGAAGGTTTTCTTCTGCACATCCTCGTCTCGAACTCTAAGATCATGATATCCTGACATGAGGTCTATCATTGAGAACCATCGTGCTCCCTTGAGCTGATCAAAGAGGTCATCAATCCTTGGTAGTCGATACTTGTTCTTAATGATCACCTGATTCAGGCGACGGTAGTCGACACATATTCGTAAGCTCCCATCCTCCTTGGCTAATAAAATCGGAGAAGCCCAGGGTGAAACACTGGGTCGGATGAATCCCTTGCACTGCAAGTCCTCCAGATGTTCCGACAGCTCTCGAAGATCAGCGGGAGCCATCCGATATGCTGGAGTAGATATCAGGGCTTTCCTGAGATACATGTAAATAAAGAAGTCTACCTCTCTGCGAGGAGGTAGTCCTGGAACGTCGTCAGGGAAAACGTCCGCATACTGATCCACCACAACAGGAAAACTCGGACACCGCACATCTACCGCTCTGAGGATGAGACTAGCCAATTGATGTGTGATCGGATGCCCTATCCTCTGCGTGAGTCCATCATGCGTTGCAAAGGCTCCCTTCTCGCCAGTGAAGGTGAACCTGGTCCCATATGTGCGGTCACACCGCACCTTGCGCCTAATACAGTCGATCTGAGCATGGACTGTAGATAACCAATCCATGCCCAAGATGACGTCGTAATGCCTAGAAGCCATTACCAGAAGATCCCAGCTGATGGTCTCTCCTCCAAGAGTAAGCTCACACTGCCGACACTAGTGCATAATCGTCGAGTCTGCTCCCGTAGGAGTATCTAGAAATAAGGATCGAGCCAACAGCTCTGTTTGAATCTCTGAGCTCCAAACAAGGGAAGCGACAATGAAAGAATGACTCGCTCCTATGTCTATAAGAATCGCAGTAAGGGTGGAGTAGACACAGACAGTACCTCGAATCATCTCAGGTGCGCCATGGTCATAGGCCTCAACTGCTTGGAGCTGAGCCTTCCCCTGTCTTCCAGCTCCTTGTGGTCGGGGTGGACCTCCTGGTGGTGGTGGTGGTAGAGACTCAATGTGTCGCCCACCACCCGCTGCTCGACCAGCTCCTCTGCCTCGTCCGACTGCTCCTTGCGGACCGCCACGGTCGAACCTCTGCCTCTTCTTGGGTGGTCCCTCAACTGTCTACTGCTCCTCTGCATGGCAGGTTGGGCAATCACAAGCCATGTGGCCCTGCCCGCCACATGCATAGCACTGCCTGCCTCTCGTATGATTGGCTCTGCTGCGTGTGCCCCGCACCTCCGAACCAGTATCCTGAGGTTGACCACCGGATGGCCTGGTCCGCTTGGACTTCTGTGACATCTATCTACTGCCAGCTGCAGAAGACTCCGCTACGTGTCGCCCTGCGGTAGGCCTCGCTGCTGGCGTAGGCTCAGTAAGGAAGCTCTCCACAAGAAGGGCTCGCTCTAGTACCCCAGCCTGTGTCAGAATTCTGAGGGAGATCATCGAAGCCCTGATCTCATGCCTCATTCCCTGCTCGAAGTTCTGGGCCTGGAAGAATGGGTCCGTACCATGTTCGTGAAGTAGCGCGAGAGGTCGGTAAATCTCGCAGAGTACTAGGCTACTGTCATGTTGTCTAGCCTCAGCAGTAGTAACTCCTGGATGTGCACCACATGGAGGGTGGATAAAACGAATTCTGAGTGGAAGAGGCTCTCGAAGTCCATCCAACATAGTGATGGATCGTCGTACACCTGGAGTATCAGGCTCCACCATCTACCTGCTACTGCGTGCAGGAGACTCGCCATAAGGATCACCATTATGACAACCCTGCTTTTATTACAAACTTAAACATGATTTATTACATAAACTATTCACTTAATACAACATGGATGATCGAGAGGTCTAGTGTATTTGGGGCTTAAGACCATTACATAACAACATAAAACATGAAATACAACATCTTTATTGAAAACTTCCTTTACATGACCACTACATTCCCTCGTACTTAGCATTGCATGGGATAACCTGAGGACATGCATAAGAAAAGGGGTGAGCTATAAAGACCAGTAAGGGAATAAACATGGAATACATGAGGAGTAAAATACACGTTATACAATAGGCATATCAATAGAGCACAAGAGAAACATGAACATAAAGGCATGATAAAGCATGATAATCATAACATGGAAATGTGGCAACAACACTTAACATGGAATTAGCATGAGCCAAGGCCCATTGCACATAGAGCATGAGTAAATCCTCATTTCACATGAACCCCGAGTAAACCATCATTTCACTAGAATTAGCATGAGTCAACACTCATTGCACATGACGTTTCATGATACTATACTTTACCCAATGCATTGGAGCGCTATAAGGGTTCACCCTTCTTAAACATTTCATTTCATGCATAAGTGTGCCACATGGATCATAAAATATGGATTAATAAAACATAATAATTTATTCCACAATAAAGGAATGTGGAATTAATACATGAAAATTTATAATCAATATGTAAATGTGCATAAAGGTGAATACCCTTAATGGAGTAATGGGCATGGTGTTCACTACACAATGGCATTGGCTTAGAAAATCGGTGCAATTTCGGCAGCGTAACGGTGTGACATAATAATTCATAATAAATGGTTGATGAGAGAGAAAGGGGTTCCTCATCATATTTACATGTAATGTACAGTAATTAGATCATATAGATACATTTTCCAACAATTTTAATGGAATTTAGATTAATGATACAAAATTATTGCTTGAATGTAAATGAGGAGAGAGAAGTTCCTTTCAGAATTTCAACATTGTAACAGGTGTACATGGGAGGAATTTAATGAGAGAAAAAGGGGTATCCCATTATTCAAACATGAAGACGGAAGTATGAGGGAGGTGAAAAACCATACCCCAACATTCATAATTGAAATTAAATGGGAAAAACATCTTAAAGAAAATTGGACAAAAATGAGAAAGGAAGAAAAAACCCTTACATGGAATTGGGCTTCCAAAGGCTAGAGAGAGGATTCTTTGGAGCTTGGGGAACCTTGGGAGGATTCTAGAGAGAGTAGGGTAGAGGTTGGAAGAACTCAAAAGGCTTTGAGTGAGGAGGAAGTGGGAGCTTGGGTGGGTTTATATAGAAAAGGTGATGGAATTCTTTATTATTTAGGTTTGGGACCCCTTACATTAAATTAATCCAAAACACAAACCATCCCATGGTTTTTGCACATAGTTTTTGGAAAAGGGAAGAGGAAAAAAATATTTTATAAGTCCAAAGTTATAAATTCTTAATATAATGGGTTTTCTTATGTGGAGGGGAGTCGCACTCCCATGGAAAATAATTTAAAAAGACAAGATGTTTAATAAGTCTTGAGGGGTCCATTAATGATTTTTAAAAGTAAGTCAAACAAACAAAAAATCACATTATTTTAATGAAAAAATATATATTGTCAGAACATAAAGCTTATAGTATTTTATTACATAACTATTGAGTCATTATGATGTCATAAAACAGATTATATATTTAAATGACATTTAATTAGTACCCAAAAATTTGACTGTCTCAGAAAATTATAAAAAATTCACCGTTGGATAATTTTGACGTCCTGATTCCAGAAATAACATTTATTTTATCTAAATAATTTTCTAAATATGTTAATTTTCACATTTAAAATAAAAACCAACATTTATCGAAAATTCACGGGTTTTGACAAAAATGGATTTCAAACCTTAATAAAAATTACAATTCCATTCATAAAATTATATGATCATTTATATATAATATAATTAATTTAATAATAATAATAATAATAATATTTTATTAAAATATTATATAATTCAAAAATCCCTTAATTTAATAAAATACAATTCTTAATTAAATAATAACTAAAAAACACTATTTTCACATTAAAAACTATTTACAATGTATCAATAATGAAAAGAAAGTATATCCATTATTATATACAAAAAAAATAATGTACACGAACATAGTACTAAAGATTTGTTACATAACCCCTTAAAACAACTGTATAAGACCTAAGGGTAAGGTGTGCGACGGTGACAAACTCTTGGGGTGGCTCAGATAACATCGCTCGAGTGGTAATTTCAACCAACTTCCACTTTTCCCATAGACGGTCACATTCGAGCTTGAATTGATGAAGCTCAGATTGGGCTTGGTCAAGAGCGAAGCCCAAAGATGCCACATCTTTTCCAAGCTCTGACAAATGGGATTTGTATAGAGAAATTCTACTGGATGATTCCATCGCTTCCTTTGTCTGAGTAAATTGGGTTTGTTAAAGACCTATATTTATACTAATCATGTGATCACTGTTCAACAGATATAAAATAAACAGTCACAATTCTTAACATAAAACCAAAGAATTTGACAAAAAATTTTACATAAAGAGACATTTAATTAGATCAATAGGGATTTCAATTAATGAATCTTTGGGTCGTTACAACCATGAGGTCAGCTGGTGTCCCTACTAATCTGAAGACTCAGACGATAGCCTCCAGCCAATCCTCAGCTGCCTGAGGGTCCGTCTCTCCGCGGAACCTGGGTGGCCTCTGATGCTAGAACTAGTGCAACGCACTCATGCGGCATGTACTCTCCACTACTAGGGCTGGTGGTATCGGTGGCCCAGCGGGTAGAGGTACTGTTGGTGCCTCTACTGTAATGGGGCCCTGCATCAAGGCCTCATCGCTCGGTGGGATGCCATCTCGAACGTAACTGGGAACCCTAACTGGCTGTTGTCATGGGGATATTATGAAAAGAAACAGGTGTTCCATGATTAATACAGTATACCTGGTGAGCTGAAAAAAAGTAATCACAAAGAAAACTTTTGAAACACACATGCAATCAATGTTTTTTGGCACTGAGTCGGAAATTAGAATTCAGGGTCCTGGTGTACGGATATGTCGGCCACCACACCAACACTGAACTCCCTGGACTGATAATCACACTCAATACCCTTAACACTATTGCTTCTGAGGAAGAAATTATCAAAGTCCTAAGTTCTATGATAGAACCGACTCCTCTGATACCAATTTGTCACAACCCGTCCTCGGGGCCCGTGCCGTGACTACCCCAAGCCCGCCTTCCATAGTCCAGGGGATGGAGACTAGCACCAAAGGCATAAATCCCAGAAAAAGGGAAGGCATTTCCTTTATATAAGTAAACAAACACAATAGAGTACGCAATATGAAGTAAACACTAAGTAAACTGAGTACAAAAGTAAGTGCTCGAAAATAAATGGGCCAGTACACAAACCCAACTGAAAGTATAGTATAACTGGGAAAAGTAAATCAGAAACCACTAAGATGTCCTATGAAAACCCCACCTGAAGGGTGGGTACAGATGGTCTCCTCAGCTCCTCGAGTCCGGCCGTCCGCTCCGTGTATGTCCTGCCAAGTGGTCCTCCTCCAGGTACCGTCCCGCTTCACAAGACTGCACCTCGATCAGTGCTATATTTTGTTTGCATCCAAAACAATGTAGTGTAGGCATATCCCTTGCAGGGGTGAGTATACGATACTCAGTAGGGACTCCGAGACCCCCGATGGTCTCCCAAAATCCACAAAGGACAAACCAAAAAGGAAAGATACAAACACAAAGTATCAACCAACTCTACTTAGGTATATGCCCATACATATACCTAGGTCTTCAAATCCTGTTCAGCTCCAACTCATGAGGCCAAGTACAACCCATTCCACACAAGAAAGCACAACCCAGTCCACATAGGAAAGCAAGTCAATCACATCGATGATAATGACTGAAAGTCAAGACACAGATCACACAAGTATACTTATTACGAAGAGTGGTGGAGATGATTAGATGTATCCTCTAAATCATCACCTCTGCCAAACCCAGGTAGGATCCAAGTAAAGAAGTCATCGCTGTCGAACCCATGTAGGATCCACGTACAGTAACCTTCGTTACCGAACCCACGTAGGATCCAAGTACATTCATCATCGCTACCGAACCCACGAAGGATCCAAGTACAGTCGTCCTCACTGCCGAACCCATGTAGGATCCAAGTACAGTCGCCATCCTTATAGAACCCATGGAGGATCCTGGTACGGTAGTCGTCGCAGTCGCAACCAGCTCTAGGGTTCCCGCACACAGCTCGCTCGATTTCCGGAGGGCTCGCTCCTCGATTCAAAGATCGATACATCAACTGTCACAAAGTCCAGAGTTGATGTATCCCGTAGTTCCATCCCACTTCATAGGGGAAAAACCAAGAAAAACGTTCCCAAGTCATAGAGAACAAGACGTCTAAGCCATTTCCCTAAAGTACACGGTGTGTAGGTAAGCGATACATGCTGTGTCATAACGCACCGGGTACTGCCCACGTGAAAAGGCCCATGTCGCAGGGCTGGTCATGTAGATAAGTAAGACCACGACATGTGGTATGGTTACACGCTGTGTCCAAAACTCTTGGGTCGGTTCCATGTGTTCTGTCCATGCCTGGCTGTGTGGTGGAGTTCATGCCAGTGTACTCCACCCCGTGTCCGTGTATTCCCGAAATACACGCCGAGTCATCATGAATCCACTTTTGCCATGGTGAAGGTAGTACATGCCATGCCTCTTGGCCGTGTGGTTCTGCATGTGTCCGTGTATCTCCTAGATTACATGCCAAGCCTCATGAAGTCGCTTCTACCTTTCTATGATGAGAATACACACCGTGTTACTTGGCCGTGTATTGCTGTCTGTGCCCGTGTATTTTTCCTAAATAAACACCATGTCCATCAAAGTCTCCTCTGTCAAACGGTGTGGAGAGTACACGCCATGTGTCTAGAGTCACAGGCCGTGTGTTACTTTTCTACCGTCCAAAACAGAAGCCACAGTACGCTTGTACTACAGGGCATATTCTCCTGGAGTACATGCCATGTATTCTAAAATTTTCTAGAAAACGATGCCCCTAGCCAGCACGCCTCCCGAGGTGTCCGTTCTTCGTTCCAATGATCCGATTTCTTTGAAACATCCGCTTCTAGGTCAACCCAACACTCTAAGTCCATTTACGATGTTTTCATGCCTCTGATTGGCTCAAAAAACATAGCTTGATTCACCGCTCAAGAACGGCCGAAGAATTCCACAAATTCACAAGAACGACGGAGGAATCGGACCGTGTTAGTTTGGTCCAGTCCATTCCGCATTAGTCCGATAACAAGAGGTTTAAGAGGAACAACGACATGGAAGGAAAACCCATAATTACTCAATCCAAACACAACCCTACCTCAACAAAAGATATCGAACGTCGGGCGTCATGCTTGATGGCGTCGCGAGGTGCGTAGACGTCGACGGAGAGCATCCGAGGAGGAAGCGACATCTCCCCGTTTTATCACGAAGATAAGAAGAGGATTGTGCGTCATTGTTCTTTGTGGAGTCGATGATCTACGTCGAAGAAGTTTCGTTCTTTGTGGAGAGGATGACGTTCTTCAATGAAGGAGGAGCTTCCTTATTTCACACGAAGGCTCTCTCTCAAAATCCTCCCACAACAATCCAACCCCCAAAATAAAATAAGGCTATCCCTTATTTTAATTAAGCAAGCCATGAATTTCAAAATACAAAATTCAAACACATAATTAATTAATGAAGAGTTTCAATTAATTAATTAATGTGTGTGTTGGAATGAAATAAAGAGGGGGAGAGGTAGAGTTACTTAATTAAAGGGAGTTAACAAGTTTTAATGGGGGAGTTTATGAGAGTTATGGAAATGTGATGGGTTGGGGCTCATGTGGGCCCCAACCCACATTTATACTAACATGGGTAGTTAGGATGTTATTGGGTCCCACCCTAACTTCCCCATGTAGGTTATAACCACTTAAGATATGAAAATAAAATTGTCCCACAATTTTATTCACCTCTCATTTAATCCACAAAAAAATTAACTTCTTCTCCCGTGAAAATGCATCTATGGTAAAAGTCCTCTTAAGAAACTACCGGCACTGCGAGTTCACTGGTGCCCTCAGATTTCAATTCCAAGCACCGGTACAAAAGATGGAATATCCCGCTCGTTCGTTTACTAAATATACCCGAGCTAATCTTCAGAAATTGATTTCAGGCACACTGGGCCTCAGAATCAAGTGCCGTCAGAAGCCATAGACTCGTAAAAATACAAAGTATTTAAGAAAAAAATTTCCTTCAAATTTCCAGGTCTTTATAGGTATTGTCTTCATCATGTTCAATAGTATATAATGTATAACCATTAATTACATAAGAATTGTAAGATAATTTGTACACACTTGGTCCTCTAGTAATCCATTGAATTCGTTCTAAAATTGAGTCTTGATTTTCATTTGACTCTTTAAAAATATTGTCCTAAAACCATCCTATAAACTATTGATTATGTTTATTTGATATCCATTTTCCATCCCGTGATGGATTCAAATGCCTAAAAATTTATTTTTGGGTTTCAACATATGGGTCAACGTACAAACTATTATGAAAAATGTACAGGTGGTCCTACTCATAGATTGTAATATTGATTGCGATGACCTCCTTTCCAGAAATTTTTAACCTTCAAGTCTCCTAGTGTGATGAGATTTCATTAGACCAATGATTTTCACACCGGATAGGTATTCAATATAGAATTCAACAACTTCCTCTATAAAAATTCAATTTTGACATACCCTTTCAAAATCTTCATATACCGTTAAATGGGGTACATCCATCTATAGTGAATAGGGCCACATATCCTAATCTCTCTCACCAAGTGAACCCTCAAATGAAACATCATATCAAAGAATTTCGGTGGGAAAAATATTTCCAATTCACACAATATGATGACAATTTCTATTTCCATAGTCAAAAATTTCACTAGGTCTATAACATTGCTACATATTTATTTGAATTTGAAATAGATCTTTGTTAATGTAATATGAAAATTATTGGAAACAATGCAATGAAAACCTATAGGAATTTGATCTTGCATAAAAACATGGTAGTCATGTGATTTTAGAACTTTTAAATTTAAATTTTTCATTGAAATGATGTTCTTGATATTTGATGAATACCCCTATGGAACCTTTACATCATTCAATAATTTGAAAAACCGAAATATCTCTTTCCTGTAAATAGTGTAATCAGGAGGAAGAAATGTTCATTTTTCACTCTTCATTGGTGCAAACTCTTCTCGTATTCCCTTGTAAATCAAGTCCAAACTAGCCTTAATTCAATCCTTTGTTTTACTCGGTGTATTTAGAAATGTGCTGATGATACTATCACATACACGTTTTTTCAACATGCATAACATAAATAAAATGTCTGATGTAAAGACAATTCCAAAATGGTAATTCAAAAAAAAACTGATTTCTTTTTCCAACCAGTTTTCGTAAGGTTTTTCAAAAACAGTTTTCCAAAAGAAGTGTCTGTATCTTTACTTTATCGAACATGTGATCACCTGATAGTGGAGATGGTGGTGTACATTCTTCTGAAATTCCATAGAATGATGTCGTCCATGATCGGTACTTATGTCATTGGGGTAAAAATATTTGATGTTCTAGAAACAGCGTTTTTTATGAATGTTTCAACCTAATTGATTGTGTAACCTGTTCACAGATAGGAAAACCAAGAGTTCCTTTAATGTTATATCCTGAGAAATTTTGATACGGAGGAAATGCATTTATCATCCTGCACAACATGGTTCTCAACATGAAATCTTTATTTCTATGAGCATCATACATCGTAACACTTGAATCCCACAATAATTTAATTTCCTCGATCAATGGAGCCAAATAAACATCAATATCATTACCTGGTTGTTTTGGTATAGATATTAGAATAGATAACATGATGTGTTTTCGTTTCATGCATAACCATAGTGGAAAGCTATAATTTACCAACGTAACCGGCCATGTACTGTGAGTGATTCTTTTAAAACCAAATGGATTGAATCCATCTGTAGATAATTCAAGACAAAGATTTCTTGGCTTGTTTCCAAAGTTAGGATACTCATGATCAATTCTCTTCCACTAAGGAGAGTCTGCCGGATTCCATATTTTTTCATATTTATTTCTTTTTTCCATGTTTCCCATCAATTTCTCTATAGTCTCCTCACTTCTATATAGGCGGGTAAACCTTGGAATGATTGGAATGTACCATGAAACATTCATAGGACCAGATTCATCTTTCTTTTATTGAGATGCACCACACTTTGAGCATTGTATAAGTGATTTGTGGTCCTTGAGAAACGATATACAGTCATTTAGACAAGTGTGTATTCTTTCATAGATCATACCCATCGAGTATAGCATTCGTTTGGCATCGTATGTTCGGCTCGGGAGCTCATTTTCATTTGGGATAATGAAATTTAAGTGAGAAAGTAATTTTTTAAAACTTGCCTCACTCCATCCGTTGACTGATTTCAAATTATACAACTTCAGTAAGGCTAACAATGCTTTATATTTTGTGCAAAAATCATACAATGATGTCTTTTCACAACTCTTTAACTGCTCAAACAATTTTGGACAATCACGAAGTTCATCTTCAACTATCCTTGTCATTTCATTAATATGATATTCATCATCATGAACATATGTAATCAAATCCTTGATATGGTATTCTTCATTTTACTCACTTGTAATCATATCAAATGATCCATAAAACACAATTGTGTCCTAGTAACTAACTACATTCGCCTTTTCCCTGTGTTTATTACAAGATTTATAACTTTGATCTATTCCATGAAAGATCAAGTGTTCTTATAACTTCTATGGATTAAATTTTCTTGAATAAAAATAGCGTAAACACAGATAAAGGATTTGAGAAGGATCATTTGCATGATATTTTGAAAACTTGATGAACTATTTCACTCCATCTTTATACTATTTTGTCATATGATTGGGATATATCCATTCATTATTCATAACTATCCTATTTTATTCAGTGATATTAATATTTAACAAAATAAATACACAAAACATTGATATAAAAATTAACCAAGGATTAAAAAGTTATATAAATTAAATCTCATTGGAAAACTATTTATAAAATCACAATTGCAATCCCATTAAAAAAATGCTTTTACACCAATTCCTATTTCAAATAAAAAACCCTTTTTAAAATAAACCAATTAGTTCCAAACATCCTTTATCAAATCCACAATTCTTTTTTAAACCATTTTAAAGTAATTTAAACCAAAAAAAGTTATGTTGAACACATATAAGTTTTTAAGAAACATTTCAAAACACTTCAATAATTTTAAAAGTTAACCCCTAAAAAATCACTAGATTTCATTGTCACATACCTCTTCCTAGACAATGAAAATAATTTAAAGTATCATGCCTTAAATGTCTCATGACACTGCCTATATAGCTCTGATAATTAGTTTTTTGTGTTCCTCCCATGAACCTTATAGACTGGCCAACCCATCACTGGTAGGTGAACTCCTTTTCCAGTGTTCTGACCCCCCCACTGGCTGCTCAAAACCATATTCACATTTAAATTTATGATTAGAGTTCAACACCATCACACTCACCCATGAACATAGAAACTTGCTAACTTATTCACATGTATAATTATGAGTAGATATTAACGCAATCACACTCACTCTTTTTGAACCTATAGAATTTCTAACCTATTTACATAACATTTATATATCATGATATAAAATATTTTACCCAATGAATTGGTGGGAAATATATGTACTCACCATCTCATAATACATAAATTTTTTATCCATTTAAAAATCAAACATTCATTATCTCATAAAGAACCCATATCAACTGGAGAAAATAAATTCACAATGAATTAGGGAACCATGTGATCATGGAAAAATATAATAGTAAATAAAATGAATATTAATAGTTACACTAATAAAACAAGAATAAGGGGGATATAATCAATATAATAATTTAATCCTCTCTATAGAACCACCGATCACGAAACAAAATATCATGGGATATACCCTAGGTACTAGTGTGTGATGATCCAAAACAACACTATAAATACATAGACCAACATATGATATATGTTTCATCCAACAATAACACAATCCACCCAATTAAACAAAACACAACTCATCATAATGGAACCTTCCCACAAGCCTGATATTAAACAAAACCTGAGGGACCATAGAAGTGTGTGTACCAACTTGGGTAGCATGAATCAAGACCTCTCACCTAGACACCCATGTTACCAGAAACAAACAAACATATAGGTGAGAAAGAAATCCAGATAATTTCCAAAAATATGTATCACACCTCACCTCCAACACCATCACATATAACATCCCCTTTTCACATCATATATCCATTATATAAATAATCAATAACCCATAACTGGTCAAACAAGTACAGAGGAAATCAATGAGGGTCACATTAGAAATAAACCATTTACTTTTTAACGTGAAAAATGGGTCATCACATGAAAACCAACTTAGTATTTATATTCTCAATCCACTTATTTAAAGTCTCATCATTTCAATGATTTTGGAAGAACATAAAAAAAATCCCTTTTTCTTTCCAAAACATTCTCCAAGAACATGAAAAATTCCATTGAAAAACCAAAATATGAATAAGACCGAAATTTATTATAAAAAACATTTAAATGACCCTATTAACCTTTTCAAATATGATCTTTAGGAGAATTAATATAATTTAAAAATAGTACATGAAATTCTTATGAAAAACCCCCTATTCCAAGCCTAGAATTTAAGAATGAAATTTATAATTCACCCAAGAACCCATACATTACAATACTTTAATTGTAAATAAATTTATAAATTATACACATTCCATGAATTATAAAATAAAGGAATATAAAATAAACACATACTTTAAACCAAATAGTAACCAATACATAACATGTCACCTTACATGGAAAACACTCAAAAAACCTAAATCCCTAAATCTTTATGATAAATGAATTTCAGTTCCTTGGAGAAGGAGAAACCTATGGGAAATAAAGAAGAGAAGAGAGATGGGGGAGATAAAAGAGAAAGAGTTGGAAGAATGATTAAAATGGAAAAATAATTGTTTTCTTAAATAATTCAAAAAAAATCACATAACACAAACTTAAGAAATCATAGAATATTATAATTCTCATTTTCCAAAATAAATCATATCATAATAACATATAAATTGTCACTAAAATATATCTACCTATAAAATAATCCTAAGATGATAAATATAAGTGAAAATACTAACCTTTTCAAAATGAAATATTCAAACATTGAAGTGAAAATTTTATTAATCTTTTTTAGAAGAGAAATAAATTACTATTGAAAAAATTATTATAAATGGGCATGTCCTTGAGTTCTTCCATTGGGTTCAGTGAGGTGAGAATGTATGGGACTTGTTGGCAATGATTGTGAGTATCAATATTCAGCTTACAATGAGATATGCTCATGCTTATTTTTTGGTAGTGATGGAATTTCATGTTGCACATTGGGAGTGGTGTTTAGGTGAACCTAACCCGTAGGTAGAGGTGGTTGGTTTTGGGTGTGTGCATAAGTGGATGTGTTGCACTGGTAGATGATAGATACTCATGTAAGGGTATCTATTAGAGGAGATCAATAATGAATCAATGATGTTAACCTATTGATCATGGCTTTGATTTTTAGGGGAACCTGGAGATATGAGATAATATGGTTTGTCACTTAGTTCATGGGTGGAATCATGTGAAAAATCATAATGAAGTTTTATTTAGACATCTACACTTGGGAAAGTAAGAAAACATGGTATTATTTATACATCATTTGAGAAACATAAACTATGAATTATTTATTGGGTTGAAAAGGTATTGAGAAGGAAGATGGGATAATTACCAAGGTCTTCCTAACTCAGTTCACGAAATGTATAAACTCCCCATGACATGAATAAATTTTATGAATTCCCCTCACAGTGTGTCCATTGTTAACATTACATGAAAAAATCTTATATATAAATGGAATTATTTATATTCCCATTAAAAAGTTCACAAATATTGATATTCTATCTCCCATAGTGTGATCAACTAGTCACCTTCAAAACATCTTGGATCTTAATTCTCACGAGTACCTCTACATGGTGTGAATTACTCCTCATGAAACCAACCATAGAATAATGTAGATTTATTAGAGTGAATTAGGGTGTTAGTATGCTAATTATATCTTATATATAGAATTTATATAATTTCTTCTCAAAACCATCCAAAACTTCATCAGCATTCTCTATGACATCATATTCTCTTTTGGAAGTACATTACACATTGGTACATGTGACCTTCATGTATCACTATAATGTTCTCCATACATTTCCATTTCATTTAAAATGAGGCCTGGAATAATTTTATATATATAGAGATTATTATGCATTTTTCATTTTCTAGGAACTTTACTGATGGTGTAACACTTATACTCTTTCCATGGTATTTTCTACAACTTCTGAAACTAATCAAATGAACTCCATCCAACTCAACTGCATTATCAAAATTCCAGAATTATTATTTTAAACATATTCATCCCATCTTATAGAATAACTTCCAAAAAATATGAACTACTTATTTTATAATAGCATTAATAACAACCATATATCATTCTAGACATCTACTTCCAGAGCAACATCCAATAACCAACCATGTGTTGATAATAAATCCAACACTAAAAATCCACATATATTGAAGACAAATTTATCACTATCCCTAATTATAAAACATGGTTTTATTACATTTTTTCTAATAAATCCATTACCAACATATTACCAATAAATCCAATAATAAACTATATCAAATAAATCCAATATTAACACATTTCCAATAAATTCAATACCAACACCAATTCTCAATTAAATCCAAAAAATATCCCCCTATCAATTATTTGGAACCTCTATCATGAATCCAAAACATGATCACATCATTATTCTTACTCCACATTTAAGGGACCAATAGATTCATTGATTCATCATGATTCCTACTACCCATTTGACAAAAAATACAAAGAAAACACTCATCATCAAGGAAAAATATACAGTCTTTGATAAATCCATGAAGGGCACTTCCGATACCCCAATTTTGAGGAAAAAGGTATATCACTAGATTCAAATGGAAATAAAATATCTACCTTATCAGTCCCCTATGGACCACTGCCTTTATCTTAAATAATTTATAGTATGGTATCAAAAGTTCAAGTACCCACATTGGAAATACTAATTGACCTCAGTGCTAAGGAATAAAGGGTTCAATGTATTGAATGTAATATTACAAAAAATCAGGCCACTCCATGTAATTACTTATTTCAGGTTTAGATATACCACCATACCTAGTGAAAAATATTTCCTTCCCCCTAAAGTCAGTTGAAAATCCTATTAATAGGAATATAATTCATCCAGGTTTCCAAATCCTTCCAAGCCATGGGATATTCAGCCTTTGAGGGGATAGACACTCGGTAAGATGGCTGAGTAGCAAGAGGTATGAGGGTGAAACTAGTATTTTCAGGGGATAAAACCCAGATATCCAACCACTTCTTATGTATTTTATAAATGATGTTATTTTATGGTGTAATCCCATTTTATAACCCAAAGGAATATTTTGAAATCCCCTAAAACTCTCTAGACTCGGCTATAGGAGGACCCTTAATAATGGATAATGAATTTTCCAATTATCCATTTGGGTATGAGAACATCCAGGCATCATTATAGGACTTCTCAATACTGGGAGTGATATTTTTTGGAAAATGATCAATCTAAGAGCCCGTGTCTTCCCATTTGAACATCAAGATTTTTTATACGTTTTAATCTGATTCTTTTCCAAACAAGCACCATTAATCGACATAGGGGACATATTTTGGATGCAATGGTACTAACATTAGAACAAACAAGATGAATACCCTTCAAAAATTATCTATCCATCATATTCTAGAAACCAGAACACCCTCCCCCAAGGAAATGAGTTAAACCCCTCTAGTTTTATTCAAAGAAAAATAATGTTCTAGGGTTCCATTAGGAGGAGAATAATGGGTGTCTATAAAATAGTCATGGTAATTGTAATGATCCATCACATATTATTCTCCCAACTTCAATGATTTCACTATAATTATACATTGTAACTATGTCCGGAATTGAGCTTCCGAGATTCGTTGGTTGTTGATGAACTAATACCCCCTACATTGGATTCTATCATGCCCCAAATAATATAAAATGGGCCCATGACCTGGTATGGTCAATTACCCAGCTTCTAAATCCGATAAAATAAAATCTCATCCCTAGTATAGGGACTGGAATATTAATGTACCTCCTATTGGAGAGGCACAGAGGAGGAGAGCCACTGGTGGAGGAGTCGACGGTGAAGCTCGGTTCACGGTGGAGGAGAACCGCACGACGAAGCTAGGTTCGTGGTAATGGCTGAGGAGGAGGAGGAGGAAGGAGAGGAGGGATAAGAGGAGGGAGGAGAGGAGGGAGGAGAGGAGGGAGGAGAGGAGGTGGCAGTGTCAGAAGAGAAAACGGTAGTGGCAGGGATCAACTTCCGTGAGAGTTTGGGGGTGCAAGGAAGGAGGAGAAAGTTAGGGTTAATTTATAAAACCTGGTGACACTTTTATCAGCCCTAGATAAAAATCTTGGTAAAACATGCCTTTATGAGAACTTTTTTAGTGCTGATAAAGGCTCATTTTCTTAATACTAAAAAGACGCTGATAAAAGTATGTTTTATCATAGTTACAATTAAAAGCGCTGATAAAACATGCCTTTATCAACGCCTTTTTAGTGTTGATAAAGGTCTATCTTTATCAGCGCTAAAAAATTGTTGATAAATAGATGTTTTATCCGAAGTTTTTAATTAGCACTGATAAAACATACAATTTATTGATAATTATTAAATTATAACCAATATAATTATTAAATTTATAATTTTTTAAATATATATAATTAATATATTTATTATAATTTAATAAATTAAATTATAATTATAATTATATAATTATATATTTATATATTTATGGTGTTTGTGTATAAATTATAATTATATATATATATAATTTTATAATTTCAATAATAATTAAATATATATAAATATAAATTGATATATTATTTTTAATTTTAATTTAATAAGTATTTAAATATATATATATTTAAATAAATAAATATATATATGTCTGTGTCTGTGTACATATTCATTAAAGACATATATTTATAAATAAATACATTCAAAAGGTAGTCATAAATATATATTTATCATTTTTTTTGTAATTTTATAATTATTTAAACATATTTATATTTAATTAGTTATATATAATTATAATTATATATAATATATTTAGAAAGTAAATAATTATATATAACTAAATATTAATATTTTTAAATATAATAAATACAGTTATTGTTTATTTAAAAATATTTATCATGATTTTAAGTTTTTATGAGAAGATAAAGCTTCATATATAAAGGAAATGAATGAATACACCAAGTATATATAGTACTATAGTATATATGGCCAATATTAGGGTAAAAATGAATATATATTCACGAGAAGAATGTACACATCAATTGAAACATTCATTTGGAAACATAAGTATATATATATATATAATAAGTATTTATATATATATATATTAAAAAGTATTTATATATAATATTATAAACATATAGTATAATAAATATATAATAAAGATATAACTAAAAATAATAGACATAATAAACATAAATAAAACATTATGATAATAAACACAATAAACATGCATTTTTTATTTAATGTATACATATAAACATTATTTTTGAATATAATTAAAATATTTTTATAGAAATTAATAATATTTTATATTAAAATCTTTTGTCAATGAAATTATTAGCACCGATAAAGTCACCTTTTTATTAGTTATTTTCTCTAGTAGTGATAAAAGTCTACCTTTTATCAGTTATTTTTTATTAGTGCGGATAAAACTCGAGTACTTACCTTACCCACATTTGTGTAGTGTTCTTTTTGGAAAAAGTGGCCATTTCCAAAAATATCAATTTTAGTATGACTGAAAGAAAAATCTTACCATTTAAATATATTTAAATAAGTATAATACTATCAAACCTTATGTTCATAGATGGTATATTGTTCTTTGTCAATGGCTGTAAAAAATCAATTATTGAACTCATTAATATAATGTTAGTTTATAGAGATTTAAGTGAGCAGAGGGTGAATCATTGGAGAAACAGTGTGTATATTTTGAAAAAATGTTCAAGAATATATAGTAATGAAACTCAGAACATACTTGAAATGAAATGGTGGAAACTTCCAATGATGTATCTCAGAGTCCTACACTCATCTAGTAGTGCTAAGAATTTCTATTTTCACAAGATTATCAATAAGATAACATAGATATTTAGTAATTGGAAAAATAAAATTTTATCTTTTGGTTTTCGAATAACACTGATCAATAGTGTTATGAAATATATTCCCATGAATAATTTATCCATTATTAAGCCTCCAAAAGGTACGATTCATTGCTGGAGAATATTATTTCTAGTTTCCTATGGTATTCCAATCAAAGTGGCTGATTCCATTGGGTGTCATGGAATCTGATGGTGAAACTAATTGGGGAAGGATGGATTTGTCTCTATAGTGTTTTCAAAATAGTGCATGATTTATAGACCAGGTTGGAGTGGAATTTTATAGAGGGGAAATCCTTATGGGTGATATTTATGAGGGACGAATATGGTGGTGAATTGGATCTATGGATGATGAGAGAAGGCCAATTTATAATAATTTTTTATTCTTTACACATCATCTTGAGGAGTTATAGGATCATACTCGGTGGGTTGTTGGATGCAGGGAATCAAATATTTTTAAGACAAGCTAAGTGGGAGAATACTTTTTCATTCTGGGGTGTCCTAGTCCTCACATATCATTCATGGAGGCCATCAATTTTCCTATTTTCATTAACTCCATTCTGAATACTGATCAAAAGTCCATTTATGACACCATAGATCTAGTGGATGACCCTGATATCTGCATTTTTTAGGTTAAACATCTAGAACATTCATCATTCAAGAAAATATAAGGTTGGTCCACGCTAGTAGTTGATCAAAGGTTGGATATCCATTATTTTTTTTGAAGAGATACTTCAAAAGATGGATTTATTGGTATGGAGGGTGTGGTGTGAGGTGCTTCCCATGGATAAAAATATATCAAGAAGGGGTGTGATGTTTTCTTCTAAATTCCAATGTTGATTTTCATCTCATAAAGAATAAACATATGTATTATTTTAATGTGAGTTGGCCAAATGGATGTGGATATTCAAGCAGAGAGATATGAATATTTGAGGACATAATGCAAATGAAAAGGTGTTTTTAGCGGAGCATGAAAATAATGATCATGTTTTAGTGATTTTAGTGGGTTGTTGGACTCTTTGGGATACCCAAAATAGGTCAAGGTATGGAAGTAAGATATCATTCACATTTTTTCAAGTCCAGGACAAGGAACTGATTGATGATATGACCATTCTCATTAAATTTGGGTCATCTTCTTCATATTTAAATGTTTTCCTATCAAGGCCATGCATCTCTTCAGATATAGGTTCCAGTAGGCTGGATAGATGGGTGAAATGGAAGCACCCCTTAATGGGGTTTAAACTGAATGTCAAATATTCATGTAATGAAGGTGAAATGAAAGGGGTGGTCTAGTCATGTATAATAGGGTATTAGTTATGTTTTGTTTTAGCTCTTTCTATGGTCTTCATAATTTGTTTGGAGGTGACATTTGATCACAAATCACCAGCCTCATGCTATGAAGGTTATAAAACATATAGATTCATAAAATTGAGTCTCACTCCAAGAATCTCAATGGGTTTCTTCAAGGGTAGGGTAAATTCATTTGGATGTTAATCTATATTATAAGGATTTTCATGATTATTTTCAATCAAGGGTCTACTATTATTTAAACACGGAGAAAGTGAAACTTTGGAGATGATGCACTTTCCATCAAAGAAAAGGAAGGAGTCACTCTTATTATATACAAAGGTTTGGGGTCCTTAAATATAGACTGTAAGTGTTTGGTGAAAGGATACGATCTTGGCCTGCATTATTTTTGGCCTATGTAAGGGGATTTTCTATGATCTTTGTTTGTTTTCTCTATAAATTAATTCAAATTTAATTTTCATTCAAACAAATTTTGTTTGGATTTTACCAAAAAAGAGAGTGGAATATTTATTTTAACATGTATGGATTGAATAAATTTTTTTGATGTCATGGACAATTATTTCTTCCAATATTACTTTAAAAGTTTTCATGGTTAATTTCAAAGTTATGGTTTTTCAAAATGTTTTATGTTTTAAATTTTTTGTCTAAATAAAAAAGAATATTTTCCATCATAAATGTTTTAAATGATCAATTAAAATTATTTTCCATCTAAGATGGAATACATTGGTGTTAACAATGACTTTGTGTGGATATGATTCAAGGATAATATTCATATTATTTCTCTGAATGGTTCAAGTTTTCATGTCATGATGTTTATGAAATTGGTTTCTCTTCCACAGGTTATACCATGGGGAAATTCATATGAAATCCACATATTTTTTGGGGTTATTCTATAATGAAATAATTATGAAACCTATATTTATTCCACAGGTTATGATATGATGAAATGTTTGTGATACCCAATTCATTTCATTTTTTATGATATGATTAATGTTTATGGTCTTGTGAAACACATATTTATGAATTCATTATTTGAATGATGGACCTTTATCTCCCTCCAATGCATTGGGTAAAGATTTATATCATGTTAGATAGACAACACCGAAATGGAGAGGGAATAATGTTCAATAAGACAAGACTCCAATAGGGATTTAACCCGATTTAGTATGACATGGATGGAATAAGAACTGAACCTAATTCAATATGATAGGACTGAAAAGGGGATCACACTTAGTTTAGTAAGATAGTCCTGAACGGGGAGTGAACCCGATATATTTGGGGACTTTTCCCGCTATGATGGTATTGGGAGTGAATTGTGACTACTATGATGGTTTGGGGAGTGAAACCATTCCACATTGAGCTAATGGGTGCCATTGGGGATGGTGGTGAGTCATGCCTAGGAGGCGTATCCTCCCATATATTTCCATTATATTATTTTCAATGATCCTTGAATACTAAGGAAATTATTTTTCTATTATTATTTTTATGCCACAATTTTATGTATTATCATAATGTAATACTCTCATAGATCATTTTCTTTTATATCTATCTGATTCATGTCTTTTGAGTTTCTAATATTTATCCCGTGAAATAAAATTATTATATATGATATACATGGTATATTTATTAAATGTTATGATCACATCCTCATACCCTTATGTTCATGTTGATCTTACATATCTCTCTTCTTTACACTTAATGAGAATCTCAGCTCACCCTTTATTTTGTTTTCTTTTTCCATGTTATGATGAAGGGTTTAACTTAGGGTATACCTTTGAAGAGTAATTATTGGGGTGATCTTTATCTAAGACATTTAAGACCATTCACTAGATTAGAAGATTGTGTTCAATGTATCCAAATGCACTAATCTATTAGTGTAACACCCAAAGTTTTTAATTAATTATTTTCAAATAAATTAATTTTTCTTCAATGTATTTAATTATAATCTCTACTAAGATAAGATTTCACTAAATAAAATATCGACTTGGCATGCATTATACACAACACTAAGTTTCTAAGAAAAACCATTTTATTATTTTAATAATTAAAAAACAACTATTGTAATATAGCCATTTAAATGGAAGGTAAAAACACAAGTAACTAAATTTTGAAAATATGATTAATCCATGTATTATATGGTGACCAATTAATTAAAAATAAAACCCTTTTTAAGACAAAAGGTAATGTTTTTATAAAAAGTCTATTTAAATGTGCAGAAGTGTTCTTTATAACAATAAAAAAAACAAATAACTATTGTTTTATTATATGAATTATATATATACATATAATATAATTTTTGAAATTAATCATTTATTTATCCTATACATGATATAAGAACAAATCCAATTTTACGGAAAAAATAAATATTTTTCCAAAAATTCAGATTTTCTGCCTTTTGATGGATAAATTGTTTTAAATATATTTTTAACACTTTTATAAGTTATATTTTAAAAAATAAAATTCTTCTTTGAATGAAGAATATAAAAATTTACTTTGGTTAAAGTTTTTGTATTTTTCTGATAAGTTTCTTGTTTGATGAATAGTGAAAAGTACAAAATTTTAATTGATAACATCTTTTCTCATAGAAATATTTTATAGTGTTAAATTATATTATTAGATGGTTTTAAATTATAAATATATCATTATTTTTATCATTTAACCCAATTTAGGTCATTGGAAATAATTTTACATTAAATTTAGACAAAAAAACAATTCAATATGTTTCATGTTTAAACATTAATAACATGTTTTCTCACATTGTCAACAAGATTAATTTTTAATTAATTATTATAAATTATGTTTTATTTAATTTTGAAAAATGGATCCCATATTTCAAATCATTGGGATTAAATTATGTAAATATGTTTCTTTTATTTTTGGGCATTATGAATAGTAACATTATTAATATTTTTATTACCATGGTTAAGAGAAAATTGCGTAATTAAGGGTAAAAATAATATTATAAACATTATAAAATTACCCTATCTTTCACAAACCAACCCAGGTTGACCCAAAACCAGTCACTTGATTCAGATCGCGTGATGGCCCTAGAGGTATTCTTGATCCTCTCGGGCTGGCAATTATTGATGGGGTTTAACTTAGAAACAAATGGAATGATTTCACCCAAAATAAATAAATAAAACATTGTATTTTAAATGATCATCCAATTATCAATAAAATTATCCAATTGAACATTATTTATACATGAATTGAAAACAAAACAAAACTAAAAAATGAAACCCAAAATGAACTTGACAACCATAATGTCTCCATGTGACCCCAAGTGTCACTCTCCAATCCCAAAAACTAACTTCTCTCACAACAATAAAAACTAATATTGAACCTGTAAAAGAAACTAACACAAGAAAGAACTATATGCATGAGTATTAATAATCAGTAGGTGTTCCTAAAAAAATATATTCCCAATTCCCTTCCTTAAAATAAAAGAAACATCTACTTCAATTTTGGAATATAATGTACAAATATACGTTATCCACACACACATTTTATATTTAAAACCTAACTCGGTACATTTCCCTTTTTTATTCAAAATCACTTTCTTTTCCATGGATTTAAAATTATCATTTTTATAAGAAGGATGATGTTTTTTATATGAAAAGGGAAAAATGGATTGTAAAAAAATTCAAAACATTTTCCATAAACACTTGAAACCATTAAATCACTTTCAAGAAGAAGTTAAACTACTCAAGGAAACAAGAACAATCAATATACACCAAAGGAAATGGAAAATATCACACCATAGTAACCAACTAAGGAGTGCATCTCAATCGTCTACCACAGACAACTAAGTGCTGAAGATCATGGAAGAACCTTGGATCTCAGTGAATAATCTAGAGAAAACAATAAATCACACTAATCACATAGGCATAACTCACTCGATTACATCATTACTTCCCAAAACGCTCGGTTATTACCCTTCTTGGCCTAAATAAAGGGAATTATCCCAAAGCAATGTTGGGTCCTACTTAGGGGCACTGGCCATAGTGGAATCCCCACTAGTGCAGAAAATGTTAACTGAAAATTCACTTGTTATGATAGGTTCCCATGTCAGGATCAATTTGGTATGATATAATTAATAAAAAACAAGAATTTAACCACATATAAATATATCACTCACATATTCACCACACACAATCATCACCCCGAGTCACCCCATGGATCAATCCCTTTGATTTTAACCATTTAATCATAAGGGAGTCCACACTGAGGTCCACCCAACCCATTCGACATAACTAAGGAAAGGAAATTATCCAATGGGGGTTTCACTACTAGAAAACTAACCTATACCAACGGTTTGGAACCGTTTGTATAGTCCTCCAAACCGTTGGTATAACCTATACCAACGGTTTGGAGAACCGTTGTGAAGTAAGCCATTGGGATAGGTCTATACCAACAGTTTTGGGAAAACCTTTGGTATAGACCTATACCAATTGTTTTGAAAACCTTTGGTATAAGTAATATGAAAATATATACCAACGGTTCCATAAAACCATAGGTATATGTATTTCAAAAAAAAAATTCACTGGGATTTGATCCCACGACCCCTAGTTTATCATTGAACGACCTAACCACTAAACTAACATGACTTTTGTGAACATAATTTCATAAATATATATATTTATTATCATAATTATTTTAAATTTTGATTTATATACTGTTCTCAGTGAGAAGATCCGATAAAATATTAAAGGACCTATACCAATGGTTTTGACAACCGTTGGTATAGGTCTATGCCAACGGTTTTTCCAACCCTTGGCTTAGCATAACTCTTCTGTTTCTGGGTGTGATGTTGGAATTTATGGCCACCTTTCCCAATGGTTTGGACAAACCATTGGGATAGGTACACCCTTTCCCAATAGTTTGTCCAAACCACTGGGAAAGTGGCCTCAAACACACACTTTCACAACGGTTTTGCCAAACTGTTGGGAAAGGGTATGTCTTTCCCAACGGTTTGGCTAAACCGTTGGGAAAAGTTACCTCAAAGTGGGCTTTCCCAACAGTTTTCCCAAACTGTTGGGAAAGGGGACCTATACCAACTATTTTTACAAACTATTGGTATAGAAGTATTGGTAAAGGTCAGATTTCTAGTAGTGTTTTCATGACTACCAAATTCCATGAAAGGGCCAATCGAGCCTCACATCACTGTCACATATTAAACAATTTTACAAAAAAACCCACCAATTTCAATTCAAAACCAATTTAGAAACCTTTTTAATAAGAACCCAACCCATCATTTGGATGAAAATCACATTTATCACGAAAAACCCATGATTTAAAAGTCAAGATCCATTTTCAAAGACCAACCAAGAAATTTATCAAACACATGGGGTACATAGCTTCACAAAACAATAGAGCATTCTTCAAAACAATTATAAAAACCACTTAATTTCATATCAAACAATTATCCTAAAAATTATGATTCACTAATTTATATTCAATAAAGGTGTGAAACACTAGAAATCAATGAATATTAAATTTAAAGGAAAAGTGTAAATGGAAACCTAACTCCAACTCACGGTGCTTCAACAACACCCACTGAAACAAACATACATAGGATACAAGAAGAAAGAACATCCAAAAGGGAACTTAAACACACAAATCCCCTAATTTAAACACAAAAAAAAACAAGAACCCTATATCCAAATGACTAATGAATAAGGGGAACTCAAGATAAAATGAATGAATAATGAAGAGGGTGAATATATGAGGATATTACCTTGAAGATTCACCCTTAAAACATGAAAAAATCACCTTCGAATCCACAAGAAAGGATTTTGGAGGAATGAGTAAGTGGAGAAAACACTCCTAAGGTCAAAAGAACAAAATGGGGGTGGAATTATGTGATTTTTGTTTAAAATGTGATGATGGTAAATGATTAATTTCACAATTTTAATGGTCTGCATGGTTCTCACGGTTTCCCCGCACAGTTTTAGAAACCATGTAACAACCATGTGTCCCTAACCATTCTAGAGAAACAAGCTACACTGTTAGCCAGCACAGTCTCCCAAACCATGCAACAATTTTGTGGTTTTCCAATGTCTAAGAATGAAAAAGGGTGTATTTTCTCCTAGGAAAGGACACATAGTTTCCCCAAACCATGTGACAATAGTGTACCACCTAATACCAAGCCTAAAAACTCAATTTTTATCTAATAATTCATGGGAAACCACGACAAATTACAAAACCAAAAAAACATAAAAATAAAATCATAATGGTTAAATGTTTGAATATATAACACCATAAACTCAAAATAAAAACTAAGTGCCAAAAGATGAACTAGAAAAAAGGATGAAAATAAAAATATGGGTGTGACGATTATCCCACACATTATGCTTTCTATCCACAAAAAGAAAAAATATCTACTATTGATCGATCAAGAAAAATGTTTTTTATGACCGCACGATCCAACCTATGAAACCTAGAACAACACAACAACCAAAAAATGAAACTCATTATTTTTTCTAAAACAGTTTACCAAACTGAAACCACTTCTCGAAAGAAACAGAAATCCTAAACCACAACTCCCACAATCTTTCATCAAATGATAATATTGTGAATAATCCAAAAATACCAACACAAACTTGAAAGTAATGAGTCAAAACCAACAAATATGAATGAAACTTCCCTTTTCCAAGCTGCACAAGTGACTAAATTGGATCACCAATATAGGAGGCCAAAACATAATCCCCACCATTTGAAATCAACTAAAATCAGACAAATCCAAAATAATCCTAAAAAAGATCCACAGTGGTACTCCCCACCATTAAGAAAATACTAGATTAAAATTAAAAGAAAACAAGACCAACAACCCTTCTTACAACCAATGGGAAACGTTCAAATAATACAAACCACGACACTGAAATGAAGACACTATGACATTAAAAATAAAATAGATATTTTGAAGGCATTAAAGCTAAAATAAATAAACTTAAACATTACACATTCAATAATTGGGTTCCAATGATAGGAAATTACCCTACGCACCCCATGTGACTCATGTATGTGCTCAAGATTCACTATGGGGTTTGTGGATAGAGTCCTGATGTCTCGAAGCATCCACTGCATCACATTCAAAAGATTATAATCCCTGACTGAAATTTCTTCTTTTGGCACCACAAGAAGATACCACCCCACACGAACATCACTTAGACAAGTTGATTCTAATAAAATAGATATTCACAAAGTGCACAATGGAACACACTTCCACTAATTATGGTGATGTTTAGAATTTTCATAAGATACTTCCATTAAAACATAGGTTCCCATAAAATCCACAACGTCCACAATTACACTCCAAAAGAGAAAAACACTATGAAACCTCACCGGAAGAAATGAGGGGATAAACCCCTTTGATTGAACAAAGAAATATCTCCTTTTGAAGACTAGGCAAAGGAGAAACTCATTACAACAACACATTGAGAACCAAACAAGCACAAAGGCCTTAACAAGATCTAAAAGCCAAAGAAGAAATAAACATCAAAATGAGAACCATCCAAGAGTCTTTCCACCCCTGTCTGCATCTGAAACAGAAAAAATAGTCCAGCTATGAAACGTCCCCAGAAAAAACCAATACATTAGAGAAATGATTATGAAAAAAGAGTAATTACATAGAAAGGTAATTTTAAAACCTAGTCCAAAACAACATCTTACTATTGAAAATGGGCTAAGGTATCATCCAAAGGGGTAGATTTGACCTTTCATCGCTTCCTGGAAACACCTTGGCAGAACCATATCAAGTGACCTAGGAATTCACAAATAGGATAGGTCTTAATATGGATTGGACATGATTACTTCTTATGACTAGACTTTATGCATTGATGAAAAAACAAGATCCTTCACCCAGAAGAATCATATGAAAGATATGAAGGTCTCCTAATTCCATGACCTACACCACCAGTTTTAGGCCACTTCCCGACACCCTTACCAGAATTACCTTCATGACCTATAGAGACCGTATGAAGGTTGGATGCCTTAATCACTCATTCTAACACAACTTTGATAAAAACTTTTTGTCTCACCCCATTGGGAAAGGAGGTTCGACCGAACTCTGACAACTGCAAAAACAGATCTGGATGAAGCCTGCTCACAAAATGATCAGTGTTCAAGGAATCATCTATCATCCCCAATGGAAGATAGAGAACTAGATACAAGAAATGAATAATGAACTCTAGCATCAATCCATCACCGTGTTGAAGGAAATACATCTGCCTCCCCTATCTCACCTTCATTATTTCATAGAAATATTTCTGGATGAACGAAGCCTTGAAAAATCTAACATTTAATATTCCTAAGGATTAGTTAGATAAATACACATTAACCATTTAAAATTAATACCTTAAGGCCTAATGGTTTTGAAAATAACCTTTATAGTCTCATGAAACTCAAGGCGATTAATATCCTTTATATTTTATGCATCCATTATTCAGCTTCAAATGGATCCACGTGACTATAAAAGAGATGGGGATTTAACATTCCAAACTCAAAAAGGAAGTCTATAATTTTATCAAATAGAGGTTCTACTAATGGTAATCTAGCCATAATTTCACCTAGAATATCCATAAAAAAATTTAGTGGGGTGAACACTAAACAACAACAAGAACCAAAAGCCCAATCAAAACCAACTCATTATTAAGAACTCAAACTCAAAACACAACTCAAACAATTATTACCAAACCATATGAAAATGCACCATACAACTATTGACTATAAAAACATCATATATTTTTCTATTAAAAACACTTTTTAAAATAAATGAAAACATGATATGTTAGATTCCCACCAATGGTATTCCATGGAGGCTCCTCAAAAAAACATTCCTATTCCAATCGGTTAACTCAACAATTCATACCATCAACCATCCCCCATTTTACACACACACATACATGTACGTTCTCATAAAAATACCAAAGGTCAACCAAAACATTCCACTTTTCAATATTAAATGTTCAACTTAGTTTTCAATTCTCGATCTACTTCCAAATTCAATTTCACAAAACTTTTTATAAAAAACTAATCGTTGAGTCAAATCCATTTTCAAAAGATTTATTCAAAATATATCTTGAAATCCATTTTCCATATTACTAAAATCCAAACCACTAAAACTAAAATTTTAATTTTTACAATTTCAAAACAATGGTTTTCAAATCATTTTTTAGAATACAAAGGAACCCCTCATAATGGAAAAATAGTGTCAATTGGAAACTTTCATAAATGGTTGGTGGCCATATGTCTATCATGGCACCATCATGGAGAGTCTTTTAGGACAATTTCATCATTTAAACATGTCTTTCCAAGACCATTGATTTTATAGATAACATTATCCCAACTCTCGTTTCATTTCCAATGAAAAAAATATACCATAATAACTAAACAACCAATCCCAGTTGATTTACCATCGCAACTCAGGGTTCGGTACTGAAAGTGTTTTCTAGACATTTTATCAAAACTACACCCATCCTATGATAGTAATAATCCATCTACAATGACATAACAAAATTCATAGTGTGATATAAAATATAGTTAATCAAAACAACCTACTCTGATACTATTTTTTCATGAACCAACTCGGGTGGACCCCGAACAGGTCACCCAAGTTAGCCAGAGACAAGGCCCGAGAGGCATTCCCAATCATCCTTGGATGGAAACTGGTTCAGGGGAATAAAAGAGAAACAAATTAAATGTTTTATCCCAATATAAATAAATAAAAAATTGGAAATAAATAGAGTTTCCCATTATCAATAACATTTCCAAACTGAAAATTATTTATACAGAACAGAAAATACAACAAAACTAAAAAAAACCAGTATGAACTTGATAACCAAAAAAACTCCATGTGTCCCCAAGGGTCACTCTATGATCCCAAAAACCAACATTTTCTATAGAGCACAAAACTATGAGGGAACCAGTAGAAGAAACTAAAAATAAAAAAGAACTATTGGTGTGAGTTTTAAAACATAGTACGTGTACCCGAACAAATATATTACCAACCCAGATCCTTAAAATAAACTGAACATAAACATTAGGTTTGAAATAAAAATCACAAATAAAGGATTCCTACATAAAAAATTTCTCTTTAAAACCAAATATGGCCCATTTCCATTTTTCATTTAAACCCACATTCTTTTCAATAGATGAAAAATTATCATTTTCCTAAGAAGGATGATGTTGTTTACTTAAAAAATGAAAAATTGTTTGTGAATCATTTTCAAAACATTTTCCATAAACACTTGAAATAGTGTCATCAATTTTAGTAAGAAGTTACACTAGTCAAAGAAATAAGAACAATCAACATACAACAGGGGAAATGGAAAATATCACAGTAGTAGCCATCTACAAGGTGAATCTCAATAGTCCTTTGCAGAAAACTAAGTGTTTAAGATCATGGGAGAACCTAGGATCTCGGTGAATAATATAAAAAATACTATAAATAAGACTCATCTCATATCCATTCCATATTGGATGACATCATTCTCACCCAACACGCTCGGTTCTTACCCTTCATGTCCCAATCGAGGGCACTATCCCAAATCAAAGTAAGGTCCTACTAAGGGCCCCTAAATAGAGCAGAATCCTAACTAGTGAAGTAACCATTAACTAAAAATTCACTAGCTATGACATTTTACCATATCAAATTCAAAGTGGGGTGATCCAATGAATCTAAACAAGCAACCAACCAATGATACATATATCACACGCACAATCAACACACACAAGCACCACCCTGAGTCACCCCAAAGATCAATCCCTTTCCTTTAAACCATTTGATCACAAGGGAGTCCACATATAGGACCTCCCACACCATTAAACATAACTAAGGAAAGAAAATTATTCAAAGGGGTTTTTGATAACAACTAAATTTCACGAACGATCCAACTGGGCCTCACATCACTGCCACATGTCAAACCATTCTCCAAGAACTAAACACCCACTATTTTCAAATCCAAAACCATTATGAAACACATTTAAGAAGAACCCAAAATATAATTTGGAATCTAATCTCCATTTCCAAAACAAAACCATGCTTCAAAAGTTGAAGTCTATTTACAAAGTCCAAATAGTAAATTTATCAAATAGATGGTGTGCATAGATTAATAAATAAATACAACATACTCCAAAAAAATTATGAAAACCAATTAATTTCATATCAAACAATTATTCACCAAATCAATCATCACTAATTTATATTCAAGGAAGGTTCAAAACAAAATAAATCAAAGATTTTTAAATTTAAATGACATGTGAAGAGGGAAACCTTCCTCAAACTCACTGTGATTCAATAAAACCCACCCGAAACAACCTCAAAAAGGTCTAAAGGAGAAATAACATTAAAAAGAAACTGTAAAAACACAAAATTCTTAATTTAAACAAAAAAATATAGTAACCATAGAACCACATAACCAAGGTAGAAGAGGAACTCAATAGAAAATGAATGGAGAATAAAGAGGAAGAATAGAGGAGGTGATTACCTTGAATAATTTCCCTAAATAAATTAATAAATCACATAATAATTCCCATGGAAGTAGGTGGGAGGAATCAGGAACTTGGTATAATCCTACTATGGTCAAAAAATACAAATAGGGGAGGAATAGGATGATATGGTTTCAAAATCTAAATAGGGTATAAGATTAATTTCACAATTTTAATGGTCTCAGCAGGTTGAATGGTTTACCTGCCCGATTGTCAAACTATGTGGAAACTATGCATCCCTCACTATCTAAGAGGAACAAGATGCAACATTATCCTGTAAATTCTCCCAAACCATTCGACAACTCTGCAGTTCACCATAGAAAAAAATGAAAACCAGAGCACAATTTCTTGGGTAAGGGGGCATGGTTTCCCATAATCATGCGCCAACCATGGGCCACCATATTCCAAGCCAAAAACTGATTTTTTCTATAAAAACTCATGGGAAACAAAGGGAAACTAAAAAGGAAATGATAACCAGAATAACAATAGCCCAAAATTATAAATTCAACCATGTCACTCTTGAAACTCATGATAGAAACCAATGAAAAAAACATGAACTGAAGCAAAGGATTAAAAAAACTGGTTGTGACAATTCACCCAACACTCATTCTTTCTATCCCCAAAAATCCACAATAACTCCACTTGATCAATCAAAAAAAATTATTTCCACAACCGCATGATCCAACCACTCAAACCAAGAACACATCAACCCCCACCAAACGAAACACATATATTTTTCCTAAAAAAATAAATGAACCAAAACCAATTCTAGAAAGAAATAGAAATATTGAACCTAATCTTACAAAAAATTGCTTTAAATGAGACTTCAAGACATACTCCAAAAATCCTGACACTCCCTTGGAAGGAAAGACTCAGAACCAATAACTCCAAATGAAACTACCCTTTACCAAGTTGCGCCAGATAGTAAACTAGATCATCAACACAAGAGTCCAAAAAGGACTCCCACCATTAGAGATCAACTTTAACAATCCAACTCGAATACAATCCTCAAAAAGAACTATGGGGGGTCTCCAAACCATTAAGAACAAACTAGATTAAAGTTATAAGAAAATGAGACCACAAAGACTTTTTACAATCAAAGGGAAACATTTAAACAATAAGGACCACAACACGGAAATAGATCCTCTAAACGTTTTAAAGAAAATGTAACTTTTGGAGATAAAGAAGGTATAATAGGTAATCATAAACTTTCCCCATTCCAGAATTAGGGTCCAATGTTATTCCATGGCCTTCTGTACCCCGTGACTCTAGAATGCGTGGAAGCTTCACTCTGGGGTCTGTGGATATAGCCCTGATGTCTCTGAGCATCCATTTCCTCTCAATCAAAAGATACTAATCCCCAATATAAAATCATTCTTTTGGTGCCACAAGAAGCTGTGGCACCCCATGAACATCGTTTCAACAACATGATTTCACTGAAAAAAGGATTCATAAGGAACATGATGGAACAACCATCTACTCAAGACTACGATGTTTAAAATTTTCAAAAGATGCATCGATTAAAACAAGGGTTATCAAAATATCTACAACATACACTTTTACACTCCAAAAGTGAATCAACAATGTGAAATGTCATCAAACACAACCATTACATCCCAGAAATGATTACGAAAAAAGATGAGTTATATAGAAAAGGGATTTTAAAACCTAGCCTAACATGACATCCTACTCTTGAAAACAGGATGGTGTGTCTTCCAAAGGGGAAGATCTATCTCTACATAACTTCCTAGAAACTAACAAACAAAACCATTGCAAGTGACCAAGGAATCCACAAATATGTTATGTCTTCAGAGAAATGGGGAACTATAGATTCTTATGACCTTACTTTGTACATTAATGAAACAATAAGATCTAATGCCTATAAACATCTGAAAAAAGATATAAAATCATCTTAATTACATATCTAGCAGCACAAAATTTAGACCCCTTATAGATCGACTTACTAGAATTCCATTAACCTCATCCAAACATTGGAGAAATTTTGGGTTCCTCATGAACTCCTTCTAACACAGCTTCAACACAAACATCTTGTCTCACCATGTCTGAAAAAGAAGTTAGACCGAACTATAACAAATTAGATTACAGATCCAGATGAAGCCCACTCACAAAATGTTGATCCCTGAAGGAAGCATCCATATTCAACTTTAGAAGACAAGGGAATAGATACAAGAAATGTAAAATAACTCCAACACTGATTTGTCACCATGCTGAAGGCAACATATCTCTATCCCCTTTCTTAACATTGTTACCTCAGAGAAATATTTTCGGATGAATGAAGACATGAAGAACTCCCGAGTAAGAACTTACTGAGGTTTGGATAGATGAATTTACTTCCACAATTTCTAGGTTAGACCTTCAAGCCCATGGTGGCGAACATAACCATTAGAGACTTTTGAAACTCAAGGAGACTGAAGATCATTTCAATTTTCTGCATCCACTATTCAGTTTCAAAATAATCCTCTTGACTATAAAAGAGATGGCAGTTCATCTTTAGAAACAAAACATGGAATTCCTTAGGTTGATCAAATGGATGGCCCATTAACAGTAATCCATCCATAATTTCACCTCAAATATCCATCGAATATTAAGTGGGGGGTACACTAAACAATAAAAATAACCAAGAACCTAATCAAAAACTACTCGTCGTTAAGAACTCAATCTCAAAACAGAACTCAAAAAATTATTCCCAAAAAATATGAAAAAATACCACAAAACCTCATATTATAAAAACATCAGAAAATTTATTCTTAAAAGAACTTCAAAATGAAAGACAAATTTGATGTGTTACATACCAAGAAATGGTATCCCATGGAGCGACCTCACACATACATTACCATGCCAATCCGACCACTCATGCATTAATTTATAATGTTAAATTATGTTTTATACTAGTTTTAAAGATTAATTAGAATATATTTTTATAAATTAATCCAATTTAGGTTATTATAATCAATTTTAATTTGAAATAGACTATTAAAACATTGCAATTTTTTGGATGTTTTTACCTTAAAAACCGGCATTTTCATCTCGTTAGTGGGATTAAATTTAAATTATTTTCTTCCACTCAAATTATTCGAATTTGGAAAAACTGGTTCTATATTTGGAATCAGACTAATTTAAAATTTCAAATACGATCAACTTAGTTTTTGACCAAAAATATTAATTAATGAAATTAAAATTTATTACAATTATTAAGGTAAAATTAAACATAAAACGGGACTAAACCACAATATTAAGGCCCGAATGACTTAGAAACTTGTAGAAAATCCATTTTTTTTACAATATTTATACCATATAATACCTTCTAACGAATTGGGTCCAATATTGGATCTACTTGCAACATGAAAAACGTGGGTAGAATTCCTTTGTGAAAATATTACAAGAGTGCCACTCCTACACTATAAAATCCCACCACTTCTCCCCATTCCTCACACCTCTAAAACCACATAGGTTTGGAAAATATCTTACCAAATAGATTCCCAACATCCCTCTGATATACCTTGAAGCCTCCCTTTGGGAATAAATACTTCAAAAGAAACCTTTTGGTACAAATTAAAAGAAGTTACCCGATTAAGAGGCAACATCATCTCTCAGGCTCTCTAGTTTCATTTTCATTCTCGACCCCAAAAAATATTAATATTCCATAATTATATAAAAAACAATATAATTAATATAATATGATGTTTTGATGTAATTTTTTATACCTACACTTACACACACCTCCATCTAATCGGTAATTAACATACTGCTTTTGTGTACAGTGAACTATTGACTCAAGAAACTATGATTGTTCATTTTTCCTTTTCCAGCTATCATGGTGGCCATTATGATGGACACTCTATTTATATATTTTATATATGATATATATAATTTATTTATTCTTCAGTAATTTTCATTTATATCATACCTTTATTCTTTCCATCTTGTGTAAATATGATAATTTTGTTTCAGGAAGTGCGGACTACCGCCCCCACAAAGCGATATGACTCATTCATGCCATACATGGAATATATAGAGGATGGATTTAATAAACCTATGTAACATATATAAAATTTATATGATACTGAAATTACAATATTCATATATAGAAATTATTTTTTATTCTTTTAATATAATAAAGGAACTAAAGTATCATTCATCCGTACGTACGACCTACTGTCTCCATGATCAGTGCACTTCGTTTCTAATATCAAAATATAAAGGACTAATATAAATACATATATAATGAATATATATGATAATTAAGTCATGTTTTAAATTATAGAGATGATGAAATCATGATTTAATTAAAAGTAAAAACAAATCACAAGTCAAAACATACTTGAGAAAACTATGCAATTAACACCCGAAATAGTTAAAATAAAGAAAGAGTGTTAAAAAATGGGTAATAAAATATTGTAAGAAATTAATATATGATATTATTATCATTATAATAGTTATATTATAATTTTATAAAAAAATTTAAACCAATATTCAATATTATAAATTCCACACAACAAAAGGAAGGTTAAGGTAAGGGATGCTGTCTCAATTTACATTCCATTGAGACTTTTTTTAATATGTAGAAATTCACTTTTATTTGGTGTATTTAATGAATGTTAACATGTTATATCATGAATATAATAACCGTAATGATATTATAAATTTTATTTAAAATTATTCCTTCACGCGGTTTATGATTTAAATGTTTCAATGTGGTGTGGGGCACATTAGAATTTTTAAAATGTCATTTCCCTCAAGATTGTTTTTATGATCTTTCAATGGTATTTACATCCATTAATGCCAAAAAACCTTATTGTTACTTAGCCTCTATTGGGGAATTATTGATAAATCAGTATCTTTTATTCAATGTTGATGTTTTGATAAGGCACATTATTGAAGAATATCAGAAATGATTTGGATTGGTACGACATGGGTAGGCTCATTTATAGATATCCTGTCAATGATTAAGTAGTATAATGAGATGAAATAGTTGGCCAAATATATGGTTCTTTACATAATATCTAAACCGCCTTCAATATGGTCTTGACGGTACTTGATTCATATACATAGGAAACATAGCATCTAATAATTAAGCATTTACCTCATTTAGATTCAGTTATTATTCATCCATGAGATTTTTCATCAACACGTATATGGATACATTTCATTCTTAGATTACTAAATTAGATGAAATTAGTTTCAATTTATAACCTTTCTATATTGACATTTCCGTATATGGTTATTTGAATTTCATGTGTTATCGATTATTTACCTTTCCATGTTAATTTATTCATATTGTTTCATTGTTACTTCCTCTTTACTTTCCCTTTCTGTGCATTTGATCTCAACCTTATTATGTATCTTTCCCCATGTTATGAATAAGGGAACTTTGAATAATATTTAAAGGATGCAATTTATTTAAATTTATTTTTCAACATGTTTTATATTCTTTGCTAATTGTATTATGGGTACTATGTATGTAATCAGGATTTCAAATAATTCTAAACTGATTGGTCCTTCAGGATTTGATTCCTGTTAATCATGAAAATGTAATAAGATAATGTATTGGATCCAGGCTTCTAGGGTCTAGGTGTTATATTACTTTTCCATATAGTTGGTAGCCATATACCTATCACGCCACCATCAAACAGAGTCTTTCATGACTATTTCCCAGACTCTACAAGGATTTCCAGGCCCTATGAGCTCATGGAGACCATTATCCTGACTCTCATTTCAATTCCCAAGAACAAAACATCCCACAAGAATTAAAAAACCAAACCAAAGTAGACATCCCTATGCAACTCAAGGTCTAGTCCAGAAAGGGTAGGCCAGACATTCCCTCAGACCTACACCCCAAGATCCTATAACCCTACTTCATATACCTTGACATCCAAAATATCATATGGAACTATGAAAGACAGGTCATATAAAGATCACACCCTGATACCATTTTTCACAAAACAACCTAGGTTGACCCTGAACTGGTCACTCGAATCAACTTTAGACAAGGCCCGAGAGGAGTTTCTGATCCCCCCAGGCTGGAAACTAGTGACAGGGAATAAATATATAATAAAAGGGAATGATATTTCCCAATGTAAATAAATCAAACATAATAAATAATAATATAATACCATTAATAATAATGTAACCAAAATGAACATAATTTATAGAAGAACTAAAAATACAACAAACCTAAAAAAAGAACCCCAAATTGAACTTGAAAACAAAAAGGTCTCCATTTGTCCCCAAGGGTCACTCTCCAATCCAAAAAAACCAACATTTACCATGGATATAAAAACCAAGAAGGAACCTACATAAGAAACTAAAAATAAGAAGAAACTATTAGCATTATTATTAAAACATAGTAGGTGTTGTTGAAAAAATATATCCCCAATATAATTCCTTAAAATAAAAGAAACATCAACTTCAGATTTGAAATAAAATTTATAAATAATGTTTTTTCACACACTCATTTCCACTTTAAAACCAAACATGATCCATTACCCTTTTTCATTCAAAACCACATCTTTTCCACCCAGTGAAAATTTTCATTTGAATAAGAAGGATGATGTTTTTTATTAAAAAAAGGAAAAAGGGTTTGTAAAAAAAATCAAAACATTTTCCATAAACACTTGAAAACATGTGATCACTTTTAGAAAGAAGTTACCCTACTCAAAGAAATAAGAACAATCAATATAAAAAAAGAGACATGGAAAATATCAAACAATATAAACTGACTAAGGAGTTCATCTAAATCGTCCACTATAGACAACTTTGTTATGAAGATCATGGGATAACCTATGAGCTCAGTGAATAATCTAAATCATATTATACTTCTGACTCCTCCCATAAGAATGCCTCACTATATGAAATCATTCCCAACCAACACGCTCGGTCCTCTACCTTCCTGGACTAATGAGGGGAACTATCCCAAAGCATAACAAGTTCATACTAAGGGCCTCTAGCTAGATCAAAATCCAAAATAGTGCAAAAGCCATTCACTAAAAAATATCTAGTTTTGAACTCTTCCCTTGTCAAGACTAAAGTGTGGTGATCCAATCAATCTTGAAAAGAAACCATCCACATATAAATATATCACAAACACAAGCACCACACACAAGAATCCCAACGACTCACCCCAAGGATAAATCCTTTTCCTTTCAATCCTTTTATCACAAGGGATTCCACATTGGGGACATCCCAAACAATTCAAATTAACCTCAGAAATAAAATTATCCAAAGGGGTTTTCATGAAAACCAAATTTCATGAATGTTCCAACCATACCTCACATCACTGTCACATTTTACAAGAACAAAACACTGACCATTTTCAAATCCCAAACCATTTAGAAACCAATTTACGTAAAAAAAACCATCATTTGTAATCTAAACCATTTACCAAGAAAAAACTATTCTTTAAAAGTCCCCATCCATTTAAAAAGTCCAACCAAATGATTTAATGAACATGTGGTTTTCATATCTTAACGAAACAATAAAACATAATTAAGAAAATTATGAAAACCAATTCGTTTCATATCAAAAATTTATTCCAAAAATCAAGGATCACTATTTATAATTCAAGGAAGTTGAAAAACAATATAAATCAATGAATCTTAAACTTAATGGACAAGTTAAAAGGGAAAGCTACCTAAAACTCATGGTGTTTTAACAATAACCACCAGAAACAACCCTAAAAAGGTATGAAAAAGAATTAACATGAAAAGGGAACATGAAAAACACAAAACCATTAATTTGAACACAAAAAATAGGAACCCTAAATCTACATGACCATGGGAGAAGAGGAACTCAATAAAAAATTAAATAATAATGAGGAGGGAGAATAGAGGAGGATATCACCTTGTAGAGTCACCCTAAAACCATTAAGAAACCACCTATAATCCCTGTAGAAGGAGGTGGGAGGTGTTAGGAAGAGGGGAGAATCCTACTAGAGCCGAACGAGCCAAATGGGGTAGAAATAGGGTGATTTGGAGTTAAAATCCAAATAGGGTAAAATATTAATTTCATAATTTTAATGATCTGGATAGGTGTCATGGTTTTTCTACATGGTTTTCCAAAACATGTGGCAACTGTGAATCCCTCACCTTCCAAGAGCAACAAGACACACATTTATCTTAAATAGTCTCCTAAACCATTTGATAATTATGGGGTTCACCACTATCCAATAATGGAAAATAGTTAATTGTTTCCTAGGCAGGGGTGCAGGGTTTCCCCTAACCATGAACCAATTGTGTGCCACTTGCTAACAAGCCCAAAAACTCTATTTTTTTTCTTCTAAAAACTCATGGGAAACAAATTGAAATTAAAAAATATGAAATATCCTGAATAATAAAAACCCAAAAATTAATAATTCAACCAAGTCAAACCCAAAACTCAAGAGGGAAACCTAGGTCCAAATGATAAACCAGAGAAAATGATGAAAAAAATCCCTGTGTTTCAAATTTCCCACACCATTATGATTTATTCCCCCAAAAAGACACAATATCTCCAATTGATCAATCAATACAAAGGATTTCTATAAACACATGATCTAGACTCTAAAATAAAGAACACCTCAACCACCTTTAAATGAAACTCATAACTTTTTTCTAGAACATTTTAATGAACTAAAACCACTTATCAAAACCAATATAAATCTCAAACCATGACTTCCACAACCTTTCATAAAATGATAATATTTTCCATACACCTAAATTACACACACTACCTTAAAAGGAAAGGCTCATAACCAAAAACTCCAAATTAAACTACCCTTTTCCATGATACACTAGAGAATAAACTGGATCACCAACACTGGAGGCTGAAATGGACTCCCTGCCATTAGAAATCAACTAGAACTGGACATCTCCAACATAATCCTAAAAAAGATATGTGTTGGGTCTCCTCACCATTAAGAAAAAACTACCATTAAATTACATGAAAATAAGAACACCAAGACTTATTACAACCGAAGGGAACCTTCAAACAATAAGGACCACAACACATAAATGAAACATCTATGACTTTAAAAAAATGGAACTTTAAAAGATAATGATGATATAATATTGAAACCAAATCTTTTCCCATTCCATAATTGGGGACAAAATCTAGGCCATGGATCTCCACACCCCTGTGACACCTAACCATGTAAAATATTCACTTCAAGGCTAGTGGATGGATCCCTAATGTCTGGAATAATCCACTTCCTCTTTGTTATATGATGATAATCCTTTATCAAAATTCCTTATTTTAGTGCTAATTGAAGTTGTGACACCCCGTGAAGATCACATCAATAGGATACTTCCACCTAAACATGGATTCTGATGGAACACAGTGGAACAAACCTCTACTTAAGATGGAAAAGTTAAAAATTTTCATTAGATGCTTCCACTAAAAAAAGGATTTTAGAAAATCCTAAACATCCACTTTTACACTCCAAAATAGAAATGAAACTATGAAACATCACTGGAAATAATAATTATAGTTGAGAAATGATTAAAAAGGAGACATTACATATAAATGGACATTTAAAACCATTTCAAAAATAGTATCCTACTCTTGCAACATGATGTTGTGTCTTTCGAAGGGGTGAATCTGACTTTACAAACCATCCTGCAAATAACATGAATGAACTATTGAAAGTGGCCTAGGCATCTAAAAATATAACATGTCTTCATAGAACTTGGACATGAAGTATTCTTATGATCATACTTGATGAATTGATTAAACAATAGGATCATATGCGTAGAAGAATCTGATGACTAATTTGAAGGCCTCTTAATTCCACGTCCATCACCACTAGATTCATGCTACTTCCTGATCTCTTTACCATAATCGACATAGCCAATTATAGTGATTTAAAGAAGGTTGGATACTTCAAGAAATCACACTAACATAGCATAAACACACACATATTTTCTCACCACGTTGGAAAAAAAGGTTAGACCAATCTCTGACTCCTTTGACTGCATATCAAAACGAATCCTACTCACAAAACTCCGAGCCTTCGAGGAATCAACCTTAGTATACTCCAGAAGATAAGAAACATTATACATGATGTTAAAAAATAAATCCAATAATGATTCATGTACTTGATGAATAAAACACATATCCATCCCCTTTCTCAGCTTCGTTACCTCAGAGAAATATTGCTGGATGAATGAATCATTGAATAACTCATATGTAAGATCTTTCTGAGGCTTATATTGATAAATCAACTACAACCATTTCTAGGTCAGACCATTAAGCCAAAATGTGGTGAACATAACTTTTAGGGACTTAGGAAACATATGGATAATGAAGATCCTTTGTATTTTCCAATTCCACTATTCAACTTAAAAAGGATCCTCTTTACCATAAACGAGAGGGGGATTCAACTTTTGAAACTCAATAAAGAATTACATAGGTTGATGAACTGGAGGATCTACTAACTGTAATCCACCCATAGATTCACCTTGAATACCAATCAGATATTTAGTTGTGGCATGCACTAAACAAAAAGAAGAACTAAGAACCCAATAAAAACCAACTCAACACTAAGAACTAAATCTCAAAACACAACTCAAACAATTATTACCTATCCATATGAAAACACACCACAAAACCACTAATTATCAATATGTCAAAACTATTTCTCTTAAAAACTCTTTTAAAAGGAAAGAAAAACATAATATGTTACATGCCACCCAATGGTATTACATGGAGCATCATCACACATACATTACCATGATTATCTGGGCAGTAATCCATTCATGCCAACAACCATCCACCCCTTTACACACATTTGTACATGTGAGATCTCATAAAAATAATAATGGTCAAAAAAATTCCACATTCTGATACAATAAATTCAAACAAATTTGAAATTCTCAATTTACATTCCATTTCAATTTCAAAAAAAATTTCACAACAACACTAATATTTCAATCAAATTCCATTTTCTAGTGTTTTCTTCAAAATAAATATGAAACACATTTTCCATCTTCTAAAAACCAAACCACTACCACTAAAAATATAAATTCCAAAATTTCAAAACAAGGGTTTTCAAAAAAAAATTAGAAGAAAAATGAACCCAAAAAACTCAGAAGGGGAAACTAGTGTCGATAGATGACTTTTCCATATGGATTGCGTCCATATTCTAGTAACTACACCATTTTAGATCATCCTTTAGGACCATTTCCCTAGCTCCACATAGATTTCTAGGACATGAAATCTCATAGAGACCATTATTCCAACTCTTGTTTCATTTCCCAAGAATAAAATATCCCAAAATAACCAAACAACCAAAACAAGCTTAAATTATTTTGGAAACTCAAGGTTCAGTCCAGAAAATATTGGTCATGCACTCCATCAGACCTACCCCACAAGATCTGATAGTCTTACTCTATCTACATTGACATCCCAAATATCATAGGTTTGTTTTAATGCTAGTCCATCTAAAGGAACTCCCCTGTTACCAATTTTTCATGAACTAACTGGGGCCAACCCTAAACCGGTAACTCGATCCGGCCCTAGACAAGGACCGAGAGGCATTCATGATCCTCTTGGTCTTGAGACCAGTGTCGGGACATCAACAGAGAAACAAAGGGATCAATTTTGACTGATATAAATAATTAGAACAATGGAAATAAATAGAGCATCCTATTATCAATAAAATTACCAAACTAAACATTATTTATACTAGAATAGAAAATACCAAAAAACTAAACAACAAATACAAAACTAAACCAGGAAACCAAAATGTATTTATGTGACCCTAAGGGTCACTCTCCAATAAAAAAAAAATCACCCACGTCGATCAAAACCAATCTATAACCTGTATAAAAATATAAAAACAAGAAATAACTATATTTGTGTGTTTTAAAGCTCAGTAAGTGTGTGTGAACAAATCTATTCCCAATGAAATTCCATAAAATAAAATAAAAATCAACTTACTGTTTTAAATATAGTGTAAAAAAATCCATTTTCACACAAACATTTTCTATTTAAAACAAAACATATTCCATTTCCCATCTTCATTCAAAACCATATTCTTTTATATAGGGGTAATATTATAATTTGTATAATAAAGATGATGATTTTGAAATAAAAATAGTAAAAGGGTTTATAAAAAATTTTCAAAACATTTGTCAGAATCACTTGAAAAAATTTCATTATATTTAGTAAGATTTTAGAAAACTAAAATAAATAATAACAATGAACATAGATCAATGGAAACAATACATGTCACATAATAGTAGACAACCAAGGAGTACATCTCAATCATCCAACATCAAAAACTAAGTGCAAAAGATCATGGGATAACCCAGGAGCTCAGTGAATAATATAGAAAATACTACACATTTGACTCATTCTATAGGAATGCCTTGCCTGGGGACATCATTCCCACCTAATATGCTCGGTTCTTGCCCTTATTGGACTAACTGAGGGGCAACATCACAAAGTAGTGAAAGGTCCCACCAAGGGCCACTTTCTAGAGAATAATATTAACTAGTGAAAAAAATCTTCACTAAAAACTCTCTAGTTATTCTATGTTCCCATGCCAAGATCAAAGTGGGGTGATTTAGTCAATCCAAACAAGCAACCAACTACATATACATATTTCACACACATATGAATCACCCCGAGTCACCCCAAGGATTTATCCCTTGTCTTTAAACCATTTGATCACAAGGGAGTCCACACCAAGCACCTCCCACACCATTCAATATAACCATGTTAGGGAAATTATGAAAAGTGGGGTTTCATGACAACCAAGTTTCACAAAAGTTATAACTAGGCCTCACATCACCATCACATGTCAAACCATTTTCCAAGAACAAAAAACCCACCATTTTCAAATCCAAAACCATTTATAACCCCATTTAACAATAAAAAACCATCATTTTGAAGGAAATCACCTTTAAAAAGAAAAAACCATGCTTTAAAAGTAACAATCTATTTGCAAAGGCCAACCAGGAAATCTATCAGCACATAGTGTAGACAGCTTAACAAAACAATAACACATACTTCAAAACAATTATTAAAACCAAAACATTTAATATAAAATAATTATTCTTAAAATAAAGTATCGCAAATTTTTATTAATGTAATGTGAAAAAACATATGAAAATAATGAATTCTAAATTTAAATGAATTGGTGCAGTAAAAATACAACCGAAACATCATGGTGTATCGATAATTCCACCATGAAATAACCTCAAAATGATCTAAATAAGCATTAACATATAAAATGAACATGAAACACACAAAATCCCTAATTTAAACACATCAAATAGTAATAGAATATCCACATAACCCATGGAGAGGAGGAACTCAAGAGAAAAATAACGAAGAATCAAGAGGAAGAATAGAGGAGGATATTACCTTGAACAATCACCCTCAAAACAAGAATAAATAACATTATAATCCCCATGGAATGATTTTGGATGCATGAGGAATAGAGGAGAATCCCCATAGGGGTGAACATTAAAAATGGGGGAGGAATGTGGTGATTTGGGGTTAAGAACCAAAGATGGTAGAAGAGTATTTTCACGATTTTAACAATCTGGATAGGTCACACGATTTTACTACATAGTTTTCCAAACCATGAAAAAACCATGTGCCCAAAACCATAAAAGAGAAACAAGATACATGGTTATCCTGAATGGTCTCCAAAACTATTCAAGTTTCCACTGTCCAAGAATTAAATGGGGGAACAATTTCCTAGACATGGCTGCATGGTTTCTGATAACCATGTGGTAACTGTGTACCACATACTTCCAAGCCCAAAACACCATTTTTCTATGAAAAATCATTGATAAAACTATGGAAATTACAAAATCAAAAATAACCAGAAGAATAACAGCCCAAAAATTAAAAATTCTAGTTTTTCAAACCTGAAACTCAAGAGAGAAAACGAGGGCCAAAATATGAATTAGAGAAATTGATGAAAACAAATCTAGGTGTGACAATAACACCTTTTCTATTTTCATTGTATAAGTGTGTTTTGGCCAAAATAATTCATGGGATTAGATTATAATTTTTTTTGAAGAAACATGGGTGAGATAATGACATTTATTATATTTTATTTAAAGAAGAGTCAAGATTTCATAATCATATTTTAATAACTATACAATTTTAAATAAAGATCTATACATAAGATAAATTTACATATAATTATTCAGTTGAAATATAATGGTTTTCTATTTATCAGGGAAATTTATATTTAATTTCTAGGAAATAAATAATTACATTAAGGTTTTATACAATGATGATGTAGTAATTATTTAATTAATTGAAGTATCAAATAAATGATATTAAAAATATTAAAATATATATAATTTAATATTATTAGTGTCATATGTGAATTTTATATATTATCTAGACATAATATAGATGTATTTATATCTTTTTCTGAAGTTATCTAATTTATTGATATTTTTTAAAATTTAAAAAGTGAATAGTATCAAAATTGACATTAGTGATATTTTAAAATAAAAAATATTTTATTAAATGATATAAAATAAATAATAATCTAAAATACATCCAAATTATTTGGATAATTCTTAAAATTTCTACAATGTTCCATTTATTGTTCGTTTGACATTTTATAGTAACTATATTAACCCTTAATAAGTAAAAAATCCAATTTGTTAGGGCATGAGTTAGAGGATTTAACTAAGGGTTAATGAAAACCTATAAGGGTAATAATGTCATCTAAAAATGTATAAAAAATTATATATGAGATTATTTTGACTCATCCACATATTAAATTTTAAATAATTAATTTTGGAGCCATTATTAAAAGAAAATTTATTTATATTGATTTAATATTTTAAAGGATTCCAAGAGTGACCTCACCTCTCTTAAAAAAGGGAACCTCCTCCCTCAATTCTTCACATACCTTTGATTCTTTAATCTCAACCATCACATACCAATTTATCTTATAAAATTATCTAGTTAAATTTTAGATGTTCTTTTTTTCTCAAAATATAAACTATATTTTCTTTAATAGGAGATCAAAAGGAAGTTGTCCAAGAAAGTGGTAATCATTTTTACTGACTCTTTCAAAATTATATCTTATTTTCCATATTATTAATTTATTTTTTCCATTATATAGTTATAACTATAGTATCACCTATATTATTAGATGTTATCATGGTAATGGAATGACCAAATTCCTCTATTTTATCCATCATATGAAAAAAGAAAGCACCACACGTTCGTACGAACGGCTTACTGTTGTCATGCCGTGGTGTAATATGTTTTTCTTCATAACCAATTTACATGGATGGGTATGGAAATAATTAATATATATCATAATTATTACATGATAATGATTTTGGAATAATATATATACCATCCACTTCCATACCATTTCACAATTAAAGGAATGACATCACAGCTCATGCGTACGTACATACTAACGTCTCCATGATGCGATGTGATTCATTCTCCATGATCACCATTAAAGAATTAATATATAAGAGTATATTATGAAAAAATGTGTTATATATAACCTTAATATTTTTATGGAAGCTACATTAGTATATTCTATATTCATTAAATAGACTTATATGAGAAAATGTTCATTGGAAAATGAATCTTTTAACCCACCAAAGAAGATTAATAATGATATATTATTAACAAACGGGTGATAAGATAGTAATATATGATATTATAAATAAAAATATGGTTCTATAATAAGTTAATCACATTATTTAAAGCATTATATAGTTGTTTTGGACATGTACAAAGGAAATTAGACATAAGGTCGGGGTAAATTTCACAATATCGTTATTATTTGATATTTTTTATACATAAGTAATTACTAGGGAATATTTTTCATCCATGTCATTATTTATTAGAAAAAATTTCAATTTTTTTTACAATTATTCTATAATGTATTAAATTCATTTCTACCAATGTGTGATAGGAATCATTTTCTCATTTTCCTAATGATCTACTTTTTGATATTTCTTGAAAAAGTGTGAGGAGAATGTTTTATTTTAACTTATACAGAATTAATGGATTTTAACCTTTTAATTATTATTTAATTCATTAAGACTTTTTTTATATGATTAAATGGTTATTTTTTATGTATTTTTCTCTTTTCTTATAGAATTGCATTTTACAAAAAAATTCATCAAAGAGGAAAGGATATTTTCCAGAAGAATTATTTTCAAGTGATATCCAAAAATTATTTTCCATATATGATAACATTCATTGATGTTAATTATGATTTAATAGGGATACTTTTTTAGTATAATATCCCTATTATTATTATGGTTACTTTATGATTATGATATGCATGAAGTGATTTATTTTCCATGGCTTATGTTATGATTAAATGATGTTTATGAAACCCATTTCATTCTATAGGTTCTAATATGATAAATGATTTATGATCTTGTGTAACACCAATGTATAGTTTTAATTATGTGATGGGTGGTACCTATATTTACCTCGAATGAATTAGGTTAAGATTTACATCGCATGAGATAGACTAAGATGGTCTTGGGTGTGAACCTTGACAACAAATTTGGATAAGGGAGTGAACCATGACTAACAAGATGATATGAGGAGTGAACTCATACTAATAATATTACCATGGGAGTGAAAAATGACTACCAAGATGGTATGTGGAGTGAACCCATACTACTATGACAGCATTGGCAGTGATGCCTTAAAAATTATGGAAATCATTTTATATGATTATATGTTTACCAAAAAATCCATTTATTATTCTTATGTTATGCTTTCGTGGACTATGATATTTATTTACTCATGATTCATGTCTTATGAATTTCCAATATTTATGATAGGATTCCTATTTATGATCATGGATATACCAGGTATGATCTTATATTTTCTTGATCATTTTCTCATACAATTATTCTCATGATTATATTAATATGACTCCCTTGTATACCCTTACTGATCATCTAATATCACCCCTTTTTTATGTTTCCTTTCCCCTAGGTTATAATGCTATGTATTATTTTTGATGTTTCTAAGAAGGGTGATATTAGATAATAACCTTGTGAGAGATAATGCATCTAACTTCTATACCAGTGTTTATGTTTTTATGTTTCGAAATGCAATAGATCTAGTACAGTCTTTGGGTGTATGTTTGTGTAATGTATTAAATATTCCACAAAAGTTATGAAATTTCAATGTATGAAAATCATGGGTCATTATAACTAATATTAGAGAAAAAATTTAGTTAACCCTTAGAAAATTGAATGAGGAAACCTTAGTGAGAACCCTATGGACACGTCTAATGATAATTCTAAGGATAAGGAAAACATCCTAGATTTTTTTTATAGGATAAAGTGACTAGTTACCAATAAATTAATCCATTATAGATACAAAAAGTGGATGTGTATCTTGAACATATGTATCTAATGTTAATGAATTTGAAAATGTGCATTAGGCATGGCTCGTGTGTAACCTGGTAAATGACAATGAGTCTTGCTACCACCTGGTTTGACACTCCTAGGGGATATGTTTTGGTAAATTCAAAACTCTTCATGAACTATCTTGAAGGATTTAAATATAAATTTTGTATTAATAAACTAATATTAACCTACTATGTAATATATTATAGAATGTAAAAAAATTAAGACATCCCATAGGTTTTTTTCATGATTATGAGGTTCCTCACAATGATAATTGTTCCTTACTATACGTTTTTGGTTTTAGTCGATGGATGGAACCCAAAGGAATCATCTTAATGGTAATTTTGATAGAAAATTCAAGGAATTTACTTCTGAGAAAATAAATTCTATGGGATATAGAATGAAAAATCTCGTTGTAATGCACACCGAGATTTTTCAAGCAATGAATCATGCTGGACATCCTAATGTGCAATTGCGGGAACAACATTCTCTTGAGTCCTTTATGAGAAAAATTCCTCCTTAATTTGATGGTTATTCTGATCAAATTGTTTTGGAATAATGGACCAGAACCATTAGTATGATATTCTATGTTCTCCATTGTTATGAACATGATAAAGTCATTCTGGCTATTTATCAGTTAGAAGGAAAAGTGTACTAGTGGTTGACTCTAATCAAGAAAATGATATTGAAAGAGAAATTGAATCCATGGAATGAGATTTCTTTAAGAACATTTTATTAAATAATTAATTTCCACATATTCTATGTGCAAAAATACAGAAAGTGTTTCTCGAATTAAATAAAAGTGGTGATGAATATATTGGTACCTTTGAAGCTAATTTCACAAGACATCAGAACGACTCTTCTGGAATCGTCATTTTATTATTTTAATTATTTGAAAAAAGATATTGTAATCTAGCTGTTGGAACAATGGTTATAAAAAGTATTAACTAAATTATTAAAAAATGGATAATCCGTGTATTCTTTGGTGACCAATTAATTAAAAATAAAATCTTTTTTAAAACAAAAGTTAATGTTTTTCTGAAAAACTATTTAAAAGTGAAAAAGTGTGTTTCATATCAACAGAACAAAAAAATCACTCTTGTTGGAATATATTAATGAAATAAATATATAATATAATTCGTAACATTCATCTTTTATGTTTCCTAAATATGATATAATAAAAAATCCAATATTATGGATAAAATAAATATTTTTCTAAAAAGGCAGTTTTGTCTCTATTTGATGGTGCAGTAGTTTTAAATAATTTTTTTTGAAAATTTATGAAGTTCTATTTGAAAAATTTATTTTTTTAAAGAGGAATATAATTTTTTTTGAATTTTTGGTATTTCACTGAAATGTTTCATGTTTTGATGAATAATGAAAATACTAAATTTTAATTGGTAGAAACTTTTTCATCAAAATAATTTATAGTGTTTAATTATATTATAATATGGTTTAAATCATAAATATACTATTTTTTTGTCATTTAATTAAATGTAGGTTATTAGAATCAATTTTACATTGAATATTGACATAAAAATTATTTTATCTTATGCATGTTTAAAGTTTAATAATATGCTTTCTCACCCAATCAATGGGATTAATTTTAAATTAGCTACTTCAAATATTGTGTTTAAAATTTTTAAAAATGGATTAAATATTTGGAATCAATTGGTAAAAATTATGTAAATATTTTTCTTTTATTTTTGGGAATTATGAATTGTAACATTACAAATACTTTTATTACCATTGTTAAGGGAAAATCGAGTAATTAAGGGTAAGAATAATACTATAAAAATTATATAATTTCACTAACACATGTACTAATTTAATTTTATTGGTGTTTTTATACCAATAAAATACCTATTCCGAGATTATAACTTTCTTTGATGCTAATTGTGTGAGAGTTTGACATTTATTATATTCTTTTAAAGAATACTTAAATATTGCATACACATATTTGAATAACTTTAACATTTTTAAAACAGGTCAATACGCAAGATAAATTTGATGATAAATATAAATATTAAAATTAAATGTTTTTATTTATTAGGGTAATTTATTTTTCATTTTGAGGGAATAAATATTAACATTAAGGGATCGCAAAATGATGATGTAATAATTATTTAATTCATGGATGTATAAAATAAATGATAATAAAATTTAAAATAAATATAATTTTAGATAAATAATTTCATTCACAAATTTTATATATATAATGAATAGTTCCAAAATTTATATTGGTGATATATTAAAATAAATAATATTTTTTTAAATGATATAAAACTAATAAAAATTTAAAATTATGAAAACTAATTGGTATAAGTATTAAAATATCATCAATGGTCTATTTATGGTTCTTTTGGCATGTTAAATTAACTATATTAACCCTTAATAAGTAAACAATCCAAGATGTCATGGTATGAGTTAAGGGATTTAACTAAGGGTTAATGAAAACATTTAAGGGTAATAATGTCACCTAAAAATTTCTAAAATTTTTTAGTTGAGATTATTTTCACTCATATTCATATTATATTCTAATTAATTCATTTTGTATCCATTATTAATAGAATTTTTTTATATTAATTTAATATTTTAAAGGATTCCAAGAGTGACCCTCCCCTCTCTTTTAAAAGGGAACATCCTCCATCACTTGTTTATATTCCTTAAAGCCATGAATCACCACCATACCCTAAAAATTTATCTTCTAAACTTCTATAGTAAAATTATATAGGATATTCTCTTATCAAAATACTGACTCTAGTGTCCCTAATAGAAGGTCTAAAGGAAGTTCTCCAAGGAAGAGGTAATCGTATTTACCGACTCTTTCAAAATTATTTCTTATTATACTTCCACTTAATGTGTTGTTTCCATTATAAAGTGAAATATATAGTTACAATTATATAATTAGATGTTATTATTATTATTGACCAACCAAATTCAACCTTTTATCCATCTTATGAAAAATTAATGTACCATATGTGTGTATGTACAACTTACCATCTCCATGTCATGGTGTAATCTGTTTTTTTTCAACACCAATTTTCATGGATTGGTATAATAATGGATATAATAAATATATATGATAATTATAAAATTATATTGATTTTGTAACAAAATATATACCATCAAATTCCATATAATTTCACAGTTATGGTAATGATATCGTCACTCATACGTATGTACGACCTACGATCTCCACGATGTGATGTGATTCATTCTCCATAATAACCATTAAATAAAGACTATATAATTGTATATAATGTATAAATGTTTTATCAATTTCCATAATATTATTATGTAAACTAAATAACTATATTATATATGTACAAACTGGGACTTATACGAGAAAACCCACATTTAAAAATGAAGCAGTTTACCGTAAAAAATAGTAATAATGAAATTTTATTAACAAATGGGTGATAAGATAATCATATATGATATTATAAATATAAATTTGGTTCTATAATAAGTTAATAACATTATTAAAACCATTATAAATTTGTTTTATTTTGTATAATGGAAATCATACCTAAGGTAAGGGTTAATTTTACAATCTCATTATTATTTGATATGGATTATACATAAGTATTTATTGGGGAATATTTATCTTACATGTCCATGTTTCTTAAAAATGGTTTCCAAAATATTTTTTACCATTTATATATAGTGGTTTAAAGTCATTTTTACTCATGTTTTAAAGGAATATTTTTTTCATTTTCCTTACAAAGTACATTGTGGCCTTTCTGGAAAAAATATAAAGAGAATGTTTTATTTTAACTTATACATCATGAATGGATTTTTTAAATTTTAATGATGTATTAATTAATTAAGGATTACCTTTTAATAATTAAATTTTATTTTTAAATAATTGTTTTCTTTTAATACAGAAAATCATTTAAAAAAATGTTTCGAAAAATAAAGGATATTTTCCTCAAGAATTATTTTCAAGTGATCTCTCAAAATTATTTTCCATCTATGATAACATTCCTTGATGTTAATTATGATTTAATGGGGGTATTTTTTAATTATATTATCAATAATATTACTATGGCTATTTTATGTTTATGATATTTATGAAACTCATTTCTTTTCCATGGGTTATGTTATGAATGAACGATGCTTACGAATCCGATTTCATCCCATGGGTTTTGATATGATAAATGATTTATGTTCTTGTGGTACATATATGTATAGTTTGAGTTATGTGATGGTTGGTACCAATATATCCCTCAAATTAATTGTTTAAATATTTTTATTTAATGAGATAGACTAAGATGGTCTTGGGAGTGAATCTTGACAACAACGATGACCATGGAAGTGAACTGCAACTACTAAGATGGTATAGGGATTGAACTCATACTACTAATATATCCATGAGAGTAAACCATGATTACAAATATGGTATGGGGAGTGAACCATACTATTATGATGGAATTTTAAGCAATTAATTGACTATTGTGGAAATAATTTTATATGCTTATGTGTCTACCACAAACTCCTTATCTTATTCATATGTTATGCTTTCATGGACTATGTTCTTTATTTCCATATGATTCATGTCTTTTTAACTTCCAATATTTATTCCATGATTCTTTTTTATGATATTAGATATGTGGGGTATGATATTCTGTTTTCATTATCATGTTCTCATACCCTTATGGTCATGCTTATGTTAACATGTCTCCCATGTTTACCCTTGTAGAGTATCTGAGATCACCCTTTTTATGTTTAGTTCCCCCAGGTTATGAAGATATGTATTATGTTTCATGTTTCTAATAAGGTTGATTGTCAATATGAAACTAGTGTGATATAATTTGGCTCACTTCTATACTAGTGTTTATGTTTCCATGTTTCCAAAGGCCCTAGACTCGTACGCTCATTATGTGTTTGTTTGTGTAATGTATTAAGTATTCTGCAAAAGTGATGTAATTTCAATTTATGAAAAGCATGGTTCATTATAATTATGGTCCTATGGACTATGTTTTTATGATATAATGAATATTCATATAAAATATTTATCTATGTATGAGAATCTCAGGGCCACTTACATGCACTATACATAACCAATATTTATGGATGTTTTTCTAAATTTTGGATTTTCCTTAGGGTTTTCACTAATGTTCTATAGTCCTAATAAAAAAATAACTATAATTCACCAAAAAAAAAATAAACCCGAATATGATATTAAATTAGGTGACTTTAATAGACATTAATTCATATTAAATTATTTTACAAGAATATTAATTTCACATTAAAATTAACCACACTATAGAACTCAAATGTTTAGTATCATTTAGTATTAGACACATGATCATCTTATTTTAAAAAGTATTCAACATCTTCTATAAAATAATTTTTACATGTTATCCTTTAATTACATCATATATAATAATAATATTAATAAACTTGGGAAAAGAAGCATATGAAATAGTGAGATTAGTATCTTTTTATGGGTAAACAATATGGATAACAATCGATGATCATAAGTGCATATAATATGAGAAAGTGGGTATTAGAACATAGTTAATGTCCATGGAAATAATATTCGGAGATCATACCCAAATAAATATGGATCAAAAATCATAAATCAAGGAGTTTGGGATAACATAATATATCATCAGTCATTTTATCTGTATGATAAAAAATATATGAATGTGAAAAAAACATAAGAATATAAATCATAACATAAAAGATCAAGAATCACTTTTATGTCACCCATGACATATTGGATCAGGAATCATGTCCCGCCCTCCCCTAACATTTTGGATCAAGAATCACATTCTTTACACCCATAATATAGTGGATTAGGAATCATGATCTTACCTCAAATAATTATCTCATGAGATATAAATATTTACCCAATTCATCAGAGGTCTATATAATTATTATCGCACCCATAACATAATTAAAACCATACATATTAAATGGTATTTATATTATACTTCATGAATTATAAATATTTTATTACTAAATATATATTATATATATTTTTTATAATATAAATATCATATAAATTTTAATTTATAAAAAAATTATAAACAACATCATAATATTTATAATGAAACCCTTTATTTCTGGATCATAAGGCATGCCGTTTAATTTTTGAAAATGTATTTTGAATAATTTGGGAATAATGTTTCATAAAAATTTATTTAATTTATTATAAAAAAAATTATATTTAAATTATTTATTTATGAAATCCTTATATATTAAATATCTCCAAAATACCTTTTAACGTGATTTATAATCAGTTTATAAACGATTAAAAAAATTATTATCTTAATAAAATTAAAAATATTTTCCTTACCCTTATACATTATCTCTATTCTACATAAGGGTATACACTTATTAACCTTATGTAGAAGCCTAGAATAAGGGTAACTATTGTTTTTTGAAGCTTATGTAAAGGTAATTTAATGATTCTTTTATGAAAACTGATTGAAAAACCGATGCATAAAGGTAATAAACAGATTAAATTCAGGAAGCTCCCTCGTGTAATGGTATTCACTTTACACATATCCTTTTTATAGGTAATCCAAATGTCTCTCATACGATGTAATGGTAAACATCAGGGAACATAACTCAGTAGTTCAAATACCCTTATGTGTATGGGTAAAGAACTGATTTCCTTTATGAATAACCCATTGTCTAAGGGTACTACCTTTACAAAAAATATTTCTATAAAGGTAAAAATGAGATTTCCTTTACACATTCATTGTGTAGGAGGGTATTACAGAATTTTAAAGTGATGTCAACCATTATATAACGAATCACATAAGGGTATAACATTTTTAAAGCATACCTATGTAAGGGTAAATTATATTTACCCTTATACAACTCATGTAAGGGTCTGAAACCTACAAACATTTTACAAATAAATAAATTCATTATTTTACTTTTAAAAAAAGTGATAAAACACGTTAAAAACATGAATATACTTCCCCTAATAACCCTAATGATTTTTGTATGATAATATAATGATCATTCATAGAGTAAAAAACCCCAAACATAGGTAGATCTATCTTCGAGAGTCAACATGTAAATAATATTACAAAATGAGTTCTCAGAATTCATAAACAATAACACTTTTCCTCTTCCTTCTACAAATAGTGTTTGAGGAAGATCATAAGGAACTATGAATAAAATCAGTTTTCCTACGATGGAATACATCGACCAATTGATCCACAATCATATCATAAGTATTATAGAACAAATGAAGGGGTTCTAGTTCCTTCTCAAGTCAAATTAATAGTTCTTGGTATGAAGAGAGGTTTAGAAGATGCTCAAATACATTTCACACCCAAAATGAGAGGTTATCATCTTCTTATATAGTTGAACGCCAAGGCTCATCCAATTCTTAACACTTGGTATGTATTTCGTATTTTTAGTGAATAATTCGATAAACGTTTTCAATGAATTTAATATAAAGCTTTTAATCCACTAATAATGGATTATAACTAACGAATAAAGCATTGAAGATAAATAAATAATATATATGTGATATATAAATATATATTATATTCATTAATTTCATGAATGAAAAATACATGCATCGTATTAATATATTAAATGTACAATTATATATATATCATTTAATATATGCATGTGTACATTAATCTCATGCATGTATATATTAGTGTAAATCCAACAATTAATCAATTTAAGGAGCATATCAATGATTGTGGGATTATTAGAAACATCATATTAGGTTTAGAATAATGTTGAAGAAATTATAAAGAACACATGAGAATCCATGGAAAATTTCTTTATGGAAACCCTGTTGAATTAATGAGCATCATGAAAAGCCCAATTGAAACTTATCCCCGAATCAAGGTAAATATCAAAGCATATAAAAATATATACTTAAAGGTCCCTAGGAAAATTTTGTAGGGGGTTACAATCTAAGGGATTATTTTGGGTGATTTCAATATTTTATTTTAATTATTTTTAATAATAACAATTCTTATCATTTTTTTATCTATACTTTAGGCACCCAAAACCCACACTCCTAGATATGATTCTATGAAAACATTATTGAAACAATTTCTTTCATTAAATTTGAGATAAACCAATCTTTATTTTCTGAAATTTCCAAAACATAAACATTACATCACCCAAATAATCATTCAATCCATAGAATGGAAGTTATAGTACCGTTTAGGTTCAAATACATAAGAAACATACTTTATGATAATTGTGAATATTTCTCCATAATAAAACCATAGTAGACATTTTTATATATTTTTCATAGGTTATACTAATCTTCATAACCTAGGGAAGGGAAACATAAGAAATGGGTGAGATGAAATGATCGGCAATGCAAGACATATCAACATTTCATCAAGGGTTAGATCATAAGAATATTTTGAAACATTATAATTGGATAAATATATTATTAAAAAGAGCGTGTAATATATAGTTTCTCACAAGTCATGATATAAGGACATGTAATCTCAAACAACCAAACATATACTATACAAAACAAGTGAAAAATCCGGAGACTTTAAACATGATTTAAGTAGCATAATCATCGGAAAAATATTATGGCATAAGAGTATGTATTATACATAAGATAGGAATCATATGTCATGGATACCCACCAATACATTCATCTCATTGTAGTATTGGACTAATGTCATGTGCACCATCTTGGCCTCAGGATAATCCTCCATGTAACTTTTTTCTTGGGATAATCCTTCTTTGTACCCTTTGGCTTGCGATAAATCCTCTCATATACCCTTTGGTTGGGTAAAATGTTTATTTTGTACCCATTGGATTAGGATAAATCCCACAGTATACCCATTTACATGTGATAAATATTCCTATATTACATTTATATTGGGATAAATCATCTCATGTACCCTTTATCTTAGGATAAATCCTCTTGGGTGCCATTTTTCATGGGATAAATCTTCTTGTGTATTATTTGTCTTATGAAAAATCCCTATGTTTTATCATTATATTAGAATACATACTCATTTCTAACATTTTGAGGTCATTAGATATAAACATTGGTAATTCGTTCTAGATAGATATAATACCCCACATATCATCCATCCATACATGTGTGTTCCACTTAAAAACAATAAATAATCACATAATTAATAACCCTTGGACAAAAAATGGGTTTTGTAACATTTCTAGAATGTACAATTAAAATTGACCTCAATAATGTGACTGGATTACACCAAAATCAAACTACCAAAAAAGATTATTTCGTAAGAGAAATTATAGGTTGATACATGAAAAATAATATCCATGGAGATATATACTTTAGAGATAAATAGGAAAATGATAGTGAATTCATAAGATTTTTAAATATGATTTTATATTTTATGTAAAATGAGAAGCTAAAATTACTTTGAAAATTAGTTTTCTTAAAATTTTAAGTTAAAACTTTTGAAAATGATTTTCTTTTAAAATTAACTATAAATAATAGATCCTTTAAAAAGACATAATGGTTTAAAAAAGGATAAGTGAAAACACTTTGAATACATTTACTTTTGAAAAGAATATTCAACAATGAAACCTAGAAATTGAAACAAATGTTTCAAAAAGGTGAGGTGAATTTTTTTTTGAAAACTTTTACTTTTAAAAATAAACTTCAATAATATAGATTTGAACATTCACAAAGGTTATAAAAAATAAATTGGAGTGAAAGATAAAACATTTGATTTGAAAACACACATTGTAAAAAGACATAGTAAAATTTCCCAATGAAACTTTGTAATGGAAAATAGTAAGGTAACATGTGAAAAAAAAATATTTTTATTTCGAAAATAATAATTGAAAACATGTTTTTGAATAAAAATGTTGAAATGGAGTAAACACATTCTTCAAATGAAATGATATTTTTTTTCATAAAAACATTGCACTTTTATGAAATAAAAATTCAAATAGAAAGAATATTTGAGCTAAAAACATTATTTTAGACATATATAAAAGAGTTAATTTATTAGTAATTATGAAATATAATAATTTATCAAACTTATAATAATGATTCACAAGGAATAACATCTTAATTAAATTAATGGAAATTTTGTTTAACCAAACCCCTTACGGGTATAATAATTCTTGAAGAAAGAGACATTTAGAGAGGGGATTTTGTGGTTCATATTTAAATACATCAAAGGAAGATAAAATACCACATAATAAATTCAAATAGAATAATATTCCCAACTTATATAAAATAAGTTCAACCAGAACAATCATAACTCAATTAATGAGAATTGTATTCCTAAATAGAAACTTATGATAATGGTAAAATATAAATAAGAGGGTTGCAATGAAATTGAAATTAAAATGTCATAAGATGAGATATATCCATTGTAATTGAAATAAATATGGAATTTAATACATTTTATAAAATAAACAACGTTGTGTAATATCAGAAATTTCTCATAGGATTGAAAATGAGACAAAAAACACTTACCTTGTTTACCACTTACTCAAAAGTTATCTGACCACATATATATTAAACATAAAAATAACAACCAATTATTATATAACATTATTCATATATTTATATAAAATTCATTTATAACCATTTATGATAAATAAATTAGTCGATTATGGTTTACTTTTATCAGCAGATGCTAGAATCCGTATTTTCTTGCTCCCTTCTAGTTTTGTAATTTCATTGTCAATTTTGGTATATTAATTTTTATTAATATTACCAGATTATTCAATAAAAATTAAAAAACAAATTATTCCTTTTGTTTATTTCATTAGGTTAATGACGTGGTTATAGTTTTTCAAAAAGGAAATTGTGATAAACAAGTTCTAGCGTGTTTAAAGATAAAAAAATGACATATTAATAAATATATTACATGTAAATAACCCAGATAAAAAAAATTATTAAATAATTTATTATTTCATGATATTTATGTTATATAAGATTCCTTAATCATTCCTGATGTAATTATAACATCCTTCATATAAGTAGTAAAACTGACCTAATCGAGAGCATGTTATAATTATTTTATTAGTAAGGAATTTTTTATATAATGTTAATATAAATTTTAAATAATCATAATAATTTCATAAATACCATTTACCTTAATAATATCCATTCTTAGAATCATCCATGAATGGTGGTGTTGAAAGACAAAATTCATCATTCGTGGAGGTGGTAGTCCACCGTACACACGATTAATGATTGTATTTTAAAAAAAAAGGGATAAAATGAAAGAACATTCTTAATTATAATTTTTAAATTATAAATTCAAAATATTATAAATATTAATTCACCAAATAAATATTTTTTCAACCATTAAATGTGGTGATGAAAAATGGAATATGTCATTTCATGGATGTGGTAGTTTGTCTTACGCACGATTAACATTGTATTGTTTTTATAAATTGATTAAAATGTATAAATAATGGTTGTTACATTAATATAATAAAACATATGTATAATATTTATACTTATTTAATTATATTTATATGGTTATGATAGTTTTGTAAGTAAGAAATCAACATCAAAAAGTTAAATATTGAGTAATACTGATGTTGGGACATCGAACTTTCTTTTGAAAGTATCCTTTCAAATGTAGGGGTTAGACTAACTAAATGATACAAAAAATCACGAACACGAGAAAGTTTATTGGAATAGAATAATTTAATAATTTCTTGATAAATTGTAAGGGATAGGTGTGTAATGAAGTTATGGAAGTGTTCCCCTTTTATAAATGAAGAAAATGGAACCTTTGTGAATACCCATTATATTTTTATAATGGTATGAAACAATTCAGGGTTAAAAGGGTTCAAAAGTGATAGATAATGAATTTTTATGTTATATAAGGTTTATAAATCCTTTAAAACTCATTTTCACGCATTTTTAAACATGTTTTAAGCCTTTTACCATGTGTTTTTTTATATTTTACCATTTTTGTTTTTACCATGGTAACTTGTTTTTACACTGGATATTTATATATTATTGAAAATATAAGGTAACCCATATTAAATATTTTTTGTGTGATGAAACTAAATTTAATCCCAATATAATAAAATTAAATTTATAAATAATAAAAAATTGGATTTTAAACTAAAAAAGTTATTCTATAGAAAAATAAATCTGTAGAAAAATGTTGTTTTCATCATTATGTGTTATAAATGTTATTTAGTATCAATTTACAATTGAATGAGTCATAATATATTATTATATAGGTTTCAAAAAATTATTAAAAGAATTTTTTTTCAATGTTTAATTTATCTTAGTAGATAAAAGTTATACAATATTAATACGATGATTCATTGAAGATAAACTTTTTACCATTCTCATGTTCATAAAATTTAATCTAAGTAATCATACTTTAATAACTAACAGTTAAATTGAAATTATAAAATATTCTTATAATATTGATATAAAATATGAAATATATTTTTTATATTCAATTTATACATGTTATTAAAACTTATTTTTCATAAGTAATAGAAAATGTTTTTAGGTAAAATATTACCTATGTTTCCAAATAATTTAAACATATGTTTTAAAAATTGAAAAAATTATATTTAAATGATTTATTTTAATTTATATTTTTATATAAAAAAGGATTAAAAAATATTTAATCCATTATTTTATTATTATAATTTCATAAAAGTGTTTGTATTAACCAAATTAGGGGTTTTCTAATATTCAATAAAAAATTTACGATTTTAGAAAAAAATAAAAAATTCAACCTATGATAATATTAACATGTTTAATCCAAAAATCAAATGAAAATTTTCAAATTAAATTTATTGAATTTATAAATTTAGCTTTTATATTAAAATACAATGTATAAAGAAAAAGTTATTTTATTAAATAAATGATATTTTAATACCTTAAGTTATATTAATACAATTTCTATGCATTTATAATTGATTATATTTTTTTTACTATAGGTTTTATTATCATTAATTTTCTTAATAATATTCATATAATATGAAATATCTCATTTTATTTTAGTTTTGTGTGTGAATCAAGTTACTAAACATAGTATAATTTTAAAGAAAAATATATTATTGAATTTATATGTGTTTCATCCCCCCCACCATTAAATAAATGTGGTCCTCAAAATTTTAATTATCACATACTAACCAAAATAGGTAAGGGTAAAAAAAGGTATATATGATTCAAGGTATAATTTCTAGAGACATATCAACCTTACAAACTTATATAACATTTCTTTTTTTCTTATAGTCAGATTTTTCTTGATATTTATTTTTTCTCTAACCATTTCAGCTACACATACCTCATGATTCAGTATCATAACTGCTATAATGGAATTATATTCCAATGAAATCTCATAATCATCCTTCCACTGATGGATGATCATAGATTGGTTAGAAATTCTATTTCCCTATTTTTCTAATTAACATTGTGCCAATGTAAAGACATAAAATACATTACCAAAAGAAAATAAAATTCATCTAAATGATGATACTAAGACCTTTATGAATCATAATCTCATAAACCTTGAAAGATATTCATATTTCATTTATACAATAATTATTCCAAGAGGATTTTTTTACAAATTTATAGACAATATTTGGTGGAAATTAAAAAAAATAATACATAGTCAAATATAGAGAGAATAATACCTAAAACCACTTAATTACCACTATCCACTTCAATATTAATCTTTTAATAAGATTTCCCTTTCTTTTCTGGTTTTATGAGGTTCTTGATACCTATAATCCTTGTTAGACCTTGGATTTGTGAATCGATTTGTATAATGACCGAAATACATGTATTTGAAGTGTTAATGTGTAGATGGTGTATTAGTTTGGGATATAATATCTTCTATTGTATTGGTCAATCTCTTCATCACTCTTTGAAAATCAAGGATCGATGAGCAATACTTCCACACTTGAACCATTTTTTTGTTCTTTTAAGATATTCCCTTGGGGGTTTATTCCCACAACATTGACATGTATGACATTTAATATTCTTTCTTTAATCATATTTATTACTTTATCTTCAATGAAACATCATCCTTTTTTTATTTGGTGTGTTTTTATATTCATATTTATTCATGTAATTAATCATAACATGATATAGTTTGGTTATAATTTCCAGAATATTTTCAACACTATCGTTAATAAAACATGGTTTCTCATTGGTAAAATCTACACACTGACCATGGAATTCATTTTTAACTTGGTTTCTTTTGAACTCATCTGTTATTAAATTTGTAAGGATTTAATTGTGAGTGATTAATGATTAACACCATAATAGAATTATTTTAATATAAATGATTCAACCAAAATATTTTTTACTCTTTGAAATTATTTTATAACATTTTTGTTCTTCATAAATCTCTCTTAGTTCAATATAGGTTCCTCTAGGTTGTGTTATCCAATATTCCTCATCATAATTCCTTAATTTAATTTGGGAAAAAATCATCCAAAATGGTTCATAAATATAATATGATCAACCAAAGAATATCCCCCAAGTGTTTCTAGCTAGGTGTGTAGTCTTAATCCAACTCATCATGCACCAATGTGAAGATTGAGTTGATACTTAATATGTCTCTTTCAAGATTATTACTGTAAGGTGAATATGTGCCACAACTGCATCTAATTTATAATATCCACATTAGGATATAATTTATATGAAAACCACATACTAAATATTTAAAAAAAATAAAGGATGTTATCCTAAAGTTTGACTCATCTATAGGGCTTTCACTAAATTTTGCATATCTTAATCCCCAAATTAACTTTACTAATCCTTAAAAAACTCAAACAATGCCCTGATACAAACCAAGGCACCCCAAACTCACAATCCTAGACTTGGTATTAAAAATATATTCTTAAACATTTTCTTTGAGAAAAATTGTGATGCACTTATCTTTATTTTATAAAATTTTCATAAGTTGAACATTATATCATACAAAAAAATAAAAAAATCACAAAAATGGAAGCTTAGTGTCATTTAAGATCAATTACGTAATAAATATAATTTATGTTACTTGGGAAAATTTCTCCATATTCTAAACACACAAGAATATCATCTTCAATTATCATAAATTATACTCATATTCATAAATTGGGGAAGGAAAACATAATAAAGGGGTGGTCTCAAATTCATTATAATGGAAAACATACCAACATTTCATCAAGGGTTAAATAAAAAGCATTTGAGGAAACATGATAATGGTTGAAATATCTTATTAAAAATACTATAGAATAATAATAATTGTCCATATGTCATGAAATAAGTACATGTAATCTCAAATGAATAAAAATATACCATGGAAAAAGTGTGTGGAATCCTAAGAAATTAAACCCGAGTCAAGGGGAACAATCATAGTAATACGATCATGGAATAAACATGTGCATATAAATCATATTCCAAGAATACCCCCCAAGAAATTTCTCACATAGTAGGCTTTGGATAATCACCTTAGTACCTTATTGGACTTTATATCATCCTCTCATGTAACCTTCGACTTGGGATAATCCTCTCGTGTTCCCTTTTTATTGGGAAAAATCCTCTTGTGTACCATTTTACATGGGATGAAACCTCTTATATACCCTTTTCCATGGGATAAATCCTCATGTTTACCCTTTAGCATGGGATAAATCCTCTTGTATACCCTTTGGATTTGGATAAACTACCCATGTACCACTTGGGTTTGGATAAATCCTCACGTGTATATCCTCTTTTGTATGATTATTAGCTCATTGGATATAAAATTTAACTATTAATTTAGTTGAAATATAGGAACCCACTTTTCATGCATTCATACATATGTGTTCCACTTGAAAAAAATCATTCTTTACATCATTAATAACCCAAAGAAAGAAAAATGGGTTTTGTAAAATTTCAAAATGGTATCACCAAAATTGAAATCAAGAAGTTGAATAGTTGATATATAAAATTCAATTACAAAAGAATATTATTCCATAAAAAAATTAGAGGGTGATTCATAAAAAATAATTTCTAAGGATATATAACTTATAAGGATAGTGGAAAATGGTAGTGAAATCTTATAATCATATTTAGAAAATAATTTATCTTTGGAATAAAAGAATAAGTTACAGTAACTTTGAAAATTAATTTTATGAAATGGTAAAGTGATTTTTTTTTGAAAAATATATACTTTTAAAATGAAATTTAAAAATTGTATCCTTAAAAAATAAATAAACGTTTCGAATTGGTGAATTGAAAAAACTTTGAAAACATTTAATTTTGAAAATAATAATCAATAATTGAGCCTTTAAATAAACAAAAATTTTTTAGAACGTTAAAGTGAAATAATTTTGAAGAGCTTTGATTTTATATATAATCTTTAATAATATAGAATTTTAAAAACATAAATTTTATCAAAAATTAATTTGGATTGGAAGATAAAATAATTGATTTTTAATGGATGGAAGACCTCTTAAATATTTTATAGTATCTTTGTTGAAAACCCAAATCATAAAATGTTTTAGTAAAATTTATCTTTAAATTTTTTTAATGGATACTACTTAAGGGGCATGAGTAATCACATATTTGGATTTAAAAAATGAAGGATAATATTTATGGGAATAAAAACTATGGAAATGGAGTAAAAACTATCTTTAAATGAGATGTGATTTGTTCATTAAAAAATGTTCACTTTTTTGAAAATTAAATTCATCAAGAAAGAATATTTGGGTAAAAATATCACTTTACTCATATATAAAAGAGAAAATATCTTATTAAATAGAAAATAAATGAATTTATCAAACATATACGAATGATTCTCAAGGAATAACATCTCAACGGAACGAAAGGAAAATTGAGTTAACGAAATCCCTTTCGGATATCATAATTATTGGAGAAATAGAAATTTAGAAATTCTTTCATGTGGTAGAAATAAAGATCACCAGAAAACAATTATAAAATATAATATGATAAAATTAAATATCATAATGTTCCCATCTTATATGGAATTAGTTAAAAAATAAAAATCCAAACTCAATGGAGTAGAATTGTGCATAAAAAACACACTTACGGTAATTGATTAGCCACTAAATGAGGATAATATTAATTATTAATATATATAATATTCATGTGCTTTATTATTCATAAACACCATTTTAGTACATTTTAGACATTGAACACCATTTCACATTATGATTGTTAATTATTTCTCAAAATAAACTATTAAAGGGTAAATTATTGAACACCTAATAAAATACAAAATATTATTTATTATATATTGATATTTTAATTTAATTTCTCTAATTCTATAAAGAATAACTCATAATTTTGTAGTATTTTAAGATTCACATTGGAAGAACACCAAAATAGGATTTCATGGCAACACATTATGGGAAACATAAACTAGATAGTAGCCAAATAAAGAGATTGTATCTGCTAGGATCCAAAAACAACGATTCTAAAAATTAACCTGAAGATAAGGAAAATCATGGGGAACATTTCATTCAACAGTAGAAAAATCTAATTTTGATGTTTGAATGCAGTTCGAAGTGGCCCAAGTTGAAGATGCAATATTGGGAATGATTCCATGGCCCAGAAAAACATCCCAAAAATTTAATCATGTCTTGAAAACCATAAAAAAAATATGGAATAAAAATTTACATAATATAATATTACATCCTTATCTTCATTTTTTTCTTCTATGTCCCACCAAAATTGGGCAATCTAGATGCTCTTTTGAACACATCTATCAAGTCATGCAAGTTGGCTCAGATTGTTTGTCAAGAGTGGAAAAATCAACTCTTCCTCAACTTTCCACCCACTTATGGCCTACCGAAATTAATTTAGTTGACTTGGAATATTGGGGGATAAAACCAAGAATCTTGAAATTACTATTTAAGTTAGTTTTAGTGGAGGATTTTATCATCTTTGTTGATTTCTTTCATTGTAATTTTATAATGCGATTTTGTTGTCTTAAGTTTTTTCTTTCACATGTAAGTTATTCTAATTCATCTTAGTTTCTTAATAAAAGTTATTCTTCACCTATTATTCCATTATTTCCATATAATGTTGATAACGTTTCATCAAGGTGTGAATTTATTCACACAAAAACTTTTGAAATTATTCACACAATGGTGGAGTGATCGTTTTCTTTTTATTGTTTTTTTACTTCTTTAATTCCTCCCTCATGAGCCTACACCCCACTTCCATTGAGACCAAAACATCAATGGAGTGCTAATAATATTATCGGTTGATCCAAGGGAGTATAAAGGGGCTGGATTAGATTTTATTTCTCACTCTATAAATTTAAAATAAATTATTTTAATTGAGAATTTCATTTGATTATTTTAAAACTTATTCATCCTTTTTGAATTTTACAGCCGCTCACATCAAGTGAAAATACGAACCTTTACCTTTGAATGATCAAAAAATTGATCCTCCAAGTGTATATGTGATTAGTATTAGGGTTTGTATGAATTAAACCAGTAAGTGATGATGTTATTTTATCTTCATAAATAAACCCATCTCAAATATAAGAATTTTAAATTTTTGAAAAAGGAATGCAACCAATCCACCCCAAGTGATAAACTAGGATCAACTCATCCTTTTAAATTGAATTAACTTAAGTCTAGTATCTTTAATTTGAAACCATCTAAAATCATCCAAAGTGGGAATCTTCATAGAAAAAAACAATCCATAGAATGTATGTGTTTTTAGGTTACTTATTAGGTCTCTAAGGATTCGACAACCCAAGCTAGACTACCAGTGACCGCTTAACCCTAAAATATTAGGAAAATTTGGGTGAGAACAAATTTTGTCACTATTTATAGGGACCCAATTAAGTCATCTCCACACACATTCTATTCTACCATATTTCTCTTTTCTCACGTCAAATTCTCTTATCTTTTCCCCTATCTTTTGTTTTTCACTTTTCTTGGTGCATGTATGCCTATGCCCATGACCAATAAAACCGTTTAGTTGGTGTGGATACTCTTGGAGTTGGGGAGTCAAGTACACAAAGGGAACTATTTCCATTAGATCCTTATATTACTAATACTCAAGACTGAAAAAATGGGTCCATTTCAATGTAAGGTCTTCAAAGAAACCAACTCATAAACCCAGGTGGGAACAAAAATGGAAATCCAAATGAGGCAGCCCCAAAACATGGGGAATGCAATCGATCAAACAATTAATGACAACCTCGCATCTTCCTGGACCAACGAACCCTCTTACATTAGGCATGGTTTTCTAGAATAATCCCACTATGTTTTCAAACCTCGTTTCCTAAACCACCTTCCATCTTTCCTTGGGATGGAGTCAGAAATGACATACCTTCATGTCAAAGAGTTCAACAACATTGTTGAAACCATGTGCCCACCACATCACCTTGAGTCTGCTAAGATGAGGCTCTTTCCTTTATCACTTAATGATCGTGCAAAGAATTTGTTAAATAATCTGAGACCTGTATCAATAAAATCCCAGGACCAATTTCAATTATAATTCTACAAAAAATACTTCCCCTATCACAAAAAAATTTCACTTAAAAAGAGCATCTAAAACTTTTTTTGAAAAATAAGGGGAGTAATTTTATGAAACATGGGAAAATTTCAAAGACACACTCAACATGGTACCTTACCCTAGATTTTTAATCCTAGAAAAAATTTGAATTTTCTTTGAAGGGTTGGGTTTGAGAAGCAAACTATTCATTGACATGATGTGTAATGGAACCTTCAAAAACAAAGCCCCGAATGATGATTACGAGTATCTAGAAGGACTGGATGAACAAAACCAAACATGGGGAACATCACCTTACTATGAGAATCCACCCAAATCTGGTGGAATTCACACACTTAGGGAGGAGGAAAACCTTAGGGAGAAACTTTCTGTACTCACTTGGAAGGTCGAGGAGATAAATCTTAGGAAGGTCTATGAAATTCAAACTGTTGACCCTATTTGCACAATTTATGACAAACATGACCAAAATATTTAAAACTACCCAACCATCCATTCAATTAAATATGTTCTTCTAGGAGGACCACCAATAGAGATCAATGATCTGAACATTAATAATCCACTGTACCAAAACACTTTCAATCCAAGGTACAATGGTCCTCCATGACTCCGTCGTAAATATAACCAATAACCCAACCAAAAACCTTTTCAACCACAAGGACCAAACCCCTACCCTACAAAAAAATTTCAAAACCATAACCAGTTACAACCACAATAAGGACAATACCAACACCCTTCTATCTAATAACAACAACCCCTATAGCAACTAATGCAAGAACCAATCCAACAACCAATGTATCCTCAATGGATAAACCAACTAGTAAAATCCCCTACCCAATCTGCCCCACTAACAATACTTGAGAAATTGTGTAAACAAATGGAGAAAATGAACTCAGAAGTCTCATCCCTTAAACATGAACTAAAAATCATTAAATCCAGGAAGGAACCCATGCCTACTCAGGCAGTACCATCCCCAAATTTAAAGGTAGAATCCAGTTACACACAAAACTCTCATGAACAACTCAAAGTAGTAACTACTTTAAGAAGTGGTAAATACATTGAGAAACCTGAAAAAGCCATTATAGAAGCATTAAAAGCTTCAGCAATACATTAAAATGATGAAGAATCACCCATAGATTCTGAAAAACCCATTGAGAATGTGAAGTAACTACAACCACAAAAAACAATCAAACAACCGTCTCCTTTCCCTCAACACAGGAGAGGAAAAACTAAACCCAAACTAAATGAGACTTTAAGGGAAATCTTCTCTCATGTTAATTTTAACATCCCCCTTCTTGATGAAATAAAAATCATTCCTTCCCAATCAAAGTTCCCTAAGGACTTGTGCACTTTTAAAAGTATATTTTCACATAAAAACCAAGTCCTTTTGGGTGCTAATGTGAGTACCACCATTCAAGGTACCATTCCTCCAAATTTGACAAATCCAGGATGTCCATACATCAATGTCAAGATAGGAGAGAACAAAGTTATCAAATACCTTTGTGATCTTGTAGCTAGTGTGAACCTCATTCCTTATTCCATTTATTGTCAATTGGGGATTGAAGAACTCCAACCCACATATGTCAGTCTTCAGCTTGCTAATCATAGTGTTCGAGTTCCAAAGGGGGTCTTAATGGAAGTTTTAGTGAAAGTTGAAAATTTAATTTTCCTTTATGACTTCATTATCCTTGAAAATCACCAAATCTTATGTCCTAGGGAGAAAACCCCCATCATCCTTGGTCTTCCCTTCTTAGAAACAATCAAATCAGTCATGGGAGTCTAAAATGGGAACATGACCATCACCTTTGAAAAAATGAGTCTAGACTTGATCATCTATAATGAAAACTCTCAAATTGGGGATGATGAAGAGATCAATGAGATTAATTGTATTTTTTGTGTTGATAGTGAACTAGAGGAACATCAAGAGATTATTGAAGAATGTTTAAGTCACAAAGAGATTGATTTTATCTGTTCACATGAGGGAAATTTGTCTCCTTGACTTGAATCTCTTTCAGATAGCTCTATTGATGATTTTATCGAATCACCAATCAATGATACCATTGGTGAAATAAATAACATTGAGTCCATAACCATTCATGACACTGATCTGGCTAATTTAGTGGATGAAAATTCTGTTCACAAGGAACCAATTCTATCGAGAAATATGAACAAAGAAACTGATTCAATACAAAGTCCCATACTTTCTTGGAAAGTGATAACCAATTAGATCTTGAATTTAAGGTCCTACCTTCAAAACTCAATTATGCATTCTTAAGGGACAATCAATCCTTTACTTTTTACATTTCTTCCTATCATTAATCCAATCAAGAGATGATACTACTAGATATCCTAAGAAAGAATAAGAAAGAAATTGGATGGATCCTTTCTAATATCTCTAGGATTATCCCCCTCATTTGAACTTTTAGTATTTTTCTTGAATCTGAATCCAAACCATGTCGTCAACCTCAGTGGAGACTCAATACAAATCTTATAAATGTGGTAAGGATAGAACTTCTTGAGTTGTTGAAAGAGGATATCATCTACCCCACTACTGAGTGTGAGTGGATTAGCCCAATTCATGTTTTCCCAAAGAAAGCTGGAATTATTGTGATCACCAATGAGAATGGTGATATTCTCCCCAAAAGGGTCAGTAGTGGATGGAGATTCTGTATTGACTATAGGATGCTCAACTCTTGTACCAAGAAAGACCATTTCCCCTTTCCCTTTATTGATCAAGTCCTCGATTGAGTGGCGGGTCATCAATTATATTGCTTCCTAGATGGATTCTCAGGGTATAAACAAATTGAGGTCTCCTTAGAGGATCACAAAAAAACCTTCACATGTCCATTTGGCACTTTTTCCTTCAAGCGCATTCCCTTTGGGTTATGTAATGCCCCTGGTACCTTCTAATAGTGCATTATTGGAATCTTCTAATAAATGGTGGGGTATTGTTTAGATTATTTCATGTATGAATTATCCATATTTGCGAATACATTTGAGGGATTACTTATTAATTTTGAAATGGGTTTTTCAAGATGTGAGGATAAAAATATCATCCTAAATTGGAAAAAATTCCATTTAATGGTAATTGAAGGACTTGTTCGTGGCCATATGGTCTCTAGTAGAGGGATTTAAGTTGATAAAGATAAGCTCAACATCATTCTTGAACTTCCATCTCCTAAAACTGTTAAGGAAGTGAGGTCCTTATTAGGACCTGTTGATTTCTATAGAAGGATCATTAGGAATTTCAGTTCTATTTCTCGACTACTTTGTGCCCTATTGGTGAAAGATGCTCCATTTTTATGGACATAAAGGTGTGAGGAATCATTCTATACACTCAAGTAAGATCTTATATCTCCACCTATAATGAAATATCCAAATTGGAAACTACATTTTGATCTCATGTGTGATGTGATTGACTTCGTTGTATGAGAAGTATTAGGACAATAGCGTGAGAAAACTCCATATGCAATTTCTTATACAAGAAAATCTTTAAATGATGCAAAAATCAACAACACCACCACTGAGAAAGGGTTTCTTGCTGATATCTTTTCCTTAGTTAAATTAAGGTCATATATTCTAGGATTACCCATAATTGTCTTCACTGACCATTCATCCATGAAATAAATTTTACAAAAACAAGATGCCAATGATATATTGATTAGGTGGGTCCTTCTTGTTCAAGAGTTAGATTTAACCATTAAGGATAAAAAGGGTGTTGAAAATATTGTAGCCGATAACCTCTCTAGGATGGAATTAAAAGAAAACTCAAATCACCTTTCTGTGTTTGATTCATTTCCTAATGAGAACTTCTATTCTGTGAGTGATTTACCATGGTATGCTGACATAGAAAACCATTTGGTGATTGGTGACATTCCAAAATTCCTCATGACCCAAGCTAATAATAAATTCCTTTTTGATTTTAAACACAATGTGTTTGATGATCCTTTCCTCTTCAAGTTCTATCCAGATGAAATCATTAGGAGATGTGTTCCGGAGTCTGAGAAAGAATCCATTATAAATTTTTTTCATGGAGAGGCATGTGGAGGCCACCTTTCCACAAAGAAACCCAATAAAAAGTTCCTCCAAAGAGGTTTCTACTAGACTAACCTCACTAATTATTCCTTCCAATTCTACAAAAGTTGTCCTCACTGTCAACAATTAGGATCCATTACCAAAAGGAATCAAATTCCTATCACTCCCATTATGGTCATCGAAATATTTAATTTTTAGGGAATTGATTTCATGGGAACCTTCCCAAACTCTAGGGGATGACTCTACATCCTATTAGCTATTGATTATGTCTCGAAATGGGTTTAGGGAATTCCCACCATGTTCAATGACCATCATGTTGTGATCTGATTTCTGAAAGAGCACATATTTTCTCGATTTGGAATTCCTAGGGCTATAATCAGTGATCGAGGAACCCATTTATGTAACCGCCCATTCTCTTCACTCATATATAATTATGATATTTCTTATAAATTTTCCGCTGCACACCATCCTCAAACCAATGGTCATGATGAGTTAGCAAAAAGGGAGGTTAAGCAAATTCATGAAAAAAATTTCAATCCCTCTAGGAAATATTGGTCTGAGAAACTATTGTATTACCTTTGGGAATATCATAAAACATTCAAAACCATCCTAGAAATATCACCATATAGGTTGGTTTATGGTAAATCATTCCATTTACCTATTGAAATTGAGAATAAGGCCTTTTAGGAAATAAAAAAAATGAACTTTGACATTTCTTTAGCCGAAGCAAAGAGGAAATTATATCTTCATGAACTTGAGGAACTTAGGATGGTGGCTTATGAAAATGCAAGGCTAAATAAATCTAGAGTTCAAGCCTACCAATATAGGAATCTCAAAGTTACTATGACAACCCTGCTTTCTATTACAACTTAAACATGATTTATTACATATAACTTCACTTGATACAACAAAAAAGATCGAGAGGTTTAGTGTCTTTTGGGCTTAGGATCATTACATAAAAACTTTAAACATGAAATACAACATCTTTATTGAAAACTTCCTTTACATGACCACTACATTCCTTCGTACTTAGCATTGCATGGGATAACATGAGGACATGCATAAGAAAAGGGTGAGCTATAAAGCCCAGTAAGGGAGTACACAATGAATAACATGAGGAGTTAAATACATGTTAGGAAATAGGAATATCAATAGAGCATAATAGTAACATGAACATAAAGGCATGATAAAGCATGATAATCATAACATGGAAATGTGGCAACAACACTTAACATTGAATTAGCATGAGAAAAGGCTCATTGCACATGGAGCATGAGTAAACCCTCATTGCACTTGAAGCACGAGTAAACCCTCATTTCACTTGAATTAGCATGAGTCAACACTCATTTCACATGACGTATCATGATACTATACTTTACCCAATGCATTGGAGCGCTATAAGGGCGCACCCATCTTAAACATTTCATTTCATGCATAAGTGTGCCACATGGATCATAAAACATGGATTCATAAAACATAATAATTTATTCCACAATAAAGGAATGTGGAATTCATACATGAAGCTTTATAATCAATAATTAAATCTGCATAAAGGTGAATACACTTGATGGAGAAATGGGCATGGTATTCACTACACAATGATATTGGCTTAGAAAATCGGTGTGATTTCGGCAGCGTAACGGCGCGACATAAGTATTCATAAAAAAGGTTGATGAGAGAGAAAGGGGTTCCTCATCATATTTACATGTAATGGATAGTAATGAGGTCATATAGATACATGTCCCAACAATTTAAAAGGAATTTAGATTCATGATACAAAAGTATTGCTTGAATATAGAAGGGGAGAAAAAGGTTCCTTTCGGAATTTTGGCATAGTAACGGGTGTACATGGGAGACATTTAATGGGAGAGAAAGGGGTCTCCCATCATTAAAAAAATAATAGGGCAGTATGGGAGAGGTGAAAAACCATACCCCAACATTCATAATTGAAATTAAAAGGGCAATACAACTTAAAGAAAATTGACAAAAATGAGAAAGGAAGAAAAGAACCCTTACTTGGAAGTGTGCTTCCAAAGGCTAGAGAGAGGCTTGTGAGAGGATTCTTGGGAGATTGGGGCACCTTGAGAGGATTATAGAGAGAGTAGGGCAGAGGTTGGACGAACTCCAAGGGCTTTGAGTGAGGAGGAAGTTGGAGCTTTGGTGGGTTTATATAGGAAAGGTGAGGGAATTCTTTATTATTTAGGTTTGGGACCCCTTATATTAAAATAATCCAAACCACAGACCATCCCATGGTATTTTCCCATGGTTTCTGGAAAAGGAAAGAGGAAAACAATATTTTACAAGGCCATGGTCCTAACTTATTAAAAAAATTATGGTTGCTTATGTGGAGGTGAGTCACACTCCCATGAAAATTAATTTAAAAAGGCAAAGTGTTGAATAAGTCTTGAGGGCTCCATTAATGCTTTGAAAAGTAAGTCAAACGAACCCAAAACCTCATTATTTTAATGATAAAACACATATTGGCCGAACATAAGGATTATGGTATTTTATTAAATCACCATTGGGTCACTATGATGTCATAAAACACATTATATATTTAAATGGTATTTAATTTTTACCCAAAAATTTGACTGTCTCAGAAAATTATGAAAAATTCACCGTTGGATAATTTCGACGTCCGGATTCCAAAAATAATATTTATTTTATCTAAATAATTTTCTAAATATGTGAATTTTCACTTTTAAAATAAAAACTGACATTTATAAAAAATTCACGGGTTTTGACAGAAATGGCTTTCAAACCTTAATAAAAATTTTAATTTCATTCATAAAATTATAAGATCATTTATATTTAATAAAAATTAATTTAATACTAATAATAATATTTTATTAAAATATTATTTAATTCAAAAATACTTTAATTTAATAAAATATAATTCTTAATTAAATAATAACTAAAAACACCATTTGTACTTTAAAAACTAATTACAATGTATCAAAAATGACTAGAAATTATATTCATTATTATATACAAAAATAATGCACATGAACATAGTACTACTTATTTGCTACATAATCCCTTAAAATAGCCGCATAAGACCTAAGGGTAAGGTGTGCGATGGTGACAGACTCTTGGGGCGGCTCGGATAACATCGCTCGAGTGGTAATCTCTATCAACTTCCACTTTTCCCATAGATGGTCTCGTTCAAGCTTGACTTGATGAAGCTCAGCTTGGGCTTGACGAGGGGCATTGTCTTATTTTGTAGAACTTTTTCTCTACGATCTAAGATCTTCACTAGTTGCTCCTCATAAGAAATATCATCTTCCAATTGTACCACCTCGGAAGAGAGTAAATGTGAAGGGTCCGGTATGTACTTCCTTAAGAGGGATACATGAAAGACATCATGCACCTTGGACATAGTAGGTGGAAGTGCTAGTCGATAGGCCACATCCCCAACACGATCAAGAATCTCGAAGGGGCCGATGTACCTTGGACTTAACTTCCCTTTCTTTCCAAACCTCATTACCTTCTTCCACAGAGATATGCGTAAAAACACCATGTCTTCGACTTTAAACTCAAGGTCTCGTCGAGGATTATCTGCATAACTCTTCTGTCAACTTTGGGCTACCTTGATATGCTGCTGAATGGTTTTCACCTTCTCTACCATTTATGGTCCAAGCAGCTTACGTTCACCGACCTCATCCCAACATACTGGTGTTCTACACATTTTCCCATATAGGGCTTCATATGGTGCCATTTAGATGCTCGAGTGGAAACTATTATTATAAGAGAACTCAACCCGAGGAAGATGTTGATCCCATCCTCTTTTAAAGTCCATTGAGCAAGCTCTCAACATATCCTCAAGTGTTTGGATAGTCTGCTCAGATTGGCCATTAGTTTGAGGATGATAGGCCGTACTGAAGTTCAGTTCAGTATTCAGAGCTTGTTGAAGACTCTTCCAAAACATAGAGGTGAATCTTGGATCTCGGTCAGAAACAATAGATAGTGGTACTCCATGAAACCGTACCACATCCCTGATATATATCCGTGCTAGTTTATCCAAAGAGAAATCCTCTCGAATAGAAATGAAGTGTGCAGTCTTTGTAAGACGATCCACAACAACCCAGATTGCATTGTTTCCTTTGGATGTCCTTGGAAGTCCAGTGACAAAGTCCATGGTGATGTTCTCCCATTTCCATTCTGGTATGGTCAATGGTTGCATCATCCCCTTATACTTCTGCCTCTCTGCCTTCACTTGCTGACACACCAGGCACTTTGATGTATATTCAGCGATCTCCTTCTTCATATTATCCCACCAAAAGTTTTCTCGGAGATCTCGATACATCTTTGTGCTCCCTGGGTGAATAGAGAAATTTGAACTATGTGCATCATCCAAAAGTTCCTTCTTCAGCTCCGAACTTGATGGAACACATAGTCTTTTCCCAAACCGCACAATTCCTTCTTTATTAACATTAAACTATGAGGATTTTCCCTTTTTGATAGCTTCCACTTTTTCTTGGATTCTCGCATCATCCTTTTGAGCATCCTTTAACCTTTCCAAAAGAGATGGTTGAGCAATCATTTGTGAAAGGATTGATGATGTTCCCTTCTTTATGATTCCCTCATCCAACTTCATTAAGTCTAATAAGATTGGATCCTTCTCAATTCTCATCAATGATAGAATTGCTGGATCCTTTCTACTTAGGGCATATGCCACCTTTTTCGCTTTCCCAGGGTGGTAATGTATTGAACATTCTTAATCCTTGATGAGCTCTATCAATCTTCTCTGGCGCATATTAAGCTCTTTCTGTGTGAATATATATTTAAGACTCTTGTGGTTAGTATATATCTCACATTTCTCTCCATAGAGTTAATGCCGCTAGATTTTCAAGGCAAAGATCACCACCGCCAACTCCAGATCATGCGTTGGATAGTTTCTCTCATGGATTTTCAACTGCCTTTAGGCATAGGATATCACTTTATCATTCTGCATTAGCACACATCCTAATCCCTTCTTTGAGGCATCACTGAATACCACAAAAAGTTCCCCATTTGTGGGTAAAGTGATCACGGGTGCAGGGATAAGCCTCCTTTTCAACTCCTTGAAGCATTCTTCGCATTCATCACTCAAAGAAAACTTTAATCCCTTTCTAGTTAGCTTGGTAAGAGGGTTGGAAAATCGTGATAAATTTCTCACAAATCATCGATAATATCCAGCTAACCCCAAGAAGCTACGGATATCAGTTACCGATGTTGGCCTCGACCATCCCTCAATTGCATCTATTTTGGAGGGGTCCATAGATATCCCATTGTTTGTGATGATATGGCCCAAGAATGAGACCTCCTTCAACCAGAACTCACAATTTCTGTACTTGGAATAGATCTTCTCCTTGCACAAAGTCTCCAGTACAGTTCTTAAATGCTCCTCATGGTCCTCCTTGGTTTTGGAGTATATTAGAATATCATCTATAAAGACTACCACAAATTTTTCTAGGTAATCTCTAAAGACTCTATTCATCAAGTCCATGAATATTACTGAAGCATTGGTGAGTCCGAAAGGCATTACTATGAATTCATAGTGCCTGTACCTTGTACGAAAAGCAGTCTTGGGGATATCTTCCTTCTTCACCCTTACTTGATAATATCCCGACCGCAAGTCCACCTTGGATGAGTATTGTACTCCACGCAGCTGATCAAAAAAGTCATCGATTCTTGGGAGAGGATACTTGTTATTTATCGTGATTTTGTTAAGTTCACGATAATCGATGCAAAGCCACATTGACCCATACTTCTTCTTGACGAAGAGGATTGGTGCACCCCATGGTGATGCACGTGGGCGTATAAACCCTTTATCCAGATTCTCCTGTAGTTGTTTCTTAAGCTCTTCAAGCTCAACAACAGCCATTCTATATGGAGTCTTGGATATTGGTAGCGCACCAGGTATAAGTTCATTTGAGAACTCAACATCTCTTCTTGGAGGAAGACCAGGAAGTTCCTCGGGAAATACTTCAGCGAATTCCCTCACAATAGGAAATTCTTCAAGGGTGGTTTCTTCCATGGACTCAATCATCTGGGCCAGATATGCGTGCTCATAAGGCAGTAATATCCATGCTTGAGATGATAGATCTAAAGGAGATTCATCTTCATCCTGACACTTGTAAATAATCGGGGGTCGATTCTCCATATGGAGTGTGATTTCCCTCTCCCGACAATTTATGTTGGCTCTATATAAGGAAATCCAATCCATGCCAAGAATTGCATCAAATTCCACCAAAGGGAGTATGACGAGGTTCGCCGGGAAATTCAATCCACAGATTATAACTGGGGAGGACTTATATTCATGGGATGCAATGATTGCCCCATTTTCCGTACTCACCGACATATTTACTTCCAGGATTTGTGGTGGTGCTGGGATTGTTCTACGAAACATTCGAGATATAAAAGAATGCGTATAACCTGAATCAAAAAGTATGTTCTCTATTCTTGAATGAATAACTAGCGTACCTGTCACCACTTCGTTGTCGGGGTTCACTTCGGCAGAAGTGATGGCAAAAGTTATTCCTTTCTGTCTTGGAGGTTGCTGGTTGCCTCTGATAACCCTTGGATTAGGGCACTTATTTGAAAAATGACCCGGTTCTTTGCATTTGTAGCATTGAACAATGCGTTTAGGTTCGAACGGAGCGTTCATCTCCTCTGTCGCAGCCGAGGGTCCTTCTTGCTGACAGTTAATAGCTAGGTGCCCTTCTCTTCCACTCCTGAAGCATTTTCTTGTCCCCCTAAGGCAATTTCCAGGGTTCTTCTTTCCACACTTTTGGCAAGTGGGGTGCTGGAACTTCTTAGCGTTGTTGGATTTATCCATCGGACCACCAGCATTGAAGTACACTTTACGCTTCTTGTCCTCATGATACCCCTGTGATTATCCGATCTCCATTTCAACCTTGAGGGCACATCAGACAATTTCCTCATAGCTGTCGAAGTCACGGATCGCTAATGCTTTCTGCAATCTAGGCTTCATCCCTCCAAAGAAGCAGTCAACCTTGCATTCGGGGGTAACGACAAAGCCGGAAGCGTATCGTGCAAGCCTTGTGAAGTTTGTCTCATACGCTCCCATAGATTCTTCATCTTTCTTCTTTAGGGAAAGGAAGTCCCTTTCCATCTTATGAAGGATGGTGCGTGGAAAATATTTATCGAAAAACATCTTTCGGAATTCCTTCCATTCCAAAGCCTCGATCTCCTCCTTAGGCTTCGTATTTTTGATCAACGTCCACCATTGATCAGCTTCACCCTCCATATGATAAGCTGCCAGGAGAACCTTCTCTTGTTCATAACATTGAAGGATAGAGAAGATCTTTTCAATGGAGTTGATCCATTGCTCAGCGATCGTGGGATCAGATGATCCACTAAAAGTAGGAGGCCTTTGTCTCATGAATCTCTCGATAGTGACTTGTTATTTCTTAGGGGGGGTTGAACGTTCCTCTTGACCCGTGTTTCTATTCAAAACTTGAGTTAGCTGAGAGAGAAGCGTGACAAAGTTCGTGATTCCTGCTCCCATTGGATTGGGCATCTCATTAGTACAATCATCAAACTGATCTTCACAACGGTTGTTAGCCCGAGTTCTCCTATTATCAGCCATTGGCTAGAATAAAAGGAAAGTTAGGGGTTACACATAAAGGGTAATCCAAAGACAAATGTTGATGACTTATAAATAAACTTTAATCTCTTTAACTCATGAGTATATAGGATTCAATCCAGGCTTTTCATGATCTTCCTTCTAACATATATTCTTAGGGAAATTTTTCCATTAATAAGGGTTTATACTAAGATTGTGAATTTATCAAAACATATCCCCCGGGAGTGTCGTAACCAAGAGTGCAGCAATGCCTATTGTTGTGCACCAGTTCCCGTTCGAGTCTATCTCAAAGTGGTGTTTTCGGGTTTTACCCCTAGGATACATCTGTGCCAGAGCCGCCTCTACCTGCTCGTATCCAGACATGGATGTATTTGTTTTATAAACCACTTACTTAGTATTTACCAAAACTTAGGGATGTTTTTATTATACTTAGTCTTGTATCTAAGGCTTTACTAGGGTTTCATAATCCCAAAAATAACTAAACCTATCCTTTGATACCAACTATGACAACCCTGCTTTCTATTAAAACTTAAACATGCTTTATTACATATAACTTCACTTGATACAACAAAGAAGATCGAGAGGTATAGTGTCTTTGGGGCTTAGGATCATTACATAAAAACTTTAAACTTTAAATACAACATCTTTATTGAAAACTTCCTTTACATGACCACTACATTCCTTCGTACTTAGCATTGCATGGGATAACCTGAGGACATGCATAAGAAAAGGGTGAGCTATAAAGCCCAGTAAGGGAGTACACAATGAATAAAATGAGGAGTTCAATACATGTTAGTCAATAGGAATATCAATAGATCATAAGAGTAACATGAACATAAAGGCATGATAAAGCATGATAATCATAACATGGAAATGTGGCAACAACACTTAACATTGAATTAGCATGATCCAAGGCTCATTGCACATGGAGCATGACTAAACCCTCATTGCACATGAAGCACGAGTAAACCCTCATTGCACTTGAATTAGCATGAGTCAACACTCAATGCACATGATGTATCATGATACTATACTTTACCCAATGAATTGGAGCGCTATAAGGGCGCAGCCTTCTTAAACATTTCATTTCATGCATAAGTGTGCCACATGGATCATAAAACATGGATTCATAAAACATAATCATTTATTCCACGATAAAGGAATGTGGAATTCATACATGAAACTTTATAATCAATAAGTAAATGTGCATAAAGTTGAATACCCTTGATGGAGAAATGGGCATGGTATTCACTACACAATGATATTGGCTTAGAAAATCAGTGTGATTTCAGCAGCATAACGGCGTGACATAAGTATTCATAAAAAAGGTTGATGAGAGAGAAAGGGGTTCCTCATCACATTTACATGTAATGGAAAGTAAGGAGGTCATATAGATACATGTTCCAACAATTTAAAAGGAATTTAGATTCATGATACAAAAGTATTGCTAGAATATAGAAGGGGAGAAAAAGGTTCCTTTCAGAATTTTGGCATAGTAACGGGTGTACATGGGAGACATTTAATGAGAGAGAAAGGGGTCTCCCATCATTAAAACAATAATATGTAAGTATAGGAGAGGTGAAAAACCATACCCCAACATTCATAATTGAAATTAAAAGGGCAATACAACTTAAAAGAAAATTGACAAAAATGAGAAAGGAAGAAAAGAACCCATACTTGGAAGTGTGCTTCCAAAGGCTAGAGAGAGGCTTGTGAGAGGCTTCATGGGAGATTGGGGCACCTTGAGAGGATTGTATAGAGAGTAGGGCAGAGGTTGGACGAACTCCAAGGGCTTTGAGTGAGGAGGAAGTGGGAGCATCGGTGGTTTTATATAGGAAAGGTGAGGGAATTCTTTATTATTTAGGTTTGGGACCCCTTATATTAAAATAATCCAAACCACAAACCATCCCATGGTATTTGCGCATGGTTTCTGGAAAAGGAAAGAGGAAAACAATATTTTACAAGGCCAAGGTCCGAACTTATTAAAAAAATTAGGGTTGCTTATGTGGAGGTGAGTCACACTCCCATGGAAATTAATTTAAAAAGGAAAAGTGTTGAATAAGTCTTGAGGGCTCCATTAATGCTTTGAAAAGTAAGTCAAACAAACCAAAAACCTAATTATTTTAATGATAAAACACATATTGGCCGAACATAAGGATTATGGTATTTTATTACATCACCATTGGGTCATTATGATGTCATAAAACACATTATATATTTAAATGGTATTTAATTTTTACCCAAAAATTTGACTGTCTCAGAAAATTATGAAAAATTCACCGTTGGATAATTTCGACGTCCTGATTCCAAAAATAATATTTATTTTATCTAAATAATTTTCTAAATTTGTGAATTTTCACTTTTAAAATAAAAACCGACATTTATAAAAAATTCACGGGTTTTGACAGAAATGGATTTCAAACCTTAATAAAAATTTTAATTGCATTCATAAAATTATAATATCATTTATATTTAATAAAAATTAATTTAATATTAATAATAATATTTTATTAAAATATTATTTAATTCAAAAATCCTTTAATTTAATAAAATATAATTCTTAATTAAATAATAACTAAAAACACCATTTGTACTTTAAAAACTAATTACAATGAATCAAAAATGACTAGAAATTATATTCATTATTGTATACAAAAACAATGCACATGAACATAGTACTACTTATTTGTTACATAACCCCTTAATATAGCTGCATAAGACCTAAGGGTAAGGTGTGCGATGGTGACAGACTCTTGTGGTGGCTCGGATAACATCGCTCGAGTGGTAATCTCTTTTAACTTCCACTTTTCCCGTAGACGGTCTCGTTCAAGCTTGACTTGATGAAGCTCAGCTTGGGATTGGTCGAGGGAAATGCCCAAAGACGCCACCTCATTTTCTAGCTCTGACAAATGGGCTTCGTAAGGGGAAATTCTACTAGATGAGGCCATCGCTTCCTTTTTCTGAGTAGAAATGGGTTCGTTAAATCCTTATATTTATACTACTCAGATGATCACTGTTCAACGTCTAGAAAAGTAATGGTCAAAAATCTTAACATAAAACTAAAGAAGTTGACATCTTATAAAAACATTTTTCTTAAAGAAACATTTAACTGGATCAAGAGGGATTTTCCATTAATGAATCTTTGGGTCGTTACAGTTACACATTGAACTGGGAAAATTTGTGCTCCTGTATAGTTTAAAACTTCATTTACACCTGAGAAGGTTAAGGTCTATATGATCAGGTCTATTCATACTACATCATGTGTACCCCCATAGGGAAATATATATTCATGATCCCACAAGTGGTCACATTTTCAAGGTCAATGGTTATAGGTTAAACCCATTCATTGAATCATTCAATAAACAGGAAATAGATGTTGAGTTAACTGATCGAACCTATGAACTAGGAAAAAATTGATAGATTTAGGATCCATGTCAGGCTAACGACGTTAAAAAAAGTGATGCACACAGGGCAACCTGTGGTTTTCAGGTTTCCAATCATTATGAATCATCTTTATTTTTCAAATAGGATTAATGAATTATTTTTATATTTAAAAAAAATACCTAATTAATCAACTCTTAATATGATAGTACCTTAGAATTTTGACATATTATTCTACTATGAGTATGGATGAATATGAAAGGGGAGCACCATATTCATCTGTGTCATGTGTTGTGATCCGTGAGTAATACCATACCCTAAAATTTAAAAATTAGAGAATGTATCATCTGTTTATTATATTTTTGTGTGTTTGTAGCTTAAAATAAAAATACAAAAAAATAACAATAATAATTAAAAAAATTAAAATAACATGTCATAGGTCATGGAGAAAACCCTGTCACAACCAACGAAGCCGCAGGGACTCGAATCCAGGACCGGAGGGAGACACGGTAGTGCACCTACCACTAACCTTTGACTTATAGTGTTTCCTTGTTCAATTTTATTTATATATATACTAAGATTTTAAAATTTATATTTCGACAGACACTCACACACATATATATATAATTCTAATTTTTACTTGTTCCTAGTATCAGTCTTTGGTATGTTGAAATAAACAGGTGTGTTTTTCCCTTTTCTTTTGTTTTTGTTTATTTAATGGGACCTCAAGGGTTTTCCATTGTTCTCCAATTGTGTTGGTGTTTATATTCAAGGGATGATGAGTTGATGGATTTTTTAGACAAATCACAGATACATAAACACAAACTAGCATCATTGATGAGGCTTCTCCGAGTGACCTAGAGATCAATGGATTAAAAGGGATCATCAAGAACTTCAACTTTAACCACCAGGTGACTTAATTCCATGATACTAATTTTCAATTTCCTTTTTGAAAACCCATTTTTTGACTCTACCCCCTTCTAAATTTTCTTTTCTTTAAACATTAAGGATAGTGTTATTTAATGTTGGGGGGTAGATGAAATAAAAAAATTGCTTTTGTATGAAAAAAAATGATTTGAAAGAAAAGTGTGCCTTAATGGAAGGAAATGTTCCTTTAACCTTGAACATGATAATAAATATTGCACACATTGAAATTGAATATCAAATAAATTTTAATGCCTTTATTATCATTTTCATATAAGTTTAAGTTCATGTGCATAGATTTTGGAAAGTGCAGTTATCCGATGTGAGATTTCACCATTTATATTTTCATCAATTTAATAAAAAAACACAATGCACGTCCTCTAGATTGTGGGGGTATTAGTTTGAGTTCATGGGGTCCCCCAAATAAATAGAATAGGTTTGGTGATCATATTAGTTTTAATATGAGTATTCAATAAAAAAATAAAAAAACAATAAATTTTCACGTAGAGAAATGAAATAACCTAATGTGTGGCTTTCAACACTTAGGGATCATGAATCCAAGTTGTCTTGCCCATATTTAGTAATTTTATATCTATTTGTGGTAATCTCACTTTTTTTAAACTGAGTTAACTCAATATGACTCCCGATTATGTAGGATTTACTTGGTTCCCTATGGTCTTTGAGCCTGGGAGTCATCAACAATGTCTTGCTACATGGGTTGACAATGTTGAATGTAATTTCAATTACCATGGAAAAATTGAAAGAAAAAAAAATAGAAAAATTAATACTCATCTTAATATTTAAATGTGATTACACCTAGTGATTCCATCATTTACCCCTTGAATAAATATGAACCTCCACGTCTATTGTGATACACAACACATCATCATGCTTAATTGATATTGGATGAAATACGACGATGAATTTGAATAAAAGAATGGGATTGGGATTGGGATGTGCTTATGAAACTATCTTGTATTAAAATATTTTTATGGGTTTCATGGTTTGTTTGTATAAGGAGTTTTAGTGATCATTGTGTATTAAAATGTTTACGAAACGGGAATTAAAATTTCATATTTCTGAGATATATTTTTCTCTGGACTAGAAAAACTCAAGTTGGGGGGTGTCATTAACAACTAAATGAGGCTAAAATTCATCATTAATATATATAATATTCATGTACTTTGTTATTCATAAACACCATTTTAGTTTATTTTACACTTTGAACATCATTTCACATTATGATTGTAAGTCCTTCTAAAATGCACTATTACATAGTACATTTTTGAACACCTCCTAAAATACAAAATGTTCTTGAATTTTTTTTATTTTATTTTCATGTCTCTCATTATAAAAGTAAAAATTCATAATTTGGAGTATTTGAAGATTCACATTTCAGGACCACCAAAATGGGCTTTCATGGAAACACATTCTTGGAAAAGTAAACTGGACAATAGCCAAATAACGAGACTGTAGAGACAATGATCCAGGACCAATGATTATAAAAATTTAACAGATGATATAGGATATCATGGGGAACATTTCATTAAACATTGGAAAAAGCTAATTCACATTTTTTTAATGGAGTTACAAGTGTCCCAAGTTGAAGAAGCAATATTGGGCCAGATTCTGTGGCCCAGAAACACATCCCACAAATTTAACCATATCTTGAAACACATAAACAATTTTGTAATTAAATTTTATATTATATCATGGGATATTAGTATATTCATTTTTTAATTCTATTTACCACCAAAATTAGGCCATCTATATTCTCTTTTGAACACATTTTTTGAGTTATGCAAGTTGGATTAGATTGTTTGTCAACGGTGAAAAAATACAATCTCCCTCAACTTTCCACCCACTTATGGCCTACAAAAATTAATTGAGGAGACTTGGAATATTGGGTGCTTGACCCAAGACTCTTTAAATACCTATTTAAGTAATTAGTGGTGGAGGATTTTATCATCTTTGGTGTTTTTTTTCATTGTAATGTTATGCTGTGATTTTGTTGTCTTAAGTTTCTCTTTCACGTGTAAGTTGTTATAATTTATTATAGTTTTTTAATAACAGTTCTTATCCTATTATTATATTCTTTCCATATAATTTTGATACCATTGAATCAAGGTGTGAATTTATTTACACCAAACCTTGTGAAATTATTCAAGAAACGGTGGAGTGATCGTTTTCTTTTTATTGTTTTTTACCTTTTCAATTCCTCCCTCATGAGCCTACTTCCCACTTCCATTGAAACCATAACATCAATAGAGGGATAATAATATTATGGGTTTATCCAAGGGAGTATCAAGAGGATTTATTGGATATTATTTCACACTATATAAATTTATAATCAATTCTTTTAATTGATAATTTCATTTTATGATTTTAAAACTTCTTTGTCCGTTTTGATTTTTAAGGTCGCACACTTCATGTGCTAATACGAAACTTTACCTTAGAGTGCTCAAAACATTGATCCTCCAAGTTTATAGGTTATTAGTATAATTTTGTGTAGGTATTAAACCAGTAAGTGATTATTTTATTTGATATTCTTAAATTTACCCCTATCAAATATAAGAATTTGAAATAGTTGAAAAAGGAATGCAACCAATCCACCCCAAGTGATAACCAAGGATCAACTCATCCTTTTAAATTGAATTCACTCAAGTCTCTTAGAGTTCATTTAAAACCATATAAAATCAACCCATGTTTTCCAATTTATATCCAAAAATAATCCATAGAATTTACATGTCTGTAGGTTACTTCTTAGGTATCTGAGGATTCGACAACCCAAGCTAAACTATAAGCGACCACTTAACACTAAAATCTTGGGAAAATTTGGGAGAGACCAGTAATGGTGACATAATAATAATAGTATTTCAATGAAATTTACATTAAAATATAATTAAATTGTATATATTAATTATTCTTTAAGTAAATAGGCCATTCAATACATTTTATAAAGGAAGTTATGGTGCATAATATCAAACATGTATCATGGTTTTTAAATGAGAAAAAACCCTTACCTTATTTTCTTCTTATTCAAATGTGCTCTAAAATCCTATATAATACCGATAAATATCTTAATCACTTATTAATACAAACTGTTTATATATATTTACATTTATAAAGTTATTTTTTAACTATTTATTACAACAATATTAGTCGGTTATGGTTATTTTCATCCCTTGATGATAGAAACTCTCATTGCTTGTACCATACTAGTTTTGTAATGGCATTTTCAATTATTGTTTATTAATAAATGTTTTATAATTAAAAAATTATTCTAGGTAAAATAATATTTTTTCCAATTATTCCTTAAGTCTCATTCCCCTAGTACAAAGACAATGATATGGTTTGCAGAAAAAGGAATTGTGATGAACCAAATATGATGTGTTAAATGATAGAAATGTGATATATTAACAAAAAATTTAAATAAAAACAAAACCATTACATAATAATTATAACTATTAATTTCATTTTAATTTCATGATATTACCATTATATATCATTCCTTAATCTTTCATGACGTAAGCATTGTAACATCGTTCACTTGGATTGTAAAACTGACCCAAACGATAACATACTATAATTATTTTTTTGAAAGGTTATATTTTTATATAATGTTAATATAACCTTTATATAAGATTTAAAATGTAGTAAATATCAAATATATTCATTAGAATCCTTATTAGATCTGTACATTAATGTTGGTTAGGACAAAAAAAATCCATCGTTCGTGGAGGAGGTAGTTCATCATATGAATGATTGACAATTCTATTTCTCAAGAAATGGAATATAATGAAGGAATATGATAATTTATCAATTATTAATTCCAATTTTTAAATATTAATTATTTTAATTCATAAAATCCATTATTTTTTACCAAACATTGAATTCGGTGATGAATAACATAATATGTTGTTTCATGGAGATGGTACTCCACCGTACACATGATAAATGTTATTTTATTTTTCTAAGTGGATGGGAATGGATAATTATTGGTTATTACATTAATATAATAGAACATAAGTATACTAATGATACTGAGTTCATTATATTACTATGGATGGGGTATGTTTGGAAGTGAAATAAATTGAAATTAAAGTTAATGATTTAGTAATACTCATGTTGGGATCTTGAACATTCTCTTTATGGTCCCCCTTTTTTTAAAGGCAGAACAGACCATAATTATTAAGTAAAAATAGATTACAAGAGTCTAAAGTTCGGGATCATATTACAATCTTTTTCATGAATGGAAATCAGATCAAAGGGGAGGTCATCAAACCATGTGATTTCTTGATTGACCCCCATGATAGAAAGGCCATCTGAAACCGTGTTGGTTTCTCGATACACATGTGTGGTGATATAGTTGATATCTATAAGCGAACAGTTTCAATCCATCCAATGAGTAGTAATCGACCAAGCAAGAAGAGTTACACCATTCCAAATCACATGCATGATGGTCGTTAAGTCACTTTCAATCCAGAGATTATTACAACCAAAGAGGATGTCAAATTAAATGGTATGGATCAAACCTAGTGTCTCATCTTTTAGGGAGGTTGCATAGACACATTTTCCCATAAAACATTCAAAAATCTACCCGAGATGTTTCTTGAAGACCGCACCACACCCTGTAGGCCCCGAGTTTTCCTTGGAAGCGCTATCAATATTGATTTCGATCCATCCAGGTAGAGGGGCCCTCCAGAACACCTATAGAGTGCGATGTGGTTGACATAAATTGTCATTTATCGGTAGCTTCTTCAAGATACCAAAGTCATTCACGGTGTTGTGGCAATGACCCTTTTGTAATAAAACAAAATAATATAGAGGAACAAGGATCTGCATCCATCCTGCATTATAATTGAGTGAGAAATTGTGATGGATAATAGCATTTAGATCATACCAGATCACATGGTGGACTTTAGTAACTGCAGAGAAGAAAAGTTTCTTGATTTTTTGAGATCCTTCCATTTCTGCACAATTCTTTAGTTGACTTGTAAATGAAGGGATTAGGCTAACTAATTGATATTAGTGGGTTTTTAAACTGATATATGATTATGGTGGATAGAAAATTTATAGTTTCATGATAAAATTATATGTTATAGGTGTTGTATTAGGTGGGTGGAGTGTTCCCTTTTCATAAGTGAAGAAAAGGGAACTTTTGTGAATATCTATTATTTTTCAACAATGATATGACACTATTCAAGGATCAAAAGCCAAAAAATACACAAGTAATGGATTTTTGGGTTGGATAATGTCTATTAATCCTCTACCTCTCATTTTTACCCCTATCTAAATCATTTTTCATTCTTTTTAACACATGTTTTTTATATTATACCATTTTTCTTTTTTTACTTTTTAACTTGTTTTTTCTAAGTAGTTTATATTTTATTAAAATTATAAGGTAAAACAACTTGAAAAATTCGTATATGATTAAAAGAAATTAATACCCATTTAATATAAATCAATTTATAAATATAATGATTTAAATTTTAAATTAAAAAATTTAATAATTTGATATATGTTTTGTAGAAAAAAATGTTGTGTTTGTCATCATGTATTCTTAATCTTATTTAATATTTTATCCAATTTAATAAGTGATAATAAATTTATATATAGGTTAAAAAAATTTAAACTCATTTTTAAGAGATATTAATTCATTTGACTATATAAAAAATACACACTATTAATAAAACATTTTTGTGAAGAAACCAGTTTTACTATTATCATGATCATTAACTTAAATCCCAGAAATAGTTTTTTAATTCATAAAATGAAGTTTAAATTTTTATATCTTATGTAAATTAAATATTAAATATTAAATCCATTTTTGTATATTTAATTTATAAAAGTGCTGAAAAAAATTCTTAATGTTTGAGAATAAAAATAGTTTTTAGTGTAAAATATTACTTACGCATCCAAAATATTAAACATAGGTTTTATAAATTCAATAGAATATTATTAAATGGTTTATTTTAATTTATTTTTTATACAAAAAATGTTTTAAAAAAATTAATTCGTTTATTTTGATAAAATCATAAAAATGAATGTTTTTTAAAAATTATTATTATTTCAATATTTACCTAAAAAATTATTTTAGACTAATATAATTTTTTTTATTATGATAATATTTACTTGATTAATCAAAAAATTAAAATAGGGTTTTTAAATGATAATTATATAATTTATGAATATATATTTTAAATTAAAACATTGTATGTAAAGAAAAACTAGTTTTATTTAAAAAAAATCATTTTAATGCTTAACCTGTTATTAATCCTCTTTGTATACATTTCTAATTAATTAAAATATTTTTATTTACTATAGGATTATTTATTCTTATATTTTTTTAATAATATTCATATAATATTTCACTTCTTGTTTTAGATTGATGTTATGTGTGAAGAAAGTTATCAAAAAATTACTAATTTATTGAAAAACATATTCTAAACTCTCAGGGTGTTATGATAATTTTATCTCTCCATATTCCTATTATGATCCCCCAAACACCATATTTATGAAGAACTAACATTATTTTTAGTCCTCATTAGGGATTTCACAGGCTATCAAATAATTTTGCATTAAATTTGTATTTTTTTATTCTCATTATAGATGGAGTGGTGAGGTTATGCAGAAGGGGATTGATGGTTATCACCTTCTCCTGTTCAAATTCACAACCTTGTTCTTGATTCAATAAAATCTATTCTACATCTATTCTCCATGATTTATCTTCATAAAGGTAGATTATGGTATGTAAGGGGATAAACACTATATGTTGTAATGGGGTATTTGTTTGGGGATGTCTAAAGTCATGGAATTTTCACTACCATACACTGTGAAGGAGAAAAATATTGGTGAACCCACAATGTCTCTATGGTGTAATAGATCCAATAATTTAGATCTGAGTAAGTGACCAACAAATGGTATTTATTTGTATATATGACTATTTTAGAAAATATTCTGGATAATGATGTTCCCATATGTATAAATTAGGGATATCTCTTTTCACCCTGGATTTTATATCCATTTTTTCACCTTTTAATTTATTTCCATGAATCCTAGTTTTAATTATTATAATAATAATAATATTAACAAGGGTTAAAAATAGTGTGTGTTTTGGGATTTTATCATTAGGAAAAAACATGTGATCGGCTCCATGGTTGCAATAATGGGTAATATTTAAATTATATTTTATGATCAGAACCCCTTTATATGTTTCTTCTGTCATAAAATTTGGTTTCTTTTGTTGATCTAAGATAATAATTTCAATATTTTTACATTTTTAGACAATTTTCATTGATGAAATATAAAAAAAGTAAATTTATTTGGATTTCATTACTATATGATAAAAAATAGGATGGTATAAACATAAAAGTTTATTACTTCAATTTACAAAAAATTATTATGATATTAACATATTATAACAAGTATAGAAAGAAATATATAAATCCAGAGTGTAAAAAATTGAATATATGCACAAGGATTTTGAGGAATAATTATCAATAAAATAAATATAAGAAATTTTGTCCAAATTTAACAAAATCACTCCAAGATTCAAGAGACGAAGAGGTGTGAGTAATTGTTGAAGTAGAAATGGGAAGAATCTGAACAATAATTTTCCAAATTTTTTCTGATTGTGTTTTATATGGAGGAAGCATTGGAGTATGACTAGCTATGTGGAATCATTATTTCCCTACACTCAAAAATTTATACAATTTATATTATTCTCAAATTTTCACTATCACAAAATTAATATTATAGTGAATTTGTGGCATTGATTCCATAAGAAACTAAGAATCCAAGTTAAGATCTTAAAATAAACTATTATATCTCCAGAATCTTGAATCAGAAGTGAATGTAAACTAAAAAAGAGTTATTTAAACTTCGTTAGTGAGTTAATGAAATAATGAATTAAATTTTAATATTGGTAAATAAAATAAGGGAATTAATGTCCATGGTTGATTTTTTAATTATTTAAACCAACTCAACTACACTCATGAGATTAGTCAAATAAATAATCCAAATACTTCTTGGAGAAATTAGTAAAACTTTGGGAGAAATAATTAATTCTACCTAAACTCATTTGAATACTTTGGTATAGGTAGCCCAGTGATACCTAGATGCATTAGTTTTTACCTAAAAAGTGAAAGGTAGAGTCAAGATCAATTCTCAATCCCCCACCCCCTCTATTAAATTGGGATTAATTATTTAATCACCCTTGGTCTCAATATGTACGTAGGTCATATGGTTTTGATTAAAGGAAATGTAATATTAATTAACAACATAACATCATGAGAAAATAAGAATGTAAAACTTGGTGTACTCTACCTCTTTTATCAGTTACACCATCCTCTATGAGTCAAGTGACTCATGATTTAGTAGTCATAACCCAATATTGAACTATAGATCATATTTTAGGGAATGATATTTCTTACTAAAATTATGGTATTGAACAATGATATAAAAATTATTTAAATAGATATTAAACAACCAACATAGGAATCCCACAATTACATAAGGAAATGAAAAAGAGAAAACAGAGACCTAACTATAATGTTCTCAATTGTCATTGTTGAAAGAAGATAGTGATCCTAGATTCCCTACCCCCTGGTGGGAAATTATAATACTTGAATCCCATTTCTCCTTTTATTTTCTTCCTTTAATAAGTGAAACACCATCAATGAGGACTTCAATTTTTATTTCAAATTGTCCACTTGAAAAATTCTGTGAAATTCCTAAAAGATGGGAATTAAAATTAACTAAATTTCTAAAATTGACTTCATTATGGTGCAAACCATATTACCATGGTGTAGGTATTTCACTCTTACAAACTCATTATTGAAAATCAATTTTCCTGAGAATCACCATGGTGTAGGATCAAGTGTTGCAATAGGTAACCCTAGTTAATAGGGAACCAAAAAAATAATGTAAAAACCCTCCTAAACTCCCAGGATGTGATCATTATCACTTCCAAAGATCTCAATTTTATATTTTAATTTTGTTTACTCTTAAAAAAAATTGGTTATGGTGTGGTCAATGTGTTGTGACATGGATCTCCAAAATCCAACATTCTGAGCCATTGGAAATTTATGGCCCTCAAAAGTGCAATATAAAATCTTTGAAGAAGATATGCCTCCAGAAAAATTGTCATCATCATTCTTCTATGATATAATCTATACTATCTATGGGTCATGGTCTCTTGAGTCAATCAAATTTATCCTTACTGCACAGAACCTTGGTGTGAGAAAAACTCCATAGTATAATGTGTTTTCAGGAAAATTTTGATCCCTCCTCATGAAAGCACACATCCATGACGTAATGGGACTAGTCTCACCACAAACCAATTCCATGTAGGTTTCTAGGAAACACATCAACAATACGATACTAATGTACATAATGTGTTAGTACCCCATGTATCATCTTTTATAGGTTGGATGTGGTGCAAAAATAGATGGAATGATGTGTATTTTTTCACAATAGCTTGGATTAAGAACCTCCTTTAACATTAATAGTGATACATATCACATGATGATAGGATAGAGTAAAAAAACCTGTAAACCCCTATGGCGGTGAAGGATAATTCTAAAGATACATCATATCTTCTATCCATGAACGTGTCATATTTTACAAGGACAAGGCCCCATGTCCACTTGTCTAACATCAAAAAATCATTCATAATTCCACTCATTCATATATCATAGTGCTCCAAAGGTGGTAATTTAACTCTTGTGGTGTCTCCCCCACACCGCAGACACGGGTCATCAATCCCATCTGGAACTACCACATGTTAGCCTATGCTATCTCACCCTTGTTCCACACCTATTGATTCCACTCTATCTGATGTTGTGGTTGAACTTGAAAAACTACCTAAAAATATTTATATACTTATGTGGTGCTGGATATGACCTGCCTTAATTTTTTCATCTTAACATTTCAATACATTTTAAATTTTTATTGTATTTAAGAAGATTCTTACCAAAATCCTTAAAACCCCTTCAAACTCAAAAATAATCATTTTCATGCCAAAAATGAATAAATAAATATAAATAGGCAATAATAGAGACTTAAATAATGAAATTAATGATGAAATATCTATAAAGATTATATTTATAAAAATCCATCACATTAAAATATTTACTTTCACCTAGAAAAATCACAACATCCAATCACAAATTATACATAATTTAGTAAGGGAAAATTTCAAATTATCATAATAAAAAAATTCAAAACTAAAAAATTCCAAACAAAAAAATTACTCAAAAATGTGTTTCAAATCATGCTTCTTGTAAAATTAATATTCAATACATTTTACTCTATTCTAATCACATTTTTAAACTATTCATTACTATCCATTCTAATTATGATTTTCGACACCTAAAATACATTCCCCTCATAACTAAAATCATTTTATATTTATTTTACTCAATATCAAGTGACCTGAACTTTATCCAAAAGATTTAAAGTTTTATTAATCTACACTTATAAATTAGACCACCAAAATCCTGATAATCTGAAATTAGGTTCAAAAGTCTCTAAGGATAAAGGTAGATGAGTTATGATGTGAAAATTAAAATTAGAGGCCTGAAAAGAACTATCAGTATCATTAATTACAAAGAAACATATTCAATAAATCTTAATGAAATAAATACCTCCTTCTTTAACTTCCCTCAAATGATTACCTATCAACTTAATTTTACTCTTTTAGTAGTGGGTTTTTAAACCCATTAGATATAATGATGATTTGTGTTTCTCTTTTCAAAATGTCTGCCTTTTTCCATTTTTTTTGATATTTTTATTTATTCAAAAAATTGAGGATCCCCATAGAAATAATGAATTTTTTGAACCCTTCTTCTTAAATGAACTATAAAAAATTCCCACACACATAATTCATGGAACTATCACTAGATGACAACATAGAACATCAAAATCCCTCTTCAAAGAACAAAATTAAAAATAATGAAATCATACTAAATAATAAGGGTAGGAAGGATAGGTAGTATTCTAATGTGTATTCTTATCATTATATTCCAGGGTCTGTATGGGTTTCAAAAAAATATTTGATGTAGGGTGGGTCTCAATATCAAATGGTTTAAAAATATTTTCAATATATTACCTCAATAATTTAAATATAGTTAAAAATCATCATACTTTGATATAAATTATAAGAAAGTTCTAGCATTTGTGAACATCCTAGGAATATCCCAATAAATTGGGTATAATAATGAATAAAAAAATTCATAGAACCCACTTTGGAATGGGAAACAAAATAGACTTGTTCATAAATTCAGGTAATGAATACTAAAAATGGTCTACTAAATGAAATATTATAATAATCAAAAAAATAAAATAAATCAAATCATTAATAATTTTATGATAAATCAAAAATTGAAAAATAATTTAACTTTTATAAATATCCAACTATATCTCTAATGTTTAGGATCATGTTGAATCAATATATTCAAATAAGTAAAAATATATTCCCTATGTAATGATGTATCATTGGTCTATCAAAGGGGATAAAATATAAATAATGGGTTCTAAGTGTTTTCCCTACACTTAAAATAAAAATTGTTCTCAATTTTCAAAAATGTTGAGGGAGGTACAAGAATTTTATGAATTTATTTTTATCATAAGAATGGACCAAAAAGAATAATAGAAAATAAATTATTTATTTTTTAAATCAAATTCATATCCTTGATCCCTATAATGATTTATTTAATTTTATTTTTATTTTTTGGATCATTGTCATATTATAACTTTCTCCCTATCACTTCCTTTATTTGTCCAATAAAAATATAATCACTACATAAATTTCAAGGTCTACACCCTTAAATTTCAAAAATAATAAGGGGGTTGGCAATGATGACCAAGATAAATCTAAAAAAATAATAAAATAATTCCTAATAAGGAAGTAAAAAATATCTTATTTCCTCTTATAAGTCCAATTATCAAGGTCTTTAAGGTAGATATTACCTCGAGTGTCAGGTGATGGAAAAATGATATGAAGTTACCCGATCTGGTTATAAATCTAACGCTTATTTTTTTCACTTGGTAAAATAATTCTCTATTTTATCCATTTCATTATCTTGAAACATTATTTAGATGTGAAACAAGATTTTGATAGTTTATAAGAATAAAAATTTAGTTCATGGAATTAAAAAACCTGGTAATACTCTTCCAGAACCCCTTTTTTTATTATACAACACCAAATTTTTTAATCCATTTATTTAACTCTATATCTTTATCTTCCTTTATTTTTCTTCTTTTGTGGATTTATCCTCCATATCTCTATATTCCTAAAATTTATCATGTGTCATTGTACCATTCTCCTCACATTACCTCTCTTTATTCAACCTTAAATTCATCTTCACTATTACAGTATTCCTTTGATTTAGCTTACCCATCATTACTCTCACTAAATGTTTCTACCCTTATTTGGACTACTCATCATTGAAGATAATGGATTCTTCCACAATGATTGGAAAATATCCACTGTAGTATGAATGTGACCTATAGTTTGGATATTTAATTCTCATTTGTATTGTTTAAATTTGTTGAACATGGATATCTAGTTAGATTTTTAAGTGAATATGGGCCTACATCTTCCAAACTCGTGAACATATAAAAAAATCTACCCAAGCACGTAAAAAGGGAAAAAATAAAAACAAAAAAATAATCCAAAAAAAAATAAACATAAAAATATGGTAATAATATTATTGATCTAAGAAATATGTTTTTAAATATTTAGTAGTGACTATTTTCCTCAAAATAGTTCAAAAAACAGTTCCAAAAACAAATAGGTTGTGAAGAATCATTAGTTCCCTACAAAATACTATGTTTAGAATTTATTTTTTTTTTTCAACCTAACACAAAACCTAAAATCATAGTATACTGAAATTATTAGTTCATTGTAACATACCATCCTTCCTTAAAGGCACATACCATTAATTGTTTGTTATAACTCCTTTAAAAGGACCAAATTTTGATGCCTAATAAATTCAAAGTAGTCTCAGGTGCCTCTGGGTCTTATTTATATGTCAGAGAACGGAAATGGGGATCAAAAGACATGTCCACACATGGATTGGTAAAACCGTACAAAAAGCCCACATGGTTTTTCTGAAACGGTGCAGTTACAGAAAATGAAACCATATAGGCCACCTAGTTAGTCTAAAACCATTTGACTAGAGATTTATGACCATGTCATGCAGTTTGTTTTGGGTAAAGATCAGATCTATGTGGCTTGCACATGGTGTGAAAACCATGCATATAAACCATGTTCCCCCTTTTGGGTTGAAATTACCATTTCCCCCCACATAATATTATACCTATTCTTTCTTCTCTATTTACTTTTCTCTAATTATTTTCTCTCCTCCCTAAATTAGAAACCCTCCTACCTCAAGAATCTAGGATTTCATAAAACACCTCCAAACGGACTCTGATTCATTCACCATCAAATCCTGGGTATAAGATCATTTTCCCCATTTTAATGTAATTTGTTGGTTTCATCAATTCCTTCCAACTTATCTCAAATAAAATGGCGATAATGGACAAGGGAATCTATACAAGGCTAAGGTAAGTGGTCATATACTTTTCCCACTATTTAGTAGCATTTAATAAATTGTGTATTTGTGCCCCGAGTTGAGTTTTTCCAACTTTTCCTATAATTTTTCAAATTAAATTTAACTAGATGTTTCACTATTCCCTTCCCATACTAAGAAAGTGGTGAATAAAACCCTTGGGTTGATATCCTGGAGTCTTTTCATCCCATTGGATATTCCTTTCCTTAGAGTCCAAATTTCCCCTTTGTTCTAAATTGTGTTATTTCTCTTGTGGTGTGTCATTGAAAAATTAATTCCTTGAGCCTTATATTTATTTGAATACATGGTTATAGCATGGGTTAGAACCTATATACCATGATTTTGTGAGGTAGTAGAATTAAATGAGTTGGATAAGTCCTTGATGCTGTATACTAGGTTTCTTTAATGGTTTTTTCTCAATGAAATGCTTGATTAGCATGCCGATGGAAATAAATTCTTGAAAAAATGGAATAGCCTCTCTTTAGACATGTTGTATATGTATTCCTTGTTAAAATTATGTTTCCATATTTTAAAGGGTAATATAAGGGGTTTCGATTTATGGATCCCTTGGAAAGTCTCTCATGAATTACTATTATAATTTTTAATGATTTATTAAACACACAGGGAGTGACACCAACTATTCCAAGGATGGGTTCATCAATAATTTACTATTTTTAACTCTAGATGAGTGTCACCGTTTCCTTAGGGGAGACCCATATATGGGCTCGATGGAAATGTTGGTGGTACCATTCCTCACGAGAGACTTGGGCCCCTATGTGTGATACTTGGTATAGACTCGGAGGTTTTCTAGTATATGAATTCTTATCACCATGATTGGAGTAAAACATTTGGATTCATTCTTGTGTTCCAATGTAAGGTCTCCTTATCATTGGTTATGTGATGAGTCCCTTGAGAGATTCTTGGAAAGTATTCTTGAATTTTCTATGATGGGATATAGGTTCCTCACTATGTTCTATAATTTTGTTTTCAAATGAAATTAAAAAATAAAATGAATGTTTTCATAATGATAATTGATCCCTTGGTATTATAATGTAGTCCTCAAAGCCTAATCAAAATCATGGTGAATATTTTCCTTCTGATACATGATCTCACCACATTTAACATTAAATTTTCCTTTTTTATAAATTAATAAGAATAGGCCAAGGTAGGTATATTGAATTGGTGTCCAAGTAGAACCCAATCCAATGCATTTATTCATTTATTTTTGTCTTGCATTTAATTATAATGGAATACTACTTATTTAATATCGTACAAAATGGAATTTCCTATAGACTGTGGGTGCCCGCCTACTGAGAACATAGCTCACACCTTGGTCAAGCACCATTGGTACTCGAGTAGACTTTGTTATTGTAGGTTCAGACAAAGGGAAGTAGCTAACTTTCAACGCGTTATTTACATTACTATGATGGAGTTAGGAGTAGAGGACTAAGCATATGATAGAGATGTTATTCTTATTAGTTTTTGTTTTTCTTGAATATGAGTTAGCATATTTTATATTCTTGTATCCCCTTCCCCTACTTAGACATTTTTTATAGTGACAACACAATGCCATACTATCATCATCATATTGGTATCAATTTAGTATTTAAATTCTGAATTTTTTCCCTTATCTGGCGTGTTTATGCTTTTGGTTTCTACTAATATCAGGATGTTTTCATTACTTCATCTATTTATATATATCAATTTATGTGATCTAATATAATCAATGAGGTATTAGTATCCCCACATACTTACCCAAGGACCTCGCTTCTACTTGGAAGCCTCTGTCATTTGGGGAGTCACCACTGTGTTCTTGTGGCCAACCGCCTCAGAGAACTATTGAGTGGCATTCATTGTGGGACACTAAAATATGATATTAGAGACTTTTAAAATTTTTCTTACAATTTAGGTTTAAATATGATACTAGGATATAAGAATTTGTTCGTTAGACTACTTATGGGAGTAGCTACCCCACATACAAGGAAAAATCCAAATTAGTTGGGATGAGTAAATGAAGTTATTACTTGCATTGTTACAATTTCATTAGATTTCACCATTGAGTGACTCACGTGAAGTATTCCATTATTATTCATCATTTTATTATAATGGGGTTTTAACCTTTCCTTAATGATATGAGGGAATATTACAACCATTCATCATACAAGGCACCATAGGAATTAAAATGCTATGCATATTTCTTTTCCACAACTACTTTCTGTGTGAATTACCTATATTAATTTTAGTTATTGTGTGTTACTTGTTTTCTCTTCCTTTTTGTTCCTTAGTAGTTATGTTTTAGGTGTGATTATAATATTTATGATTGAATAATTGTTTCAATTGACGAATAATGTTGCGTAATTTATTTTGATTGGTGATTTTCAATGATAGCTCATCCAATCAAAACACAACCCCTGGCTTGTTACACATATTGTTGGGTGCAAATGTTTTGAAATGGTTGCATGATGCATCAATTTTATTTTATAATGTGTATGGGACCTTGTGAATTGTAACTAGTGATTTCATTAACTGTATCATGATTCTAAAAAAATTATATAATAATGAATCCAATAGATTAAAATGAATTTTATCCTTTAAAATAAAATGGCTACATAGTGTGACATCTTGATCTATCTGACCTAGTATTTGAAGTAGGTCGTGCATCCTATGTTTTCCCTATGTGATCTATTCTTATCACCCTGAAATAGCTCCTAGTGTAGGCTATGGGTTGTATCATTATTATAGGAAGGCTTCCACCAGTCCTTCTTAACTAAATTTTCTATATGTTATTCTTATTATCTGAGGCATGATTTTGGAATTTGTAAATCTATTCCACCGTGTTGACCTCATATTTTTTCCAAGGAAGTAGTTATGAGAATACAATTGAGCTTGTTGTACCTCAGCCTCGCTTGATAACTCCTATAGTTCCACCTGAGGAACCTCTTGGAGATCTTTAATTAGATATTGTTTCATAGTTTTGAGATATTTTCCTTATCTTTATGAAATCAGTTCAGGGTGATCCTTGACCTGCCCCTACTGTGGAAGAGATAACCTGTGAGTTAGTGGATTAGCATCCACCCAACTTCTTGGGAGATTGTGGACATAGGGAGGTTGAATCTTTGCTGGAGGATATGGTTTCAATCGTCAAGCGCATCAAGACTCCTCCGTAATTGAGGTTCTATATAATGACCTATATGCTATGTAATTCTTCCATGTCTTGGTGGGACATTCTGACTCAGGCAGGTCGACCCCAGGTATGGTCTGGGAAAATTTACAGGAAGCATTCTATGATTACTCCCTCCCTCATATTATAAGATGAGATTGTGTTTAGGAATTCATTCACTTGGAGTAAGGTGACATGTTTGTGATGGAGTAATCAACTCATTTCACTAAATTTTAGTGATCTGCACTGACCCTTAGTGGTGAATATCTTACTACTATGAAGTGATTTTAGGATGTGATTTATTATTCGATTCACTCATATGTGAATGTATTTTAGTTTTAAACCAATATATAAATAGTTAACTAGGCCCTCATCACTGAGAAGAACCTGATGGAGTCATGTGGCATGAAATAGGTAGTTCATCATCTAGGAAGAATAGTGGTTTATCTAGTGGCCAGAAGTTTCACTTAGAGGGTATACGTGGAGAATATACTAGATATGTGGCATGCACTGATAGAATGTTGTGTGTAACCTGTGTGGTAGGCCCTGACATAAAAATCCTAAGTATATGAGGAACCCGATCTATTTTTAGACTTGCGGTGGGATGGGTCACCTCCATCGCTTATACCGATCCTTTCTTATTGTTCCTAGTGAGAGGGGTTTCATTCTAGGACCACCTTAAATTTAAGGATCAGTGACACCCAGTCAGTTTGGAAGCTGGTCATCTATAGGTCGATCAGGATGGTCTTCTAGTCGAGGTCGTCGTAGTCAGGCTTCATAGTTCCGTCATTAGAGGAATGGGTCTGCTCAGGCTATTTAGGAAGCATCTCAGGGCCATGGTTTTGGACATCATTATAAAGTGAATCCTACTATTGAAGAGAATATTCCATTGACATCTATAGTTAGTGGTATTATTCTAGTATCCTCTATTCTAGTATCTTAATTAATTGATACAGGCACATCACACTCCTTCTTATCTACCACAACTATGGGAATTCTGGTCCTAGTGATAGAGTGATTCAGTGGTTTTATGACCCTTCACACACTATGAGGGGTTATAACATAGGGTATATTCTAGTGAGAGGACTTACCCATTGAAATAAGTCAGTATCATTTTATATGGAGTTCCTTTAATCTCAAGATGATTGTCTCTAACATCATTCTTTGTATGGAGTGTCTTGTGCCTTATCGATCCCAGGTGGATTACTATCACTACCGAGTGTCATTCTTATCACATGAGGGAAAATTTTATACCCATAAGGAAGAATGGTATATCCATACAGATTAATCTAGAACAAAGGGAGATGGGCTAGGTAGGATGACGACCCTATATCCAGTCTTTTCCTGAATGATCAGGGAATGTAGGTCATGGTAATGCCTAATGTTGTGGATCATTTCAAGAATGTATTCCATGAAAATTCCCATGGATTACCACCTAATTTATAGGTTGTGTCTACCATAGATCTAGTATCGGACATGACACTAGTGTCTATTCATCCATATAGGATGGAGCCTATATAGCTCCATGAACTCAAAAATCATATTGATGATCTAGAGGCTATGGGTTTTATCAGACCATGCATGTCACCCTCGGGTTCACCAGTCCTTTTATCCAAGTAGGTGGATGGTAACCAAATATAAATCCTAGAGTATATATGGTTTATGTATCTCATGGTTAATAACTATTATCCTTCACCTTGTATAGAAGAATTCTTTGACCATATCCAAATATCAACTATTTTCTCCAAGATTGATTTGAGGTCGGGCTACCGTCAAATACATGTATGGACATAATTCATACCAAAAACAACATTCCAGAGTAGGTATGGATTGTATGAGTATCTGGTTATTCTGTTTGGTCTGAAAAATGATCCACTAGTCTTCATGGCTTTGATGAATCGGGCTTTCCACCCATAACTTTTTTTCTTTGTGGTAGTATTCATAGATGATGTCTTAGGGTATTAACACACCATACACAACCATGCCATTCAACTTGAGATCATGATGAATACATTGAGATACCACCATCTATATAAAAAATATCAGTAAATGCCTCTTTTCGAACAATAAGGTTCACTTAATTGGTCATATCATATTTGAGAGTGTATAATTACTTGTCCCAAAAAAGGTGAGAACCGAAGTTAACAAGGAGTATCTTGGGAATTTATTTGATATACATAGATTCTTAGGGATGGTTGGAAATTATAGGTGATTCATCCAAGATCTCTCACACCTATATTTTCTACTTATGAGCTTGAAAAAGAAGGGTGTGATGTTTGATTGGACTGAAACATGTTAGATAGGTATTCAAGAAATAAAGGGAAGAATAACTTCAACAGTGATCCTGATTTTTATTTACCCTATAATAAGATATACTCTCTATTATAATGATTAAAGTGTTTGGATGTCTTCAGTAATGATCTAGGGTGATCGGGTTGCAGCGTGTGGATCCCATCAGCCGATTCCTTATTAGCGGAACTATCCACACGACCTAAAGAATGAATATGTGGTTCATGCATTACACTATTGTAGGAACTATGTATTATGTGAGAAGAATTTTTTTTACACGGAAAATAAAAGTCTAAAATATATATCCACACAGAGTGCCTTGAATATGAGGTAGTTTTTGTGGCTTGAATACTAGCAATCATTTAATTTTTTTCTTTCTTACACACTTGGGAAAAGAAATTATTTAACTGATTATTTGAGCTGAAAAACATAGATGAAGTCCATAAATGAGGCCATAAGTGAGTGTAATATTATATATATGTTTTGTAAGATACACATTGAGGTTCATTAACAACACTAGTACCTAGTTCTGGCAGCACTATAAGTGACATACACTTTTCTGGAATGAGTATGGATGAGACAACTGTCTAATTTTGAGGGTTCATTTTGATAGAGTGAATCAGAGGAGATAGCCCACCTCCTTATTTTTCTATTGATGGCATTGAAAACCCACTCTTCTATGAAATTTTATAGTAACCTTTATATATACAAGAATAGATGATGAATGAATCTCATGCCACGGTATGGGCAGTTCACTATGGTGTCACCAAGATGTATCGGGACATACATGGTCAGTATTGGTGGCTAGGAATGAAAAAGAATATAGATTGTTTTATCACTCATATCTCCACCTATCAATAGGTTATGGTAGAGCACCGGTGAACTGTAGTACTTCACAACCTCTATAAATTCCTAAGTATAAATGGAATGATGTCACCATGGATTTTCTAAAAAGAATTATAAGATATCCTTAAAGTAGAGATGCAGTGTGGGTGATCATTGACAGGTTTAAAAAAGTTACACACTTCCTACTAATCCTTGAGTCCTTCTCTATTTATGAATTAGGACATATTTACATTTTGGAGGTAGTGTGACTTCATGGTGTTCTACATTCTATCATTTAGGATAGAGATTCCCATTTCACTTTATAATTATGGAATGGGTTGAAGAAGGCATTAGGTTCATATTTTCTCTTGAGTACTACATGTGACCCTCAGACCAATGGGGGATCTGGGAAGATGATTTTGGTGTTATAGGATAATCTATGGAATAATATTACTGATTTTTTAGGTTACTAGGAGAAGAATATTCCCCTGGATGAGTTTTCCTACAAAACAAGTTTTTAGGAGACAATTCAGATGGATCTGTTTGAGGCCCTCTATGGTAGACCATGTCTTTCACCTCTATTCTAGATATATGTAAGTGAGGAACCACTATTGGGTCCTCATCTCGTTCAATAGAATTCATATCATGTTTAGTAGATTCAGAAGCATATAGATATAGCTCAATCTTTGATGAAATCATATACCAATCATCATCATAGAACTCTGGAGTTTGAGGTGGGACATCAAGTTTTTCTATGTGTATCTCCTAGATTGGTTCATAAAAAAATTAGGCTCTATGGGAAGTTATCACCTAGATACATCATGACTTTAGAGATAATGGAGAGAGTTGGGTTGGTAGCCTATCAGTTGTTGTTACCTTAGAGGAACCATTCCATTAAAGAAATCTTCCACATATCTCAGATTCAATAGTACCATCATGACACATCTCATTCATTTTACCCTGAGGAAATCGAGTTGGAGGTGGATTCATCACTCGATGAGAATTTGATAAACATCATTTGTCATATAACTAAGGCTCTCTAAGGTTGGTCAGTTCCTCTGGTCCAGGTGATATGGTAGCACAGATGCGTACATGACTGACCTATGAGTGGGAAGTTGAATTATGTGCATAATGGCAAGAACTCTTCTCAGATGATGTTCCACTACCCATGGAAGAGAAACTCAGGGATGTGTTGTCTTAAGAAGGGGAGGTTGTAACATCATGAAATTCCATAAAGGTATAGACTATTAATTACCTTATTATAATTAATTTAAATATACCTAATTAAATTTTTAATCAATTCAATGTGGTATTAGGTGAATTTGGGGATCTTTTTGAGCTCAAATCCCAGAAATAGGGAACAAAAGACTCGGCCTCATGGTTTGGGGAAACCATACAGCTAGCCAGTATGGTTTTTCTAAAACCATGCAATTGTTGACAATGGTAAATGTAGGCCACATGGTTAGTATTAAACCTTGTGACCTAGGACACATAACCATGTAGTGATACTGATTTTCAGGGAAGAGTGGATCTATATGGTTTTCAAACAGATTTTAATCTATGAGGCTAAACTATTCACCCCCTTACTTTGGGGTGGAATCAAAATTTTCCCCTATTAAACATAAACATAATCTTTATTCTTGCTTTATTTTTCTCTAGTGGTTTTCTCTCCTCCCTCACATAGACACCCTCCTCCCACATGAATCTAGTATTTCATACAACTCCTCCAAACAGACTCTAATTCACTCTCGATCAGATACTATGGGAATAGAGGAGCATGATCTTGAATCCTCTATAATCTACTTCAAGTTATTCAAAACATCCATTGTGCTATTTGGGTGAAATCTAATTTTCACCATTTTTTTGGGAATTCAATGATTTCTTCCAACCTAGATTGAATCAAATGTTGATAATAGATGATTTCATCTCTATGAGGACAATGTTGGTGGTCATGGCCTTTTCTCATTGTTCTGTTTCATTTAATAAACAATGTTGTTGTACCACAAACCAGGTTTTTCTAGATTTTCCTCTAATTTGTCAAATTAAATTTAAATAAATAATTCGTAATGACCTTGGAGACCTGATAAAGCCAACAATAAACTCCTTTGGTTGATCACCTTGAGTTTCTCCATCCAATTATATGTTCTCTTCCAAAGATGGAAAATTTCCCCTTTTTCAATATTGGCTTAATTCCATTATGGTGTGTCATTACATAATTAATGTCCTAAGCCTTATATTTAGTTGAATATAGGGTTGTATAATTATTTAGACACTATAAACCATGCTTTCGTGAAGTGGTAGAACTAAATGATTTGGCTAAGTGCTTGATTCCTTATTCCAGGTGACATAAATGGTTTTTTCTAGTGGAATTCTTGATTAACTTTACCATGACAATAAATTCTTGAATAAATGGAATAACATATCTTTATACATGCTATATATGTGTTATTTTCTTGTTAAAATGATATTTCTGTAGTGCCAAGGTTGATGTAAGGGCTTATTACTTAAGGACTCCTTCAATGGACTCTTATTCCTTTCTGTTATAATTGTTAAATCATAGTAAACACACTAGGAGATGCACCGGCTATGCCTAGGATGGGTTTTCCAAGTGTTATCTATTATTACCTCTAGACGATTGATGCCAATTAATTAAGGGAGACCCTGTGGATGGTCTCAATGGAATGATTGTTTGTACCATGCCTTGAGAGACTTAGGCCCCTATATGTGATACTTGGTACGGACTCAGAGGTTTTCTATTATATGACTTTTCCCACCATGCTTGGAGTGAATCATGGGACATAATTCTTGGTTTCCCATGTATGGGATCCTTGTCATTGGTTATGTGATGAGGCCCTCAATGGATATTTGAAATGTCTTTTTGTACTTTCAAGGATGGCCTGTAGGTAATTCAATATGTTTGTGGTTTTAAAATGAAATTCAAAAGGAAAATTATTGTTTTCATAATGAGAATTGATCCTTTGGTATTACAATATAGGGAAGATTCATCCAAGACTAATAAAAGTACTAGGTAATGTACACCGTCTTACACATGATATCACCTAATTTACCACTATAGGTTCCTTTGGCTTAGATTCAATGACTTAAGATGAAGTAGGTGGACTAGACAGGTGTCCTATTGAAACCCACTCCAATGTATTTATTTAGTTATTTCAATATTACATTTTAATACTATGGAACACTGATTATTTATTATCACACTAAATGAAATGACCTAGACACTGTGGGTTCTAGCCTACAAAGATTATATCTCACACCCTACTCATGAACCACTGGTACCCGAATAGAATTTATGATTTTAGGTTTGGAAAAACAGATGTAGACATCTTCTAATGATTGATTTACATTTCATGGATGGATTCTAAAGTACAGGACCAAGACTATTCTCAAGATGTTAGTCCTAGAAGATTTTTTCATTTCTTTATATTAGTCATCATATTCTATATTCTTGTATCCCATTACTTTTCTTAGTAATTTTTGTATAGTGACAGCACCATGACATGTTATCATCCTCACATTGGTATCAATTTATTATTCATATTCAGCACTTTATTTTGTTATCTTGCATGTTTATAGTTTTGGTTTTCCACTTATATCTAGATGTTTTCATTGATTCTGTTATTTATGTACATCTATTGTGGAACTCTACTCAGATTAATAAGGGATTTGTCTCCCCAAGGACATACCCATGTCACTCAGTGCTAGTCGATGGCCTCTGGCATTTTGAGAGGTGTGATTGATGTATTATGGACAACTGCCTAGGGGAACTATTGGGTGGAATTCATGGTGGGAAGCTACATTCATTCCCATGAGGAATTAAGAATCCTGGTCACAATCTTCAAACCAAATATTATATTTCTATAATCATATCATGAAACTGAATATAAATTCAATTAAAATTAAGTAAACTAATTAATGAGTTAATTAATTAATAATTTAAATGTTAATGAGGGGAAATAATATAGGGTAATTGATGTCCAAGGATTTTTTTTCATTAAACACAATAGAACACCCCTCGTGAGATTATTTAAATGAATATTAATGGGACATATTGAATTAATTAGTTCCACTTAGTATGAAATAAATAATTTTATGTAAGATCATTTGATTCTCTTATCCATGTTACCCAAGAGATACCTATAAGAATTAGGGATTCTCTCAAAATTTAAGGGTATAATTATAGTTAGATCTCTCTCTCTTTCACTCCCCTTTATCACATTGGGCTTCATCCCCTAATCTCCGTAACTCTCTATAAAATACTTAGGGATATGATATTCATTAAGTTTATTTTAAAACTAATTAATAAGGGAATTTCACGAGTGAAAAGAATATAAAATATGGAATAGATACCCTCTTCCATGAATTCCACCCTCCTCTATGAGTCTTTCCTCTCATGATTGAGTGGGAATCAACCACTAATGAACTTAACACCATAGGATATGGAATATAATTACTTAAAAAAATATTGGTTTTGAAAATATGATAGAAAACATACATAAATTTATATTATACAACCAATATAGAAATTCTATAATTGATAATGAAATTCAAAATATAAAACAATGTCCTAACTACAAAACTCTTAGGTCTCATCATAAAAAGTTAATATAAATCCTCCATTATATACTATGAACCCCTTAGTTCCTAATCCCAATTCTGGAAAATCTTTCCTGATTTTATTTCATTCCCTTAAGGTGGGAAGAACCATTAGTAAGGCTTTCAATTTATGATTAAAATTATACCCAAAATAATTATGTGTGACTAATAAGAGATAGGAATTCACACTAAATAATATTGTTTACTTGACCTTAATTACAGCATAAGTTGTATTACCATAGTATAGGGATTTCGTTCTTTTAAACTAATTCTGAAAAGATTTCTTCTCGAGTTTCACCACGGTGTAAGATCAAATGTTTTTTTATGTAAACCTACTATAAATGGAACCCAAAAAATCCTCATATAAATCAACCTAAACTCCCATATCATGGTCTCTATCCCTTTCAAAGATCTATGCCACAACATTTATTGTTACTTCCTACTTGTAAAATTAGGTTGTGACCTAGGCAATGTGTTACAATTCAGTGTTCCTGAAGACACATTAAATTTACAACCTCCATAACTGAAGAGAAACCTTATTTCGTTGATACCTATCAATGAAAATTTTCATCTTATTTCATTCATGGAGAAAGAAAGTCCCATTTTGGTGCATTATACCTTGGTTCAATCAACATATACTTTACTGAAAAATATAAAAACATGGAGAAATATCAATGGTTCAATGGGTTTTCATTTAAACCTCGATCATTCCTCATGAATTCAAACATCCACAAAAAAATTATATTAGCCTTAGTGTAAATAAATTCCATTCAAGCTCCCTTAAAGTGAATCTATAAAACAATATGGAAGACCACAATGCTTCAGTACCTCATGTATCATTCTCTTTAAGTCAGCTATATTATAACAGTATATGGAATGATATTTACTTACTTCACTATAGATTTTTTTAGCTTCTCCTTTTATTTTTATGCCTATACAAAACACTAAATGATAGGTTTCAATGTAAAACCATAACAACCCTAATGGAAAAGAAGGAGAACGATGAAGAAAATTCATATTGGAAAGCCATGCATGTGGCATATTTTACCTAAACAACGTATCATGTCCATTTTACCCACATAATAGAATAATTCATATTGTCTCATATTCTTATACCATGTCACTCATAAGAAATTACTTGAACTGCTATGGTTCCAACACACACCACAATAATAGGTTATCGTTTTATCTTAATGATAACCCATGTCAATATATGTTCTCTAGCTCCAACACTTATCCTATCGATTTCATTATGATTTACATTGTGGTTGAGATTAGTTTAATACCAAAAATAAACTTTCTACTCCTACGGTGCTAGCTATGATATGGATTAATTTTAACCTTATTAATATTTATAAACTTTTCTGATTTTTAGAGTCTTCAGGAAGATTCTTCCCAAAATCCTCAAAACTCATTCAAACTCTAAAATAATTATTTATTGACATAAAATGAATAAAAATTATATTGATATACCAGAATAAATATTAATGTAATGAAATTAATGATTATATATATGTGTGTGAGTTATAAGAGGCCAAAGGTGAACTCATTGAAGACCTTCTCTTAGATATGACAACACTTATAGAGGTGCTACTTGAAGTTGTTATAATAACTGATCAATTTTTTGTAGGGAGGTTATTTTTTATTTTTTTATTTTAATTTCCATAAATTGAAAAAAAAACTCACTAATACATAAATTTTAGTATATAAATAATACCAAATATTACCTTATAAAGAATTGGTGAAAGGAAAACCACACTAGAGGAACTACCCATGGATTTAAAAATAGAATGGTCACTGTCCACTACTATATGAAAAATCTCTATGTCATTTCATGGAGAATAAGAAATATAGGAATATACAGTAAAGGAAAGTGATCATATTTTGAATTGTTTTATTATATTTAAAATAATATGAATTAGATTACGATCTTACTTATTTTCATCTTGAAAATTCAGTTTCACTTGTACAGGCCCTGTGATATAAAGATGAAGAGACCACATGATAGGTGGTTAAGTTTGAAAAGAGGTTAGAGAAGTTTGAAGTGTTTCCCACTGAAGAATATAATTATAGTGATACAAAAAAATTACACATGAATAATATATTTCTCATGTTATAACATAAGACACACTGCATTATATTTAACAAACCTGTCCACTAGTGGTCACCACTTCTCTAGCTGGAGATGTAATGGAATACCCCTACTTAATGTCAACCCCACGTTGATACATGATCCTTTCTTGATAAGGGGTTTATAAGAAACAAAAATAAAAAATTTCTAACTCAATAATAATTACATGATATGGTTTGGGAATAAAAATATATGGTGGTTTGAATCAGATAAACCACATCCTTCATCTGATAAATGAAAAACTACTGATACTTCTAGACAGGGTGTATGAGAAATATAGTACCCACATAGATGTTTATACTAAGACTCTTTTCCCACATAGTTCACTTTTCTATGTTTCCATTTAATAAAATACTTTTTTTATTTAATTTTTTTTCAAGGAAGTAGCTACAAATTGCATTAAAATCCATTTTGAAGTGATTAATTATTTTTGTCTGCCCTAATAAGAAAGTTGTATCTATCCATCTATTTATATTTATATTACCCAATTAATATTATATAAAAACATATAAATTCACTATTATTTTTCTATAAGGGTAGTATTATCTATGTGTGGGTGTGGGGGTGGGACAATCCTGTATAAAGATTAGTTTTTTTGTTTTCTTTATTTTTAATGGGAATATTTAAGCTTAATTCAACAATTATATATTTCTTATACTATTTAATTTATTATGTAAGTGCTCTTAAATTTAAATTCTAATTCTTATATAATTTATAATATGTTCTAAATCCCTAGATATTTTAGTTCATTAAAATAATTTTTGGTCCATTAAGATATTCATGTTTGTAAATATTTTCCAATGATAAACTTTCCAAATTTTATAGGCTTCAAAAAAAATCATTTTTTACATTTCTATATTTCTTGTGAACTTTCAATATGATTGACGATATAAAACATTCATTTTGTAATTATTTAAAATTATATGAGTTTATGTGTTCTTAAAATGATAAAAGAAATATATGAAATTAAAACCCCCATTATTATACTCTTTTCAATCCTACTTTTCTTCCAACCTTCCTTTTGATGAACTTTAGAGACTACGAAAGACCTTATAAGAGTTAAATTACAAGAAAAATACCCTCCCACCCATCACATGATGTTTTAATTCTTGATTTAAAATTTAAGATATGTTTTGGGGAGGTTGTTCATGAAAATTATTTTTGATGGACTTGCATGTTTGGGAAGATATCAAGGTATTATTTCCATTTTTTGGGGAAAAATGTCAATATATTCTTTGAAAATAATTTTCCCTAATATTTATTTAAAAATGAATGAAAAAGGTAAAACAAATGTATGAGTAATGAAAATAGAGTTTCGATTGAAATTTTAATTATAACTTTTTGAACGACTCCAGAACCTAATCAAAATAACAAAGTTAATGTATTTTAATATTTACATTATATTAAATCATCATTTTCTTTATCCTTAAAAAAATTTACTAAAAATGAGTCAAGGGGATGTATTAATTTTTGTGAGTTAAAATTTTAAGTTTCTACCCATTGAATGTGGATGTAAGTATTTTTGGGTGATTCATTTGAGGGAGGAAAAGGAGGAATATATTTCATTATCATTTACTGTAATTTAGTGTATTAATATTTAAGAGATCCATATAATTTTTTAATACTTCGTTTTTAAGCATAAAACAACCAACCTTATACAAAAACAATACATAAAAATTCATGTTGGTTGTGAACAACCTTTCACTTTGAGTGGAGATGTAGTCAAATTGAAAGCATATGGAAAGTGTCCATAATCGCAAGAAGGGAAAAACATTAAAAAAATAAGTTCTTATTATTGAGAGATACATTTATAATAAGGGAAGGTATACATGAGTGTGGATAGATAAATGACCTTGAATGAAATTACATGAGAATAATGAAATGGAAATTAAATTAATAAATAATTTAGATGAGAAAAGGGTTGAAAAAGAAAATTCACTAACACATTTGATTTAATTGGTTCAAGATTTATTTTAGTATAGATAATTCATAAGAGTGAAATGGAATGAGTTAAGGGGAGTGATAAAAATAAAAAACTGCTAATTTTTTTTATTTTCATTTCTAAAATGCCCCCATATATTCATTAATTTAAATAAATTATCCCATTTTTTGAATATATATTTTTTAATTCTGAATTAATTATAAAATATTCTTATTAAATTGATTTAAATTTATTAAATTAATAATTTTCTTTTAATTATTTAGTATAACATTTATTTTTAAATGGTTTATTAATTTTTAGTTGAAATAAAAATTCTACTAATAAAAGGGATTTTATTTCCAAGATGTGATTAAATTATCTTATAATTTTTTGGTAGGAGTAACTCGGAAAGATGTTCTCAAAACATGAGATTAAAATCGTATATGTTCAAGATAATTGTGATTAAATTATATTTTTAGTAATCTACATTGTATTAAATCTCATAGTCATTGAGATATATAATATTATCAAAGTATATTCCCCTCGTATCTGATTAAATGTTACGGCTCCCAACTATCTTGTATAAATAAATTTGACACAATTATTATTTTGTGCGATTAATCCTAAAATTCAAAAGGTATACAACAAATTAAATTTTTTTTCTTGTTGTTAGATAGGAAACTCTCTATGTATCAGAAAATTAAATCAATACCCACATCATAATAACATTGAATTAACATGCTCCATGTAAGATTAAATGCAAGGATATCACACGTCCCCAATACAACTCATAAGTTGTGTAAGATAAATTAGAAATTGATGTTCACAATAAGTCAAAAAACTATGAAATCTTTATTTTATTACCATCCAACGAGAGTCTATTTTGTAATTGAAACATAACTCCATGGTGGATCTATGTCAACCATCATGTTCATACTCATAATTCATTGAAAACATCAATGGACCTATAAAAAATAAATGGATATTATGGGATCAATCTAGAATCTATGTGGATACCATGAATGAGTGTTATAATTAAGAGGATATATATTGGATTCATCAAATATCATTAATGGAAGATAATTAGAGAATAAGTTTGATGGAATCCTTGAATTTCAATTTTGAATTTATTGATAGTGATAAAGAATGTTTGATTATGGTGGATTTATATTATGGAATCATTTTCACAAATAGGTAGTGTGATATGATGGAGACAATACATGGAATATTCCAGAAATGTGAGAAGGTTTATTTTCGGTAAGATTGAGATTATTTTTAAGTTATCATGTTATTAATATAATGGAATTTTAGTATGGAAATTGGAAAATATTTTCATATTCTTAAAAATTTTAGTTGTGAGAGAATTTTATTTATTATAATGATTCTATGGATTATATGGAGGTGAAGGAAAGTAATTTTTTGTTGGTACCCTGAAGTTTCTTTGCACAGTAAAATCATCTTAGTGGTGGAAAAACAAAGATATTAATATTGATTCAATATATCATTCTACAATTTTTCAAGATGTAATCATCATGACCAATGAAAATTTTCCAACTGAATATTTAGATAGAGAAGGTCGAAATCTATAGAGAGGATAGATGCACAATAAATTTATAATTTATATATAGTGATCTGTATAAATAACACCTCATATTAGGATATTTTTTTATATATGATTTTGATCATTTGGTAACTCTTTTCTAGATTACCTTCATTGTATAGGGATGATCCATGTATAGATACCCTCTATCGGTTATCTACATGTTCTCCTTTCATCTCCGAATGAAAGTTATTGATTTTTGATTGCTGACAATGAAGATCTATCCTCGTATTTTATTCATCTTTATCAATTCATGTTCCTTATGAATTAAAGGATTAACTAGTGTTTTTATCATTCATGAAAGGAGAAGATATGGAGGAGTTCAAGAGAGAACTCTATTGTGTTCAAAGATTATCAATTCTAAATTAACCCTACACAATAGACAGAAATACTTATTTATTGATTTTAGGTTTAGGTTAAATCATTATTTAATTATGTATTAACCCTTAAATAATATAATAAACCATTCCTAACCCAATTTCATAATAATATAAAAAATATTATTCTTTTATTGCATATGCTAACTGTCACAATGATATATATTATTTTACCATTTCGCAAATTAATTTTCATCACCATACATGATCTTAGTCTGCTCAAAATCTATGGAATTTATTGAATACCGAACTAAATATTTTTTATATAAATAAATATTTTTTACAAAAACCATTGAATAAATAATTATTAATTATACTATAAATATTTATGATTGATAAAACATTTATATAATTATTCATCACTATTGATAATAAAATGTATTTCATTAATTAAATTATTATAAAATTTGATTGATATCAATGGTAACACTTAGTGTGTGACCCTATAGGATTATTTCTCATTGAAAAGATGTGGGCTAACCTAAAGTCCAAGATTACTATCTTGAAATAGGTCCAAGAACCCAATAGAAAGATTTTAACGTCACAAAATCATCAACCTCATACAAATTCTCTTTGTAAAATATAATCCCTTTGTCATTATATATTATGAAGAAAGTTTCACATCAGTGTCATCAAAATATTTTCTTGATACGTCTTTCTTTGAATATCTAAAATAAATACATCATTACACCATGAACATTGAATTTAGGGGAACAATTACATTCAAATAAAAGATCCCGGATGTCAACTACCATAAAAATGAAAGGGATAATTCCTTCCTCAGCTTATCCACTAATAGAATTCCATTACTAATGCACCTAAGGTATCCAACTTCTCTATAAACAGTATTATCAAAGTTTATGAAATAAATTTAAGCGAGTGATCCATGTCATGTATTAATAATAGTCATAATGTTTAATAACCATAACACATACTCATATATAGGAGTATCTGATGATATGAAGATATATAGAATTCCTACTGGCGGGGATGTTCTCATAATCTCACATCTTAGAGACTACCATGTAAAAACATTATGAGAAAAGTCTCATCTTATTATAACACAATGTCATAATAGAAAACATTTTATGTGTCTAGAAATAGTATGTTATCTGAATGTCGAATAATATTTATGAATGTCATATTAGAATTTCAAGGTTCTCATCATAGTTGGGAATTTATATGACCTTATCGATGCTATAGATACCTTAGGACATTTTATAGAAAATTCATGCAGAAAAATTAAAAATATGAAATAAAATGAGCTATTAATATTCAAATCTTCTAATATACATGTAATCCATGGTACTAAAAGTTGGTTCAAGCACAATAACTACAACATAATCTAACTTAGACTATAGCCAACTACCTATGACTTTTTAGTCTACTAGAATTCACATGATGATCATGTTTTTCCAAATTTAAGGATTTAGTCATGTGGTCTACCATGTTTTCATCCATGGAAATTCTTCTCCCTATTACTTCTCATCTTTCAGAAAAATAACTCAAGAGATAATAATTCAAAAGTATGTGATTATTCTGTTGATGTGACCTTGGATTCATTGTAATAGTCACCAGTATTTTATTATCACAATTGAGTTTGACAAGATCTTTACAGTTAGGATTCACATAAATCCCATAGATAAATTTTCATATCCAAACTTATTCTTTATTTTCCTCAAAATTAGTAATATAATCAAACCCTCAGAATTAAAAAACTTGATTTATCCAATACTATGGTTTCAATAGATCTGTCTAAAATCACTATTTCAAATCCCATTTCTTCGTGATAGAAAAGTACTATTAAAGGGGGTACTTTATCATCACTTGTAAAAAAGTGATGAGAAAGGACCTCCCTTTATCAGCGCTAGTAAAAAAGTACTAATAACACCTACATTTATCAGTGATTCTAAAAAATCACTGATAAAGGGATTCTTTTTCAATGATTATAAAAAATCACTAATCAATACCCCCATCTTATCATCACTTTTTTACTATCACTGATAAAGGGTATATGTCAAAAAAAATATTTCATTAAAGGAAACCCATAGTAGATGTTATGCCCATTTGGAGGAATTATGGGATTTTTTTGGACTCAATAGAGGTGATAAATAGTTCCCATGGTCACTTATATACGCATCTAATCACAATATTATATTTGATATGTGGTAGAGGCCAAATAAACACTTGTTTCATAAGTTATGGACATCATATTTGAAAACCCCTAGAAACCTTAAAAACTCTAAAAACCCAGAAAAGATAATAACTTTTGATCTGAGAGTAGGTTTCAGCTTTACAACAACTCAAATAGAACCTTATAAAATGAGAAAAAACAAAAGGAGAATTAAACTATGCTATAATCAAACGAATAAAATATAGTGGAATTTTAAATAAGTCAAAAATCTAACTCGAACTTCAAACGACCATAACCTCTAATTCATGTGTCCGGTTGGGCACTAACATATATCAAATTGAATATTACAATGATATATATTAAAAATAGGGTGTTGGAATGAGGCATAAGATCTATTAATAGTTTTCTGACACCCAAAAAGACCTAGAAGGCCTCCAAAAATGTATTTTTCGTCACAAACCTTGGTTTCTTAAAATTCAAATGACTATTACATCTGATATGGATGTCTGTCCGGACTATACCACATATAAAATCTAATCTCATTTCATGACCTTCTATTTGACTGGTTTTTGTTCTCAAATGGACTCCCAGATCATAATTTATGGTTATTTCATGGTTTTTATGTGTTTAAGGGTTTTTAGAGTTTCTTAACATTTTTAGGTGTTTTATGGGGTTTTAGAGTTAGTATCCATTTTAATATATATATATATAAATATTTATATATTTAAAAGATATATCTATATATATAAACATATATATATATATATATGGATAAAATATATATATAAATATAGAGATATTTGTTAGTCCCCTTGAAATTTTCAATCTCCTATGATCATTGAACATTTAATATCCCCTAAATTATCTATTTCATTTATCATGAATATTATTATTTCTTAAACCATTAACCATTTTAATTATGGTGTCTTCTTTGATAGTTATTTTATTATTCGGGAAAATATTGATAATTATATATTCTTTATTCAATATGGATATTTGATAAGGGCTATTATTTATTATGGGTATTTGATATGAGGAATGATTTGGAATGGTAATGAAAACTGGAGCCCAGACATTATATATCTACTCGATTCAGTGAATGGTTCTCATGAGAAAAATATATTTCACAAATTAAACGGAATTCTATCCATATTTTTTGCATCATTTTTGAATGTTATTGATGGTATAGGTTTTCATGTGAATTATACATGACAACAAATAATTAAGAATTTACCTCATTAAGGTGATGTTATTATTCATCCAAGATATTTTCCATAAATATATATATATGGAAACATTTAAATTTTAGCTCATTGATTGAAGGGAATGTGTTTCATTTTCATACACTTCTATATTTATTTTCTAATATCTAGTTATTTTAATGGAATCTATGTTCATTTACCTTGAATTATTGTTTATTCACCCATTTTCAACCTATTGGTTACTTTTAATGTGTGTTCAGTTAATTACCATGGAATAATTGTTATTCTCATTGTTTTTTTATTTCTTCTACTGTATTTTTCCCTTACTAGGAATTTCAGCTCAACCTTATTATGTTTCCATTCCCTATGTATCCAAAAGCCATACAATTAAATATATATAGCAATATACTAGATTGAATAAAGTTAAACAAGAATATATTTAGAAACAATTATGATGTAATTAGTGTATTATTTTTTAATACAATACTCATTTATGTATCTGGTTTATTAAGACTACTAAACCAATCGGTCCCTCGGGATTTGATTTCTTGTAAAAATTCCAATGTAATTAATATAAAAAAACATCTATAGGCCTTCTAGTTTCAAATTGTTAATGTTGGTATCAAAGGAAGATTAGTAACAAACATGGGAACTAGATTTTTGAAAATGTAGGTTAGAGAACATAACCCTAAGATATAATTGAAGGACTTGGGAACACCCTGAGTAGGGAGGGGTGAGTTAGGGTTTTATATTTTTATTTTTAAAGTTATTTATCTTGTTCCCACATTGGAATAAATGTGTTAAATCTGTTAGTCAAATAAAAGTAAGGAGATGACACAAAACTTTTATTTCGTTCACTGCAACGGGGTACTTCCAAGGAGTATATGCCAACAATGTGTCAGTCGTACCTATATCCAATAATAATCACTAGTTTTTGGATTGCAAGGTTCATTCCCAATCACTATATTCTAGGAAAAATTCCTTTATAAATGCCCAGGGATAGCTCACTGCGTACCTCAGATCTCTTTCATCAACTCCCCCTTTCTCACTACCTTTAGAGAAGTCTAACTCAATTTTTCAATGTGAAGGTCGATTCTATATATTTGCATTGAAGTCTTTATGTCTGTTCAGCATGAGATAATACTTGCATCGAGGGCCTGAATTCATGAACATGAAAGCATTGAACCACGAAGACGGATGTTCAGAACATGTAATTATCTTACATTGACAATTGCACACAACACCTACATTGTGCGCGTAAGATCTTACTTTTGCATGCAAGATTTTACTTTTCATGGAAGATCTACTATTGGTGCACAAGATTTTCTTTTTGTGAGGAAATAATTCATGAAACTACAACATTTACATGCAACTTAAAAGTTTATGTGCAACTTCAACTTTTCCTCGCAACTACAATTTTTTTCATAACTACAACTTTTTTTCGCAACTACAACTTTGACACGCAACTACCTTTTTGCCCAATTTTTACGTGGAAAAAATATTATATCTTTGCTAAGTCTTCATGCCTCTCGAATGAGGGGACTCACCTCTTATTTATAGGCATCACCGACCCCCGCCCACAAAACCCACCGTGTCGTACAAAAACTCTCATTCTGAGCGCAATGCTTTTCGCGCATGAACCATTTTTCACACACATCATTGGATTTTTTGAGAACCTCATTCCTTTGCCTTTTTTTGACATTATGATCCGAAAACATTCCTTTCTCGTAGGTTTCCAAACCACCTACAATCTTGCATACAAATTCCATTTCAAAACTCACATTTCTCCATTTTTCGATTTTCATGCCCAAATATTTGGCAAACACTAGGAAATGACACCACCTTCAATACTGTTGTCCACTTGAACTGTATGACCCCTTTACTAGAAATCATTCTAGACTTTCAATTACGAATTAAAACAAACACAAACAAAACACCATTTCTTGCAATGAACGGATGTGGTTCCAATAATAATTTGATGATAGTATAGAGGAACATACTTGAATTTTAGTAAGGTAATTATTATATGTATATTTCAAGAAATGAATCCTATTCTGGATACTACAAGTGGATTTGATTCTATTATATATATACAAAGGAGTAAAAAATCTAAAGAGGTGCTTTGGGCTTGACATGGAGTATCCTGGTACATGAAAATGGTACTTATTGCACACCTGGTTTGACACTCATAGAGGATATTCTTAGTATAATTCATATTATCTCTACAAACCATTGTGATGGATTTGAACATATGATTAAATTAAATAATCTAGGTTAAAAATATGGTGTTATATATTTAAAATAAGTTGTCGTTATTTAGAAATCCAAGAAATGATATTATTGAAAAAATTAGACTAAGGAAGGATCTATGAAAAAATAAGGGGAATAAGTATTTAGTTATTTTGGTCACATTTAGAACATTTGTTAAAATGATATTTAGTAATTAACCTTATTTAAAGGATTCCCATCATATTTATATTTTGATACTTATATTAACATTGATTTATGAAAGGAAAACCTATATGTCGGGTGACACTCATCAAATCTGCCAAGGCCATGTGAAATGAACCCATAGCAAAAGGATGATAAGTGGTTGATGCAAACCTAGGAACTACATAATGTCCTTGTTAATATTTAGTTGTTTATATATGAAAAATTTTATGAATAGATTCTAATGATAATCTAGTAGTGTTACTTTTAAGGTTTGTGGATTAATGTTCTTACCATAGTCGTTTTGGAGATTATTTTTAGAGAAATAGTAGGAATTTTCACTCTTTTATGGGCCTTAAGATCCATTAGAAATTCATTTTAGTGATTCAAGAATCAAAATTAATTTTTGAATGAATTGGAAAATTGATTGAAGAATACCCAAATGTTGAAATTCTATTTATATATATATTTATAAATTATGTATAAAAAGTCAGTAAAATAACTCCACAACATTAGGAAAAGAATCTTTAATCAAAACAATTATCCTAATACATTATTTTTTATTGACCCTATGGTCTTCTAAATCATTATATATTTATGGATTTGAGGCCCTTAACTTTTGATTGATCATTAACTTGTTTGTGATTGGAGTCCTCAATCACTCCTTATAAATATCTGTATATTTCCTCCAAGTTTGTATCTCTGCATTCTACTAATGTTCTTCTAATTAGAGACCTTGTTACATGTTAGTCCATGTGACCTTTATAATTCTCATTTTATCTTTTCTAGAAGTCGTTTTAAGAACCCTTCTCATGATGCAGGATTTTAAACATAAGAAATATCAAACAATATATCAGCAATATTGAGTTTAAATTTTGAGGACATAAATTTTTCAAGGTTGGGAGAATGTAACACCAAAAACATTCTAAAAGAGAAGCTTTTATTTGATAGCGTGTATGACACGCGACACCGAACATGTAAGGGAATATAAAATCCTGAGTATTTATAATATATTTATTACATTAAATAAATTCAGTATATTTTATATCTTTAAATTCACATGACACTGAGTTAGAGTACATTGCATGCAACAATGAGTTTCTTTAATGCCTTGCATTACACAGAAGACCAAGTTTTACTGAACAACAATATATTATTAAAATATTATTATTTAATAAAATAAAAAACTAACTACCCATTTTGAATAGTATTCACTAACTTATAAAAATATAATTATTAAAAAATTATAAGATCAATTCATTATTTGTTAATAAATTACTAAAAAATATATGAGCTAATTGAAAATAAAGTGAATATTTTGTATAAAACTAATTTTTATGCTCCTAATGCTGTATTTTACTAATAAATTAAATTAATTACAACTAGTGGATGATATTAATTTAATATATACAATATATATAATGGCATGGTAGTATTCTTCTAATAGTTTACATTCTTCTAAGCTGTTTTATAGGTTTTCTTTATAATACAACATGGATTCTCGGTGGATGGATGGGTAGAAAAGGAATTATATCATACCCTCTCGATCCATAATTTCTTGGAGAGTTGATCATCAAAATATTACTATAGATTTTTGTCTTTAATCTTGTGAAATCTCCCTATGATCATCATGTTATAATTGTAACCAGCATAGGGAGGATGAAGAAAACCTTTTCCTTAGTTGTGTTGCTTCTGCTGCGATGTAGAAAGCCACTGCAGATCTGTTTGAAATCTATCCATCACAAATGGTCCCCATCCATGATTTTATGATTATTTAGGGATCCCTATCCCTTTCCAGTAATATTTTTGATCACTTCATGGCCTCTAGATTATACTTTTTGCATTATATCTAGTACACCCAAAACCGGATTATCCGCGAGGGAGAGTCTTTCTCGGACCACACTACTCTCTCTCAGGTACTTGCTACTATTCGTGAGGCTAGCAACCCAAGTAAAAAACTTTTGTTCTAATTAAATACATAATTTTACTGTTCTTATAAAAATTGGAGTTTATGGTTCTTTTTTCCACCATATGGTACAATGTAAGTCTTATGGAAGTGGCCACTCTTTGGATGGATTAAAGTCAACTATGATGGAGCTTCTCGAGGAAATCTGGGTCCCTCCAGCTATGGTGGTGTCTTCAGGGATCATCAAGGTAGTGTTCTTGTATTTTTTCATGGTTTTGGTGATTTTTCATCTTCAATAGAGGGAAATATGCTTGGTATCATTGTCGTGGTAGAGAAAGCAAAGATACCTGGGTGGAATAATATTTGTCTTGAAAGTGATTCAACTATTATTGTTTCTGTTATCATTGGGATCTCTCTACTTATGTTGGAAGTTCACTAATCATTGGATCAACTTCTTAGATAATATTCACTCCATAAAACATATCATTACTCATGCTTATAGAGAATCTAACTCGGTGGTGGGTGTCCTTGAAAATAATAGTGTTCGCGGTGTTGATTTTCTTTGGTATGATCAACTCCCTGATGAGTTATTACCACTTATTTAGAGGGATTGTGATAAGACTCCTATTTTTAGACTTGTGTAAGTTGGTTCTTTTTATTCCATAACAGATCCTTTATTTTTTATGTAAGGTCTCATCTCTTAAAAAATATAATTTTTTTGAAATTAATTCAATAGATTTGATAAGTATAAGATAAGAACAAACCCAATCTAACACATAAAAACCTATTTTTTATTAAGTCATTTTTACCGCATTTTAATGGATAACCTATGTTAAATTAAATATTTGAAATTTTTATATTTTTTATATGTCAAAATAAAGTTAATGATTGAAATATAAACACAAAAATTAGGTTACGGTGAATTTTTTGTATTTTTCTGTGATGTTTCATTTTTTAAATTAATAGATATAAAATAATAAAGTTTAGTTCAAAACTTATTTTTCATATGATTTATTAATACAGTTAAATTATATTTTATATTAATTTTATAGTTTAATTAGATCATATTTTTATAAATTAATCCAATTTATTTCATGTTAATCAATTTCGGTTTGAAATTGACAATAAAAACATACCAAAAGTTTGATCATTTTTACTTTAAACCCCTACATTGTCATCTCATATACAAGATTAAATTTAAATTAATTCATGAAACTTACGTGATTGGAATTTGGAAAAATAGATTCCATATTTGGAATCTTAATAATTGATAATGTCTAATAAGTTCAACATATCTTTTGACTAAAAATATTAGTGAAAGTAATTAAAATTATTTATAACGGTTAAGGTCAAATTAGGCTTCATAAGTGACTAAACCTTTAACATAAGGACCCAAATGTCCTATGAAAATTTCCAAAACCATTTTTATGGCCATAATTCGGCCATGAAATTTCCATTATTGATTTTCTTTTGTTTCTTATGATATTTTTGGGTAAAAACATGTGTACAACTAACTTATTTTCAAAAATACCAAGTTAGTCCTTTTTCTCTATTATAAAAGGCCACCGGCTCTCCCCCTTCATCACACCTATCATGAAACATAATTTAATCCAATATTTGACCAATTATCTGAAATACATCCATCCCAAATACTAGAATCATCCCCCTTTACATGAATCAATAAAAGGAAGAATTTTGGTTCAAACCAAAAGGAGTTACCCGAATTATAGGTAACAAACTACCTCATGATTTTTAGTTTTATTTCAATTATCCACCCACTAAACTCTTATTATTACATGATTATAAAGAAAACCAGTATCCTATATATACTATTACGTTTTTATGTTAAGGTGTAGACCTAAACATACACACACCATCATCTAATGTGTAACGAACATACTATTTATATGAATGATGAACTACCGCCTCATGAAAATATGATTCTTCATTCTTCCTTTACTACCTGTCATGGTGGTAATTATGATGGACACTGTAACACCCTAAGGATTTATAAATAAATTCATGAAACACTAAGTCTCCAAAAAGCCTTACTGTTATGACCTATTCAGTAAACATAATTTTTCCACCTCGGTGATTTGAATTTCGAAAAACTGACACACACGGTTGCGTTTAGTAACATATTTGGAGTCTGATAAGACAAACATAATTTTTGGTGAATAGTATCATAAGTTTATGAATATTAATATGAAATTTATGAATATTAAATCATATTATTATTTTACTATCTTAAGTTTATAAGATAATGGGATCGTGAATAATTTTTCACAGTGATATAAAATGAATTATTGTTTTAAAATTGTTATTTTTTGAATAAATTATGATTTTATTTAAAAATTTAATTAATAATATTTAAAAAATTATGTTTAAAAATGGAGTTCATTTTTTAATTTTACACGTCAAAAAATGGTTAAGGTGACTTTTTTTATTTTTTCTAAAATATTCAAATTTTTGATGAATAGTAAAATACTGTGATTTACCATATATATACATTATCAGTTAAATTCCCTATTGATAGCATCATTGAAAATATAATCACACTTGGTTTGAACTCACATGCACTTATTACTATTATTGGTCTCATGAATCAACACTATTGGTTGTCTTGAAGTAAATAAAAAAATAATGAGTAAGTTATTCCCAAATCACCCCTCTCCTCCACTATAACCCCCCCCCCCCCCTCACTCCCTCTTCTCTTAAATCCTCTAAAGCCTTGTTTCTTGCCTAAATTCTTCTAAACTATCCTCCCAATCTCCTACCCCACATCCCAAAAACGTTTTTCTCATAAAAATACCAAAATATCTCCCAAAAATAGGCTCTCAAGAAAGATTAATTCAAGAGGTAAAATCCTCATTTCGTTTCATTTATTTCAAGTTCCTTCCTTTTTTTTCTTTCCTCACCTCCTATAGTCCAAATGTTGTGATGAATCCAGTAACGTAAATGTACGGGAATTTTTTTTGATAAAGGAAAAAATAATCATCATCTCTCATTTCTCCTTATTTTATACTAGAAATGAAAACACCATCTGGATGTATTAATTTATCAGATTCAAGGATGAATGGTTTTTAATTTCTATTACCATATTAAATTATATCCATTAAACCATTTTTACGGTTGAAATAGACTATAATATATTTATTATAACATATTTAAGGTTTTTTAATCCTTTTGTACACATGATATTAATTTATAAATCAAAATGAGTTCATTGTAATAAAAAAACCGCCAATTAACACAAACAGTTTTCATTAAAGTTTTATATTATGATTATTATTCATACCTAATAACAAAATAAAATTTTATAACCATTTAATATTATTATTTTTCACTAATAACATAAAACTTCTATCCTTGACAACCATTCTAATTCTACATGTTTATCCGTACATGAATATAAGAAAACTGATCATGAAAACCAAGGGAAACAACGCTCCCAAACAATGAAATTGAATCTCTTAACCCATTAAAACTCCATGAATGAACATAATAATGTTATAATAAATAAATTAAATTTATTTGTGGTTATTTAATTGTTAATTTTTGAACCTAAATTTGATTATTCATGTTGTTAAGATCAATTGAGTAACACCTTCGGACCTAAGGTAAGGGTTTTCCACCCGAACCTCCATTTTCAACCGAGTTACTTTTATTATCTACCTACCTAAATTAAATTCTAATTCATTAATATGTATTCATCATAAATTATGTGTTAATGTTTTATATATGTTTACCAACCAGAATCCTACCTTTATATATGGGGAATTTTATGTTTTAAAAGGATGTTTACAAAATTCTTCCCGAAATACAAGCCCGTCTCAAGGGAATTTCTCAAATTCTTAACTATTTTCAAGGGAACAATATAATCTGTTTTTAGAAACAATTATCTTTATAAAATCACTCATTTTATTTTTAAAATAATTCCTTAATTCGTTTCTAGTTTTATACAAAAACGTTTCCAAAATAAATCTTCTTTAAAAAGTAAAAGAGTATTTATCTCAAGAATTAATCCATGATTTTATAAGAGTATCTTCATCTATTTCAAAAATACTATTGATTATTATGTATTGTTTGGATTAGTAATTATGTTATAATATAACATATTTAATTTAATGGTTTTTTACTTTTTTGACTATGGATGTGCTATCTTAAAACCATTCACCAATTTACTCTGAATGGTAAGTGTTTAAGCTTAATGTCTGGGGAATGTTGTTTATGTTTCGTATGTTAGTTTCAATATGAATGTATATGTTGTTTATGTTTATCCAAATTCATATGAGGAATTCATTGGACTTATTATGTTATGTGTGGGGCCTATTATAGCCCATCAATGCATCATTAGGTATCATGAGACAAATAGATATGGACTTGGGTGAGGCCTTTCCCATTTTTAGATATCGTTTTGGCTGAGGCCTTAATCATTTTCAGATGTCCGGTACGAGGCCTTTATGGTATGTTTTTTAATGTAAAGAAAATGTATTTCCCTCATAATAAAGCTAGAAATTCATATTTCATGTGGTTACTCAACTAGTAGAATACCCATTATTATGTTTTATTATGACAATAATTACTCAATTCATATTCTTATCATAATGTGTTCAAGTTTATTATTTTTAAAGTCCTATGTTTTAAATTATTCACCATGCTTAATGTTTATGTTTATAATATCTTACACTGTATTTCTTACCCATATTGAGCATTTGAGATCACACCTTCTTATGTTTCATTTTTTCTAGGACATAAAGGTGTATATTATGATTGACTTGTCGGGATAATCTTAGAGTGGTGGATATTTCCAGTGGAACTTTTATGTTTTTTTTCATTTCATGTTGTAATGTTGAACTTATGTATGTATCTGTCTTTCCAAATCTACAAATATATTTTTTTCTTTGGGATACGACTTTCTTGTAATCATGCCAATGTAATGTAATAAGGCACCGGCTCTGGGAAACTAGGTTGACGTCATTACAGTTAGTATCAAAATAATTTTAGTAGAAAACTTGGAAACTGGATTTAGAAAATGTATTTTGGGGAGAAAACCCCTAAGATAGTCTTTTATGATAAACATATAAAAGATCCTGTAATTTTGGTAAGAAATAAATTATGTGGATCTTTCTATCAAATACATCCATGTCTAGATACTATAAGTGGATGTGGTTTTTGTAAAAATGTACTTAGGAGTAAAAACATTGAAAAGGAGTCTCAGCCCTGACCTGAGGTATCCTATTACATGACAACATGCCATTCTGGACACCTAGTTTGACACTCCCTGGGGATCTTCTTATGATAATTCACATTTTATTTACAAAAAATTATTAAGGATTTACATGTATATTTTTCTTTAAAGAAAACATGTTTTTGATTATGTGATTATCCATGTATAAGATTTCAATTTATATTAAGTATTTTTCTCTGTTTAGATGGTACATTATGATTCATAAGCTAATCTAGTATATTCCATTATTTAGAAATGGTTCCTAGTGGAAGGAATAAAAACCACTTGAACGTGCATATCCCATATAGGGATTTCCCTACTATGAAAGATAATGATGTTGGATCTAGAGCCGAGACTGGTGTAGAGAAACTTATAACTATACTGAGACACCATACTCAGGTTACGAACAATAACCTTACCCAAATGGATCATCTGGATCTATAATGTGGAGGAACTATGTTAGACCACTTTATGAAACAACAACCTCCATCATTTAGGGGGACTAAAACCCCATTCTTATCAGGGAAGTGGATGAGTTCCTTACAGAAGATATTTATCAATTGGGGAAGTAACAAAAGAGAGAATGTTTTCATGGAAGTTTATCATTTTTTGGGAGATGCAGATCAATGGTGGTCACTAATTCAAAAAGAGGAGGAATAAATAGAAAACATGTAATAGATTGAATTTAAAGAACTTTTCTTAGATAAATACTTTCCTCATGAATAGAGAGAATATATGGAAATGAATTTTGTGAATTTGACGCAAAAATTAGATGATAATGCTGCAAAGTATGAAGATAACTTCAAAAGGTTAGAAAGGTACGTTTTGGAATACATACGTAATCCAAGGAGCATGATTGATCAATTCTTTTATGGCTAAAATCCATTCCTTCAACGAGCACTGGTCTGCCAAACTTTTTCATCATATGAAGAAATAGTCTCATGTGATATGAAGATAGAAAAGGAGTTATACATGTATTATGGATTTAAATGAAATCAAGAGAAGAAGAGGGCTGCTGAAAACTCTAGAAAATGAAATAATGAAATGGGGAAGAAGAGAAGAGATAAATTTCAACCCTATGATAATTGTGGAAGGAAACACTTTTGTGACTTTTTAAAAGGAAAATGGGTGTGCTACAAGTGTGGAAAGAAAGATCATCATGGTGGTGATTTTAATGGATATAAAGAACCTATAAATGTTCAATTCTATAATTTAAGGGAAATGGGGAACTATGCTAATTATTTTCCAAAGCATCAATGAAACATGCCTCAAAAAGGCTAAAGGATCTGGGATAACCTTAGTAGATCACAACTGCTGATATTTAATTTAATAATGACATGGTGGTAGGTACTTTAATAAGTTCCTCAAACATAACCAATGCTTTATTTGATTCTAGATCATCACATTCTTTTATATCTTTCTAGTTTCCAAGAAAATTAGACACGTTTAATTTTATTTAATAAAGGAGTTGTCGATCAAAAATCATAGGCGATATATAATTGCAACAAAGATGTGTCCATCAATCCCCCTCATGACACATAAATGAGGTTTATTTTCTAGAATTATCATCATACCCATGATTGACTTTAATATAATCCTTGGTAAGAGTTGGCTTTCACGTTATGATGTGATGATATATTGTAAGAATATGGAAGTTATGATTTTTGAGAATGGTGTTGAATCCATTATCTTTAAAGAAGAAACCTCTCCAGCTGATTCTTATCCGTATCCACCCCCATATATCTATTGAATTCAATTTTTAGGGAGGCAGGGAATGCAATATCTATGGGAGATGAATGAAATTTTCAAATAGATTACATACCTATTGTGAAATAATATATTAATTTTTTTTCAAAGGATTTACCTAGACATTCTCCAGAGGGGGAAATTTAGTTTTACATTGATTTAATTCATGGTTCAAGGCCTATATCAGAGAATACTTATAGAATGGACACTTTGGAATTAGTAGAAATGAAGAAACAACTAGAGGAATTGGGTGATAAATGATTTATTCACCCGATTGTCTCTCCATTGGGAGCCCCTGTTCTTTTCGTTAAGAAGAAATATGGATCAATGAGGCTGTGCATTGAATATAGGGAGATCAATTCTATAACAATAATGAACTAGTATCCCCTACCTCACATTGATGATTTATTTTATCAACTTCATGGAACCCAATGTTTTTCAAAGTTTGACCTTCGATCCGGATACCATCAGTTGTGAGTAAGGAAGGAATATATTCAAAAGACAACATTTCAAACCAGGTATTGGAATTACAAGTTTACAATAACGCCTTTTGGAATGACTAAGACACCCTATATATTCATGGATATAATGAATAGGGTTTTCAAGGAATATCTTGATGACTTTGTGGTGGTATTTAATGATGATATCTTGGTATACTCCAAAATCTATGAGAATCATGAAAATAACTTGCTCACTATTATAAATACTCTTAGAAGAAAAGAATTATATAAGATGTTTAAAACGTGTGAATTTTGGATTAAATCAGTTTTCTTTCTTGGACACATTTTCTCTAAGGATAGAATATCTGTTGATCTTAAGAAGAAAAAGGTTGTTCAATAATGGCCTAATCCAACAAACATAACTGAGGTATGTAGTTGTATTGGTTTAGCAGGTTAATATCAGAATTTTTTTTAGAAGTTCACCTGTTTAGCCATACTAATGACCAAACTTACATGTAAAGGGGATAAGTGTGTATGGAAAAAATAATGAGAGGACTATTTCGAATAATTGAAGAGGAGGTTAGTGAATGTTAAAATCCTAACTCTACTATTAGAGAATGATGGGATTGTGATCTATAGTGATGCATCAAAGAAATGAATTGGTTGTGTCCTTATTCATAATGATAGTGTTATTGCTTATGCATCAAGGAAGTGATAAATTATGGAACAAAACTATCATACCCATGATCTTGAGATAGTTGATGTGATATTTTCTTTAAAAATATGGAGACACTATCTCTATGGAGAAAAATGTGAGATATATACAGATCATAAGTTCTTAAAGTATATCTTCACACAGAATGGACTCAACAAGAAGATAAGGAGATTTCTCAAACTACTCAGGGATTATGCGTGATCCATATAGTACCACCCAGTAAAGGCAAATAAGGTATTTAATGCATTGAGCAAGAAGTAACATGATGTTTTAAACAAAATAAGTATTTAAAGGGATCCTGTATTCATGGATCTAATAAGGATTCACATGGGAATTATCAAAGAAGGTGAAAAATCATTACCTTTTCGATTTTTTGCCCAAACATCTTTATTATAAATGATTAAAATATCTTATACAGATGATGAGAATCTTCAAAAGAAAATTAAAGTTGTGAATGATTGGAAGTTGGATGACTATGTATGTGAAGATGAAATTCTGAAATTTTGGAAGAGGCTATGTGTTCCCTATATACCCGAGCTAAAATGAGAGTTATTGAATGATGCCCATAGCTTGAATTTCACTGTAAACCATGGTAGCAATAAAATGAATAGATATTTGAAGGAATATTTATAGTGGGACAACATGAAGCCGAAAATTTATTATAATGTATCAAGATGTGTAGTCCGTCAGCAATTTAAGGCTGAACGACAACATCCTAGGGGATTCATGAAACCTATGCCTATTCTTACATTGAAATGGGATGACATCTCCATGTATTTTGTCATTGGATTACCCCAAACTCTAAGAAATAATGATGCAATATGGGTAATTGTTGATCTACTTTCAAAATCTGCAAATTTCCTCTCTATAAGGGATGATTTTCCAATGGAGCAGCTTTCACGACTCTATATCAACGAAGTTGTAAGACTTCATGGAACACATTTTCAATTGTGTCTGATCGCGATCCTAGATTTAAATTGAAATAATGGAATAGTCTTTAGAAATATTTGGATACTGAGCTTCATTTGAGTACTTATTATCATCCTCAAACTGAGGGGAAATCAGAAAATATGATCCAAAATTTAGAAGACATGTTGGGATGATGATCACTCAACTTTCAAGGTATGTGGGATTAATATTTACCCTTGGTGGAGTTTTCCTACAATAATATTTTTCATTCTAGTATTCAAATGGAACCGTATGTACCTTTTTACGGAAAGAGATGTGGTACACCAACATATTGAGATGAAGTTGGTAAAAGAAAGCTAGTGGGCCTAGAGTTTGTGGAGGAAACAACATCGATGTTAAATAATATTCAAGTCCATATCAAAGAAGCTCAAAGAAGAAAAAAATACATGCTGATAATCGAAGGAAGGATTTGGAATTTCATGTGGGAGATCATGTTTTCTTAAAATTATATCTATGGAATGGTGTTATAAGATTTGAGAAGAAAGGGAAAATAATCCCCAGGTACATAGGCCTGTTTAAAATTCTAGATAGAATTGGAGTTGTTTCATATCTTTTGGCTATGCCGCCTAGCCTGTCTAAAGTACACAATGTGTTCTATGTATCATTGTTGAGAATGTACATGCCAGACCCAACACATGTCCTCACTTCTAAAGGTATAGAATTAGAACCTGACCTATCTTACAGTGAAGAGAATACCCATATTATAGACACTAAAGAATAGATGTTGAATAATCGGATGACTCAACTTGTAAAGATACATTGGAAAAATTATAAAATTAAAGAGGCAACATGGGAGCCTAAGGAGCTTATGATGAAGAACTACCCAAATATTTTTTTGAGTTAACATTCTAGTAATTTTGATGATGAAATTTTAGCAAGGAGGGAAGAATGTAACACAATAAGGATTTATAATTAAATGAATAAAACATTGAGTCTCCAAAAAACACCACTTTGTTATAACCTATCCAGTATACATAATTTTTCCACCTCTGTGATTTGAATTTCGGAAAAATGACATACACAGTTGTGTTTAGTAAGATATTTAGAGTTACATAAGGCAAACATAATTTTTGTTGAATAGTAACATACCTTTATGAATAGTAATAGGAATAGTAGTATGACCCTTATGAATAATAAATCATATTATTGTTTTATTTTCTTAAGGTTACAAGATAATGATATCCTGATTAATTTTTCAATGTGATATAAAACGAATTATTGTTTTAAAATTGTTATTTTTTGAATAAATTAAGATTTTATTTAAAAATTAAATTAATAATTTATAGAAAATTATTTTTGAAAAATGGAGTTCACTTTTGAATTTCACACCTCAAAAAATGGTTAGGGTGAATTTTTGGGATTTTACTGAAATACTTGAATTTTTAATGAATAGTAAAATACAGTAATTTACCGTATATATACATTATCAGTTAAATTCACTATTCATAGAATCATGGATCATGTAAGAATATTTGGTTCAAACTAACATTAATTTATTACTATTATGGGCCACATGAATCAACACTATTGGTTTTCTTGATGGAAACAATAAAATAATGATTAATATATTTATAAATCACCCCTCTCCTCCACTTTAACCCCCCCTCACTCCCTCTTCTATTCACTTCTCTAAATACTTTTTACTTATCTAAATTATACTCAAATATCCTCCAAATATCCTCCCCAAAATCCATAATCTCTTTCTTTTATAAAAATTCCAAAACCTCTCCACTAAAGAGGCTCTCAAGGAATACTACTTCAAGAGGTAAATTCCTCTTTTCATTTCTTTTATTTCGAGCTCCTTTCTTTTATTTTTCTTTACTCACCCCCTTTAATCCCAATGTTGTGATGAATCCATTACCTTAAATGTACTATAATTATTTATGATAATTGAATAATTATTCATCATCTCTGCTTTCCCCTTCTTTTATACAAGAAATGAAAACATCATCTGAGATGTGTTAATTTATATCATTCAAGGACGACGGGTTTTCAATTTATATTACTATATTCAATTATGGTCACGAAACCATTTTGATGGTTGAAAAAGACTATAATATACGTATTTTAACGTATTTAAGGTTCTGTAATCCTTTTTTACAAATGATATTAATTTATAAATCGAAATGAGTTCATTGTGATAAAAAACGCCAATTAACCCAGACAATTGTCATTAAAGTTTGATATAATGATTCATCTTCACTCCCAATAAACAAATGAAATTCTATAACCATGTAATATTATGGGTTTACACTAATAATAGACAACCTCTATTCTGGACAAAAATTCCCATTCTACATATTTATCCATACATGAATATAAGTCAACCGATCATGAAAACCAAGGAAGAAAACGCTTTCAAACACTGATATTGAGTCTCTTAACGCATCAAAATTCCATGAATGAAAATAATAAGGTAATAATAAATCAACTAAATGTAGGTTAGTTTTGGAACATATTAATTTAAGAACCTGAATTTTATTATTCTGGTCATTTAGATCAAGTGAGGAACACCTTCGAACTTAAGTTAAGGGTTTTCCACTCGAACCTCCATTTTCATTCGGGTTACTTTTATTATCTACTTACCTTAATTAAATTCTTATTAATTATTATTTACTCCGAATAAATTATTTTTTAATTATCTATATAGGTGTACCAACCATAATCCTACCTTCATTTAGGGGTAATTCTATGTTTCAAAATGATATTTGAAAAATTCTTCCTAAAATACAAGCCCGTCTCAAGGGAATTTCTCAAATTCTTACCTATTTTAAATGTAACTATATAATGTATTTTTAGAAACCATTATATTTATCAAATCACTAATTTTATTATTAAAATACTATCTTACTTCATTTATTGTTTTATACAATCACCTTTCCAAAATAACTTTTTTTTCAAAGTAAAAGAGTATTTATATCAATAATCACTCGATGATTTTATAAGAGTATATTCATCGATTTAAACACTACTATTGATTATTATGTATTATTGGGATTAATAATTATGATATAATCTACTATATTTAATTTAATTGTTTATGATTAGTTTGAATTTGGATGTGTTATCTTAAAACCATTCACCAATTTAGTCTAAACGGTTATTGTTTATGCTTAATGTTCGAGGAAAGTTATTTACATTACATATGTTAGTTTAAATATGAATTTATATGTTGTTTATGTTTATCCCCATTCATATGAGGAAATTATTTGACTTATTATGTTATGTGTGGGGCCTTCTATAGCCCCTGGATGCATCAGTAGGTCTCATGAGAAAAATAGATATGGAATTGGCTGAGGCCTTGAACATTTTTATATATGGTTTTGGATGAGGTGTTAATCATTTTGAGATGTCATGGTTGAGGCCTTGATGGTATGTTTTAGAATGTCTGACATATTCATTTCCCTCATTATGAAGTTATAAATTCATTGTTAATGTGGTTATTCGACTAGTAGAATATCCATGATTATGTTTTATTATGGAAATAATTACTAAGCTCGTATTCCTTCCATAATGTGTTCCTGTTTATTATTTTTATAGTCAAATGTTTTCAATTATTCACTATTTCTAATGTTTATGCTGATGATATATTACACTATATTTCTTACCCTTATTGATCATTTTAGCTCACCCCTTCTTATTTTTCATTTTTCCCAAGACATGAAGAGTTATATTATGATTAACATGTAGGGATAATCTTAGAGTGGTGGATGTTCCCAGTAGAACTTTTGTGTTGTTTTTTTTTTCATGTTCTAATTTTGAACTTATGTATTTTTCTAGATTTCCAAATATAATAAACTATTTGTTCCTTCGGGATACGAATTTCTTGTAATCATGCCAATGTAATGTAATAAGGAACCAACTCCATGAAACTGGGGTCATGTCATTATAGACACTCTATTTATATATATTATATTTTATATTTATTATGGACTTACGATTATTTATTCATTTTATAACACTTTAATTTATGTACCCTATTTTTTGGGAATATGGTAATATCATTTGTGGAAGTGTGGACAAGTGCCTCCTCAAAGCGATGTGATTCGTTCACACAATATATTGAATGTATAATGGATAATTTTAGTTAAAAATATCTGAAAAATAAAACCTCTATATTATATTCATTACATAATTACGTTTATAAAATTATTATATATATAACATTTTCTTTATTACCCTTTTACACACTAAAAATTTGATAATGTCGTTTGTGGGCGTATGGACTACCGCCTCCTCGACATGATGTGATTCCTTTTACATCCCAATAAATATATATATAAGTATATAGGACTAAATAATATGTTATTTATGATATAATTATCATTATGTAAAGGTATAATTCTACTTACATTCATTCCATAATCGTCATTGAAAAATTATAATGTTACTCATGTGTACGTATAGCCTACCGTCTCCATGATCCTATTGTTGATTCATTTTTCATAACCATATTTAATGATTGGTTATAAAAGTATAATTTATGTATAAATATGATAATTATTATTCTTTAAGTGTTATATAATTTCCCCATTGACCATATCTGACTTACCAATGTTTATGTTTTAACACATAACCTAAATTTGGTGAAAACACCCGACATAAACATAGTTGATTAAGTAGATGTATACAACATGGTAATAAGTGAAATATAAGTAATGATAAAAATTGAAAAAGGTTATTAATAAAGTATATAATTAACATAATTTTATTATACATGAATTTAAAGGATATTTTCCTGAATGGAAACACAATTTAATGGATTTCATCTCAATTTCCATTCCATTGAGACTTATTTGTTTGTTGTTCACCTAGTTTATTTTTTATGGTGTATATACATACATTTGAAATGTTATATAAATAAAATATACATTCTCATGATATTATATTTTTCATTTAATGTTAATAACTCATGGAGATTATGATTCAAATGTTTCAAAGTGGTATGAGACACTATGGATTTTTTTTAAAGATTATTCTCCTCAAGAACGATTTTAATGATTATCTTTGTAATCTCACATCCTTTTCTGATTGTTAAATTTCTATGAAAACAATATAATTATTAATGTGAACCAAATTTATTTTATATGGTTCATGGACTACCAATGTTTCATATAATATCATGAATCAATCACTATTCAGGATATTTTTACTTTTAATTTGACCTATTTCATCTTAGGGGATTTGAGTTAAAAGTTTCCAAGTGGAAAAGCATTTCATAACCCAATTTCTTATCACTGGGTTATATTACTTTCTTGTTGTCATTAATAGTCTATGATCATGTTTGTAATGACTTTTACTATCGATTTATTCATTTCCTCTTTTTTTTTAATTTACTGTTGATACACATAGTATACTCATTGATTGATTCTAACTCAATCATTATAATCTTTTCAAGGGTATACTTTACATTCTAATTTTTTTCAGGATTAGTTACACTTAAATTTAGATTTTAGGATATTATTTTATAACTATCTAATAAACCCTTTAATTTTTTTATCCTGTGGTTATTCATACCATAATTAAGCATTAGAATATGTTTTTTATCCTGTGGTTATACACGTAGTACCATTTTTTAACTATTTGGTAATCAAAATGTTTTAGAATATGTATTTAAAAAAACCAATTTTTTATTCTATATTTAGATACAAAACCTATTTTATTCTAAAAAATACCATTTTCTAAAAAGGTTTTCATAAAAATTAACATGATTTAGTAAATAAATTTTTATCCTTTTTTCTTTTACCAAAATTTTTAAAGGAATTATTTTCAATTTATGAATAATGAATTTTTCTAAAAATTTTACCATGAAAAAGTAATGTTACTTTTAACACGTATGGTACATATGGATTTACTCACCATCATTTCTATGAAATTTCCTTTTCATTCTTAAAATGATAATTTTTAAAGAAAACATTTTCAAAAGTGTTTTTCAAATAAAAGTGTTTTCAAAATGTTTGTCAAAACAAAGGACATTTCCTTAAAAATGATTTTAAAATATCCTTCTATTTACATTCATCAATGAAAAAAACCCTTTATTTTACTCCAATTGTGATATATTTTATTTATATAATCCTTATTCTTCCTCTGTATGGTTTATGATTGATTGGATAATGATAATATTCAGATTCAGTTCATTGATTTATTTGTTAGTCCCCTCGAAATATTCAAACTTTTATGATCATTGAACCTTAAATTTCCCATAAATTATACATTTTTTTATCATGGATATTGATATTGACTAAACTGTATACCATTTTACATATAGTGTATACTTTTAAATTTATTTGATTATTTGGTGAAATATTGATAATATTTTACTCTTTATGCAAAAGGATATTTGATAAGGATTATTATTTATTTTTGATATTCGATATGAGGAATTATTTGGACTTGTAATGACGAGTGGATACCTAAATTTATATTTCTCCTCAATGCATCAATAGGTTCTCATGTGAAAAATATGTATTAACAATTAAACAGTTTTGTATCTGTAGTTTTAAACTTTCTTATGAAAGGCCTTTATGGTATAGGTTTTCATGTACCATAGACATGACATCAAATAATTAAGAATTTCTCACATTTAGTGTTTTTTTGTTATTCTTCTATGAGATTTTGTGTCAAAATATTTATGGATATATTTCATTTTCAGTTCATTATTTAAATGGCATGTGTTTCTGTTTCTTAGTTTTCCATATTTAATTTTCCTTATATAGTTATTTGAATGGATTATGTTTTCATTTAAATTTCCTTATTGTTTATTTAATTCCTTTTTTTCTTATTAGTTACTTGGAATGTGTGTTCAGTTAGTTACCATTCCATAATTATTATTATCAATGATTCATTAATTCTTAAACTATATTTTTCCACTATTGAGAATTTTATCTCACCCTTATTATTGGTCCTTTCCCCAGGAATCCAACAAGTGTACCATGAAAGATATCTTGGGATATAGTAGATGGAATAAAGTTATCCTAGAAAATAATTAGAAAAATATTTATAGAAATTAGTGTATTAGTTTATAATACCAGACTCAACTATGTATCTAGTTTAACAATTCTACTAAACTGATCGGCCCTTTGGGATTTGATTCCTTGTACTCATGCCAATTTAATTGATATTAGAAACCAGCTCTGGCCCTTCTGAGGTCGGGTTGCTATAATTTTCTCATTTGATGGAATAAGAGATGAATATAGATAATGAAACTATAATATTAAAATATCAGTTTATAAATGATATTTTATTTACAATTTTATCATGGTTGAAAACATTTTTAGCGATGTGTAATAAGAAACAAAACTGAAACATCTAGATAAAAAACTATACATCTTCTTTGGAAAACTTCCTTTTCATAACATATTAATACCTCTAATATTGGTATTCTTCCTAAACCAAGACCTATAAATTTTGGGTAGGGATTATTGGAATTATGACTTCATTTATTTTCCAAAAAAAAATTTTATTATGTGTCAGGAAATTAGAAGAGTAAGTTACTCTTTTTTAAGAGGGGAGGGGCACTCTTGGCATTTCTCAAAATATTAAATTAATATAAATTAAAATTTTATTACAAATGGATCCAAAGTTAGTTATTTAAGATATAACTTAATAATTTGAATAAATCTCCTAATAATATAATATTTATAAATTATTTTCAAATATTTATACCCTTATCTTTTGGTTTTAACACCTTTTTAACCCCATTAACTCTTATTGTGGCAACATGGATTTCTACTCATTGAGAGTCAAAATAGTTACTATAAAATGAAAAAAATACCATAAATAGATAATTATTTATATTTAAACCCATATTCTAATCAAATGGATGATAATAATATTTTTTTTAAATTTATATCATTTTAAAAATATTATTTACTATAAAATATCCATAATGTCAATTTTTAGAAATATTGATTACATTGATATTAATAATATAAATATAGCACTTATAATTATAAATAATTATTTTAATACATATCTAACATGTTAAGGTAATCTATTTTTTTTAGAATAATTATCTCAAATTATATTGAGTTTATTATTTTTAATATTATTTATTTGATATTTCTACCAATTGAATAATTACTGCGTCAGTGTTGTTTAAGCATTTAAGTTAATAATTTCTTCACAAATATTTAGAAAAATATAAATTATGAAGATAACTATTTTATATTTAAAAAATATATTTATATTATTGTATATCCTCTATATAGAACCATATTAAAAATATTACACTTATTAAAAACAAGAGTGTGATATGTTTGACATTTCTTTAAATAAAATACTCTAAAGGACATAATCTCCTCCATATATCCCCAAAAGGTCATAAAATCAACACTCGTTTGATTAATATACTCATCCAGTAAGATATAGGTAAATATTTTTGTTTTTTAATAGTTCTTATCATTTTATTTTAAACCTAAATTACATTAATTACCATTTACCATGGTAAAAAATATTACTATGATTTCTATTAATATTTTCCAAAAATAAAAGGACACTATTTACTAAATTTTAATCCATTTATTCTGAATATTTAATTCATTTTTAAAAAATTAAAAACATTTTTTTACGTTTTAAATTAAAATAAAATCTTACAAATCCAATGAAAACGAGTTTTCTGAAAAAATGACCTTTTTAAAAACAAATATTTTATAGTAAATTCAAGTATAAATTCATTTAAAACACATAATTGGATTATTTTAATAAAAATAAAATAATTAAAACTTTAAAGTAATATAAAAGATAATTTTATCTTGTAAATACTATAAATTAAAATAGAATTTTCAATAAAAATCATTATTTTTCATTATTCCTTGAAAAATAAATATTTTTATAAAAATTAACAGAATTTCTTACTCAGATAATTTTGGAATGATGAATTTAAAAATGAAACGGATTTTGTAAAATTAAAATTAAATAATTTTAAAATTAAACATTAAAATAAATTCTTATATCAAATTAGTTTAATAAAACAATTTCTTGTTTGATTTTAAGAATCACTTCATATATTTATAGGGAATATAAGTGCATAATTCATGAATACTGATAAATATTAAAATACTTTATTCTATAATTACCTTATTTTTTACATTCCCCCCCAATTTTGTAAATTCCATCCACAAAATTTAAAACTCAAGTTCAGTATCCAGGGTTTGACTTTTTGAAATACCTTTTTTTAAATCCAATGTCGTAAAAGGTATTTAAAAAACATACATATTATAAGAGATAAAAGGGATTTATGAAGGTAATATGGAGTAAAAAATAACATTTTTACAAGTATAAGAACACATATGGGATGTTTAAACACGTATATGGAAGACATAACAAACTCATATGGACTAATAGATAGGGGTTGATAAAATGGTGATGTGAAAGTTAACCATCACAAGAACATAAATCTATAATGGTTTAAAATTCCATAGATGTAACACCCCGAGACATTATAATATTTTCATTTATAAATAAATTTAATTTTTTTCTTTCTTTAATTTTACACAACACCATGTTAATCTTAAGATACACACAATAATGAGTTGGCTTATGATATACACAAGGCCCAATATTTCCAAGCAACAATATATTAATAAAATATTATTATTTAATATAATATATATGATAGCTATTAAATTAGAGTTTATGAATAGTATTGACCCCATTTCAAATCTTATATAATTTTAAAATTTAGCTTATGTATTTTATAGACATTATATAAGAAAATATTCAATTTTTTGAATAAAAGATGTATTTTTAAAAAAATGCAGTTTTACCGCCTTTTAATAGAGAACCCATTTTAAATAAAATATTTGAAACATTTATATATTTATTTTTTAAAAAATAAACATATTATTTATAAGCGGGACATAAAAATTTAGTTTCAAAAAAATTGTGGTGTTTTTCTCATAACTATCATATTTTAAGGAATAATGTAAAATACTGCATTTAAATTCAAAACTAATTTTACACCTTATTTATTTATATAGATATAATGTCCTTTTATATTGTTTTAGAGTGTAATTAAACTATTATTTTATCATTTAATTCTTTTTAGGTCATTGGAACCGATTTCAAGTTGAAATTGGATATAGATTCTATGTCATCTTTGGAACATTTCACTTTAAAAACAAACTTTTTAGGTTTATCTCTAGAATTAACATAAAATATAATTTTAAAAATCATGTGAATTTAATTAGGTTTAATGGATTCCATGTTTTTAATCATAGGTTCCTAATTATGTTGGAAGGTAAATTTCATTTTTAGTTATAAAAAGTTTACCATGGTAAAAGTAATTTTTTTCCAAGGGTTAAAGTTAAAAGGTAAAAGCATAACATAACTAAAAAACAAAATTTAATGGTTGGTTGAGGTTTTTATTGACCCTAAACCTAGTATAAAACATTAATTTCATGAAAAAGTCTTGGAATTTGAATCCACCTCTATATGGTTGGCTTTTAATATAAAATAATTAATAATTTAATCACCTGAACACACCTCTCCTCAAGTATAAATACCACCTCTTCACCAATATATTTTACCAAAAAATCAATTTAGATCCTCAAATATCTAATCAAACCTATAAAAATCACTCTACCATTACCAAGTCCCGTTTATATCACCAAAATACTAAATCTAAGGACCTCAAGGGTCTTTCAAAGAGGTGATATTCAAGAGGTATTTTTCTCAAAGTACCCCTCTTAATTTATTTTCTTTTTCTACATTCTCCCCACATCATTCATCAATCAATTAATTACAAATACATAAAAATTTATATACTTTATTTTTATTTTTATAATTTAATATATCATATCCATGTCATTTCTCACCTCCTCTTATTCAAATAAATGAAATTGTTGTCGAAGTTATGCTGGTTAATCGACTCTGTGAATATTATTTTTTTCCTCTTCTATTAATGATTTCATGGATGGTGTTAAAATTACTTTTATGGTTAAATAATATTTTAATATTTAAATTATAACCTATTTCATATTCTTTAAATTTAATATTAAACATACCTTCATGCTTCCCATATTGTGGATATACGATAACATCGTTTGTGGAAGTTTGGACTATCGCCCCCTCAAATCTATGTGATTCATTAATTTTATACATGGAACATATTGAGGATAATTTTAATAAAAATATGTAACTTATATGAAATAGATATGATAATATAATTATAATATACCTACGTATCATTCACTTTTCAATATTTTAATGGGACAAAGAAATGAAAGTAGTGTTCATGCGTACGTATGACTTACTGTCTCTATGAACGCTGCATTTAATTTCTATCTCCAAAATTTATAGAATATTATAAATACATATGTACTGAATATATAAGATAAATAATTCATTGTTTAAATTTTTTATAGGATTAAATCATGATCTAAGTAATATAAGAAGAAAATAACAAGTCAAAACATACTTTAGATAACTAGGCAATTAACACCCGAAATAGTGAAATAATGAATGACAATTAAAAAACAGGTAAAAAGATATTATAAAGAGATGATATATAATATTATAAACTTTATTTTTATTCTATAAAAAGTTAGAAACACTCTTCAAACCATTATATAGGTGTTTAAAATATGATCACCTAAAAAGGAATAGTAAGGTAAGGGTTAATTTTTCAATCTCTATCTTGTCTGAGATTATTTATACAAAAGTATCTATTGGGACATATTTATCATAAATTTCCATGTTTCAAAAAAACATAATTTAAAATATTATTAAAATTCATTGAAAATTATTTAAGGTCATTTTTATCCTTGTTTTACTTTTTATAAAATGTTTGAAATAAATCTTTCCATCATTTTCAAAACGAGGTACTTTATGACATTTCCAAAAAAATTAAGGAAAGAATGATTATTTTAAATTATACGGCGTGAGTCACTATTACCACTATCACAAAGCCTTAAAATTTTAAATATTCTCTAAAAATATTACAATTTTGTTTTTAAAAGAAAATTTTTCTTTATACTTCCACAACTTTTATACGATTTCAAAGTACAAAATGGATATTTTTCTCAACTTATTTTAATAATTTTATTAGATTTTTTTCATCTATGTCATCATCCTTTTTGGTATTTTAAGATTAATTGTGATTGATTTATTATGGTACAATCTTCCATATTTTATTTATGTTTAATGATATATTTAATTGTGGATGTGCTATTTTGATACCATTCGAGGTTTATGGTTAAAGTATTAACATTTTGTATACTAGTTTTAATACGGATGTGTTTGGTATGTTTTACCTATTTAATAAGAGGAATTCATTGGACCTTGTAAGTGATTGGTGGGGCCCAATATATCCCCTAAATTCATTGGTAGTTCTCATGAGATAAACTAGTTTCTTGGCATAAGGCCTTGAAGGTATATGGTTATTTATGGTCTTGGCATGAGGCATGGATAGTGTGGTTATGATATCTGACATTATGTAATCCATCATTATGAGATTAGTTATTGATATTACATGTGATTATTCAACTAGTAAAATATCAATGTGATTTTTTTTGGAATTATTAGATTTATTACTACCCTGTTATGTGGAAGATTATGTTTAGAAGGCTTGTGTTTCAATTTTATCTATTCCTTAAAGGTTTATGCCTATTTATGATAGCTTCCACTATATTATTTATCCTTACAAAGCATTTGAGACCATCCCCCTTCTTAGGTTTTATTTTTTCCCAGGATGAGAAGAGGTATATTATGATTGACATTTAGGGATAACCTAAGAGATATTAGAGTTTTTAAATAGGATAATATGTTTTTTTTAATTCAAGATTTAATATAGAACTTATATTTGTAACTAGTATTCCCAAGACTAATAAAATGGTCATTCCATTTTGATTTGATTCATTGTAATCATGCCAATATATTAAAATAATGCAACGGCTCTGGGATTCTGGGTTCAAGGAATTATAATAGATTTTTTTGTAGTAAAAGTAAACAAAAACTTGTTTGTTTTCAAATATGTTCCCTAATGATGAAGAATTATATTATTACCCAGACTAATAATGTAAGGAAATATACTTACATAACATGTATAATTTCATAATTTAATAAATTTCCACAATAATACCATATTCATCTCCAAAAAATGTGCATTAAAGATGAATTTTTCATTCAACAATAATTAGAATCAACTTCTATAAAAAAATCCAAAAAACAATAACTATATATTCTTATTATCAATTGTCATTATCCAAATCAAAAATAGTAAGCCCAATATAAGATAATTTCCAAAAATTAATTATCATTTAAAAGAATAAAAACTTCCTAAATATCCAAAATTCAATAGTAATAACCAACATTTAACTTTGATCATTCAAGAGATAAATATCCTTAAAATTCCTCAAAATAGTCTTGACTAATATTGAAACCCAAAATTGAGAAGGATTTGATTATATAGTATTTCTATGTTAATTATAGAAATTATCTCCAAATAACATCAATTACTCTTAAAGCCTCATACCAAAATTTTCACACCCTAAACATATAATATCAAAGATCCACTAACCACTTCCATATATTACTTTAATAACTATAATTCCAAAATAAAATCATATACATTTCCATAATATAATTCAACCTTATTCCTCAAATAAAATACCAAAAAATCATATAATGATCCCCAAAATTATAGTTTTATTCTTCTAAAATAATAGTAATCACTTAATCACCAAATCAATTTCCAATCCCAAGGGTATATATATGATAAAATCATATGTTTCCAAATTTTAATAACCCATAATTTTCTCCAAAACAAATGTTCCCACAAATACCATTAGTTACCTTAAAATTTCATAACATAAAGCCTCGAAAGGGGATTATTGTACATTGAACTTATATTCAACCTTAAAATTATAAACCCATATTGGTATAGATAACTCTTAAGATAACATCATAATAAATAATCAAAATCTCAAAATTTTTCTAACACTTTAATTTGATACCAACTTTAATAGTATAGACTTATCACCAATGGGATAAAATTAATACCTATTAGAGTACTATCTAGGATGATACACCTCCTTCTAAAGGATCTCACTATCATTATTAGTGGTATCCCTTTACTCATTAATCCCTTGAACGGAGTTCCATACTTCTCCCAATGTTCACTTGTGAGAGTTATCAAGGATCTAAATCAATCATTTTCTTAGATACCAACTATAAGTACATGGCCTTAATCATTACATATTCTAGTGTCATTGAACATAAATTCACATTATTTCAATGCTAAGGATCTATTTGGTTTAGTGTTTTAGATAATTAGGTCCCAACTCATATATAAAAACTCATATATTACAAAGTAGACACTTACACTCAATATCCTTTTTTACTGATAAGAAAATTTTAAAACAAAACATGATATCCTTTCCTAAATAATATTAAAAAAAATTAAACATGACATATTCATGTAATTTACCCATAATTAATCTTATGAATTTTTTAAAAAAAATGTGCGATGACCAAAAAAATATCTCTAAGGGACTTAAAAAGAATAAATATATTAGTCTAGTAACAAACATGAAAATCCATGTAATTTTTAACATTATCATCAATTTTATTTAAGAGTATGAAATATATCATTCCTTATGAAAATCGCACACACTTGTTTCTCAAATAAAACCATTAAAACAAATATAAATCAACTAAGAACTGTTTTTTGGAAATATAGAGCATCATATTCATAAAACCCGTACAATTGAAATTAAAATAAGGCTTAATTCCAATAAAGTTCCCTATAAACCTAATAATTACCCAATGCATTCAAGATCTATAGTGGGGATCTCCCTTAATATAATCTATATCGGGCTCACTGGTTTTTATGCACTATAATGGGGATCAACCCTTCGTATAAACTATATCAGGCTCACCTATGAGCTATAATGGGTCTCAACACATCATATAAGCTATATCGAGCTCCATAATTTTCATATAATGTAAATTACCAAATATTTTATAAAATATGTTATTCCTTATCCTTTTCATCATAAAATATTTTTAAAAAATATTTTAAATAAAAATACATTTTGAGATGAAAATTCCCTTTCTTTTAAAAATGAATTTTCAATATCGAAAAATTTAACACATTATAAAGAAAAAATTTCTTTAAAAACTCCTATAAAAACGTAAAACTAAAATTAAAATCATTAAATCAAAATTATATTAGGAAAATACTCTAATGATGTATAAGATAAAAAAAAATTATTTCCATATTTTTATAAAAAAAATCATAAACTACCTCATTTAGAAATTGATAAAAACATTCCTTTCAAACCATTTTATAAAAATTCAAATATATTTAAAGGTATATTAAAAATCATAAAATAATAATAAAAAAATTTAAAAAACACTTTTAGAAAACATGAACAGAGAATACAAATAGTGTTTTGGGGGAAACATTAAAAAGACAATTTTTAAAAGAAATACCATTACCTTAAGTCCAACTCACAATGTATATTATTTATCTTCCTGAATAATAAACATCAATTAGGTATTTAAATTATTAAGAAAAATTTTAAATTATACTATTCCATTTATATAACTTATTTCCATGTTATATATAATTAATTATTCACTTAATTTCACATCAAAGGTCTAGATGATATTCAGTAATTGTGACCAAAATGACTTAGGTATGTTGACTACGGTCACAGTATTGATTAATCAAACATATTTAGAAATATTTTAATGAAATAATTATCACTTTTATACATGAATTATCCTTTTAAATGAAACAATGAAAAATAGTTATGAAAAATTAACTACGTTACAATCATGGAGATGGTAGGTCATACGTACGCATGAGTAACATTTCTATTTTTAAATGATCATTATGAAAAAAAAGTAAGTATTATTTTATGATTATAAATGATAATAATATATTAAATAACAAATTAATTATATAAATGTGCTTATATATATCATTCATGTGATCGATTGATGAAAAATTAATCACATTTCTCTATGGTGGTGGTGGTCCACATGTACGCTTGAATGACATTATCATTTTTTTGTGCATGGAAATGTAAGAACATAAATGAATTATTGTATGTTTTTAATGATAAATATGAAATTAATTTCACATATGCACATTAATTTCATCATTATAACCATTACTAAGATATAGTGATGGAAAAATAATTACGTCAGTTCGTTAGGCGGTAGTCTTTCATACACATGAACGATGAATTCTTTTCCAATTTGATAGAAGAAGAGATGTATATAGGTCATTACAATAACATATATGGAGGATAATATTTTTATTATATTATATTGTTTGAATAATATTTTGAGGTATGTGTAATAAGATACATAACTATAACATGTAAATAAAAACTATACTCCTTCATTGGAAAACCTCTTTTTATTAACAACTCCAGACCTATAAGATTAGTATTCCAACTAAAAAAATACCTCCAGAATTTGGGTAGTTATTATATAAAGGTAATTGGGTAATTATTATCTTAAAAAATTCATTTTTAAGTATGGATAAATGATAAGTCTATGACCCCTTTTATAAGAGAGGGGATGGACATGCTTGGCATTTCTCAAAATATTAAATTAATATAAATTAGTTTCAATTAAAAATGGATCCAAAGAGATTAATTTAGATTATAACATGATTATAGGTATAAATATCCATATCCATTAAAAATTATACAAGTTTTAAATATATTTCAACCCTTATCTTTTGGTTTTAACCCCTATTTTACCCTTTAATTATTACCATGACATCATGGATTTTAACACTTTGAGGGTCAATATTGTTACTATAGAATTAAAAAGTACCCATAAATGGACCATATATTATATTTTTAATCCTATCCTAATAAAGTTTCCAAATTTAATATTTTTATAAATTTAAAATCATTTATTAAAATATTATTTACTATAAAATATGTGAAATGTCAATATTTATAACTATTCATTAATATAAATATAATAATATTAAGATAACATTTAGAATTAAATAAATTATTTTAGTATATCCCCGACATGTCAGAAGTGTCTATAAAATTTTCAGATCACATTAATTTTCTCAAATTATATTTATTTTAATATCTTTAATATCATTTATTTGATATTTTAATTAATTTAATAATTAAAGCATTATCGTTGTGTAAGGATTTATGTTAATTATTTACTCAGTAAAAATTAAATAGAAATTAACACAATGAATATAAATATTTTATATTTCAAAATAATATTTATAATCAAATATATTCTCTAGATAATACAATATTAAAAATATTACACTTAGTAAAAATTGGAGTGTGACATGTTTAGCTTCTTTAAATAAAATACTATAAAGGTCATAATTTCATCCATATGTCCCAAAATGTTAATAATTTTACACTTTGATTATTATAGTCAATATATACTCATTAAATAATTTTTAGGTATGTCTTGAATCATTTAATAGTTCTTATAAATTTGTCATTAACTTAAATTACACGGTTTACCCTTTATAGTGGTAATAAAATTTACAAAGGATAGTATTCATATTGTCTGAAAATAAAAATAATTTATCGGCTAAATATAGAAACAATGATTCCACATATTTAATTCGTTTTTTAAAATTAAAATCAAATAATTTTTAGAATTTAATTTAAAACTAAACCAGTAAAATGTAATTAAAAAATGGTTTCGAAACAAATGTCCTTTTTAAAAATAAAATTTTTTTATTGTAAATTCATGTATAAAATACATTAAATAAGCCATAATTGTATTATATAAAATAAAATTAACTAATTAAAATTTAAAACTAATAAAAACATCATTTTACCCTGTAAATACTTCAAAATAAAATCGAGTTTTCAATAAAAATTAGTATTTTCACTACACCTTTAAAAATAAATTTTTTAACGAAAATATAAAAAAATACTAAGATAATTTTTAAATTAAAAATTAAATACATTTTTTTAAATTAAAATTAAATAATTTGAAAATTGATCTTTTAAATAAAATCATATAATGAATGAATTTAATAAAATCATTTCTTTTTATTTTAATAATTACAAAATATATTTACAATAAATATAATTAATAAATATTAAAATTATATATTATATCATTACCTAACTTTTCACACTTCATAACTCACTTAATTCATAGGAAATATCTATTCTAGTTTAAAACATAGCATACATGACTAACCTAATCACAGACGTGTGTGTAATCCTTACCATTCTTTATCTTTTCTCATGTATATAGGGACACATTTTATTGGAAATATGAATTCCATGTGGAATTTGAAATTTTCTCATCGTGGATTGTTAATTACTGAATCTCTTTAGTATCATGTCAATATTTGTACCTTTACATAGATTTAGCACTCTCTTAGATCTATCATGACAGATATTAATCATAGGAATATATATTGCTTCCATTAAGTACTTCATGGAGAAGTGATTATTAAAACATTATTTAATAGACTATAAGACTGGTATTTCATTTCAAATAACTATTATATCATGAACATATAATTTTTAGAAAATTACAATAGTCCCACAATTCTTTAAGAAACCAAATTCTTTTATGAATTCATTAAATCAAATATTTTGTGACATGGATACTTACTTTTACCCATAAATGAATCTTTAAAATTTTCATAATTATTTCGAATCCTTTTAAGTCATTAACCCATCAGGTTATGTCATATATACATCTTCTTGAAGGTTCCCATTATGTAATTAATTTTTAACATCAACTTTTCGAATCTCATAGTCATGGAAGGTTACAATGTAATGTAGAATTCTAATGGATTTCAACATTGTAACTGGTGAAATGATTTCATAATACTCAATGAATTGACATTGTTTAAACCCTTTTACAACTAGTTGTTCCATATAAGTACTGATTTCTATAACTGTATATATTTTCTTCTTGAATCCTATTTACAACCAACGTGTTTCACATCCACTACAGGATCTATCAAAATTCACACATTGTTTTGGTACATCGAATCCATTTTAAAATTAATTACTTATTTTCACTGAGAAATATTTTTTCTATACTTATTTATAGGTTACGTGTTCATTATTATCAACTAATAATGATTCACCATCCTCAATAACAATAAAACCATATCTTTAATGTCCTTTAACTTCTCTTCTAATCCTATATAGTACTTTTCTCTCCATAACTTCTTCTTCCATGGGGATTTGAGAAATTTGTTCATGTAAAATCTCTTATATAACATGATCCTAGAATTTATCTAATTTTATATTTATCTGAATATAAAGTTTTCAGATATTATCCTTCTCAAGTAACATGGGATGTTTTTCAACCACATCCTTTTTATTTGAAGGATTATATAGGTAGTATCACCTTTTTCCATTACGATATCTTATAAAGATACACTTATTTCATTGAGGTGCATGTTTTTTAACTAAATAGGATTTAACAAATTCTTCACATCCCAACACATGTAAGTATAGAAATGCAGGTTTCTATCCTCTCCATGGTTGGTATGGAATACCATATGCTGATTTGGTTTCTACTTGGTTTAGTATGTGTCCTGATGTGTGTAATGTGCATCCCTAAAAGGATAACAGAACACTTTGATGACTCTTAGTTGATCTCACCATGTCCAAAATGGTGTTTTCCTCCTTACACTTACAATATTCCAATTGGGTGATCAAGGATAAGTGAGTTGTTATATAATTCAAAACTCTTGTAAATAATCATTTAATTCATGATTAAGATATTCTATACCATAGTATGAATTTTTTTCTTAATATTCCTCCCAAGATAGTTCTCAAATTTATTCTTGTATTCCATTAATCTTTTAATGGAACCCAAGTTATAACTCATAACTTATAAATATCGATATCTACATAAATCATTAGTAAAATTTATGAATTATGCATACTTACCAATTTCATAAATTAGGAATAGGCCTGTCACACCTTGACTTTTTTTTAAAATTATTTATTTTATTATAACATGGCTTCAGTTAGCCTCACCATGGTGTAGGTTGAGTGATGGTCAAATTTATTTCTAAATTTTAATAACTTTGATGGTTTTCGAACCTGTGTATAGGCACTGCATGATTGGTTATGACCGCGTAGTCAGCCCAGGTTCCCATACAATAAACTAATGTTTAAGATAAATAAAATTTTATAAAAATAATATGAGTTAAATGTTTCCACCATAATAATAAAAATATTATTTTTGTGTAGATAATAATATTATTATTATTATTATTAGTGTTATTATTGTCATTAAGTTTTTAATATTAATTGGTTTTTAAAAGTGTTTTTAATATTTTTATGAATAAATAATTATTAATAAAATTATTAATGTTATATTATTATTAATGTAGTTAATATTTGAAAAAAGGTAAATTAAATGACCACAATGATTATTTTTATTCTTCATACTTTTATTATTATTACTATTATTACTATTAAAAAGAAAAAAAGGAAAACCCCTAAATCTACCCTCCCACTTCCTATCGATCACGGCCCCCTCTCCCCTTGGGTGTCGACCTACAACATGCGGCCACCCCCATCCCACACCTCCATTACCAGACACACCCCACCTCGCTGGTCTCCTACTCTGGAATGCCTCCAACGACCCCCCCCCCCTCTCCTGATCAGTTTGTAGCACAGCACAGCTGCCCCTCCCATTTCTTTCCCCTAGAACACCACCTCACCTAACCGAACCTTATTCTCACTAGATCTCCACCCTACACCGACATCAACCAGCGCGCCCTATTCCTGGTGATCCACAACTCCAACCTATGCGCGATGACCTCACTCTGGCTCCCTCTTCCATTGGTCGTACCTACCCTATAAAACCCTTTTTTAGAACATGACCCTTCCTTCCATGGTATATTCCTCTCGGATCCACTATGAATGAGGTCTGATTCTTTGAGGGTATGAAATTGATGTATCTGGACCCATTGGTCCATGTTATGACTTCTTCCGCCTGGGGCGAGGAGGATGGACTCATTTCACTATGCCTCCAATGTTTTGAGTAAGTTTCTAAACCAACTATTTGAATTTAAACCTTTATTTAAGGGTATTAAAGTGTGTATGGTTTATTAATAATTTATTTAGGTGTGTTTTTATCCAAACTTCTTAGTTTGTATGGTTCTTGTAATTGATTTAGTGAGTTTTGGGAAACTTTGAAGGTGTGATCACACATATAATAAGGTATGAATATATATAATATATATGTATCCCCCATGTATATATTCACTCAGTGAATACATGAATTGGGTTAAGGGATATATATATATGTATATATTTATTTATTTATATGAAGTTATGTGCATGTGTGTGGAGTAGTTCCAAGTGGTCGCTGCTAAATTAGTCAACTATTGAATGTTAAATCGGTCCTCCTCTTGAGGTGGGCATTTCCAGCCTTTCCATTTTCCGAAACTTTCCATATACACTTTCATTATTTCATTTAATTTATAAATGTTATTTTCACCTTTATAAACATTATTGTAAATTCATTGAATTGTTTTTATGATAGTTCTAATTGTCGAAAATGAATATTTAAATAGTCCCTTAATTATGTGTAGTTGTTTTCCAAGTTTTACTCTCATAATGAATTCATTTGATATTTGGATTTTTAATTAAATTTATAAATTTGGTTTTCACCTCTATGACACCCATATTTAACTTGGTATACCACTTTGGAGTTGGTTTGGTTTATCAAAAATAGGTTTTCAAACCGATTTGTGTAAAATTTCTTGGTTTAAAGAACTTAGAATACTTATTTAAATGTTCTTTCTCTTTGAAGTAAAATATATAATTTTTAAGAAATGTTTAGTATTAATTTCGATTGTAATGACAATTTTTTTCTTTTAAAATTTGGTTATTTCATAAGATTCCAAGAACTTTTGTTGATGTAACAAGTATGTTTAGTTTTGAAGATTGTTTTGTGTGTGTAACATGGTAATAGTGTGTTTTTAAGATGTGTTAAAATGATTTGGACAGAGGTATTGTTATTTAAAGGGAGTGATTTTTTTTTGTTTTTGGAATAATGTGGTTGGTTGGATTTTATTTCAAATGTAATGGTTAGTCTTCTAGAAATGGTTTTGGTATGTATTCTTTGTTATTGGTGTGTCATTAGATGTCGGCACATCTATGGGTGCACTAGGAGAGCACATGGATGTGCCCTCAAATGAAAGTCACACATTAAAGTGATGTTTTTTTAAAATAATTATGTTGTTTTTCCCATAATGGTTACTTTGTTTTCAAGTGACTTATTTATGTGAATTTTAAAGGATATTTTGAATTTGAAACTCAAAATAGTTTTCTCTATTGAATTTTGGTGTGTGTTATAGCATGAGTTCGGTTTTAAGGCCCATTTGGCACTTTCAGCTTTAGTGTAACATTTGTGTCGACTATTTGGGAGGATTGTATTTAAAAATTATGAGCCTGCTTAGAAACCTTATTGTTTTGTGAAATGTTTCAAATGTTTGGATGTTGTAAAAGCCTAGTTGGTACTTTTTCAATGAGAAATGATTGAATATATATATTGGGTTCTCTTATCTAGGGTAACCATTTATGGGTGAATGCGTTGGAAGCGTCTATGTTTGGTGTAGGCAAGTGCAGTGACGCCATAATGAGGTGAGTCATGCATGTGAGGACCTCCTACTTACACAATATTATTGTTATAACCACCATGGGTTCCTGGGCATATTTTAGTTTATCAAGTGACGGTTTCTTATCACCCCAATTAGACGGGTTGTTACCCACTATTAGGTATAGAGTCCAGATAGGGAGTGCCACTGGTTTCTTTTACCGTGAGGGATGCCAGTTGGTTATATACCTTGGAGCTTCACCATACAACGGCAGGTGTTTAGGTTCTGATTACACCCTGGGGTCTTCTAGGTATTTTTAGGATCACCCATGGTTACTAAATTATTTACATTGGTTGTTTACTTTCATCTATACATGTTAGTTTATTTCTATTTTGTATTATTTATTTATTTATTTTAGTATATCCTTGGTCTTCCTGTCTTGGTCTTCATTTTATTTATAAAATAGAAAGTGGTTTTGGAAATGGTATATAGTGTGTGTTGTATTTTTTTCTTTTAAATAATAAAAACATGTTTCTCAAATTAAAATGTAAAAACCTATTTTATAGCGGTATTTCAAATTGGTGTTTATGGACTGCTTCGAAAAAAGAGAACTTTTGGATTTAGTGGTTTATTCTTGGAATCCCTACTGAGCATCTTGGTGCTCACGGCTATTATATCTTTCTAGTTTTAGGTTAAGTTTCTTGTTTAGGTTCCTGGTTTTTATACTCAATGTTGGAACATGTTTGGTTCTTCGTTAGGTGGTGACCTATAGGGTCATAAGGAGGGATTTACAATTCACTTCTGGAATTATTTTTATCGTCAGTTTTTATTTATTTTTAAACATTTTTTTCATGGTACAAATAATTCATAATGGTTAGATTTTGATGATTGGAACTATTTTCTATTCTGAGGGGATCAGGAACACCCCTCGGGACATGTTGTCGATCGGCTCAGGTGACTGGTTCAAGGTTGGCCTGGATTGGTTAATGAAAAAATGGTAACAAATGATTCCCTTTATATTTGGTATGTTTGGTAGATGGAGATTAGGATTGTTAGGGCTTAGTAGGTTGGTTATGGGTTTGTGCATGATCACCACTGCTCTTGACGAGACCTGAGAAACCAGAGGTAGTCTGGGATTTGAGACTTTTTCTTTGGGATCTTTTGGATTGAGGGAATACAATGGAGTAAAATAAGATTATGTTGTGGCCTCATATGGGGTGGGGACCCATGTGGGGTCCAAACACCTTGTTCAAAGTCCTATTAGTGTTATTTCTTACTTTGGGAATGTCTCACCACCATATCGCAGGGGGTGGAATAGACACTAGTTCCACATTCCGATAGTCAGTTGTTGTTTGTGTTTGGTTTTGATTTCAGTTGATGGGAGTGTGTGTTAAAAATTTAATTGGTTTTGATATGGAAAAGAGTTTCTTTCAAATTGTTTTGAAGTTTCTGAAGTGGTTTTTTAAGAAGGAAGTGTTGTGATTTGGAAGGTTTGGTATACATTTGGATTTTATACTGAAAATAGATGCTTGGACCTTGACATTATTTATGGAGGGTCACATGTGCATGGGTATGTACGGAGACTGTGTGGGGGAACTTGTCTATGGATTATGTAAGCGTGATTGGATGAATGCACATGTGAAGGTTCATAAGGTTCCATTAGTGAGGTTTAGAATTTAAAAGAAATTGTAGTTTTTGGAAAATTAATGGTTTCTTGTGTTTGTATATGATTGTATTATGGGAATGTTTCCCATAGATTATGTTTTTTCTTAGATTTAGTTTTGAGTTGATGCTTATTTCAGTTTTATTTTTCGTGTTTTTCAGAGTATGTCACCCAGAAAGGTTCCTAATGTTTCCATAAATTCATGCCCAATTTTCGGTCCTTCTCAGGTTTGGTTTGTCCTTCAAGGAATTAGATGTCTGTTAGAAGTATTGGAGTGGTTTCATAGGATCAGATCATGTCTTTGGGAGTTTGGGAACTCCCAAGGGTGTTAAGATTTTAATAGTCTCAGGTTTATTTGAGGGTCCAGTTTTGGGCTAGTAATGATAGGAAGCCTCATCATCCTTAGAGTCTAGGGTGTAGTTGGTGGGGGTCATCTCTGGAAAAGGTTCCCTATATGGAAAGGAGGGAATTTAAGAGGAACCATTCTCCAGGAATCTCTCTTCGTCAGTACCAAATCACAATTTGTTGGACCATTCTCTTACATGCCACTAGTGTGGTCGGTTCAGGCATTCTAATCCACCTTGCTGAATCCCTCCGAATTCTTACTGTCGTGGGACTGTTTGGTCCACTGCGGAGTGTTCTGAAAGGAGCGTCGTTTAGGAGGAAGGAGTTGGGGACCAGAGGATGAAAATTCATAACTGTGAGGGATGATTTGGTCCATCCATCAGGGCCTCAGCCATAGGTCTTAGGGTGAAGATATTGCACAGTCATAAGTTTCCAAGTGTGTGTGGAACCTCAGTCTGGATGACGTTTTCAACTTGGGGATGGAAATATCTAATGTTTCCATGTCATATTCTTTGCATCATCACAATATCATCCTTATTGAAGTGGTGTGATGAGATCGTTATACCACAATCGAAGCATCCTTATCTTCTCTTAGTGTGGTTTCTAAATCCTTTGATTTCATTGAAGGGTGTGGGGTCATTAAAAAAAGTGAATTGTTTTGATTTTTAGTTGGAATCAGCTATGTTTGTTAGGGGGATGCTTCATTTCGTGAAATTGATGGGAGGTGTTGAGATAATTTCTCATCCTCAGGTTGCTGGGTTGTATCGTAGAAAGATTTTCATCTAAGTCTCAGGTGTGTTGTTCGGTCCATGTGGGGAACATGAATGAGTTCGGTATGGGAGTTCCCATGTCCCCCCCCCCTTCGAGGGGTGGTGTTTTTGGGTTTCAAGGGTTTCTGTATTAGTGAATTCTTATGGTGGGGAGCACCCTCTCGTGTTCCTCCCTCAATCTTGGTTTGTGGTCCTCCTTGAATTGGTCAGGTGTGATATGTGTTGGTAATGGTCACCCTAAGGCTCTCATTTTCCTTTTATTTTGTCTGGGCCTGGACTCAAGTGGTGTCAACTGTTTTCTTGGTGACTTTTTGGGGGAAGACATTTTTATGGTGAGGACAATTGTCACACCCCAACTTTTTTTAAGATTATTTATTTTATTATCTCTTGGATTCTGTTAGCCTCACAAAGGTGCGGTTTGAGTTTTGGTCTTTTTTAGAATTTTAAAAACATCGATTGTTTTCAAACTGGTGCACGAGCATCGTACGATTGGATGTGACCGAACAGTTGGCCCAGGTGCCCATGCAGTTATCTGATGTTTAATATAAATAAAATTTTATAAAAAAATGGGTTAAATGTTTCCAACATAATAATAAAAATATTATTATTATGTAGAAACTAATAATAATATTATTAGTTGTAGGGTTTTTATTGTCATTAATATTTTTAATATTAATTGGTTTCTAAAAGTGTTTTTAATATTTTCATGAATAAATTATTATTATGAAAATTATTAGTGTTATATTATTATTAATGTCATTAATATTTGAAAAAAAGGAAATTAAATGAACACAATTATTATTTTTATTCTTAGTACTTTTATTATTATTAGAATTATTATTATTAAAAAGAAACAAAAGAGAAAAACCCTAGATCTTCCCACCCCTACCTCTATCTTGTGGTCCACTCTCCGCCTGGGTGTCGACCGACAGCACACAACAACCCCCATCCCACACATCCTCTTCCAGACACGCCCCACCTCACTGGTCTCCTACTTCGGCATGATTCTAACGAACCCCCCCTCCTTCCCGGTTTGCAGCGCAGCACAGCAAACCCTCCCCTTTGCTTTCCCCTAGCGCAAAAACTCACCCATCCAAACCATATCCTCACCAGAACTCCACCCTTCATTGACCTCATCTGGCACATCCTATTTTTGGAGACCCACTACTCCATCATGTGCATGATGAACTCACTCTGGCTCCCTCTTACCTTGGTTGGACCTCCCTTACAATTCCCTTTTTTAGCGTGAGACCCTTCCTTCTGCAGTTGATTCCTCTCGAATCCTCCATGAATAGGGTCCAACTCTTTAAGGGTATGAAATTGATGTATCTGGACTTATTGGTTCATGTTCTGACATTATCTGCGTAGCGAGAGGCGGTTGGACTAATGTCTCTATGCCACAAATGTTTTGGGTAAGGTTCTAAACCTTCTATTTGGCGTCGAACCCTTATTTAAGGGTATTAAAGTCTTTATGGTTTCTTAATAATTTAGTTAGGTGTGTGTTGATCCTTACTGATGATTTTTTATTGTCCTTGTAATTTTTGTAGTGATTTTTGTCCAAATTTGAAGGTGTGCGCACACATATACTAAGGTATGAATATAAATAATTTATATGTATCCCCCATGCACATATTCCCTCATGGAATGGTGAATACGTGCATTGGGTTAAGGCATATATATATATATATGTTTATATGAGGGTATGTGTGTGTATGTGGAGAAGTTATAAGCGGTCGCTGATATATCGGTCAACTAACGAATGTAAAATTGGCCTTTCTCTTAAGGTGTGAATTTCTATCATTTCCCTTTTCTGAAGCCTTCCATATGCACTTGCATGATTTCATTTAATTTAAAAATCTTATTTTTAGCTTTATAAACATAATATTTAAATCATTGTAGTGTTATTATGATAGTTATAATTTTTGAAAACAAATTTTGAAATTGTCCCTTGCTTATGTTTAGGTGTTTTTGAAGTATTACTTTCCTAAGTCATTCCTTTGATTCTTGTCTTTTTTTTGTTAAATTTATAAATTTGGATTACACCACTATGACACCCATTTTTAACATGGTATACCATTTTGGAGTTGGTTTGGTTTATCAAAAATAGTTTTTCAAACTGATTTGTGTGAAATTTATAGGTTTAAAGAACTTATAATACTACTTTAATTTTCTTTTTTCTCTTTGAAGTAAGATTTATAATTTTTGAGAAATGTTTTGTATTAATTTTGTTTGTAATGAAAATTGATTATTTTTAAACTTTTTTTATTTCATAATATGCCTTGACCTTATGTTGATGTGGTAAGGATTTTTAGGTGTGAAGTTGGTTTGGTGTGTGTAATTTGGTAATAGTGTGGTTTTATAATAAGGTAAAATGATTTGGAAAAAGGTTTTTTTAAGGGAGTGGTTTTGTGTTTTTGGAGTAACGTGGTTGGTTGGATTTGATTTCAAAAGTAATGGTTAGTCTTCTAGAAATGGTTTTGGAATGTAATCTTAGTTTTTGGTGTGTCATTAGATGTTGGGACATCCATGGGTGCACTAGGAAAACACATGAATGTTCCCAAAAATGAAAGTGACACATTAATGTGATGTTTTTTTAAATGTGTTTTTTCAAAATGTTTAATTCATTCAAAAGTGACTTCTTTGTGTGACTTATAATGTATATTTTCAATATAAAACTCAAAATAGCATTCTTGGTTGGATTTTGGTGCATGTTATAGCAGGAGTTTGGTTTTAAGGACTTTTTGGAACTTCCATCTTTAGTGTAACATTTGTGTCAACTATTTGGGGGGATTGTGTTTAAAAATTGTGTGCCCTTGTGGAAACCTTATTGTTTTTTTAAATTTTTCAAATGTTTGGATGTTTTAAAGACCTGGTTGGTACTTTGTTTAATGTGAAATGATTGAATATGTATATGGGGCTCTCCGATCTAGGGTAACCCTTTATGGGAGAATGCATATAATGTATCCGTTTTTGGGGTAGGCAATTACAGTGATGGAACTATGAGGTGAGTCCCATGTGCGAGGGAATCCTACTTACATAATATTTTTTTATAACCACCATGGGTTCCTAGGAATCTTTTAGTTTATCGAGTGGCAGTTTCTTATCAGCCCTGATTAGATGGGTTGGTACCCACTGGTAGGTATAGAGGTCAGATGGGGAGTACCACAGGTTTCTTTTGCCGCGAGAGCGGCCGATTGGTTACATACATAAGATCTTCACCATACACCGACAGCTGGTTCCGAACTGAGTACATCCAGGGGTCTTATAGGGATGTTTAGGATCACCCATGGTTACTTAATTATTTACATTTCTTGTTTACTTTCAGCTATAACTATAAGTTTATTTCCAGATTGTACTGTTTATTTATTTCTTTTAGCATATCTTTGGTCATCCTATATTAGTCGTGGTTTAGTTTATAAAATAGAAAATGGTTTTGGAAATGGTAATTAGTGTGTGTTTGATTTTTTCTTTTAAATAATAAAAACATGTTGTTCATATTAAAATGTAAAACCCTATTTTATAGCAGTATTTAAAACTGGCTTTTATGGAATGCTTCAGAAAACGAAATTTTGGACTCAATGGTTTATTCTTGTTATACCTACTAACCATATTGGTTCTCACGCCTATTATATATTTCCAGTTGTAGGTTCAGTTTCTTGTTCAGGTTCCTGGTTTAGTTGCACAATATTAGAGCAGGCTTGGTTCTGTGTTGGGTGGTGACCTAGAGGATCACAATGAGGTATTTACAATTTTTTCCTTTATGCTACTACCTTTATTTTTATTGAAACTTTCAATTTATTTGGTCACAATTTTTTCTTGGTTCAAATAGTTCCCAACGGTCATATTTTGATGTCGGACACTGGTTTCCATCTCGGGGGGAATATGAACACCCCTCGGGACATGTCATGGGCTAGCTCGAGTGACCGGTTCAGGTTCGACCTAGTTTGGTTTGTGAAAAGTACACACACATGAGTTTGAACCAATTCAAGAAGATATTTGGACCTTTACAATTTCCACTAAATAGGGATTTGGTAAATGTTACATGTAAACACCTGTAACATGCGGTAATTGATTTTAGATCAATGCAATCTAAATATAAATCTAGGTACAATTTAGTAAAATGTTTTTAATTTACATGGCCTAGCTGGTGATTCCACCATTGGGTGTGGAAGCAGTCATGAAAATTGTTATAACTTTCGATTTCCATTATGTGGTTCCTGAAATCTTACACATAAAGGATGTTATTTAAACATGACTTACCATAACAATTTTTTTCTTTATAAAAGAAATAAAATTTCTTCCAAAATTTCAAAATTTATTCATGTGTAAGAAGTATGGATACATAAATAATGCTCTTAGTATTGGATGTCACATAATAACATTTTTTTAAAAACTATGATCATTCATATTGGCGACGTGAGGTGGTATTCCTTAATAGATAAAGTGATATGTTTATCTCATTTATTTACTCAAATATCTACCACCCCTAGGTTAATATTTCTGAATCTACATGGTTCCAATATTTTAATACACATGTGAGAACCATAATCTATATCTAATACCCAATTTGTAAAAATAGATAAATTTCACTCAATAACAATACAAACTAAAGATTCTATTTTCTTCTTTTCCTAGGCACAATTTTTCTTACATTGGAACTTCCTCTCACATGAGAAATAGAAAATATCATGTTACCTTGTTTTCCCCTATACCTATATCTTTTTAGATGGGTGTTATGATGAATATTCAGGCTTAGAGATCATTTCATTGACATTCCTTTTGTTCACCACAAGGATTGAAGGTTTTTCATACTTTTACTCTTCAACTTAGTGAAAAAGATTTGGAAAATCTGGGGGAGAATTATCAATGTGGTTTATATTAAAATTCACATAGTAGATGGAGAATATTTGAGGTATTGAAGTGATAATGAGACTGATGTGCAGTTATTTATAAAGTTTAAACCCTAGAACATCTATGATCTCAATGTAACCAATGAGTTTGACTACATGTTTCCCAGATAGTGCACCCACTCTTTGTTTACTCAAAACATTCACCTTGTATATCTCAAAATGGTCATGTCTAGTTCTCTCTTGATAAAAAAAACTGAGATGATTAGGCATGATATAAGTATCCATGTCTTCACGAGATTTCTTGAGTTCACTAGACCATGATGACTGAATAAAACATTGCACATCAACCACATCACTCATGTTTTTTCATATATATAAAACTCTTCATCACTCACCTCCATTACAAGTGCATCAAGAAATAGGTATTCGAGCATGTAAGATTTCTATTCATGGTTCAACATAACCAAAAAGCATCTAAACCATTCTTACAATTTTTTTCTAGTAAGGAAATGTTTTTTCTCCAATATTGACCACATGGAAAATGTGGATGATGAAGTTTAAATTATTATAAAATTATAAAATGGAATAATATTATTACTTAACATGATTAAAATTCATTTGAGACATGATGAATTTAATTTTATTAAGTATCCCTCTATTTTATCATTTCCTGAAAACCCTATCCAATTAATTCAGAATTTTAACTCACTAAAGACATTATATATGAAAGGATCCATATTTACTTTATTCTAATCTAGATGTAAGCTATGAAAATCAAAAGTATGTATTTTATTAGTCTTTCTTGCTAACTATGGACTTGCAACCCCTTGATCTATTGAGTGGACTCCCCATACCATAAAACCAAACTCATATGTCCTCAACATTTTCCTCTAAATTTTTATTGGCATGATTTGGGTCACCAATCCCCTTTTAGATTTTATTAGGTTAACAAATTATCTTAATTAATACTTCTCAATAATTAAAATTTCTTTTTTGTATGCCAAACTAATACTTTAACTACGGTTTCATCTTAATTCAAATAATTAAAGGTTTAATGAATTAATAATAACTTTGTGGGTTTTTTATTATGCATAAATATTTCTTGTTTTATCCATTAAATGAATTATTAATATTATGTTTATTTTATTTAAGATATTAACCATGTTTGATGAAACATTAACACAAAATCAATTTATTTAATTTCCATATTTTTACATTAATTATTTTATTTATATGATCATGGACTTGTATCCATAAAATAAATAATAATTAATGTGGAAATAAATAAATGAACAACTAAATAACCCAATCATGTTCTTATTTATCATTTAATTTATTGATCGGATAATCATCATGTGACAAAGGTAAAAACTTATTGTTTCATCTAGGAATGACTTATTGAATTGAACACATCCACCTATGTATCACCAGGGTTGGAAAAATATTGGTTCCATCTTGAACTACCACTACACACCTTGGGATACACATTTTGTTAAATTTATTTATAACTCACATGCAGGTGTGGGTAACCAAAGGATTGGTTAAGGGGAATTACATAAATAACCTTGGACATATGGGTCCTACATTATAATGGTGGGAGGGATGAAAAAAAGTCCTTTTTATTTAATTTATTAATTAATAATTTAAACCCCATGATATAAATTAAATTAAATTAAACCAAAACATATACAGGTCTTGGTCAAGCTCATTATTAGTCATACACATGTAATGGATACACAAAAGTACATTATCTAACATTAATTTATATTCATCATTTATTATTAAGAAAAAAATGATTGCATTAATTAATTAATTAATTATTTAATAAATTAATGACATTAATCTTAATGACCATTAGAATTCTCTTAGAGATACCCAACATAAATTCTTAGATAGAAAAATAAATATAATTACTAATAATTATAGATATTTAAAATAAATAAATTGAGAATTTTGAATTATTTAAATTCTTTATTTCATTTTCAAACACATCTTGTTCCAATCAAAGTAATTAGTTTTTAATGTTGAAATTAATTATTTTATTTAATTTAATTCTATCCTTCATTAGGAAACTACATAATGTGTAATTATGACCTATATGTCATGTTCCACAAATTTTTTGTACCGAGGATAAACTCCTGGGGATTCGATATGTACCTCAGATGGACTACATGGAGTGTACTAGTCTTTTATACACTGTATATCATTCTTGTAATGTTTTTTCATAACCTGATGAAGGGATATTCATGTTATTTGGATAAAGGACCACATATAGTAAACTATAGTTACATGTCATGTTTTCCATAATATTTGTGTTTACATAACTCTCTAGAAGACATGGTGAATATTTCAGATGTTGGAAATAATAAACTACATTATGAATATTCTAGCTCTATGTCATGTATTTCATTAATGTTCCAAACTATCAATATATTTTAGGATAAAACCAAGTATTTTACCCCACGGTTTTCATGAATTTTACCACTTATCCATGTAGACTACACTACGTGTGAACAATTTACATGTCTTGTAATACAACAATTTTTATGCCAGGTTGGCCTGATTTATATGCAGTGTGCAATAATTGCACCATGTGTAGTTACTAATTTGAATTCCTTATATCCCATGGTACATCCATGTACAGTGAACTTGGTTACAATAAGTGTACTATGTATGCACATCATGTAACCCAAGATCACATTCCATAATACTCGGAACTTTTCGATGTCATCTCATGTCATTTTGTATATGTTCTTCGTTCTTAAAAAAACGAAATATTGAATGATGATGACTAATATGTCCAAATAATGTTAACTAAAATCATATTAAAGAAAGAATATTCTTTAAATAAATGTTATGACAAATACTTCTCATATAGGTAAATAATAAAATATATAATTATAAATTTAAATGTGATAAATAATATACTAGTTGAAGGTTATAGGAATAATGAAAAAAACTTGGTGGGTGAAAACTATATATTTTATTGTTGATTTGATGAATCGTTATCTAATTTTTGAAGACATAAAAATAATTACCAATGAAAATTTTCCATCAAATATTGACAAATAGAAGACCGTAACTCATAGGGAGGATCTTTTAATGTAATATTTATAATTGATTTGAATATATCTGAAGATATAATACCACTTCCTAGGATCAGTATTTTTAAATTTTGTAGATCAATCGAAACACTTTTTAGGATTACCTTCGTTACGTAGAGAGGATCCAAGTATTTAATCCCTCTTGTAGTGATCAACATGTGTTACTTTTATCTATGAATGAAATTCATTCATTTCTAGGTGCTAACATCGGTGATCTATTGTCTTTTGTTTTTTGTCTTGATAACTTTTATTTCCTTTGGTCTTGAAGTATTCTCAGTTGTTATTCTCATTCTTCATAGGAGGAGTGAATGGTGAATTTTATAGAGAAGTCTATTGTTCACAACGAGTCTTAATTCCTAATTAACCATACACAATAGACATAACAAATGATTTATAATGATAAATTTTAGGTTAAAATATTATTTAATTTTATATCATCCATTAAATAATATAATAAACCATTCTTGACCCCATTCCATAAAAATATAATTAATATTATTATTTTATGGTGTGCTCTAACTCACTCATTGATAAATATTATTTTATCGGCTCGTAAATTAATATTTATCAACAAACATGATCGTGGTCAACTCAAAAACCTCAGAATTTATTTAATACCCAAATATATATTTTATTCATTAATATATGTTTTATACATAAGCCAATGAATAAATAATTATTTAATATTTTTTAATATTTTTTTCGACAAAACATGAATAAAATTATTCTTTGGTCTTGTGAATAATATTTATTCCATTTATTATATTCAAATATAATTTATCAAGATCAATAGTAAAAACCAGTGTGTGACCCTCTCAAATTATTTTTCATTGGAATTAGGGAGTATTTACTAACGTCCATGATAATTATCTAGGAATGGGTTAGAACACCCAAAACAAAGAACATAATGTCACAATGTTGAAAACCAAATATAATTATGATTATATACTATCATTAATTTTTTATAATATCTCATCAATTGAGTTTCACATCTATGTCATCAACATATATGTTTGATACATATTTATTTGAATATCTAAAAAACATTTTGTCACACCATGGACTTAGAATATAAGGAGACAATTCCATTCCAATCAAAATTATGATATTTTAGCTTCTAGAAAAATTGAAGATAAAAATCCTTCTTCATGTATTTGTTAATAACATTTCATTCGTGTGTCACCCACTATATCCAACTTCATCATTAATGGTTTCATAAAGTATTACAGAATTTATCTAAGTTCCTGAGTAGTGAAATTTATCAATAATAATCCTAAATTCTAATGAACATTACACACCTTCATATATAGGAATATCTACTGACAATAAAATATGTATAATTACTACTAGTGGGTTTATTTTTAAAATATCTCATCTTTGACATTACCAAGTGAGAAAATCATGAGAAGAAGTCTCATCTTCATATGAGTACTCACACCTAACTGCTAACATTCTATGTGTGTAATCATAGTCTATTTTTCTACCATATAACTATATTTAATAATATCATCCAAGAATTTCAATGTTTTCATCATAGCGAGGAACTGATATGAACTTCTAATAATGAAAGATGCCATAGGATATTATTACATCTAATCCGTGAATAAAAATGAAAAATATTTAATAAAATGTTTTATTAATATTCAAATCTCCAAATATACATGTAATCTATAGTGAAAATATCCATATAAACCTTCTCCATGGATTAGAATATATTTTGGTGACTTTGGTATTCCATTTTACATCTATAATTGGATGGAATCAAGATATAGGTAGCATTTTGGAATATATTTTAAACTAAATAATCTTCCTATGAAAAACAGTCAAAATTACTATGTTTTAAATGAGGTCATAGTGAATATGGTGGACTATTGTGTAAGGTAAACCATTTCATGTGTAAGGTTATCACATGAATTTGATGACCTGTGTACCAGTCATCACCATAGACAGGATGTTTCATAAATGTAACTCTCAAATATGGAAGCTATGTAAGGGTCTCTCTGCTTTACCTAGATCGTGTAATGGTAGATTGAAACTCGCATTAAAATAACCTGACTCGCATTAGGTTAGATCTCAAATCAATTAGGGTTTGGTCCCAACTCAATCTGGGGTTCCAAAATAAGGGAAAATGAAGACTACATCATGGATCTCAATATTTCAACTTGCTAATTTATATATATGAAACAAGATTCTAACAAGGTAAATTTCATTGACTATATTGGTCTTGTAAAAACTGAAAATAATGTGTTTTAGATAAAATTATAAACATCTATTAGTCATGGTATTGATCATGATGATGGATTTTTTTATGATAGATTCACTACACTATGTCTTCATGTCAATGAAAAATGTGTTTTGGAGGCTGTGGGATTTGAAAACTAGATGTAATGAATAGTTATGTGGATTTGGAACTCTGTAAACCATCTGGAAGTTATGGATCAAATTTCAATTCCCTATATGAAAATCAATGGCAGTGATTTTTTTATTATAATACAAGGGATATATTTAATGTAGAAAATGTTAGAAGTTAACATGAATTTCAATTAAATTTATTTCTAGGTTCTATGAAGATGTTTCTTTCCGAATTCCATGAGAATGTATAGATATAAAATAGGCAACAATAATTGGTTAAATAACTATGTATTCTTTATGAATAATGGATTCAATAACATGATCCTTATCACATATCTGAATAAGAGAAGAATTATTTTTTTTTGATACAATTATCATTTAGGATAATTTTTTAAATAAGAATATTGATGTTAAAAATAGAACAATGAACGTAAAATAAGAATAGAGAGGATAGGAACTGTGTGTTCTTAAGAAGAATATTATAAAAAAGTCATTACACATTTTTCGGATAGGTATGTAGTGTTTTGTATATCATTTGATATTAGATATTAAGAAAAAGAGTTTCTCAATTATCGTTGTTGTTATAGAAGTACATTATTCTTACGATGGAATTATTAAATTTGGATAAAGTAATACTGATTTGAGTTATCTTGGAAGGCAGAAGTTGATATGAATATATTTGATATATCAATTTTAGTAAAGGAAGAAAAAAATTATTAAAGAATGAATCTATTTCTAGGATTATTTTATATGATTTATGGTATTTCTATGTGAAGTTAGTTAAAAGATAATAGAATAAATTATAATTACATAGTTGTTTATATCTGGAGGAGAATTGGAAGTAGAATACGGGTATTCATTGGAGCACCAACATTTAGAATTTATGATTCAGTTATCAAGTACCATTCTCGGAGTGACCTTCATGTCATTAAATTTAGAAGAGACCTTCAATTCTATAAATTTATACCTCACCAAAATAATTCATAGTTGTTTTGAATAGGTTGTTATCCTTGATAAGTAGTGTGTTATCCCCAAACATATATCCATATTGGAATCTGTGAGTGAAAGAAGAGGAATTAGTAGTGATCCTTTGTGATGAGTGAACTTACCTATACATTTCAACTAAAAACAATGAGTGATAGTGGATCTATATTACCCAATCAGAAAAATTAATGTATAAACTATAGAATATCATTTTATAGGTAAACCAAGTAAAATATGTATTCTTAGTAATTTTACACTTTTAAATCTTCATGATATTGATTATGGATTAATTTGATAAAGATAAGCTGATTTGTGTTTAAATAAGCATTCTTTTTAAATGTGGAATAATATCCTAAAGAATAGAGATTTGGGGAAATTTTAGATGAATTGAAAATATATTAACACCATGTTTCACCTATCTCCCTCTCTCAAGATGCCTTAGGTCCCTACAAGTGTTATCTGATTCATAGTTTCTATTATGGATTAAAATAACATATCTAATATGTGCGGACGGTTCAAGAAGTGGAATCTCTAATAATTTCTAAAATATTTAGTGTAAATAATTGTTCAAAATGGAAGAAGTATTTTGTATTATATTTGGAAGAAAATATTGGAATTCTATGTGATATTGTGATAAGTAGATTTTTTTCTAATCCATCCTTGATTTTTATAAGAGGATTATTAAATTAAATTGGATATTGATTCTTGTGATAAGGATGATTTAAAATAATTTTTTGAAGAAAATTTATTCATATATATTGTACATTGAATTACATAAAAGTAAATGTGGTTGATGCTGGAAGATTAGTATAGTAAATAATATTTATTGAAATAAAATTTTAACATCCCACCTCTCCTCATTGTCTTGGGAAGGCGGTGGGACATTTCTTACCCTTAGGTGACATCTCCAAGACAACAAAGGCTTAAAATAAGTGCCAAGGGATTCATAATTAGGTGGGGGATGATATTAACTTTTGAAAATAAATAACTAATACATGAGGAAATTAAAAAACAAAAAAAAATTCATGAAAATGATGATACACAACTAAAAATATAACTAAACTAACAACAATAAAATTAGACTACAACCATAAACCATATTAGTATAAATATAGGAAACCAAAACCAAAAACTAACATAAAAAAAATACACAAGCATAAACTTCCAATAATCTTCATGATCCAAATTGAAATTCAAGACCCAAAGTATCATGATACATCACTACAAAATGAGATTCGTTTTCTTTAACTGTTTCACGATATACGACATTTGAAAATGCAACAAAGTGACCAAGAAGGGGTGATTATAAAAATCAATAGTATTTTACCAATAAAATCCCAAATAACACAACATGGATATAAACGTTATCACATATGGATAAAATAGTATAAAACATTTTAAATTAGTTTCTAACAAATTCAAACCATTTATAAGAAAAACAATTTAGGGAAAGAAATCAAACAGTTATTTAATATAAATTTTCAAATTCATTTTGCATACCCAATTCCATTCCACACATCTACACATGAATTCCTTGTTGAATGTTCCATACTAATTATTTCTCTCTCCTAGATCTACCAAGTCATCATATGGAAACCATATTCCAACATCCCCAATGGTGCATGCCCTTTTTTCATGGTCATGTAAATGAAAATGATCAGATGACAACCATTTATGAAAAATACTTTTCTAACAAAAAAATTTCAAACCATTAAAATAAAAAATAATTTCATTGAAAACATTTCCAAAAACCTATTCCATGAATTAAAATAAAATCATATTTTAAAATCCCTATTTTAGAATCATTAAATAATGAAAATTTTACAAAACAACCAATTTCCCCAATTTCACAAACCAATTTTAAATAGTGTTTCGATCAAGCTATTCAAATCAATTTCACAATTAAATTTAAGGAATTCATTCAATTTTAAACTAGGCCTTCAGGTTATAATTATTTCGAGTCGAGAGTGAATCCACCTACCTCTCAAACAAAGGAAAACATAGAAAATAACCAAAATTCAAAAACTCGGCTTGATTCCCCAAGAAACGTCTGTATATATTGTTCCCATTATAAAGGGAAACCACTACTCATCATTATTGTAATTAAAAAACATAAATATTTCCCCAATAGATTAGATTCGTGCATCCAATATAGTTAAAGGGAATAAATATAATGAAAACCCCCAAGAAAGAGCACTTAATAAAGAATCAGAGCCTCTGATGCACTTAGATTCACTAACAAATCGCTCCTAGATCAAGAGGAAAGGTCTATGTAGCCTTTTAAATGAGTAAAATTTGTGTTAGATTTGGACTAGGTGATAAATGTGTTATTAAGGTGGAAATGAGTTAAATAAAAAAAATCAGATCTTTTTTTAACGGTTCACGATTAGGGGGTACGGTTAGGAAAATCATGTGTTAGAAACGACCTCCAAACACCCCTCACATGGCTGGCTTACTTGGTTAGAAAAACCCTGTACCAACTATGCTAAACCACTATGTCCAACATCGCATAGTATCTCTTCGTTGGCTTCATAGTTTTACCTAAAACCCGAGGTGCTATATTCTCCCCACCATTAGTATTTTCATCTTCATAAGATGAAAACAGCCAATTTCCAGAAATAGTTAGGGTCATTTTTCAACCATTTCCATCTTGTATTCCCCACATTTCTTCTAGAATGTGACCATGTTTCCATAAAACTAACACTATATTGATGTGTCTACTAGGAAAGGATTTATCTTGCCTATCCAAAATCTTTACTAGCACATGAACCAATGTAATATCAAGCTCTGGGTCAATGAGATCCCACAGAATCATATGGTCACGATCAGGTTGATATATCTTCAATTGAGATACATGAAACACATTATCCACTGAACTAAACATTTGTGTAAAATACAACCAAAATGACACCACAACAACACATTTATATATCTCAAAAGAACTTATGTATCAAGGATATAACATTCAATACATCCCAAAATGATGGTGTCCAAGAATTGGAGAGATTTTCAATAACACTTGATCACTCCCCTCAATTAACAACAACCGTATATGATTATCTGTATATTATTTCTTATGACATTGAGTCATCTCTATTCATTTCCTGATCAACTGAATCATCCCTATTTTCTCTTTTACTAGTATTGGTCCAACTAGTGAAGTCTCAGCTTTTTCCACCCAATAAAGTGGAGAACAATAAGGGAGACCATACAATTCTTCAAAAAGAGACATATATATCTAGACCTCATGACAATTTTAATGTGATAACTCAACTAAAGATACATGATCCTACTATGAGCCACCAAAATCCATTACACAATCCCTAAAAAATTCTTACATTGTTTGTATGGTCTGTTTGTATTTTCAATCTGTATGGGGATGATAAATCATAATCATACTCAAATGAGTCCCAAGGTATTGTTGTATGTATTTCAAAAAACAAGATGTAAACCTCAAAACTTGGTTTGATACTATCAAAACAAGTACACAATTTCTTTGTACCACTTCTCAGATATAGACTTTAAAAAAATCCCCCACCTTATGAGATTCATCAATAGGAATGAAATATGAAGAATTTTTGAGTTGATCCACTATCTCCCAAATGGAATTAGGTTTCTGAACAATCCATCGGAGAAGTGTAATGAAATCAATAGTTACCTGCTCTAATTTCCATATAGAAATCAGAAAAGTGTGAAACATACCCATTGACATCTAGTGATATACCTTAACCTACTGATTGGAGAGGATTATCATAATTACCACATCCACATTTTTTCATGCCAACCCACCAAAATTGTGATTTCAATGCCTTATACATATTCATTATTCCAATATTAATAATATAACAACCCTAATCTTTTATTACAAACTTAAACATGATTTACTACATAAAATTCAATTGATACAACATAGAAGATCGAGAGGTCTAGTGTATTTGGGGCTTGAGATCATTAAATAACAACTTAAAACATGAAATTCAACATCTTTATTGAAAAATTCCTTTACATGACCAATATATTCTCTCATACTTAGCATTGCATGGTATAACCAGAGGACATGCCTAAAAAAGGGTGAGCTAAAAATCCCAGTAAGGGAATAAATATGGAATAACATGAGGAATACAATAAATGTTAGACAATAGGAATATAAATAGAGCACAAGAGAAGCATAAACATAAATCAATGATAAATGATGATTATAATTACATGGAAATGTGGAAACAACTCTTAACATGAAATTAGCATGAGCCAAGGATCATTGCACATGAAGCATGAGTAAACCCTCAATGCACATGAAGCATGAGTAAAACCTAGTTTCACTTGAATTAGCATGAGTAAAAACCCATTTCACATAACATATCATGATACTATACTTTACCCAATGCATTTGAGTGCTATCAGGGCACACCCTTCTTAAACATTTCATTTCATGCATAAGTGTGCAACATGGATCATAAAAAATGGATTCATTAAACATCATCATTTATTACATGATAAAGGAATGTGTAATTAATAAATGAAACTATATAATCAATAAGTAAATGTGCATAAATTTAAAAACCCTTGATAGAGAAATGTGAATGGTATTCACTACACAATGACTTTGGCTTGGAAAAACGTGGTGCAATTTCGGCAGCATAACAGCGTGACATAAGAATTCATAAAAAAGGTTGATGAGAGAGAACGGGGTGTCTCATAATATGTACATGAAATGGAATGTAATGGGGTAATATATATACATTTCCCAACAATTATAATGGAATATAGATTCACGATACAAAATAATTGCTCGAATGTAAATGAAGAGAGATAAATTCCTTTCGGAAATTCGGTATAGTAACGGGTGTACATGGGAGGCATTTAATGAGAGAGAAATGGGTCTCCCATCATTAAAACATAAAGAGGGAAGTATGGGGGAGGTTTGAAACCGTACCCCAACATTTATAATTGAGATTAAGAGGGCATAACAACTTAAATAATATTGGACAAAAATGAGAAAGGAATAAAAAACCCTTACTTGGAAATGTGCTTCTAAAGGCTTGAGAGAGGATTCTTGGGAGCTTGCGGAACCTTGGGAGGACTCTAGAGAGAGGAGGGAATATTTTGGATGAACTCAGAATGCTTTGAGTGAGGAGTAAGTGGGATCTTTGGTGGGTTTATATTGGAAAGGATAGGGAATTGTTTATTATTTAGGTTTGGGACACCTCCCATTAAACTAATCAAAACCACAAACCATCCCATGGTTTTTGCCAATGGTTTTTTACAAATGGGGGTGTAAAACAATATTTTATAATTCCAATGTCCTAAATTCTTAAAATAATAGGTTTTCTTATGTGGATGTGAGTCACACACTCAAGGAAAACAATTTAAAAAGACAAGATGTTTTATAAGTCATGGCGGGTCCACTAAGGCATCATAAAATTAATCAAAAAAATCTAAAATCACATTATATTAAGGATAAAACATATATTGGCCAAAAATATCATTTATATTATTTTATTAAATTTCTATTGGGTCATTATGATGTCATAAAACACATTATATATTTAAACGGTATTTATTTTTTACCTCAAAATTCCACTATCTTAGAAAATTATGAAAATTTCACCGTTGGATAATTTTGACGTCCTGATTCCAAATATAATATTCATTTAATGTAAATAATTTTCTAAATATGTGAATTTTCACTTTAAAAATAAAAACCGACATTTATCGAAAATTCATTGGTTTGACAAAAATGGCTTTCAAACCTTAATAAAAATTACAATTTCATTCATAAAATTATACGATCATTTATATTTAATAAAAATAAATTTAATAATACTAATAATAATATTTTATTAAAATATTATTTAATTCAAAAAATCCATTAATTCCAAAAAATAGATCTCTTAGTTGAATAATAACTAAATATACTATTTGCGCTTTTAAAAACAATTTACAAGGTAGAAATAATAAAATGAAAGTACATTCTTTATTATATAAGAAAATAATGTACATAATAATAGTGCTAGGGATTTGTTACATAACCCATTAAAATATCCATATAAGACCTAAGGGTAAGGTGTGTGATGGTGACAGACTCTTGGGGTGGCTCGGATAACATTACTCGCGTGGTTATCTCTATCAAGTTCCACTACTATCATAGATGGTTCCATTTGAGCTTAACCTGTTGAAGCTCAGATTGGGCTTGGTCAGGATCGAAGACCAATGATGCCACCTCATTTCCGAGCTCTGACAAATGGGATTCATATGGAACAATTCTACTAGATGAGGCCATTTTTTCCTTTGTCTGAGTACATTGGATTGTTAAAGCCCAACATTTATACTAATCATGTGATCACTGTTCAAGAACTATATTAGAAATGGACAAAATTCAAAAACTTAAAACCAAGGAAGTGCATATGTTTTACATAACCATTTTACATAATAAGACATTTAAAAAACAAAGAGTAATTTCCATTAATTAATGTTTGAGTTGTTACAATATTCCCCCCTTAAGAAATTTCACCCTCAAAAATTTCTTTTTCCACACTATAATGATGAGGAAAACTCTGCTTCATCACTTCCTATAATTCCCACGTCACTTCTTCAAACATGTGGATTCTCCATAACACCTTGACGAGGGGCACTATCTTATTTCGTATAACTTTTTCTCTATAATCTAAGATCTTCACTGGTTTCTACTCATAAGAAATATCATCCACTAGTTGTAACACCTCTGAAGAGAGTACATGTGAAGGGTCTGGTATGTACTTCCTTAAGAGGGGTACATGAAATACATCATGTTATTTGGCCATAGTAGGTGGAAGTGCTAGTCTATAGGCCACAACCCTAACATGATCAAGAATCTCTAAGGGGATGATGTACCTAGGACTTACCTTCCATTTCATTCAAAACCTCATGACCTTATTCCATGGAGATTATCATAGAAATACCATGTATCTAACCTTAACCTCAATATCACATCGACGGTTATCTGCATAACTCTTTTGTTGACTCTGGGATGCCTTGATATACTACTGAATTCTTTTCACCTTCTCCACCATTTCATCAACCATTTCTGGTCCTAGTAGCTTACACTCACCGACTTCATCCCAAAATGTCGGTGTTCTAAACCTCTTACCATATAGGGCTTCATAAGGTGTCATTTGGATGCTCGAGTGGAAACTGTTGTTGTAGGAGAATTCAACTAGTGGAAGATGTTGGTCCCATCCTCCTCTAAATTCCATAGAACATGCTCTCAAGATGTCTTCCAGTGTATGAATAGTTATCTTAGATTGGCAATCAGTTTGAGGATGATAGGCCGTACTGAAGTTCAGTTCAGTTCTCAGAGCATGCTAGAGACTTTTCAGGAACTTCGAGGTGAATCTAGGATCACGGTCAGATACAATAGATAGTGGTACTCCTTGCAACCTTAACACCTCCCTAATATATACCTGTTCCAGTTGATCCAATGAGATGTCCCCTTGAACCACGATATAGTGAGATGTCTTTGTAAAATGATCCACAATGACCCATATAGAATTATTTTTACTGGTTGTCCTTGGAAGTCCATTGACGAAGTCCATGGTAATGGTCTCCCACTTCCATGCTAGTATGGGTAGTAGTTTCATCACCCCCTTAGACTTTTGTCTCCCAGCCTTCACTTTCTGACATACCAGACACTTTGATGTATATTTGGTAATCTCCCTTTTCATATTGTCCCACCAAAAGTTTTCTCAGAGATCTAAATACATCTTTGTGCTCCTTTGGTGGATAGAGAAGGTAGAGCTATGTGAATCATTCAATAGCTATTTCTTTATCTCTGGATCGGACGGTACACATAATCACCTCCCAAATATTACAACTCCTTCCTCATCAACTTTGAAATTATAGGATTTCCCATTTCTAACAGGTTCCACCCTTTTGTGAATTTCCATATCTTTTTTTAGCATCCTTTATTATCTATAATAGGGATGTTTGAGCAATCATTTGAGAAAGGATTTATGGCGTTACTCCCTTAATAATTCCCATGTCCATCCTTTGCAAATCTAAGAAGATCGGATCCTTTTAAATTCTCATCATTGGTAACGATGCAGGATCCTTTCTACCTAGATCATCTACCACCTTGTTTGTCTTACAAGGATGGTAGTGGATTGAGAAGTAATAATCCTTGATGAGATCTATCCATATTCACTGTAACATATTAATCTCATTCTATGTGAATATATATTTGAGACTCTTGTGGTCAGTATATATCTCACATTTCTCCCCATAGAGATAATGCCGCCCAATTTTCAAGGCAAGGATCACAGCCGCCAACTCTAGATCATTCATCGGATAGTTTTTCTCATGGATTTTAAACTTCCTTGAGGCATAGTCTATGACTTTATCATTTTTCATCAGCACATATCCTAATACCTTCTTAGAATAATCAATATACACCAAAAAGAGTTCTCCACTTGTGGGTAGTGTGAGCACGGGTGCAATGATAAGCCTCTTTTTCAACTCCTTGAAGCTTTCTTCGCATTCATCACTCCATGAAAACTTTACTCCCTTCCTAGTTATCTTGGTAAGAGGGTTGGAAAATTGTGATAAATTTATCATGAATTTTCGATAATATCCAGCTAACCCCAAGAATCTATGGATATCTGTTACCGATGTTGTCCTCGACTATCCCTCTATTGCAGTTGTCTTGGAGGGATCCACTGATATCCCATTACTTGTTATAATATGACCCATGAATGAGACCTCCATCAACTAGAACTCACACTTACTATACTTTTCATAGAGCTTCTCCTTTCACAAGGTCTCTAGTACAGTGTGTGGATGCTCCTCAGGCTCCTCCTTGGTTTTGGATTATATTATAATATCATCAATAATGACTACCAAAAATTTGTTGAGGTAATCTCTAAAGACACTATTCATAAAGTCCATGAATATTTCTGGAGCATTGGTGAGTCCGAAAGGCATTACTATGAATTCATAGTGCCCATACCTTGTACAAAAAGCAGTCTTGGGTATATCATACTTCTTCACCCTTACTGGATAATATCTCGACTGCAATTCAACCTTGGAGAAGTATTTTGCTCCACACAGATGATCGAACAAGTCATAAATCTGTGGCAGAAGATACTTGTTCTTTATCGTGAATTTGTTAAGCTCAATACAATTAATGAAAAGGAGCATTGACCCATCCTTCTTCTTGATGAAGAGGACTGGTGCACCCCATGGTGAAGCACTTGGGCATATAAACCCTCTATCCATATTCTCCTGTAGTTGTTTCTTTAGCTCTTCAAGCTCCACAACAGCCATTCTATATGAAGTCTTGGATATTGTTAATTCCCCAAGTATAAGTTCAATTGAGAACTCAACATCACTTATAGGAGGAAGACCAGGTAATTCCTCGAGAAACACTTCAGGGAATTCCATCACAATAGGAATGTCATCAATGATGGTTTCTTCCTTGGACTCAATAATCTGAGCCAGATACGTGTGCTCATAGGGTAGTAATATCCATGCTTGAGATGATGGAGATAAAGAAGATTCATCCTCCTCCTTTCACATGTATATAATTGGGGGTCGATTCTCCACATGGAGAGTGATTTCCCTCTCATGGAAATTTATGATGGCTCTATATAAGGAAATCCAATACAAGCTGAGAATTGCATCAAATTACACTAGATGGAGTATAAAGAGGTTCACCGAAAAGTTCAATCCACGGATAATGACAGGGGAGGAGTTATATTCATGGGATGCAATGATTGACCCATTTTCGTACTCACTGAAATCTTTAATTCCATGATTTGTGGTGTTGTTGGGATTGTTCTACTAAAATTTCAGGATATAAAAGAATGCGTAGAAAATAAATCCAAAAGTATGTTCGATATTCTAGAATGAGTTACTATCGTACCTGTCACCACTTCGTTTTCGGGGTTCAATTTGGCGGTAGTGATGGAAAAAGCTCGCCCTTTCTTCCTTGGAGGTTATTGGTTGCCTCCGAAAACCCTTGGCATAGGGCACTAATTTCCAAGGTTCCCTTGTTCTTTGTAGTTGTAGCAATGAACAACGCGTTGAGAGTCGAACGGAGCGTTCCTCTCCTCTATCACAATAGCGGGTTTTATTTCTGACATTTAATGGATAGGTTCCCTTCTCTTCCACAACTAAAGCATTTCCTCATCCCCTTCAGGAAATTTCTAGGGTGTTTCTTTCCGCACCTTTGGCCAGTGGGGTGTTGGATCTTCTTATCCCCCGTTGTATTTATCCATCGGTCCGCCGGAATTGAAGTCCACCTTACTCTTCTTATCCCCATGGTACCTTTGAGATTCTCTGATCTCCATTTCAACCATGAGGGCACATCAGATAATTTCCTCATAACTGTCGAAGTCACGGATCACCAGTTCTTTCCACAGGATAGGCTTCAGCCCACCAATGAAGTAGTCAACCATGCATTTGGGGGTAACGACAAAGATGAAGGTGTATCGTACAAGCCTTGTGAGATTTTCCTCGTACGCTCCGACGGATTCGTCGTCTTTTTTCTTGAGGGAATGGAAGTCCCTTTCCATCTTAAGCCGGAGGGTGCATGGAAAATACTTATCAGAAAACATATTTCTGAAATCCTTTCATTCCAACGCCTCGATCTCCTCCTCAGACTTCGTATTTTTGATCAATGTCCACTATTGATCGACTTCACCCTCAATATGATAAGCATCCAAAAGAAGCTTCTCTTGTTCAGAACATTAAAGGATGGAGAAGATCGTTTCAATGTTGTTGATCCATTTTTCGACAATTGAGGGATGAGACGATCCATTAAAATTAAGAGGCCTTTATCTCATGAAGATATTGATAGAGAATTTATTTTATTAGGGGGGGGGTTGAATGTTCCTCTTGACCCATGTTTCTGTTCAAATCTTCAGTTAACTGAGAGAGAAGAGTGAAAAAGTTTTCGATTCCTGCTCCAATTGGATTAGGCATCTCATTAGTATAGTCATCACATTGATCTTCACATCGGTTGTCAGCCTAAGTCCTCCTATTACCAGACATTGGCTAGAATAAAAGGAATTATAGAGGTAACACATAAAGGGTAATCCAAATATAAAAACTAATGACTTATAAATAACTTTTATTTCCTTAACTTATGAATCTATTGGCTTCAATCTATGTTATCCATGATCTAATTTCTAACATATATTCTTTGGGATTTTTTTTAATTCCATTAATAATGGTTCATACTAAGATTTTGAATTTACCTTGGCATATCCCCCAATAGTGTCATAACCAAGATTGTATCAAGGCCTGTTGTCATGCACCAATTCCCATTCGAGTCTAGCTCAAAGCGGTGTTTTCAGGTTTTACCCCTAGGATACATCTATGCCAGAGTCGCCTCTACCTGCTCATATCCAGACAGGGATGTATTTTCTTGATAAACCACTTACTCAATACTCACCAAAACATAGATATTTTCTTATTAGTCTTGTCTATAAGGCTTCCCTTGGGGTTTCTAATCCTAATCCCAAAAATAACTAAACCTATCCTTTGATACCAACAATAACAGCGCTGATCTTTTATTACAAACTTAAACATGATTTACTACATAAAATTCACTTGATACAACATAGAAGATCGATAGGTATAGTGTCTTTGGGGATTAAATATCATTTCATAACAACTTAAAACATGAAATACAACATCTTTATTGAAAACTTCCTTTACATGACCACTACATTCCCTTGTACTTAGCAATGCATGGGATAACCTAAGGACATACATAAAAAAAAGGTGAGCTATAAAGCCCAATAAGGGAATAAACATGGAATAACATGAGGAATACAATAAATGTTATAAAATAGGCATATAAATATAGCACAAGAGAAGAATAAACATAAATTCATGATAAAGAATGATAATCATTACATGGAAATGTGGCAACAACTCTTAACATGGAATTAGCATGAGCCAAGGCTCATTGATCATAGAGCATGAGTAAACCCTCATTGCACATGAATCATGAGTAAACCCTCGTTGCACTTGAATTAGTATGAGTCAACACACATTTCACAAAACTTATCATGATTAAATACTTTACCCAATGCATTGGAGCACTATCAGGGCACACCCTTCTTAAACATTTTATTTCATGCATAAGTATGCCACATGGATCATTAAACATGGATTCATTAAACATCATTATTTATTCCACGATAAAGGAATGAGGAATTAATACATGAAACTATATAATAAATAAGTAAATGTGAATAAATGTGAATACCATTGATATAGAAGTGGGCATGGTATTCACTACAAAATGACTTTGGCTTGGAAAAACGCGGTGCAATTTCGGCAGCATAACGGCGTGACATAAGAATTCATAAAAAAGGTTGATGAGAGAGAAATGGGTGTCTCATCATATGTACATGAAATGGAAAGTAAGGGGGTAATATATATACATGTCCAACAATTGTAATGGAATTTATATTCATGATACAAAATAATTTCTTGAATGTAAATGAGGAGAGAGAAATTCCTTTAGGAATTTCAGCATAGTAACGGGTGTACATGAAAGGCATCTAATAAGAGATAAAGGGAACTAAAATAATTGAAACATAAATATTCCAGTATGGGGGAGGTTTGAAAACATTCCCCAAAATTTATAATTTAAATTAAAAGGGCATAACAACTTAAAGAATATTGGACAAAAATGAGAAAGGAAGAAAAAATCCTTATTTGGAAGTGTGCTTCCAAAGGCGTGAGAGAGGCTTGAGAGAGGCTTCATGGGATATTTGGGAGCCTTGTGAGGATTCTAAAGATAGGAGGTAAGAGTTTGGATGATCTCCAAATGATTTGAGTGAGGAGGAAGTGGGAGATTGGGTGGGTTTATATAGGAAATGAGAGAGAATTGTTTATTATTTAGGTTTGGGACACCTCACATTAAACTATTCAAAACCACAAACCAGCCCATGGTTTTTGCCCACGGTTTTTTCCAAAGGGAAGTGGAAAAAAATATTTTATAATTCCAAAGTCTGAACTTCTTAAAATAATAGGGTTTCTTATGTGGAGGTGAGTCACACACTCAAGGAAAACAATTTAAAAAGACAAGATGTTTTATAAGTCATGGAGGGTCCACTAAGGCACCATAAAATTAATAAAAAAAATATAAAATAACATTATTTTTAGGATAAAACATATATTGGCAGAAAATATCATTTATAGTATTTTATTACATCGCTATTGTGTCATTATGATATCATAAAATACATTATATATTTAAACGGTATTTAATTTTTACCCAAAAAATTGACTGTCTCAGAAAATTATTAAAATTTCACCATTGGGTAATTTTGACATCCTGATTCCAAATATAATATTCATTTTATGTAATTAATTTTCTAAATATGTGAATTTTAACTTTTAAAATAAAACCAACATTTATCGAAAATTCATGGGTTTTGACAAAAATGGCTTTCAAACCTTAATAAAAAATTACAATTGCATTCATAAAATTATACGATAATTTATATTTAATAAAAAGAAATATAATAATAATAATAATATTTTATTAAAATAATATTTAATTTAAAAATTCCATTAATTCATAAAATAGATTTCTATATTTAATATTAACTAAATATACTATTCGCGCTTTTAAAAAGAATTTACAAGGTAGGAATAACAAAATGAAAGTAAATTATTTATTATATAAAAAAATAATATACATAATAATAGTGCTAGGGATTTGTTACATTAACCCTTAAAACAATATCATAAGACCTAAGGATAAGGTGTGCGATGGTCACTGACTCTTGGGGTGGCTCGGATAACATTTCTTGTGTGGTGATCTCTATCAACTTCCACTTCTCCAATAGACAGTTCCATTCGAGCTTAACCTGTTGAAGCTTGGCTTGGTATTGGTCAAGAATGAAGCCCAATGATGCTACCTCTTTTCTGAGCTTCAAAAAATGTGTTTCGTATGGAGGAATTCTACTAGATGAGGCCATCTCTTCCTTTGTCTAAGTATATTCGATTGTTAAAGCCCTATATTTATACTAATCATGTGATCACCGTTCGACGAATATATTAGAAACAGTCACAATTAAAAAATGTAAAACCAATGAAGTGAATATGTTATACATAACAATGTTACACAATAATAAAATTAAAAAAAACAAGAGGAATTTCCATTAATGAATGTTGGGTCATTACAAATAACCCATATTGAGGGGTGTTAATCATAAAGAATCTATTCTTTAAAATCCGTATGTATGACCATACGAACTCAAAACAAAAATACTAATCCTTAATTAAACATCCATCTCTCAATGGTCTCCCTAGTTTTTACCTCAAAGAAATACATTTAAAATCGGATGTATGTGCCTCTTTAAACTTCTCAACAATTTCATGAACAAATGAAACTGGGAAAAAATTGTAACACTACCTTAGTATTCAGAATCCATGTGCATGTTAGCTATCACTAATATCAGCTACAATTTATCTTAAGCCTCATTTTCCAATAGACTATAAGTCTCTCTAGTTAATCCATCTACCATAGAATTTCCTTTTCCTGGTGTATACATCAAGTCAAAGTCAATCATTTGGAGATACTCCATCCATCTTATTTCATTGAAATTCAAATCTCGTTGTATGAAAATATGTTTCAATCTGTTTTGATCCTTTAACTTCATAAATTTATCACCATAAAGGTAATGATACTAGGAATTCAAATCATTGAATACAGTAGCTAATTCCAAATTATGTGTTGGGTAGTTCTTCTCTTTAAACCATAACTGTTGTGATCCATAATCAACAATATGATCTACCTGTATGAGAATACACCCAAACCCTAATCACGAAGCATCACCATACACCAAATATCCTTGTCCTGATTCTAGTAATATCAATATCATTACTAATGTAATGAACACTTTGATCTGTTGGAATGATTTATGAAATTACTCATTCCATTGTAATGGAATACCTTTCCTTTTAAATGACTTCATTAGTGAATATAGTAATGAAAATTCATGAACAAAATGTTAGTAATAATGAGCTTTGCCAAAGAAAAAATATATCAAAAATACATTCTTTGGTGGTTTCCAAGAGATCACAAACTCTATCTTTTATGGATCTATAGAAACACCTTCCTTAGATATAACATGTCCAAGGAAATGAACCTATTGTATCCAAAACCACTCTTTTAATGTTTGGAATATAGATAACAATCCCACAAGATACTCAACACCATAGACAAGTGTTGTTTATGCTCAAAATCTATATTAGAATACATCAGTATGTCATCCATGAACACTACATCAAAATAATCAAGATAACTTTGAAATATCCTATTCATAAATTCCATAGATATATCTAGAGAAATTTTAAGACAAATATTCCTAACCACATACCTGTAATGTTCATATATACACCTGAAATCTGTCTGTGGAATATCCTCCTTCCAAACCCATAGTAGGTGATGTCCTGAGTACAACTCAATTTTATATTACCAATGGTATCCCCTAAAGAATATCAATTCATAGATTAGGATACTGATTCTTTATCATAACTTGATTACGATTAGGATAATCTGCACATAATTGAAGAGTTTCATCTTCCTTTTTCACAATCAAAACCAGTGCTTCCCATGGAGACATACTAAGAAGAATGAACCATTTTCTTTCCAACTTTTCCAACTATAATTTCATTTCCCTTATATCTGTTGGTGTCATTTGATAATATGGAAGTGAGATAGGACTAGTCCATATTAATAGACCAATCATAAACTTAATTTCTATTATGGTGGGAAACCCTATTAAATTATATGGAAAAACATCAGTAAACAAATAAAAAATTATTGGGAATAATCTATTCATAAACTCATCCAATGATTCCTAATTCAGTTATTCCAACAGGAACAAGATAGTTACTGCCACCGGTTCCAATATTCATGTTTCACCTTCCTCTACAGTATGGTCTCCTCTAAAAATATTCCTAATGTTGTCACGAGTAGTGAAACTAACCCTTCAAGTATAACAGTTGATGTGATATTTGAACATTGTCAACCAATACGTACCCAATATTATTTAATAGACATCCATATGAATCATAGATAAATCCCCACTCAATTCATCAACATCAATTACTATATATAATACTTTTCACATAACGTCTCTTCATTCTCTTTGTCCAAGTGGAGTTTGATGTTTCACAACAGAATGAATTATTCCAAAATGTAAACCCATATGATCAATAGAATGAGACGAAATAAATGAGTGGGATTCATCCATGTCAATAAAATATTTTATAAGGGTATAATTAAAATAATCATACCTCCCACTATCGAAGTTCCAGATTAATCATCCATGATCACTTTATCTGCTCTATACAATTTATTACTCGCTACAATTTATTCTTTATTACCCTATTGATAGTTCACAAGTTAAGGAGCCATCGTACTACTAGAATCACTATTTATATCTCGGTTTCTCTGATGATAATTATTCTTCTACACTCTTCCTATCAAAGCATATCAAGTCTATGTAACATGAGATGTGTCCCAAACACATGAACTTGTAGAACTAAAATAGTAGCACTAAAGATGTCCCATCTGGTTGTAATTGTGACATGATAGGGGTGGTTTTGTACAACCTCTCTTTATGTGACCAAAACAACCATAATGAAAACATCCCAACTTACTCTTTAGTTTTGGCAGAAGATTCAATGACATAAATATCTTATTCTTATCCTTTCCTCTAACTAGGAAATAGGTATCACTCTTCCACTTATTCCTATAATTAGAGCTTAGGATCATTAGGGTAGATTATATGGATATAATTATAAGAGGGGTGATTTGTAGTTTGTAAAGTTAAAACTAAAAAAACACAATACCTCTTAATGTAATATTATGGGAATCAGACTTAATCTGATTATCTGAGTGAAATTATGACCATCACAATTGATATGATTATATCAATCTATATTATTATCATATTCAGAGTTATACAGATAAAAAATAGAATAAAAAGATAGTTATGAATTCTAAATTTATATTACATGAAAAATGGAATAGACAACTGTAAAAACAAGAAATAGAATAGATTGTATTAGTAATACTGAATTACAAGCTAGATTTAAAATATTTAACTCTTTTAACCATAAGAGTAAGGTAGTAAATAACATTAACTAAAGGTATTCATATTTTTATACTTACTATAATGTCTGTCTTTACATATTAGGAAAGACCTTGATATAAGGATCAAAATAATCTATGACTTCATATCCCCATAATCCCTCGATACGATGATCAGAATTTTTCTGTTTATCCTTGATATCCCTCGATTCAAAGAATTATATTAAATATACTATTATACCTAAAATCCCTAGATAGTAATAATGATCAAACACGATTACAAAAATAAAATTCATTCTAAAGAAAAAAACCCTAACAAGTATTTCATACAACTACAACTCTCTAATGTATTACAAAAACCTTAATACAATATGTTCACACTGAGAAAACATTGGATTGATTGAGTTGTGAATGTGATTAGATACCAACTCTTCAAAAGATGGAATATTTATAGAGGAAGATCCAACAGTCATATTTCTGAGTTTGTTGAAACAACCTTAGATAACTAGCTCTTTGACAGCTCATAATGTTTGGGAATTACTAAATTTCCAACATCATTTTATTTTAGCAACATTAAAATTATATATAGTATTACTTACTATAGAAATAAGTCTTAAATATTCCGATTATAAATATAGGATACTCTGATGTACTTCCTTTTCATTTTTCAATATGATATTTCCTATGAGGATTATTTCGATTATAATGATACAAAAATCAGTCTGATGGTCATGAATTTTGTCAATACGATAGAAAGGAAAAAGTTTATAATCCTTGTTCGATAAAGGGTAAGTTTTATTAATCAAACAAATCCAAAATCAAATGATCATAATGAAGAAGGGTAGTTTTATATTCATAATACATTAGAAATTTTTTATGTATAGTAAAAGGTAATGTTTTTTAGAAAACATACTAAAACACATGAGACATACGAAGTTAGGAAGAAATTTTTTTAGAGTTTGTTATTTCCAAAAATAAAGTAACGGAAAATTAAGAAGTAATACATCTTAGTCAACAGAGAATTTCTACAATTTCCAATAGGTATCAACACAATTCCTCTAATTGTATTTCTTGAAATATCCCTTTATTACAAAATTACTCTAGTTAACATCTCTGTATAATATGTTATAAAAATCAAGTTAATATTTTATTTAATCTCTAGCCTTAACCCCGATTCTATAATGTGTGCATTAAAGTCAAAACATGTAGCAACTTTGGGTGTAAAGCAGGCCAAATTCCTGAATTTTTTAACATTATCAGTCACTTTTAGGTTATCTAGTTTGAATCTTAAAATGTATGTTGGTCTAAAAATTTTAAACAAGTGAGGATAGAATAGTTTGTTAAATATTTATTCAAAATCTTCCCACGCAATGCCTTGGTCAAATTTGTCCAAAAATTCTAAATCCCACCACTGGTATTCAAGATCTTGTAGCATGTATCTTTCCAAATTAAGTTTCATCTCAACTAGTATGCCTACGAAATTTAATATTTTATTCCTAATATTCATCAAAACCACTATTTTTTCGGTTTTTCAATCACCCCAAAATATGGGTGGATTCTACTTTTAGAACATAACATAATGACCCACTCTCCTTGGTTTATCCCTTTTGTTTCCACTATCCACGAGCTTAAAAACCTGAACAATACTCTGAACCAGCTATTAGTTCACCTATGTAATAGGTGTAATCACATTATCACCGGCCTCTACTGGTTGTTTATACAAAGCCTATATAGTTCCACTCACTATAACCAAAACAAAATTCCATTTAGTCTCACTATCTAGAAACTAAAGTCTTACCAATTTCAAATTTACCACATCAAACAGATCACAACCTGTATTTCCAAAATTATCAAATTTTTCTCCTTTAAACAATTTTTTAAGATCCCACAAAAATCTTTGAAAATAAAATCATTTTGACAAATTTTAAAAAATATACACTTTTTTACCAAATCATTAATCATTACTCAAAATTAATTATGTGAACCTAGTGGCAAGTTATTTTTATCAATTTATTATATGATATTCTCAACAGCTAAACCCGTGATGATGAGGTGACCACTCCTAGATGTTTCTAAAAATACTCATGTACCAAAATCCTTGGTAACATGAAGTTCAACATAAATAGGTTAGCTATGACTTTTTATTCTCTACATTTCATGTTTTGATGATCCAACTCCTTTATACCATCTCATATTAAGGACTAGTCAATGATTATTTTCTAACTATAAGATTGAAAAACCAATACTATTAATCCAAAATAGATATTTGGACCAACAAAGACTATTACCATTTGTAACATCTCCCCCATCCTCATTTTCTTGCAAATGTTGTGGGAAATTACAAGGCCTTATTTGACATCCCCAATACACCAAAGGCTGAAATAGATGCCATGGGATTCATAAACAGTTGAGGGATGATTCCCCCTTTTTAAAATAAAAAATAAAACCAAGATAAAAATAACCAAAAAACCATTATATGATGCATGATAATAATGTAATACAACTCAAAAATTAATTAAATCACTAACAATAATATCAGACTAAAACCATGAGCCATATCATAGTATAAAAAGGAAACCAAAACCAACAGCTCAAATAAAATAAAGACACTAACGACAATATCAAATGAGTTCCAAGATATAACTCCACATTCCATTCCCAAATTATAATTATGAATCACTAATGAAATTAGATACCTTTCCTTTACCTATGTCTCGATATATAAAAGCTACAAATTCACAAAAGTGACCAAGGAAGGGGTGATTATAAAACACACTGTGATTTCCCCGATGAATTTCCAAAATCTCACCACTAGGATAGAAGAATTTGTAAAATTTATATAAAATAGTTTTAAAAAATTTAAATATGTTTCTAACAAAGCCCAAAAATTTATAATCAAAACAATTTTCCATGGAAATAAACCAAACAACTCTTTAAAACCATTTCTCAAATCTATTTGAAATAACCCATTCCATTCCACACGTCTTCAAATGTATTCCCATGTGATATTTCAATACTCAGGAGTAGACTCTCATCAATCTACCACATCATCACAAGGTATCCATACACCAAGTGCCCCAATGGAACATTCCCCTTTCACAAGGTCACGTCAATGAAAGTGAACAAACAGAAACCATTTATACCAAATACCATACCAAACCAAATGTGACAAAAAAATAAATAAAATAATTCTTTTATTGAAAAATTTTTCATAATCCTTTTCCATGAATCAAAAAACTGTATTTTAGAATCACCATTTTAAAATCTTGTGAAAAATCACTTTTCAAAAAACAACCAATTTCTACAATTCCACAAACCATCACTAAATTGGTTTTCCAACAATCTTTGCAAATAAATTTCAAAATTTAATTAAATAAATTAATTCAATTTAAAATCAGTCATTCATGATATAACTAAAAGTATTCAATATTTACTCCACCTACCTCTCAAATATAGGAGAAAATGAAGAATGATACAAAACATCAAAAACATAACATGAAACTCCAAGAAACATCTTTAAATCTTTTTCCCATTACAAAAAGAAACCATACCTCATCATTATTGTCAACACACAACATTAATATATCCCCAAAATATTTGATTCATGCATCTAAGTGATAAAAAAAGAATAAATCTATGGGAAACCACCATGAATGAGAACTTACTCAGGAATTTGGGCCTCCAACACACTTAGATTCATCAATGGATTTCTCCAAGATCAAGTGGAATGGTCTCTCCATCCTTTAGAAGGGGTAGAATTTATTTTAGGGTCATATTAGGGGAAACTTATTTATTAAGGGGGTAAAAAAAAGTTAGATCTAAAAAATCTAGATCTTTTTTTAATGGTGCGTGGTTTGGGCACACAGTTAGGTAAACCGTGTGTTAGACACTACCTCGAAACACCCCTCGTACGGTTAAAAGAAATATATTTCAAAAGTGATAAACCCCTATTTCTAACATTACACTACTTCTCCTAGGTGGATTTATGATTTTTCCAAACTATACTCCTACCCAATTCATACTATTTTGTGGTACGGTTTCCTATAAGGTGTTTCACAGTTTATAAAAATCGTGATAGAACTACACACATCCAAAAAAACCCAAAAACATTCCAAAACACCTCTAAAACTCCCTAAACATAACCCAATCAATTTATATACATAAAATACATATATAAATGGTGATTACATAAAAATTTGGGTATTAAAATCCTAATTTCTTCCAAAAAATGATGAACACGAACCGAATAAAAGTTTGGATATGAATACTATTAAACTGTGATTTCATTCATCTAGAAGAAATAAGAAGAATAAAAAGATGAATATGGTAATAATGAAATTATGTATCCTCAATAATGTGAATATAAATCATTCGTTATGAATATTTTAATATAATATTTTAATAATAATTTATTTTAAATAAGAAGATACAGGTATGAAATCATTTAAATATGTGGAAGATGATGATTAGGAATAGGAAACCACATTATATTGTAAATATGGATATTTTTTTTATGAATAAGTCAAAAGTATTTAGAAACTTTTAGGATTGAATCATAAATCTTCAAAGCTAAAGGTAAAATTAATTCTACTTATATATCATATTTGTATGAAACAAAATGAAAATTGATACTAATAGATAGTGTTTGAAATAGTTCATTATAAAGTTCAACAATAAAATTAGTAATAAAGTGATGTAATAGAATAATTTCCTCGTGAGTTGGACTTCATATGTTATTCAAATAATCGACTTTTTTGTAGAAATATGTAATATATTTATATATTTTTCCTAATGTTTTTGTGATAGGTTTTAATTTATTCTAAATATTGATTGGGATATCTAGATGTGGATAAAAGTTATTTAGCAAAGGAAATCATTATCCTGGATTATACGACGTTGTGGTGACTTTGGGGAATCTATAAATGGGAAGAATGTAGATATGTGTTTAATTTTTGATGGAGTTTTAAACTAAAGTTTCATCTTATGAAAATTGGTCAAAATTACTACATTATGGAGTAGGTCATAGTGACTTCAGTAGAATATTTCATAAAGGTAAACCATTTCATGTGTAAGGGTGTCTTAAGAATTTGATATCCTAAATAAAGGTCATCACTATAGAAAGGATGATTCATGTTGGAAACTCTAAAATTCATATGTTTTATATGGGTCTTTTGGATTTACCTAGCTTAGGTAAGGGTAGATCGAAACTCGTGTTAAGGTAACTCAACTCGCATCAGTGTAGATCTAATCTCGTGTAAGGGTTTATCCTAGTTCACATCCTGGTGAAAAAATGAAGATCACAATGAGACTATTTGATAAATCTCAATACATTGAATTGTAAATTCATCTATGTGAAATGTGATTCCAACCAACAGAATTTTAGTGACTATATCGATCTTTTTTAAAGTGAATATCGAGATTTTATGATAAATTTTAAATGAAATTTTTTCTTGGGGTGGAGTATATTGAGCTAAATTTTTTCCAAGAGATTCACTTTTCTATGTTTTAATGTCAATACATATGGAGTTATGGAAGCCACGATGTTTTAAAACTACACTTTATGAGAATTTATTTGGATTTATCACTCCAACCACTATCTGGATGTTATAGGTAGACTTTTAATAACCCATATTAAGTTCAATGATGATGATTTGTTTGAATATAACCCCAGGGATATATTTAAAGGATGACATATTGAATTTAACTTGAATATAAAATTTTAATTTGTGATTCATATTAATTAAAGGTTGTATAAAGATATACAATGAAAAATTTAGATATAATATATAGAGAGGGAATAAAGAAAATTCATAGGATAAGGAACATTGTGTTACTAGTGTTCAAGGGAGCATATAACATGAGCCTGAAAAAATATCTGAACTTGATAAGAAGTATTGTTATTGAGAATAATTATCTGTTAAGATATTTTTTTGAATAATAATATTGATGTGTGAAATAGAATAGAGAATAAAAAATAAGAATATATAAGAGAGCAACTGTGTGTTCCAAAGAAGAATATTATTGAAAATTTCATAGATGATTAAACTTGATAGGGATGTTGTGATGCTTATATCATTTAATATCATGTATGATGATAAGGAGTTCTCTATATTATCCTTGAATATCTACAAGAATACCATTCTTATGTTGGAATTATTACATATAGAGAAAGTGATACTGATTTGAGTTATTTGGGAAGATCATGAGTTGTTATGATTATCCTTGATATATTCAGTTTATTAAAAGAAGAAATAATGTGCTAAAGAATATCTCCATGATTGGGAATATAAATAATAATTTACCATTTTTCTACATGAATTCAGATATAATATAAAACAATCAACTCTAATTATATCTTGTTTCTTAAACCGAGAAGAGAATTTGATGAAACACATAGGTATTAATTGGAGAATCAATATCTGGAATTTAATATTTAGTTTTCATTTACCAATAATGTATTGAAATTTATTTAATTAAAGTGATAAGTGACCTACATATATATAAACCGATACCTCCACCAAAGTGGTGCATATAGGATATGAACGTGGAGTGTGCATTGGGAAGTAGTGTGGTATCCATAAAATTATAACCATCATAGAATTAGCTAGTGAGAGAGAGGATGAGGCAGTGAGCCTTGGTGAGGAGTGACCGTTCATAAAAATTATATCCACACTGATAGTGAGTTATAGTAGATCCTTGGTAAACCAGCAAAATATTGATTTTATGATTCTTGGAGTATCATTTTATAGATGAACGATGTGTATTTTCTGTTCTCGTGAATTTTACATTCTACACATATGAATGATACTTATTGTTGATGAATTTGATAGAGAGAAGATGATTAAAGGTTGAATACATGTTCCTTGTAACTATGGAACAAGATCATAAAGAATAGATAATGGGGGAAATTTTAAAGAAGTTTAAATCTATTAACATCCTAATTCACCCATTCCCCCTCCTCCAATAAGGTTGTCTTGTGTCCCTACAAGCAGTATTAGAGCCATAGGATCTATTTTGGATTCAACCTGAAATATTCAATTTTTGAGGATTGTTCAAGATGTGGAATCTCTTGTGAAGGCAACAATATTTAGTGGAAATCGTTTTTCAAACAAGAATAAGGAGTTAATATTAAATCTAGAATAAAATGTTGGAATTATCTATGATTTTAAGCTAATTTTTTATAATATAAAATGGAATTGTATATGAGGATAATCAAACAAAATTAGTGATTGATTCATGTGCTATGAAATATTTAAAAGATTCTATGGATGAATATGAATTCATAAATATTGTCCATTTCATGAAATAAACATAAATATGTCTATTATATGAATTATTCTTTGGTAAATAATCTATGTTGAATGAAAACTATATTTATTCTATAAATGATGAATATGAAATAGTTCAATGTATGTATATGAATTCTATTAAAGAGGAATTTCACCAGTCTATAAGTAAGAAGAAAAAAAATAAGAATAAGGTAACCAAGAAATTTTTTATCATCCCAGAGAAAGATATAAATGATTCATTGTACATAATTGAATCTAAAATTATACCAGTAATTTCATGTAAATATAAAGATATAGGTATTAAATAATCTTACTACATTTAATATGATCTTCAAGAAGAGGAAACTAAATCATGTCATAAATATGGATTTTTTTGTAGTAAACAAGAGTAATTTCAAAAATTGAGGAATAATTCATGAAGCATGTAAGATAAAGGTAAAAATAATTTTTATTATATAACACATTTGGAATAGAACACAAAATTTTTTATGGAGGAATAGAATGTTTCAAATGAGATAATTATAAATATAAAAAGAAAATGAAGGAACAAAGTGATTTGATTGAACAACATATTAATGAGTTGGAGTTGAGAATAAAAAAATAAAAAATTCATGAATCTTAAAATTATGACCTAAGAGAGAAATATAAATATCATGTGAAGATATTTCAAGATGAAAAGAAAAATCACTTTTATAATTTTGAATTAATATTAAAGAAGATGAATCTAATGATTGGGAAACTTAAGTAAGATATTCATGTTTTGAAGAAAAATAAAATTATTGATTCTAATAAAATGGATGTGAATGTCAATAGAAAAATCAAATAAAATATTGAATCATTATGAAAGAAGACGTTGGATTTCACATCTTGAAAAGAATAATTTAGAAAGAAAATGTTTATGAAATGTTACTACTATAGAATTTTAGGACACATAGTGGACGTGTGAAAAAATAATATGAAGATGTTAAATTATTGGAAGCATGTTATCACATCATAACCAATGAACTATTTTTAAAAGCATTAATATTTCATTGGTGGATGTTAGATTTTTTCTAAACTTGGTCATATTGTGATAAATATTGGTAATGAAGGGAATAATGATTCCAATATATGATACCCCTATCCTATGAAAAGAAGGATTCCCAAAAAGAAAAATTATAATTGTATTCTACTCAATAATATATTCATAGAATGCGATGATTTTGAAGAAATAATAAAATAAGGGATATCCAAGGTTTCACTCCTTGCTTATCCATAGATACCATCATGAAAAGAAGAAGGGAATGTAGAAAAGAGAAGAAGTTATTATTATATAAGAAATATTTTGAATGCGGGTTTAGAAGAAATATTGAAATGTTTTCTAATATGAGTAGAAGATGAAAAATGATAAATAAAACTAATCAAGTGATAAATATAATTCAAACATATTATTAAATGGATTTGTGTCAAAATCAAAAGACTATTATTTTAAACCATATTTTTTAGAAGGTAATGAAATAATCATGGTGGAAAAATAAGAGAGAAGAGGTTTCTCACATGGTCATGAAGGAAAAGAAATATGTATACCTAAGTTCATTAATCCATTCCACTATAAAGAATGTGAAAAATATTTGTGAAATTATCCATTCTTAGAGGAAGATGTTTGTAAAATAATTCTAACATAGTTCACTTATAAAAGAATATTTCACAATTAAATCACTGGGAATATTACCACATAAGAAATGTCTAAAAAACTAAAGGAGAAGTGTGAGGAAGTATAGTTTTTGGATGAATAATACATTTGGGGATTTATTTAAAGTAAATCCATCAAGACCATTTTTAAATAAGATAGAACAAATGAGTAATCTTTTCATCATGAACCACATTCCACTAACTGGGGATGCTTGGAGGATGCCCTCTTCTTGAGGTGTATATATTTCTCATTGATGCAAGAGTTAGGGAAAGATTCAATCCATGGGGTATATTCATTTTAAATAGAAAGATACAGAGAGAGTGTTTGTTTGTGACTATTATAAGAATAAAAAAATTGTGTTTTTATTAAAAGATGATTTATTTTGATATCAAAATTTAAATACATTTGTACAAGTTGAATAAATAGAAAAAAAAAGAATCAATGTTTTATAATTCATGGTGTTTGAGATATTGGAGGATTAATTTTGTTATATTCAATGATTCATTAAGTGATGAAGAAAATGAAGTGGTGTTAATACCAAACAAGATTTACAAGTGGATTCATATAGTGATATCTAGCCATCACGTTTTTAGAACTAAACTATATCTGATGATGCATGATGGAATGATGAAGTTATGTTAGTACATAGCCTGATTAGAAAATAAATAGAAGTTAGAGATAGATATCAGTTTAATAATTGGTATTAATCCAATTCTATAAATTCAAATCATGGTATTAGTCCTTATCATGATGTTGTAGTCCTAGAAGAGAAATATAAATCAACAGTTATATTATTCAAAGGATAAATTTTGTCTATATTTTTATGAACTCGCTATTTAGTATTATTTGAATGTGTTTTTTGGATACTAACAGGTATTTAAGGATGATATAACTCTACTCATGAAGGGGTTTCCCCTTTATGAAGCTTAGTTCTTTAATTGGCATCATTCTAATTTTGAATGATTCAAGAGGAGTTAGTGGTGGAAATTCATATCTAATTAGCCTCATCTTAAGTGGATAAGTATTTTAAATAGCGTTAGACCATAAACTTGGGAATTTATCACACTCATATGTTTAAATATTTATACACTAATAGTTTTTTGTGATAGTGATTGACATAACATGAGGTTTATTGTTGATTCGTTAATTTTCTCAAGTTTTATGTGTTGAATTAGAACTAGTGAGTAATATAGATTGAAATTATGTAACTAAAAAAGTCTATTATTACAAATGATTAGTTAGAACCTTTTAGGATTAGAGTATTTGTTGAAAACTAATTTACAAGTAATAAAACACTAACTGGAATTCTAATTATAGAAATGAATATATCAGTGAAAATAGGATAGAAGTTTAATGATGGTTAGTTGAGTGTGGTTCAATGATTCTAATAATACTCTTACAAGTGGTATCATAGTATATTTTAATCTAAACATTATGTTATAGTATATTCTCTCTTATTTTTTTAATAATTAATGGTATATCATGATGGTATGTTCTCTTAAAAATATGGGGTAAGAAGAATGAGAATAAAGCTGAATCGCTTTTCATATTATTAACAAAGGGGAGAGAAAATAGATCCATCAAATCCATGTATTACTAGGATCATATATTGAAAGATAAATGGGGGAAATTATCTTTATCTACATTATCCATGGATTTTTATAAAGGCATTGTCCACAAAATCTAAATCGGGATATTGCAACAACCAAGAGTTTGGGTGTTGTATTTATTTACAGTTACTAATTTATTGATAACAGTTAAAGGAAGACAATAAAAGAAGGAATTTTATGGAAGCCTTGGATATTAATTTTTTATTTTATTTATAATTATAAAGAACATTTGATTATTGTGGATTTATATTGATGAACAATGGTCACAAATAGGTTGTGTGAAGTGATAGAGACCGTTCATTGAATATGTATGAAATGTGAGAAAGTGTATTTTTCAGAATTTTCAAATTATTCATAAGTTCATATGTTATTATTACGATGGAATTTTAGTATGGAATATTGAAAAGAATTATATTTTTTTCACTTTTTGTGTGTGAGAGATTTTAATTTATTATAAATATTTAATGGACTATATAAACGTGGAAGAAAGTAATTTAGTGAAGGAAACATTCAAAACATCATAGAATTCATTATGGTGACTCTGGTGAAGCTGTTTTGAATGAATAAATGGCTTGAATGTAGATGTAGTGACTATTTTTCATGTAATTTAAAACTAAATATTCCACTTGGAAAAAATATAGATTTACTACCAGTAATACAAAACGCGCCTTTAATATCGCTAGAATCGTCCTTAATCAGTGCTAAAAATTGCTGACTACCTAAGCATGGCCAACAGTACATGGATTTTATCAATGCTAAAAAGGTGTTTATAAATGGTTGATTTATTAACACTTTTAATATCACTAATAATTCATAATTTTATCAGCACTTTTAAAAGCACTAATAAATGACCCCATTTATCTATGCTTGTATTTAGCGCTGAGAAAAGATTGATTTATCAGTGCTTCTATTTGCACTGATAAAATTACTTTTTATCAATGCATTATAAACAACTAATAAAGGGAATATTTATTAGTGTCTCTAAAAGTGATGATAAATCATACTTTTATCAGTGCACTTATTAATGCTGATAAAGGTGAAAACTACACTATGATGTTACAGAACACTACATCACGAGAAACAGGTTCAGTGTGCAAAATCAACACACTACATCAGTAAAAATAGAAAAGAAATCCAAAATAAGATACAAATAAAAACTTTAAAGAAATAAAATTTCTAATAGAAAAACATGAAAAAGACAACACTATTATAGAGTTTGTAAGTTGTTTTTTTATAAATATTAATGTAAATTTTGAATAAAAAGGTGCAATTGGATTCATATAAGTCACCGTGTGTCTAAATGTGGTTTGATTGATTCCTACACATCAAAAATGACTTATGGATCATTTAACTAAAGTAACAAAACAATTGGAATGTGTTTTCTTGGTTTTGAGTATGTCAGTTGTTTTTTTGATTAAAATTAACTCCAGTTTTGAATAAAAAGATGCACTAGGAGTCATACCTGTCACACGATTCATTGGATCGAGGTGAGGCTGAACCCTACATGTTACAAGTGATATATGGATCATTTTCATAATGTACCAAATCATTCCTAATGTGTTTGTTGGTTTTGAATATGCCACATTTGTTTTTTAATAAAATGTCATTTTAAACTAGAAACACGCACTTTAATCCATACAGGTGGAATCATCTATCATTTTGACATGAGAATGTTTCATACATGTCAAAAATTAATTATGATTCATTTTAAAAATTTAAAAATACAATATAAGTGTGTTATATTGGTTTTCAGCGAGTGACACTATTTTTATTAAAATGTCAATTTTAAACTGATAAGAGACACTTGGAGTCATACCGGTCACATCATGTGTTGGATTGAGGTTCGGCTAATAACTATACATCAAAAAATGTATGGATCATTATTATAAGGTATGAAATAAGTCCAATTGTTTTTTCTTAGTTTTGAGTATGTCACATACGTTTTTTAGTAAAATTTCATTTTAAATTGGAAAGACGCACAATGAATCTTATCCATAGTGAAAAGTGTTTTGTGAACTTTTAAACAATTGTTCTGAAACATAATTATTATATGATCCTTATAATACTTCATTTACCCACAATTTTATTGTTTTCAAGCCATCTATTCTTATCCTACTTCTCCTTGGTCTCCACAGCGGTCTTCACCTCTTCCTCCTCCCACACATCGGTCTTCAACTCCAAATCTTCCTCCACCTTCAACTCCAACTATTCCTTTTCCTCCTCCTCCTCCACTTTCACCTTCAACTCCACCTCCGTGATTTACCAAAAATTATATTGTTTTCAAAATCAACACTTCAAAACAAACTAATTTCCTCCATTAGTCCTCTCATAGATAGAGAGATCAAAAAATAATATATAATCATTCTAACACTAATGATTCATTTCCCAAATGTCTTTCAAAGGTCATAACTCGTACTAGATCAAAAACATATCAGGTAATCACCAAAAATTGTTGTCAACATACATTTTGACAAATATTATGCTTTCAACTCATCTATAAACCAATTATTTTCTTCATTTGAGTAATTCTATTGTCGAAATTCTTGATAGTATCAAGAAAAAATATAGAAAAAATGATTATGAAATATATTTAATGAAACTCTAATTACCTTAGTAGATTACAAGTTGGGGATGCAGGTCTTATCATGATTTCTGATTTCCCTCATAAATTTGAAAACATAATATCCATAATTGATATCATTATCTTATTTTAGACACTCTATAAAAAATTTCCAAAATAAATAATTTTTTTTGAAATGTTTCGATAGTTAATTATTTCTATTTGATTCTAGTTTTAGTAATCCACATGCTTTAGCTTTTTAGACACTGACTTCATTCCATGATATATCCTGTATTGAGCGACCAACCTATCATATAAAAATTACCATTAAAACACATAATTAACATATAATTCATGTTTTAACTATAAAAGGTTGATTTTAGTGTATTACATATTCACAATACACATCATGTGTGGATGGATGATTATAAATCCATGCGTTGAATCCAAATAAAAAATATTCACGGTCTCTATGTTGACTACTATCATCATACATTGTTGGATAAAAAAATATTCATTTAATTAATAAATAAAAAATATTCTTTATTTTATTAGATTGTATAGTATTACCTTTTCATTATTGGTATAAAAAATATCCAATCGTATGATACTTTTTTATTAAACTCTTAGTGTAACTCGTCTTTTTTTTTCATCTCTATTTTTTCCTTATCTAAAGTAATTTTTGGCATAGAAATGATACAAGGATTAATTAATCCAAATCATGCTTCACACGATCATATCTATATATAGTTGTAATATAGGCACATGTACAAAATATGAATAGTTATTAACTTTAATAAACATATTTAGCTCAATATTTGGACAGACGTATTATGAAAATGTTCCTTATATAAGTATTCACAACTGATATGCCCAACCATTCATGCTTGAGAATCTCATTTAGAGTCCTGATACCGATTACATCTGTGAAGGATTATCCATATATGTTTTATTCATATTTAATGTAAGTCATAGTTTTATCTTTAAATGTGGTCTATGTATGATGTTGTACTAATAATAAATATTTATCTAGAACCGGCGAGGTGAATGTAATCTCAGAATGAACCTGAAATGATTTCTCATTGCAAATATTTCAGAAATAATTCAATGTTTCCTGATTTATAATGTGTACATAAGTAAGTGGTGGTTGGGGATAATTTTACCCTATGTATCCCAAAGATGAAGCTTCCTTAGAATATTCTATAAGCCTGTATGGGCTTTTCCAGTTTCCATTAAGACAATTTTTTTATAGAAATCTTCTAAAATAAAAGAAGTCTACAAGGAATAATGAAAACTAAATCAATGATTCATTATATAATTTTTCAGTAAAATAGATAAAGTATATTGTAACATCACCATTATATCATTCCAATGGATTTTTTTCATTACAGGTTGGACGTGGTGCCATGAGTCAGTAACAATCATCACATTCATCTTTGTTGTGAGCCTAAGATAACTAATGAATTTTGACTTTTTGGGATTAATAGGTTGGACACGTTTATTCCAACCAACCACAAATTTTACACAATGACATCTATCCTTGATAATTTTATTCTAAACTATGACGCTTACATGTTCTTGTTTTTCATTTTTTTCATGAACATGTTATTGATCCTCTAATAATTCTGCAATTTCCTTATCAACGGTCTATTCATTCTTGAGATTGTAAATATCATCATGTTCATAATACATTGACTACATGAGTATTCAAACATTTAATTTTTCCTGAATAACAACAATGTAATACACTTCATGCATAAAGTTCCACAATTTCATCCATCTAGCATTGAAAATTGTTACTATCTTGATCAAAGATATAATACTCTAATACTAAAGTAAAACTGACATTCAATACCTTTATTTAATCTATCCTTAGACGCTTGATTGCCTTTCATATCTTGATAATGGTAGTAAGGATAGTTTGAAAGAGGGAGTCCAATTCATCATCAAGAGTTGGAAGACAATAAAACATCAAAGGAATAAAGTTCCCTCAGAACCTAAACTAATTGAATTACTCAAAAAGTCTCCTCAATTAAAGAGGAATTGGATTACACCCACTCTAATGGTCTTGAATTAATTACTCTAACCCAAAATACATTGGAAATCACTTTTTTCTACTCAAGGATTCCACACCATCCAATTTTGGATATTTTTTTATCCACCATAAGATCCCTCCAATAATATGCATCCCTTTAAAGGGTGATTTTTTCAAATTATGCTCATTATTTGTCTATAATTTGTTTTACTCTTAAAATTTAAATGAATCTATTCCATTAAATCCTAAATCTATTATTATGATATATTAAATAGAATCTTAGAGGATCCATAGATACTTCCTGTTATTGAAAATTACACCACATAGCTTTATGTAGATCTAAAATTACCTCTAAGAAATCCCTACATTATGACTAATAATGATATTATCTATTGAAAAATGTAATGTTGGAGAAATTAATTACCACAAATCAATCATATTCTATGATGAAACTTTAATCATATGTCATTACTGCTCTTTCCAATTATGATAGGAGAAGTTGTACTTCTTTTATCATATTTAACAATTGATCTGATATTGTATTTTCTATTTGATCCTCTATTTTCACACTAATGATAGATAGAGTCATATTTTATGATATCATAAATTGTATGATAAAATGTAGTTAAAATCCTTAGATTTTATATATGTCATACCAGATGATATATAATAGCTATATGCTATGTCTAAAATAATAAATACTTTATATCATAATATATGATATTGAAATAATACAATATGAAATTTATTTCTTCGAAAAACTAATAGATTAATACATTATGTCCTTAAAGAGCAAGTCACTAATACCACTTATGAGTTTTAGGGTATCGTCTTATGATCATTGAACGAGTGCAAGCTCTTGAACCTAGTGATAAATAGTGATCAAAGGCAAAGAGACGTTTTTCTATGGAATGCAACAAAAGATTAATTATAATATGGGGATCATATCTCCATTTTTTTCATTTTGGACATGGATAAAAAACTACATGACTTATAGTACATAATGATCCAAACCATAAAAAGTATATTTTAATCAATTTTTTCTCTCTCTATGGTTATTCACCATGTTAGATAGATTTTAAAAAACAAATTCATCCTATAAATTAATTATCTTTCTATTTTGATTAGTAAATCTATTAATAAATCACATTTCATAATTTTCATTATCAACTATCCAACCATGGATAACTCACTTAATTTTGGTAAATACACTCTTTATATTTTGTTGTGTATTTCTAAGTCTATTTACCCAATGATTTCCCAACTCTATCCAATAAAGGAATTTTTTTAAAAAATTGGGCATAATTTTCCCACCAAATAAAATACCCACAAATCTTTATAACCCGTGGTTATAGTTTAATAATAATCTTGAATTAATTAAAAAAATTCAAAACATGCATCACTAAAATAATTTCTAGAACATGGAAAATTAATTAAATATTTTTTTAATTCAATAAAAACTATTTATCAAAATTAGAACTCTAAATAAACAATTTCATGGTTTAACAATTTACGTGAATAACCAAAATCCAAAAAACATTATTTAATAATTTTTACACTTACCTTGGTCCCTATATGTTTACCACCCATAAATGAGGGCCACAAGTTTGTAACACCCCAAGCTTTCACGGTACACTTCTCTTTCAATAATACAGTAGCATGTGTTGTACGCAACTTCAAGTTCTAACACACACACACCACAACCAATCAAAGTATCCATTATAAATAGTAGTACCCACTTTTTGAAATTTTTTAAATTTTATCTTTAAAAATGGATTTCATTTTTGGATTCGGAATATCGAAATTATCCTAGGGTGAAATTTTGGTATTTTTCCGAAAACTTTCAATTTTTGATGAATAGTGAAAAAACACTGAGTTATAGTTTAAAACCGAATTTTTATTTAAATAATTATTTATTTTATTTAAATTTTTTTAAGGTCAAAATAGATACATAATACCTATATAAGTTCAATGTAATTAATTGGAGTTAGTTTAGAATAATTTTGGATATATAAAAATTTTATTGAACTTTTCACCGTCTTTTACCCACCTCCTAGGAGAATTAGGAAATTCACATAAAACTTAATTTTACCGCTTCTGTGAGTAGAATTTAGAAAATCCGAGAGACACGGTTAATATCATGGAGTAAAATGTGGTTCAATGAGATGAGAATAATTTTTGGTGAACAGTAACTTTTTACTTTTATTTACCACGGTTAAAAGTAAATTGGGTAATTAAGGGTAAAAATGATATTAATATTACCCTAAAACATGTCCTAATTATATTTTACAAGTGTATCTCGACCAAAAACAACCTTAGGAATAAAATATTATCCTTTAGGTCCACTTGGATTAGATTAGGACATTTATTATTATTTAATTCAAAGAAGAGTTAAAATCAATGTTTATTTACTAAAACATTTTTAATATAGGGTTATACATAAGATAAATTCGATTGTAAATATTAATTAGAAAGATAAAAGGATTTCCTACATAATGGTATTTTATTTATAATTTTTAGACATTAGATAAATTAATTAATTTATGACACAATGGTGATGCAGTAATTACATAATTAATGAAATATTAAAATAATTGATATTATAAATATCAAAGAAAATGTAATTTGAGACTTTTTATGAGTTCCACTAATTTTCTAGGTTAATATGACATATTATTGTTGGTTATATAAATTTTTTCAAAGTAATAATGCTGTTATGAAATTATCAAAAACAAAATACCCAATAGTGTCAAAATTGACATAAAAGAGTGTTTAAAAAAATATTATATTATTAATTGATATTAAATTCCTAAAAATCTAAGGTTCAGCCAGGAGACTTATATCATGATAGGTGTATCCCTAATAGACCACTTTGGGGTCTCTTGGAGGTATATAGTAATTTTATTAACTATAGAATATAAAAATACAAAGTGACATGGTAAGTGTCAAACTAATTAACTAAGAGTTAAATCTAAAACATAAGGTTAATATAATGACCCAAACCTGTCTAAATTCTATTGGATGAGTGGTTTTCGACCCATCCCCATCTTAACCTTTAAATAATCCACTTTGGAGCCATTATAAACCGAATATGAATTTATTATAAAATAACATTTCTAGCTTTTCCAAAGGTGCCCGTCACCCCTCTTATAAAAGTGCACTCCCCCTTCTCACTAATTCACACATTCAAAGCCTCTTGATTCGGCCAAACCCTGCCCAAATACTCTATAAACTTCCCTCAATACAACCTAGAGGCCTTAGTTTGATCATAAAGGCAACCTATGGAGCCCTTTTGATCAAATCAAAAGGAAGAACCCGAAGAAGAGGTAATGTTTTCACCACCCTTTTTCAAGTTCATTTCTTCTTTATCTTCTTCTTTATTTGTTATTAAGATTCTAAAATAATAAATCCAGTATCTCCTATATACTGTGATATTATTATAAATATGTTACAACCATATTCAGTATTCTATCCATCCTTTGAATGACATGTCACCATAGGTGCGTACGTATGGCTCACCGTCTCCACGTCGTGGTGTAATTGTTATTCAATATATTATTATTTGGATGGGTATAATAATGATATGTAATTCATGTAAATAATAAATATAACATGATAATTATTCTGTATATATGATATACCATCGAATTATATATTATTTTAATATCAAAATAATGATATTGTCGCTCGTGGGTACGTACGGACTACCGTCTCCACAAATGCGATGAGATTCATTCCCCATCGTATCCATTCAAGACTAATTCTCATTTGATGATTAAAATTAATTTTTAAGAACTTGATATCATTCTGGATATGAATAAAATACAACCTATCCATAACAAACATGGCTTACATAACAAAACGTATAAAGGAAAACGAATCAGTTAACACCTGAAACGACGATAATACTAAAATATTATTAACAAAGCAATATTAAAAAATCATATATGATATCATATTTATATATATGATTCTTGTATAATTTAATAACAATGATTTAACTATTATACAGGAGTTTAACCTACCCTCAACCAAGGAAAAGTACAAGGTAAGGGGATTCTTATCTCTCTTTTAATTCTGTGAGATTTCCGTTGTTCAACACTTATTTATTGCATTTGGTGTGTGTACTTCCCATGTTTGTATTCATTGTGTAATATACATTAATTCATGTATATTTACATGTAAGAACCCAGAGCTTCGGTTTCAGGTACGGATCTCTTTTACGGGCTTTTTAAGGAAAAATGGAGATTCTTGAAATTTTCAGAGTACACGTCGTGTACTTTATGAGCACATGTCGGGTCCTCCTCGGCCACTCTAAGCCATGTGTTGGCCGAGACTGGGCCACACACATGGTGTGTATCTAGAAATTTTCAGAGTACATGCCGTGTACTTTATGAGTACATGCCGTGTACTCCTCTGCCACTCGAAGTCGTGTGATTGGCTGTGTCCGGGCCACACACACGGTTTGTAAGGCTGAGGTGGAGGCCTGTTATTTCGGGGTACGAAAAATTGAAGTACACGCCATGTACTTTATTTTTATTTCATTAATCAGACCGGGGTCATGAATAATGCTCCTAAACACCTTCTTCTCCGCCTAATTCCGTCCAGAGCGTCCGAGGAGGCCGATTCTTCTCCGAGCCACCGATCTGTCACTAGTTGTCCGAATCGAACTTCGTCGATTGTAGATGAATCACAGCGGTGAGTTATTGGTTCTTCTTTAGCCTGGTTTCCAGATTCTTCCTCTCGCGTGAGTTATATGAGGTTGAGTGTTTTAGAAATTTTTGCAGATCTACTCCGTTATAGGCAAATTCACGGGCCTAGGTTCAAGTATATAGATCTCCAAGGATCGAGGTACGTGGTTTGTTGCCCTACGTTGAAGTTCTTTGAGTTTTGGTTGCAAAAGTGCCGGATACCCATGTATCGGGTATCCCGGGTTAGGGTTCTGATCCTGTTTATTTATCTGCCTTAGATTTCTTGTATTCTTGAGGTTATTAGATGATTAATAATTTCTTGTTAGCATGTTTGAGGATCACCCCATGGGTGTTTTTCCTTTTTTTGGTTGTTGTTTTCCATTTGGCATGGTTTTCCTACAAGGCAACCCCTATTGCATTTCTAGTAATCCTGTTGACTTGATTGCATATATTTCATGTTGTTTATATGGTTTTGGATGAATTTTGTAGCTATTAGCCAAGTAGTTTTTTAACTTACTTAGGGCTGCTAACAGTCTATTACGCACGACTGGACTGCTCAGGGTCGTGATAACCTGGTGCGGGAGCTCAAAGAGGGAATAGACGATTAAGTGCTTCCCTAGAGGGTCTGTTGGTTTTAGTTTCATACGCAGGACCTACGGGGATCGGAATTTGTGCTTCCCAAGAGTGTTCTTAGTTTACCCATGCATCGAGACCACATGAGGAATTAGACGTAAGTGCTTCCTCAGAGAGTATGTAGCTATTACTGCAAGACCATAGGGGAATTGATGTAAGAGCTTCCCAGAGTGTCTGTGCCTGGTTTGATTACTATACTATAGGGGTCTGCTAGTTTAAGCCACCCAGAGAGTTAGTGTGAATTTTGATGGTTGGTTGTGACAAGTCCACCAAGCCAAATAACAAGCTTGGGTTTTATACTGCTTGTGTTAGGTAGTTTTTTTGATACCTGTTGTGTTACTTGCTTATCTTGGAATAAGAAACTTTGCTGGTTTTCCCTAGTCGTGTAATTAAATGAATGTGAATGGTAATTGGTAGAATTGTTTGCTGCATTGTTTACCTTTACTTTTTCTATATCACTCACTAAAAGTAGGTCACAAATCTTGTGGTGGTTGCCTACTGGGATTAGTCTCACACCCTGTTTGGGTCCTGCTTTTCGGCCCAAACAGATTATATGGATGCAGGTTTAGGTAGGGATTGTGGCCCTTCCACCTCAGGTACTTGATTGCTGGTCAGAGCTGGAGATCATGGGACCGGGTCTTGGGCCGCGATGCTGCTGGAGTTTCGGTTTACTTTTAGTACTTTGGTTTTAGTTGTATTTCAGCATGTTGTTTTTCTTACTGGTTTCCATAGACACATGTACCATCCTGCATCATTGTTATATCAGACCTTGCTTTTTAATTTAAGTTCAGTTGTTGCATGCTATTTACTTCTTCCGCTATTGTGTATGTTTATTCTTCCACTGCATACTTTACCAAATGAGGGAATAGTTTCCCCACTGACTCACCAAGGCCCTATATGCTAGTCGGTAGCCTCTGGCGTTTGGAGAAACGCGCTTGAGGTCATGTGGCAAACTAGGTACGGGGCGCCCATGGAAGGGATTCGGATTCGGGTCGTTGCAAAGTGGTATTAGAGGAGTTTTCCTTATTTCTATTTCCTTACTGTTTTGTGACCATATCCAGGGATAGGAAGAACTGGGTAGTTAGTACTTAACTATGCCCGGGAGTAATTAACCCGTGTACATGGAAAAGCTATGTTACCTCGTAATTTCAATTTTCAATTTTTTTCAAGTGTTATAGTTTATTATATTTCACTGTTGGGTGATGCACATGTTTTGTGTTGTTATAGTTTATATGATTATGGTTCTATTTGGTTTCAACCCGATGAGATGAGGGTGTTCCATATCATACATCCTATAGGCACTGGGTAGGAAATCACTGGTCATGCATTTTACCATGCCATCTAGGGTTCATTAGAATTGCATGCTATTGTGATAGATTCCGTGATAGATTATGCATGCCGTTTTGGTAGTTTCTGTGATAGAAATACTTGTTGCGCTGATAGAGTATTACTTATTTTACATCCTGTTTGGCATGGGCGCCAAGCTCTGGTCCTGGAGGTGTTATGCGCCCTCGAGGATCATAATTTGGTAGATCATTGTTTGTTATCCTGTTTACTTGTTGTATGCATTGTGATGATGCCACGCTTTGATTCGCGGGGAGTATGGGCCCCCACGGATCGGAATTTCGCACATAGCTGGTTGTTTTTCAGTGTTTATGGTGTTCGGAGCAGTTTCAGAGCTACTCCCCAGAAAAACCTAGAATACACGGCGTGTACTTCCTTCATACACGCCGTGTAGTTTTTAAACCGTGTTAGTATCTGTGTAAACAAAAACACGGGGTGTCGGAAAATCATTGGGGACACGCCGTGTACCTTATGTACACATCGTGTGGTAGTCAACCGTGTACCCGGCCCTGTCGCCAACAACACGGGTCGGGGAAGCTCGTGTAGTGCACGTCGTGTGTTATAAATACACGCCATGTAGGTTTCTTCTGGGTAGCCGACCGTGTCACAAACAACACAGGTCAGTGTTATACATCCCTATACATGCCGTGTTTGTTTGGAACACGCTGTGTAGGGGATCAGCCGTGTAGCCGGCCGTGTAACCTGCTACACGGGTCGCCGAGCCTGTCTACTACATGTCGTGTGTTAGAAGAACACATCGTGTTGTTTTCTTCTAGGTACCCGGCCGTGTCATGAACAACACAGGTCTGTGTTATCTCCTCTGATACACGCCGTGTTTGTTCAGAACACACCGTGTAAGGGGTTATCCATGTGGCTGGCCGTGTAACCTGTTACACAGACCGCCGAAGCCTGGCTTGTACACGCCGTGTCCTCAGTGCACACGCTGTGTAGTCTAGTTTTTGGAGGACCGTTTAGGTTAGTTATGAAAGGAGACTCGGGCAGGGGAGTGGAGTCCAGGTACACGCCATGTTTTTGGAAAACACGCCGTGTAGTCTGGAAAGTTACATGACCGATGGTGGCAGAATTCCAGGCCCATGAAAATGGCCTTAATAAACATGCCGTGTAGTTTAAATACACGCTGTGTAGTTCAGTTTTTCAAGTTTAAGTGTTTCTCTCCCCTGTTCCCATTTTGTACTCTTGTTTTTTCTGTCCTTGTTGATCCTAAATCTCTAGTGTGCTTTTGACCTTTCAGGGTTATGGAACCAAGACGTCCTCCCATTGCACGCCAGGAACCAGGCAGTGGCAGTACGCCTGATACGGCAGACCCGGGACTACCTGTAGCCGATTGTTCCAGATATGGCACCTTCCGTGATTCCAGACACTGGTTCGGATTCTCAGTTCAGAGAGGGTTTTATGAGGTTCATGCAGGCCTTCTTGGGAGATCAGGATCCTGCACCGTCTATGGCAGAGCTGACGCGAGTCTTCCAGCAGCATCATCCTCCCACTTTCATAGGGGATGGAGGACCTCAGGTTGCAGATTCATGTCTAGAAACCATGATTTCCATCTTCGAGCATCTGGATACACCCCCTGATAGAAAGGTGAAGCTCATGACTTACATGCTGCGAGATTCTTCCAAGAGATGGTTGGATGTAGTCTCACAGGTAGGGAGCCAACAGACAATGGCTTGGGACAAATTCCAGCATACGTTCTACGACTACTTCTATCCAGCGACGCTGAGGGCCGACAGGGCCAGGGAGTTCATGAACCTGCAGCAAGGTACTCTTTCAGTTATGGAGTATTCCTTCAGCTTCACTGAGTTACAACGTTTCTCTCCCGTTCAGGGAAATGACGAGCTGTTTTTGGCGAGGAAGTTTGAGGAAGGCCTCAAACCAGAGATCATATCACAGGTGAACGTTTTCCAGTTGACTTCTTTTACTCTGATTGTCAACCAAGCGATGATCACTGAAATAAATCTGAGGGTGACTGGAGCTGTTGACCAGGGCGGTTCAGCACCCAAGGCTGATTCGTTTCATACAGACAGTAGGAAGCACCACCGAGGGTCTACTTGAGGTGACTCGAGGAAGCGGGGTATATCTTCTGGAGAACGGGATCTTCTTTCTTGCAACCCGGAGGTATGATATCTATGTGGAAAGAGCGAGCATAATAATCCTCAGTGCCCAAGAGATCCAGTGGAGTGCCAAGCTTGCGGCAAGATGGTTCATCTGCAGTGTTTTTGCAGGGTTCTTCTTTTAGCAGCCAGTGAAGGAGGATATGTTTCTACCCCTCGTTCAAGAGCAGGATTACCAGTCCCACAGCAGACTGGGGGCTAGATTTCTTCAGGTCGTTCAGGTCAAGGTAGTGGTCGCGACTGGCCAGACGTTTGCAGTAGATCAGATTCATCGGGAGCAGGATCCTGGGCCTTCCATATTTCGAGGTATGATCCTAGTAGCCTTAGTTTTATCTTCTGCACTTTTCGATACCGGAGCTTCTCATAGCTTTATTTCTGTGCACACTGTGGAGATCCTTAGACTCAATGTCCTTACTTCTGAGTATACTTTGGAACTAGACACTCCTTTGGGACATAGAACTATTAATGTGTGTCAGTGCAGGGAGTTCCCCCTTGAGGTTGGTGGGTGCCACTTCGTGTGGGATCTTTATGTCCTGGAGATGACAGGTTATGATTTCATTCTTGGAATGGATTGGCTAGTTCCTTTTCCGGCCTTTGTCGACTGTTATCACTGCAGGGTGAGTATCACATCACCATAGGGAAGGTCTTTTCTTCACAAGGGCGAATGAGATGTCCAGGCAAGAAGAGCTAGACCAGAGCATCATGGGCTGGGCAGAGTTATGGCCCAGATTTCCAGTTTATACCTGGATGATCAGGGGACCTCTCAGATAAATTTTCCTCCAGTGGTTGATTGCTTTCCAGATGAATTTCCAGAAGATTTCTCAGGTTTTCCTCCAAAGTTTGAGGTAGAATTCTTGATTGAGCGTGTGCCAAGAGCCACACCGGTATTCATACCTCCTTATAGGATAGCTACACCTGAGTTTCAAGAGCTCAAGAAGCAGTTGGATGAGTTGCAGGCTAAGGGTTTCATCTGATCCAGTACTTCCCCTTGGGGTTCACCTGTGTTATTTGCGAAGAAGGAGGATGGTACCTTACGGCTTTGCATGGATTATCGGAAGTTGAAACAGTTGAAGGTCAAGAACTGATATCCCTTTCTGAGGATTGATGATCTCTTAGATCGGCTTCGAGGAGCTCGTGTGTTCTCAAAGATCGACTTGAGATCCGGCTATCATCAGCTGCGTGTTAGGCCTTCAGATATACCCTTGACATCCTTCAGGAGCAGGTATGGCCTCTACGAATATACGGTTATGCCATTCGGCCTTACGAACGCGCCAGAAGTTTTCATGGAACTGATGAACCGAGTGTTCCATCCTTACTTGGATTCCTTCGTCGTGGTCTTCATGGACGATATCTTGGTGTACTCTCACACTCGACACGACCATGCAACCCATCTTGAGATTGTTTTGAGTACACTGAGAGATCATCATCTTTATGAAAAACTCTCAAGGTTCCACTTTTGGATGGATGAGATTCACTTCCTGGGTCATGTCATCTCAGAGATAGGAGTATTAGTAGACCCAGAAAAGGTGAGAGTAGCAGTCACCTGGGAGCAGCCGAAGAACGTCTTCAAGGTACGTAGTTTCTTGGGGCTGGATGGTTACTACAGGCGGTTTATACAGGACTTCTCACGCCTAGAAGCACTGTTTATGGGCTTGACTAAGAAGGGGTTGAAGTTTGTTTGGTCAGAAGCCTGTGACTCAGCCTTCTAGGAGCTGAAGGGGAGATTCACTTCAGCACCGATTCTAGTTCTGCCAGAGCCGGGAAAGAGTTATAAAGTTTTTTGTGATGCATCTTGCATCGATCTTGGAGCAGTGCTTATGCAGGAAGATCGTGTTGTCGCGTACGGATCTCGGCAGGTGAGGCCACATGAGAAGAACTATCCTACGCATGATTTGGAGTTGGCTGCTGTTGTTCATGCTTTGCATTGTTGGAGGCACTATCTCATGGGAGATCATTTTGTGGTATATACTGACCACAGGATCCTCAAGTATATCTTCATGTAGCGTGACTTGAATCTGAGATATCAGAGGTGGGTCGAGTACCTACAGTCTTTCGACTTCAAGCTTGCTTATACGCCTAGGAAGGGCAATGTTATGACGAAAGCACTGAGCAGGAGGACTCAGTTGCAGGCAGTTCAGGAATCCAGCAGTGAGTGGAAGCTCATGGATCTATTCTCTGAGATGCATCTGGAGGTACATGACAGACAGGGTCAGATGGTTCTTTTTTCTGTAACTGTTACCTCTACCCTTTTTTATCGAGTTTGAATGAGGTAGCTATCAGACCCGGAAGGCCTAGTTATACAGGATGGTGTGTCAGATGGAGACCCTACTCCGTGGTAGACAGTGGGCGATGACAAGGTGCTACATTTTCATAGCCACGTATGGGTTTCAGAAGACATACGTGAGGAGCTAATTTGGGAGTCTCATGCCTCATCTTGGGCATTTCATCCTGGTGTCACCATAATGTACCGAGACTTGCACCGCCAGTATTGGTGGCCATGTATGAAGAAGGATGTGGCTGGTTTTGTTATGCGGTGTTCCACCTATCAGCAGGTGAAGGTAGAGCATCAGTGACCAGCATGGCTTTTGCAGAAGTTACCCATTCCTGAGTGGAAATGGAATGATTTCATGATGGACCTCGTGATAATTTTACCGAGATTTCCTCGAGGAAATGACATGGTTTCGGTTGTAGTGGACAGGCTCACAAAGGTTGCACACTTCTTGCCGATCAAGGATACCTTCAGTGTTGATGAGATAGGACGGTTGTACATCTGAGAGATTGTACGTCTGGATGGAGTTCCACACTCCCTTGTTTCAGATAGGGATGCACGTTTTACTTCGCACTTTTGGCAGGGGCTACAGAGGGCGTTGGGTACACAGGTACTTTTGAGTACAGCATACCATCCCCAGACTCATGGCCAGTCCGAGCGTACAATCCAGGTGCTTGAGGATATGCTCTGAGATTTCATTCTAGACTTTGGCGGTTCTTGGGAGAAGCATATTCCTCTGGTGGATTTCGCCTACAACAACAGTTTTTAGGTGACTATTCAGATGGCACCTTACGAATCTTTGTATGGTAGGCCATGTCGATCACCTTTATGCTGGCTAGAGGTAGGAGAGGCGTATTTGCTGGGGCCTCGTTTTGTTCAAGAGACTTCAGAGCAGATAGAGCTGATTCAGAAGAGCATAGATACAACGCAGTCTCGACAGAAGTCTTATGCTGATCAGCGGAGATGACCTCTCGAGTTTGAGGTCAGGGGTCAGGTTTTCCTGCGTGTCACACTGAGGTTGGGACACAAAAGGATTCGGAGACAGGGTAATCTATCACCGAGATACGTCGGGCCGTTTGAGGTTTTGGAGAGAGTCGATCTGGTTGCTTACAGGTTGCAGTTACCTCAGAGATACCAGGCTATGCACGACGTCTTTCATGTTTCTTAGCTTCGATGGAATTTCTCAGACCTGTCTCATGTTTTTCAACCCGAGGAGGTTGAGTTGGAGTAGGATTCATCTTTCGAGAGTTGATCGTAGTACAAAAGTGCTCTGCGGCCGGTCTATTCCTCTGGTACGGGTGCTATGGTATCACGACCGTATACAGGACGAGACTTGGGAGAGGGAGGTTGATATGCGATCACAGTGTCCAGAATTGTTCAAGTTTTCTTCTTCTACGGCTTTCTAGGGAAATTCGGGGATGAATTTCTTTAAGGGGGGAAGTTTGTAAGAACCCGGAGCTTCGGTTTCAGGTATGGAACTCTTTTACGGGCTTTTTAAGGAAAAATGGAGAATCTTTAAATTTTCAGAGTACACGCCATGTACTTTATAAGAACACGCCATGTACTCCTCGGTCACTCTAAACCGTGTGTTGGCCGAGACCGGGCCACACACATGGTGTGTATCTAGAATATTTCAGAGTACACGCCGTGTACTTTATGAGTAAACGTCGTGTACTCCTCTTCCAAGCCATGTGATTGGTGGTTTCCAGGCCACACACATGGTGTGTAAGGCTGAGGTCGAGGCCGGTTATTTTGGGGTACGGAATATTGAAGTAAACGCCGTGTACTTTCTTTTTATTTCATTAATTGGACCGGGGTCGTGCCTAATGCTCGTAAACACTTTCTTCTCCACCTAATTCCGTCCAGAGCGTCTGAGGAGGCTGATTCTTCTCCGAGCTACCGATCCGTCACTGGTTTTCCGAATCGAACTCTGTCGATTGTAGAATAATTGCAGTGGTGAGTTCTTGGTTCTTCTTTAGCCTCATTTCCTGATTCTTCCTCTCGCGTGAGTTATCTGAGGTTAAGCGTTTTAGAGGTTTTTGCAGATCTACTCTGTTCTAGGACGATTCACGAGTCAAGTTTCAAGTATATCGATCTCCAATGATCATGTTAGGTGGTTTGTTTCCCTACTTTGAAGTTCTTTGAGTTTTGGTTTCAAAAGTGTCGGATACCCATGTATCAGGTATCCCGGGATAGGGTTTTAATCCTGTTTATTTATCTACATTAGATTTCGTGTATGCTTGAGGTTATTACATGAGTAATAATTTCTTGTTAGCATGTTTGAGGATCACCCCATGGGTCTTTTCCCTTGTTTTGGCTGTTGTCTTCCTTTTGGCATGGTTTGCCTACGAGGCAACCCCTATTGCATTGCTAGTATGCCTGTTGACTTGATTTCATGTATTTCCTACTGTTTATATGCTTGTGGATGCATTTTGTAGCTATTAGCCAAGTAGTTTTTTAACTTACTTAGGGCTGCTAATAGTCGATTACGCACGACTGGACTACTCAGGGCCGTGAGAACCTGGTGTGGGAGATCAAAGAGGGAATAGATGATTAAGTGCTTCCCTAGAGGGTCTGTTGGTTTTAGTTTCGTACACAGGACCTATGGGGATCATACTTTGTGCTTCCCAAGAGTGTTCTTAGTTTACCCACGCATCGAGACCACAGGATTAATTAGATGTAAGGGCTTCCTCATAGAGTCTGTTTCTATTATTGCAAGACCATAGGGGAATTGACGTAAGAGCTTCCCAGAGTGTCTGTTCCTTGTTTGATTACTGGACTATAGGGGTCTACTAGTTTAAGCCACCCAGAGAGTCAGTGTGAATTTTTATGGTTGGTTGTGATGACTCCACTAAGCCAAACAACAATCTTGGGTTTTGTACTGCTTGTGTTAGGTAGTCTTTTTAGATACATGTTGTGTTACTTTCTTATCTTGGAATAAGAAACTTTGCTGGTTTTCCCTGGTTGTGTAATTAAATGAATGTGAATGGTAATTGGTATAATTGTTTACTGCATTGTTTACCTTTACTTTTTCTATATCACTCATTGACAGTAGGGCACAAATCTTATGGTGGTTGCCTACTGGGATTAGTCTCACACCCTATTTGGGTCCTGCTTTTTTGCCCAAATAGATTATATGGTTGCAGGTTTTGGTAGGGATTGTGGCCCCTCCACCTCAGGTACTTGATTGCTGGTTAGATCTGGAGATCATGGGACTGGGTCTTGGCCCGCGATGCTACTGGAGTTGCCGTTTACTTTTAGTACATTGGTTTCAGTTGTATTTCAGCATGTTGTTTTGCTCACTGCTTTCCATAGACACATGTACCATCCTGCATCATTGTTATATCAGACCTTGCTTTTATTTTATGTTCAGTTATTGCATGATATTTTCTTCTTCCGTTATTGCTTATGTTTATTCTTCCTCTAAATACTTTACCAAATGAGGGCATAGTTTCCCCACTAACTCACCAAGGCCCTCGCTGCTAGTCGGAATCCTCTGGCGTTTGGGGAAACACGCTTGAGGTCATGTGGCGAACTGGGTATGGGGCGCCAGTGGAAGGGCTCCGGATTCGGGTCGTTACATTACATCATCATTGTATGATCCTTCTTTCATTGTTGTATGTTTCGTAAGTTACCAAATCAATAAGTGAATTTGAAATTTCAATTTCCACTCATTCGTCTTTATGCATACTTCATTGATTATTTTACACCAATATTATGTGTGGAATCACTATTCAATTGCTTATGTCATAATTTCCACTCCCTTTTCTGTGGATATAATTTTGATACACATAATCACTTCATTGATAAATTCTCAAGTCATCGATATGAACTTGATAAGAGTAATTTTAACTCAATCTCTATTTATTTAGTTAAACATCCAATTCATTGGTGTTGTTTTTACAAGAATATGTGTGAATGTCCTCTGATTGATTTACACTGAATATCCAATCATATTGAGTGTATTTATATTTTTCACACATAATTATGTTGTTGATTTATCCTTAACCTAAGGATATAGTCTTTATAATAGATGTCATCTCAATTTACATTACATTGAGACTTCTTTGTTGTTATACACCAATTCACTTTTATATGGTGTATATAATGTACTTTGACATAGTAAATCATGACTCCCTTTATTCTCATGATATTATAAATTATTTATTACCTCAATTATTTTTATTCAAGTCTCTCTCTTTTGGTTGGAAACTCTAACTAACATATCATTTTAAATGTTTTAATGATTTATTATACTAAATCTTTCTCGTTAATGTCCATGTTTTAAAAATGGTTTATATGGACATTGACGTTTTAAAATTAAAATTCCTTTTAAAAGTTTCAAAGTGGTATGGAACAGTTTGATTCAAAAATATATTTATAAATGGCTTCTTTACAAATAGTGTGACTTTAAATGTTTTCAAAAAAGGGTGATATTTCTCTCTAATAGTTTTGATGATAATTTTCATCTATGTCAATATCCTTCATTATTCTCGATTGAGGCTAATATGTTACAATACAATCTTCCATATTGAATTGAATGAGTATTGTTTGACTATGGATGTGTTATTTTTATACCATTCATTGTTTATGGAAAAAGTATTGAAAATTCGTATGCTAGTTTTAATACGAATGATTATGTTATGTTTAAACTTGTTCATATGAGGAATGCATTGGACATAATAAGTGACGGGTGGAGCCCGCTATAGCTCCTCGATACATTGGTAGGTCTCATGAGACAAACTAGTGTCTTGGCACGAGTCCTTGACAAAAATCTTATTTTTAGTCTTGGTACGAGGCCTTGACTATGTGGTTATGATAGTCTAGCATTATGCATTCCATCATTATGAAAGTGGTTATTGAAATTGCATGTGATTATTCGATTAGTGGAATAACCATGTGAATAAGTAAATGGAATTATTTCATTTTATCTTTGCCATATTATGCTGAAGTTCATGTTTAAAAAGCTTTTGTTTTAGTTATACATTGCCTTAAATTTTTATTCTTATTTATGAAAGATTCCGCTATATTGTTGTCCTTACTTGGGAATCTGAGCTCACCCCTTTCAATGATTTATTTTTCCCAGGATGTGAAGAATTAATTTATGAATGACCAGCAGGGATAGTATGTGGGGATATGAGTGTGGAGTATGGAGACTATGTTGTTGTAGTTTTCATTTTTATGACGTAATGTAAGACATATGAATATATCTAGTGTTTTCAAGGCTACTAAACTAATCGATCTTTCTAGATTTGATCTTTCTTGTGATCATGCCAATGTTATGTAATATTGCACCGACTCTGGGTAACTGGGGTCGGGGCGTTACAATTGGTGTCAGAGGAAGTTTTGTACAAACCTTGTGAGCTAGATTTAGATAAACTCTGATTAGAGAACATAGCCCTAAAATAGACTTTGAGGATTAGTATAGAAGAACTTACTAGAATTTTGGTATTGTATAGATTTTGTGAGTTTTCCAAGCAATACATCCCTGTCTGGATACGAGTAGGTAGAGGCAGCTCTGGCACAGATGTACCTAGGAGTCAAACTTGAAAACACCGCTTTGAGCTAGGCTCGAACGGGAACTGGTGCACGACAATGGGCATTGATGCACTCTTGGTTATGACACTCCCGGGGGATATGCTTAGGATAATTTTAATTTTCTTTACAAACTGATTTGATGTATTATATATAAGATGAGAGTAAATGACCTTGATTTTAAAATTGAGAATATGGTGATAAGATATTCTCTAAATGATTTTATGACTAATTTTACGCACACAATGCTTTCTAGTTTTAGTCAATGGCTGGATTCCAAGGAATTCATGGTTACATTGAGAATGATGTACAAGGTGGGAACAGTGGTGGCAATGAGCAACAAAATGGAATGTTGATAGGCGTAAAAGTTATCGCCTTCATGACAAATCAATTTTCCAAAAATATGATCAAAAATATATATATTAACCAATTCCCGGACTCAACAATGAAGATAAAGGTGATGAATGATAAGAGCTCCAGTAGTGGAGACCATGGAGAAAGGAATCCTCAATTTCCATCATGCAGGAAATGTGGAAGGAGACACTCAGGAAAGTTTCTCAATGGGACAAACAAATGCTTTACGTGCGGGAAGGAAGGACATAAAGTGAAGAATTTCCAAATAAAAATGAATTGTACAATGGAATAAGATAAAAATGGTCCCAAGAATCCATTTACAGTCATTTTCCATAAATGTAGGGGACCTGGCCGTTACCCGAGTGAATGCCCAATTCTATAGGATATTTTCTTGGTTAAAGAAGAAGCTATGTGGACATAAATGGTTGGATAAATGTTTAAAAGTATTAGTGCTCCTTGTCGATGGGTTTACATTGGAATGATTTTCTCTTGTATTTGTAACTCTGCAGTTTTCCATGTGAGAATGATATTTGAGGAAGAATTATCTTTTCTCTTTTGGATATAGTTATAAATTACCAATTGGTTTTATATGATCTTTGCGTTTGAGGCAATTACAAGTTATTATATTTTGGGATGAAAATGTAAGGTATGAGATAACATTTGTGGTTAATTTATGTTATGGTTATTTTGAGGAATTTATCACATTTTGTTAATGTTATAAAATACAGTTTTTGAAAAGAGACAACACGCAGACCGTGTGACAACCCGCCGCGTCGGACAAAGCTGTGGCAATCGAACCCACAACCAAAGTGCAATTGGGATTTATCACCTACCACTAGACTACGTGAGTCCCTAGTTAGTGTGACTATTATTTTTAGTTAAATGATTTTATTGATCAATAATAAGTTGATTTGGGATCTTATGTCTTATCAAATGAATACCCTTAGTATAGTAAAATGATTTGGTGATTAAGTGATAAATGTTATTTTGTAAGATGTTCGCTTTGTTGGGAACACTATATGCCCAAGGAAAATAGAATACTATGGGATTTCATTTGAGGAGTAATGGTGGATTTTTATCTATGTTTTTATTGTGGATTTATAGTGATTTGGGTTATTTATGGAAATGATTAACCTATAATAGAGAATATGTAATTAGGTTAATTACTTTTAAGTATGCGACTTTAAGAGTAGTTGATGTCATTTGGAGATACAATTTAACGTGGAAGACTACATAACCAAATTCTTCTATGTTTTGGGTTTCAATATTAGTTTGGATTATATTTAAGTATTTTAAGGACAATTGATTATTGAATGGTATTTATTTAACTTTGGGGTGTTGTTGGTTTAATTTTAGAAATTAAGATTAGTGTTTTTTTCTCTAATGGAATATCCATTTGGGGGATCATCAGATCTTATACTAACAATTTTGGTTTTGATTAATCTCTAAAGACAAAGTAAATATATAGTTTATCCTACGTGGATCATGTTATTCTATAGAAGTTTATTCTAGCTCTTCTAGTGTGACCAAGTATTCTAGAATACTCATTGTTCAAAAAAAATAGAGTTAGTTTTAGAAATTTATTAATGGATAAAACTATAATTATAAAGTAAGTATATCTCCTTATGATCTTAGAAAATCTCATAAATAAATTCCTCAACATTAAGAAAAGGAACTTATAACAAAAATGTTGTCCTAGATGGTACCTTAGATCATCACAAATTAATGGCTTTGGGATTGTTGCCCTTTTCATAGCCATGTTCTCTACCACTCTCCATAAAATATTGATGGTTATATTTCTCTTCCATATCCATATTTTCCTACATGAAACACTAGTATTTTTTTTATTTTCGGTAACTTTCATACTTACCACTCTTTATTTTAAATAGAGGCCTCATTATTTCATTTTTCGATGTGGGATTTCAACTATGATATTTTCAAATGTCAACCCCATGTTTCTAATACCGATCATAAATTTCGAGGACACAATTTATTGAAGGAGGGGAGAATGTAACACCCCAAGTTTTCACGGTACGCTTCTCTTTCAATAATATAGTAGCATGTGTTGTATGCAACTTCGAGTTCTAACACACACACCACAACCAATCAAACTAGCTGTTATGAATAGTAATACCCACTTTTTGAAATTTTATAAATTTTATCATTCAAAATGGACTACATTTTTGGATTCGTAATACTGAAATTATCCTAGGGTGAAATTTTGGTATTTTTTTGAAAACATTCAATTTTTGATGAATAGTGAAAAAAAACTGAGTTATAGTTTAAAACCGAATTTTTATTTAAATAATAATTATTATTTTATTTAAATTTAATTAAGGTCAAAATAGATACATAATACTGATATAAGTTCAATTTAATTAATTGGAGTTAGTTTAGAATAATTTTAGATATATAATTTTTTTTAACTTTTCACCATCTTTTACCCACCCCCTAGGAGAATTTGGAAATTCACATAAAACTTAATTTTACCGCTTCTGTGAGTGGATTTTCGAAAATCCGAGAGACATGGTTTATATAAAGGATTAAAATGTGGTTCAATGAGATGAAAATAATTTTTGGTAAATAGTAAATTTTTACTTTTATTTACCACGGTTAAAAGTAAATAGGGAAATTAAGGGTAAATATGATATTAATATTACCCTAAACATGTCCTAATTCTATTGGACAATTGTATCTCGACCAAAAACAACCTTAGTAATAAAACATTATAATTTAGGTCCACTTCGATTAGATTAGAACATTTATTATTATTTAATTCAAAGAAGAGTTAAAAGAGTTAAAATCAATGTTTATTTACTAAAAAAATTTAATATAGGGTTATACAAAATATAAATTCAATTGTAAATATTAATTAAAAATCTAAAATTATTTACTACATAATGGAATTTTATTTTTAATTTTTAGACATTAAATAATTTAATTTATTTATGACACAATGGTGATGCAGTAATTACCTAATCAATGAAATATTAAAATAATTTATATTATAAATATCAATGTAAATGTAATTTGAGACTTCTTATGAATTCCAATAATTTTTTAGGTTAATATGACATATTAGGATTGGTTATATAAATTTTTTTCGATGTAATAATGATTTTAGGAAATTATCAAAAACAAAATACCCAATAGTGTAAAAATTGACATAAAAGAGTTTTTAAAACAAATATTATATTATTAATTGATATTAAATTCTTAAAAATCTTAGGTTCTGCCAAAATACTTATATCATGATAGTTGTATAATTAATGGACCACTTGGGGGTCTCTTGGAGGTATATAGTAAGTTTATTAACTATAGAATATAAAAAAACAAAGTGACATGGTAAGTGTCAAACTAATTAACTAAGAGTTAAATCTAAAACATAAGGTTAATTTAATGACCCAAACCTGTCTAAATTATATTGGTTGAGTGTTTTTAGACCCATAACCATTTTAACCATTAAATAATCCACTTTTGAGCCATTAGAAACCGAATATGAATTTATTATAAAATAATATTTATAGCTTTTCCAAAGGTTCCCCTCACCCCTCTTATAAAAGGGCGCTCACCCTTCTCACTAATTCACACATTAAAAGCATATTGGCTCGGTCATCCCCTGCTCAAATACTCTCTAAACTTCCCTCAATAAAACCTAAAGGACTTATTTTGATCATAAAGTCAACCTAAAGAGCCCTTTTGATAAAATAAAAATGAATAACCCGAAGAAGAGGTAATGTTTTCAGCACCCTTTTTCAAGTTCATTTCTTCTTCAACTTCTTCTTTCTTTGTTATTACCATTCTAAAAAAATAAATACAGTTTCTCCTATATAATGTGATATTATTATAAATATGGTACAACCATATTCATTATTCTATCCATCCTTTGAATGACATGTCACCATATGTGCATACGTACGGCTTACCGTCTCCACGTCGTGGTGTAATTGTTATTCAATATCTTATTATTTGGATGGGTATAATAATGATATGTAATTCATGTAAATAATAAATATAACATGATACTTATTCTGTATATATGATATAACATCCAATTATTTATTATTTTAATATCAAAAGAATGATATTCTCGCTTGTTCGTACGTACAGACTACCGTCTCCACGAACGCGATGAGATTCATTCCCCATCGTATCCATTCACGACTAATTCTCATTTGATGATTAAAAGTAATGTTTAAGAACTTGATATCATTCTGGATATTAATAAGATACAACCTATCAATAACAAACAGGGCTTACGTAACAAAACATATAAAGGAAAATGAATTAGTTAACACCCGAAATGACGATAATACTAAAATATTATTAACAAAGAAATATTAAAAGATCATATATGATATCATATTTATATATATATAATTCTTTTATAATTCAATAACAATGATTTAACTATTATACAGGAGTTTAACCTACCCTCCACCAAGGAAAATTATAAGGTAATGAGTTTCTTATCTCAATTTTAATTCTGTGAGATTTCCATTGTTCACCACTTATTTATTGCATGGGGTGTGTGTAGTGACCAAGTTTGTATTAATTTTGTAATATACTTTAATTAATGTATATTTACATCATCATTTTATTATCCTTCTTTCATGGGTGTATGTTTCGTAAGTTACCAAATCAATAAGTGAATTTGAAATTTTAATTTCCACTAATTCGGCTTTACGCATACTTCATTGATTATTTTACACCAGGATTATGTGTGGAGTCACTATTCATTTGCTTATGTCATAATTTCCACTCCCCTTTCTATGGATATAATTTTGATACACATAATCACTTCATTGATAAATTGTCAAGTCGTCGATATGAACTTGATAATAGTAATTTTAACTCAATCTCAATTTCTTGAGTTAAACATCCAATTCATTGGTATTGGTTTTACAAGAATATGTGTGAATGTCCTCTGATTGATTTAAACTGAATATCCAATCATATTGAGTTTATTTATATTTTTCACACATAATTATGTCATTGATATATCCTTAACCTAAGGATACAGTCTTTATAAGAGATTTCATCTCAATTTACATTCCATTGAGACTTCTTTGTTGTTATACACCAATTCACTTTTATATGCTATATATAATGTACTTTGACATAGTATATCATGAATCCCTTTATTCTCATGATATTATAAAGAATTTATTACCTCAATTATTTTTAATCAAGTCTCTCTATTTTGGTTAGAAACTCTAACTAAACTATTATTTTAAATGTTTTAAAGATTTATTATTCTAAATCATTCCCATTAATGTACATGTTTTAAAAATGGTTTATATAGACATTAATGTTTTAAAATTTAAATTCCTTTTAAAAGTTTCAAAGTGGTATGGGAAACTTTAATTCAAAAATATATTTATAAACGGCTTCTTGACAAATAGTGTGACTTCTAAATGTTTTCAAAAAGGGGTATATTTCTCTCTAATAGTTTTGATGATTATTTTCATCTATGTCAATATCCTTAATTATTCTCAATTGAGGCTAATATGTTACAATACAATCTTCCATATTGAATTGAATGAGTTATGTTTGACTGTGGATGTGTTATTTTTTTACCATTCATGGTTTATGTAGAAAGTATTGACAATTCATATGCTAGTTTTAATACGAATGTTTATGTTATGTTTAAACCTATTCATATGAGGAATGCATTGGACTTAATAAGTGACGGGTGGATCCTGCTATAGATCCTCGATGCATCGGTAGGTCTCATGAGACAAACTAGTGTCTTGGCAAGAGGCCTTGAAAAAAATCTTATTTGTAGTCTTGGCACGAGGCCTTGACTATGTGGTTATGATAGTCTGGCATTATGCATTCCATCATTATGAAAGTGGTTATTGAAATTGCATGTGATTATTCGATTAGTGGAATAACCATGTGAATAATTAAATGGCATTATATCATTTTATATTTTCCATATTATATTGAAGTTAAAGTTTAAAAGACTTTTGTTTTAGTTATACATTGCCTTAAATGTTTATGTTTATTTATGAAAGTTTCCGCTATATTGTTATCCTTACTGGGAATCTAAGCTCACCCCTTTAAATGTTTTATTTTTCCCAGGATGTAAAGAAGTAATTTATGAATGACCTGCAGGGATAGTATGTGGGGATATGAGTGTGGACTATGGAGACTATGTTGTTGTAGTTTTCATTTTTATGATGTAATGTAAGACTTATGAATATATCTAGTGTTTTCAAGGCTACTAAACTAATTGGTCTTTCATGATTTGATCTTTCTTGTGATCATGCCAATGTTATGTAATAATGCACCGACTCTAGGTAACTGGGGTCGGGGCGTTACAAATTTGGTGTCCCCTAATCCTTAAAAACCCTTATAATTAAGCCTTTGGAATCTATAATATAGTATATAAGATGAAGTAAATTTGAGAAACTACCTAGATTTTTTAATCCTATAATATTCATATGAAGAGAAAACCAAGGGGGGATGAGAGGCTTACTTGTTAAATTTGAGAGTAGAGTAAACCATCTATGTGTTTCCCTAAGTACAAATGGTCTCGACCCTAAAATACATTTTAAAGGAGAACAAGAAATAGATCCACACTCATTGTATTTTAGTGACGACTAGAAGAGATATAGGGAACTTCATGTTTAAGAACAGCACAGAAACGCAAAACATGGAACCCAAAACATCAAATAATGATAGAGGAAGAGGAGAAAATAACATACATTGGATTCTAGCCTTGATTAATCTGAGGGAATGTAAAGGATCCACACTGGAAGCAGAGGAGTTCCATGAGAACAGTAGAATTGCTAGCGATTGAGTTGTGGCCAGGATTTTTTTAAATAGATCGGGGACACTTTTAATAGTGCTTTTAGAAAAGTGCTGATAAATATCCCTTTTATCTACGCTAAATTTATAAGCACTGTTAAAAGGATTATTTATTTTTTCTTTTCTAGCATTGATAAATATTAAGTTTTATCCGTGCAAAAAATACACTGATAAAAGACATATTTATCAATGCTATCATTTTAGTGCTGACAAATATATCTTTTTGCACTGCTTTTTTACCACTGATAAAGATTGATCATTATTATTGCTAAAAAATAATTGATAAAAGTTTTATAATTATAATAATTTAAATAAATTTATTTTAATTTTATTATAATTTTAATAATTTTATTGTAATTTTATAATTATTTAGATATATATAATTATTTATTTATAATTATATAAATACTTATTTAAAAACTAATAATTATTTATTTATACGAATTATAAATATAGTACATATACATTTATAGATATATTTACTTATAAATATTTATTTACAAATAATTTTTTAACATTATTAATATATATATAATCTTAAATACATTCATTTTATAAATGAGTGAAATTGAATAATTCAAAATGAGTACAGTTTAAAAATATTCAAAAAATTAATAAGATTTATTAATTAAATATATGTTATTAAAAAAATATGTATATATTTATATTGAAGTGGGTGAATACATATTGATAATACTAAAACATTGAAAATAAATATATATAAATAAATAATATAAAATGATCAAATTCAAAAATAAAATAAAAAATCATTAGGAATGAAACTTTAGTATTGAAAATAAATAAACAAAATCGACTGATTTAAAACATAAAACATATTAAATGTATCATGTTATAATGAAATTCTAAAATATTCTAAAATTTGAATAAATTACATAAATATTTGGTGTATGTGTTTCTATATATTGCATAAATATATTTGGGTGTGCGTTTATATACAAATACATTAACACACACACATTATATATCTATATCTCTCTATGTATGTGTGTAAAATAAATGCAACACACTGTGTTTGAAATACGTTAAATTGAAAAATAAAACAATATAAAAAATGAATAAGATATTAATATGTTTTTATGTAAAATTATATATATTATACTTATTCATTTTATATATCTATATTTCATATATAATATTTATTCATATTTATAATATATATTTCTGTATATTAAATGTATTCATTTTTATCAATAATTATTTAATTAATCGAATGTTTCATATTTTTCGTAATTTACTTATTTTATTTTTATTATTTTAATTTTTTATTTTATTATGGACTATTATCAGCACTAAAAAAAGTAACGATAAAGGGAAACTTTTATCAACGCTATGGACACACTGATAAAGGTCACCTTTTATTCGTTCTAAAAATAAAGCGCTGATAATAGTTTCCTTTATCAGTGCTAAAATAAAGTGCTGATAATGGTTAAATTTTATCAATGCTAAAAAAAGCACTAATAAATGGTTCCTTTTATCAATGATTTTTTATCAGTGATAAAGGGATTCATTTATCAGCCCTTAATTTAATGCTAATAAAGATGGAATTTATCAGAAAATTTTTCAAGCATTGATAAATTCCAGTGCCTCTAAAAACATGTTTTGTATTAGTGTACACCGTGGAGGAGGTCGTAGTGACTATATAGGACTGTTGTGTAAAGGTATACAATTTCATTTGTTAGGGTATCTCAATAATTTTTTGACTTGTGTAAAGGTCATCACAACAACCCTTATGATTCATAAAGGTAACTCTAAAATTTGGAATTGACATAAGGGTATTTAGGATTAAGCTGGATCATGCAAGTTTAGATTATAACTCATGTCTTGGTTACTTGACTCTTCTCTGGTTAGATCTGATATCATGAAAGGGTTAATCCCAGTTCACATCAATGTTCCAAAACGGGGAGAAGAAGGAGTGGAGATCAATGTTTCAACATGTAAGTTTACATTAGTCAAACAGGATGTGAACTAAGGGAATTATAGTGAATGTATTATACTTGTACAAAGTGAATATCTTGTTTCTGATGTAAATGTTGAAATGTCCAAAGTCAATGGAGTTGATCATGTCAAAGGGTGTTTTTCTAAGAGATCCACTACACTACATTATAGTGTTAAGAATCAAGGCATTTTATATGTTGTAGTGTTTAAAGGATATATGTTATAAGCATTTTTGTGGATTTGGAACTTAATAACCATCTAGAATTTATGTTTGGAAATTTAATGATCCATATGATGATTAATGTTCATAATTTTTTTGACAATAATCCAACGGATGGTTTTAAAGGAGAATAAGTTGTATGTAAACTTGAATTTCAATTTTAAATTTTAAATTCAAAACAATTGCACATTATATAAAGATCCTATCAATAGAATTTATTGAGAACATATATGGAGAATGGTGGGAAGGGAATAATTTTAAAAATAATATTTAAATTTTAAATTCAATAATTGGAAGACATAAAATCATTTTTAAATGGTTTTTAATCCCCATTTGATTTCTTTGGTGTTTGTATGAGTTTCATGATCATGGCGCCCTAAAAATCTATTTAAGGAGAAGTAGACAAGGGTGCACGATAGGTGAACGATTAGTGCTAACCATGTGGCACAACTATGTGTAATTTTTCTATGGGGTCATTTTTTGTTCTAACCATGCATGAGTAGTTTCCTAACCATAAAATAAATTGTAGACAGGTTTTAGAGGTACAATTAATGTGTTATGATTGTTTTTTCAAATCCTTCACTAGCTGTTTGAGGGGAGTGTCCTTTTAGATAGTTATGGTGCATGATTATTGAATGGTTTGAAGAATCATTAACCTCCTTTAAATTGGTGAAATTACACTCTTTCACTTTTTTATTTTAATATTTATCCTCTCATTTCTTCCCTCAATGCACATGGTATCCCTCCTTTCAACCTCCCACTTGTCACCCATAGGCATGGAGAGATCTCCCCCATTCAGACTTGGAATCATGCTTCATATATTTTAGTAGATAGCCCTTGGAAAGATCTTGATTCCTCTTCCTTCTTATCTCATTTTACCTCTCTGTATGGAATGCTAAATCCATGTGACACTTTTTCCAAATTTTTAGGTTGTTTGTTTATTTCATTAATTTATCTTGAACTAACTCAAATCAAAGCTTGATGATGGATGAGTGAACTACCCTATGCTTGAGGTAGCCTGTCTCATTATTTTCCCTAAAATTATAACATTTCTATAACTTAAATCATTTTTCTTCACATAGAACTCTTTGTGTTCTTTCCATTAAATGTGAAATTAATTCTATGCAACATTATTTCATGAATTTAAGAGCCTTTTTTATTAAATTTCACTATTGGAGGTCTGCCACCTCCTCTCAAACAACCCCTTTTGGGTGAGTTTCTTATATTCCATGAACTATGCCTCATTTAGGAAATTAAATCACCACCTTAGACATTTTGTTTTTAATTTTTGATTTATAATATTCTCCCTACATTTTAATAAAACCTGAGGTTTGTTTTATTAAGTCTAATGAAAGGGATAATTAAGTTGAAAAAAATGACAATAATATGGATTCTATTAGTTTCCTAGTTTTATAATAAAACCATTGTGGGGTGTGCTATGTTTTTTTAATAAAAATGGGTGATTGAATTTTAATTTTATAATTGGTAAGAGGCCTAAACAGTACCCATTTCCTTCTAAATTTTCTTGTAAATGAAATGGTCCAAATTATACACTTGAGTTGTTATATGGAATTCTTTCAAGAAATTAATTTATAACTACCCATGAATAAATTGTAATAAGGAATTCTTACATGAATAGACTCTTTTATTATTTATTCTTGGATAAAATTGAATAATCAAGGTTGTTGTATGTACTGGCATTAGCGAGTTTATATTATTATTCCTGACAATTGGGAATGAAATCCAAATTTATTCAAGGGAATGGAGTCCCTTATATATACATATATATATATATATTATGATACATGGGGATGGTGTCCCTATTTAGTCATGTGCATTACATCCCTATTTATTCATGGGAATGACGTCCCTTTATGATTGTCATATTTGTGAATGGTGTCCCCTATTGTTTACAATATTTGGGAAAGGTGTCCGTATTGAAATATGTTACCCGGGCATGGATTCCCTGCTTATTTATGACACATGATCATGATCTCCCTATTGGCATATGATTTTTGGGCATGGTGTAACTTGACATTCTATGAGACTCATACTACTATCCATAGACACATGTGTTATGCCTTGGGTACCGAATATTGGTGGTATCTATATATATGGATATAAACATCACTATGTGTATAGACCATATATATACATACAAGTATATATACTTTTTTCCACTTACTCAGAGGTATTATGACTTAGGATGAAGCGGGTATTTTTGGTCGGTTGTCCATTTAGTAACTTGAGTCTGACATGTTTACATTTATTTTCTTACTTATTTAGTATTATAACTCACACTAAGGCATTATATACTCATATAATAGACATAATTACAGACCATTTGTGGTGGTGAAGGAACCTGAGGCACAGTGGAAGCGTGGAAAATGCGTAATTTGAATTTTGGGTTCAGATTCATGTTAAAAACATTTTGTCCCCAGATCCCCTTTCTGGGATTTCTTAAAGGATTGTGTGTATTTCAATTTAAGCACAATAAATATAATTGAATAAAATTTTAAATGGTACCTTATTCGTTTGAGGTCACCATTTTGATTCTATCACCTTAGATGTGTCATCCAAATGGGGGAGCTCACTATTCAAGAGGATAAAATGTGCTTTTACACAAAGGTTATACTTTCTAAATTTACACTTTGGTCCTTGGGAAGTAAAAAAATTAATTTTATACCTTTTCACACTTGTATGACTTAATAAACTTATCATAAATGTAAAAAATAGTTTATCCCTCACTTATAACACTACAAAAGTTTACGTGATAAAATATGAACCATTAAATCTTCCCATAAACTCCCCAAATATTTTAATGAACCTTTAACATCCTATGTTCATTCGAAAAATTATATTTTCTCATATTGACTTTTACAATCAAAAAAAATTGTACACCTTGAGACATAAATTCAATCATCAAAATTCCAAACACGAATAATGATTATTGATGTAACACCCCAAGATTTCATAGTGTGTTATTTCTTCAAAATAATTCAATAACTTGCACTACACGCAACACCGAGTTAAAGCGCACCATGACTTACCAAACTAGCCGTTATGAATAGTAATACCTACTTTTTGAAATTTTATAAATTCTATCTCCCAAAATGGACTTCATTTTTGGATTCAGAATATTAAAATTAGCCTAGGGTGAAATTTTGGTACTTTTCGGATAACTTTAATATTTTGATGAATAGTGAAAATTACTAAATTTTAATTAAAAACAACTTTTTTAATCAAAATAATTAATAGTGATAAATTATGAATTTGAGTGGTTTTAAAGTATAATTAGAATATATTTTTACCATTTTATCCAATGGTGTTCATTAGAATTAATTTCACTTTGAAATTGGACCTAAACAATTGTCAATCTTTTGATATATATTGTTTCTTAAAAACACTCTATTTGTTGTGAAAGTGGGAATTAATTATAAAATTAATTAATGCAACTTATATGTTTGAAATTTTTTAAAACAGGCATCATTTTTGAATTCGGAATATCAATTATAGCTTAGGGTGAAATTTTGGCATTGTTCTGAAAAACTTCAATTTTTTATGAATAGTGAAACAAATAAGTGGTAGTTAAAAAAACTGAATTTTTCATAAAACTTAATTTTACCACTTTTGTGAATGGAATTTCGAAAATCTGAGAGACACGGTTAATATCAAGAAGTAAAATGTGGTTCAATGAGATGAAAATAATTTTTGGTGAATAGTAACTTTTTACTTTTATTTACCACGATTAAAAGTAAATAGGGTAATTAAGGATAGAAATGATATTAATATTACCCTAAAACCTGTCCTAATTCTATTGGACAAGTGTATCTAGACCAAAAACAACCTTAGGAATAAAATATTATCATTTAGGTCCACATGGATTAAATTAGGACATTTATTATTATTTAATTCAAATAAGAGTTAAAAGAGTTAAAATCAAAGTCTATTTACTAAAACATTTTTAATATAGGGTTATACATAAGATAAATTCGGTTGTAAATATTCATTAGAAATCTAATGAAATTCCATACATAATGATATTTTATTTATAATTTTTAGACATTAAATTATTTAATTTATTTATGACACAATGATGATGCAGTAATTACCATAATAGTGAACAATTAAAATAATTGATATTATAAATACCCAAATAAATATAATTTGAGACTTTTAATGAATTACACTAATTTTCTAGGATAATATGACATATTATTATTTATTTAATTGACTTTTTTTGAAGTAATCATTCTGTTATGAGTTTCACAAAAATCAACTATTGAATAGTGTCAAAATTGACATAAAAGAGTTTTTAAAACAAATATTATATTATTAATTGATATTAAATTCCTAAAAATATAAGGTTCGGCCAAGAGACTTACATCATGATAGGTGTATCATTAATGGACCACTTGGGGGTCGCTTGGATGCATATAGAAAGTTTATTAACTATATAATATAAAAATACAATGTGACATGGTAAATGTCAAACTAATTAACTAAGAGTTAAAACTAAAATATAAGGTTAATATAGTACACCAAACCTGTCTAAATTATATTGGTTGGATGTTTTTCGACCTATCCCCACCTTAAAATTTGAATAATCAACTTTGGAGCCATTAGAAACCGAATATGAATTTATTATAAATTAATATTTCTAGCTTTTCCAAAGGTACCCCTCACCCCTCTTATAAAATGGAACTCCCCCTTCTCATTACTTCACACCTTCAAAGCCTTTTTTTTTAGGCCAAACTCTTCCAAAATACTCTCTTAACTTCCCTCACCACAACCTAGAGGCCTTATTTTGATCAGAAATCCAACTTAAGGAGCCCTTTTGATCAAATCAAAAGGAAGAACCCGAAGAAGAGGTAATGTTTTCACCACCCTTTTTCAAATTCATTTCTTCTTCCACTTCTTCTTTCTTTGTTATTACCATTATAAAATAATAACTCCAGTATATTATATATACTGTGATGTTATTATAAATATGGTACAACTATATTCAGTATTCTATCCACCCTTTGAATAACATGTCACCATACGTGCGTACGTACGACTTACCGTCTCCACGTCGTGGTGTAATTGTTATTCAGTATATTATTGTTTGGATGGGTATAATAATGATGTGTAACTCATGTAAATAATAAATATAACATGATAATGATTCTGTATATATGATATACTATCCAATTATATATTATTTTAATATCAAAATAATGATATTGTCACTCGTACGTACGTACGGACTACCGTCTCCACGAACGCGATGAGATTCATTCTCCATCGTATCAATTCAAGTATAATTATCATTTGATGATTTCAAAATAATGTTTAATGACTTGATATAATTCTGGATATGAATAAGATACAACCTATCCATGACAAACATGGCTTACGTAACAAAACATATTAAATAAAACAAGTAAGTTAACACCCAAAACGACGATAATACTAAGATATTATTAACAAAGCAATGTTAAAAGATCATATATGATATCATATTAATATATATGATTCTTGTATAATTTAATAACAATTATTTCACCATTATACTCGAGGTTAACCTACTCCAACCAAGTAAAAGTACAAGGTAAGGGTTTATTTCTCAATCTCTTTATTATTTGAGGTTGTTTATACGTAATAATCTACTGGGATATCTTTATCATCCACATCCATATTTCTAAAAAATGTATTTCAAAACATTTTTACTATTTACAAGAATATGGGTTAAAGTCATTTATACACTTGTTTGACTTTTTCTAAGTGGTTTATAAAGGAATATTTTCGTCGTTTTCCAAACAAGGTTCTTTTTAACCTTTTCGACATAATTATGGTAAGAATGTTTTTTTAACTTATACGGTGGGTGCAGCTATTTTCCGTCGTTATAAAATTGTCAAAGCTTCCCTTATTAGATTATAAGAATATTTTCAAAGAAAATGTTTTATTTTATAAATATATGACTCTTAAATGATTTCAAAATAGAAAGAGATATTTCTCTAAACAGAGTATTGATTTCATCTATGTCAACATCCTTTAATGGATTTTACGCTTATTTGAAGTTGATTTATTATGATACAAAACTTTTATATTGTATTGAAGTTTTTGTGATATGTTTTACTATGGATGTGTTATTTTTATACCATTCATGGTTTATGGATGAAGTATTTACATTTCATATGCTAGTTTTAATACGAATGTTTATGTTATGTTTGAACCTTTTAATATGGGAATGCATTGGACTTAATATGTGACGGGTGGAGCCAGCTATAGCTCCTCAATGAATCGGTAGGTCTCATGAGACAAACTAGTGTCTTGGCACAAGGCCTTGACAAAATCTTATTTGTAGTCTTGGCACGAGGCCTTGGATATGTGGTTATGATAGTCTGGCATTATGCATTCCATCCTTATGAAAGAGGTTATTGATATTGCATGTGATTATTCAATTAGTAGAATATCCATGTGAATAAGTAAATGGTATTATTTCATTTTATTTTTGCCATACTATGTTAAAGTTCAAGTTTAAAAGGCTTTTGTTTTAGTTATACATTGCCTTAATTTTTTATTCTTATTTACGAAAGTTTCCGCTATATTGTTATACTTACTGGGAATTTGAGATCACCCCTTTTCTATGTTTTATTTTCCCCAGGATGTGAAGAAGTAAATTATGAATGACCAGCAGGGATAGTATGAGGGGATAACATGTCACTATACATGCGTACATACGGCTTACCGTCTCAACGTCGCGGTGTAAATGTTATTCAATATATTATTATTTGGATGGGTATAATAATGATGTGTAACTCATGTAAATTATAAATATAACATGATAATTATTCTGTATATATGATATACTATCCAATTATATATTATTTTAATATCAAAAGAATGATATTGTCGCTCGTGCGTACGTACGGACTACCGTCTCCACGAACGCGATGAGATTCATTATCCATCATATCCATTCAAGTATAATTATCATTTGATGATTTAAAAATAATGTTTAAGGACTTGATATCATTATGAATATGAAAAATATACAACCTAACCATTACAAACATGGCTTACGTAACAAAACATATAAAAGAAAACGAGTAAGTTAACACCCGAAACGACGATAATACTAAGATATTATTAACAAAGAAACGTTAAAAGATCATATATGATATCATATTAATATATATGATTCTTGTATAATTTAATAACAATTATTTCACCATTATACAGGAGGTTAACCTACCCTCAACCAAGGAAAAGTACAAGGTAAGGGGTTTCCATCTCACTCCTTATTCCCATGAGATTCATGCCATATTGCCACTATTACCTTTTGTGTGGTGTATGTACTTCCCATAATTGTATTCTTTGTGTAATAAACTTTAATTTATGTGTATTTAAATATTAATTGTATGATACCTCTTTCATGGGGTGTATGTTTCATAAGTTACCAAATTGGTAAGGGTTTATTTCGCAATCTCTTCATTATCCGAGGTTGTTTATACGTAATAATCTACTAGGATCTCTTTATCATCCACATCCATGTTTCTTAAAAATGTATTTCAAAACATTTTTACTATTTACAATAATATGGTTTAAAGTCATTTATACCCTTGTTTGACTTTTTATAAGAGGTTTATAAAGGAATCTTTCCGTTGTTTTTCGAAAAAAGTTACTTTTTATCCTTTTTGAAAAAATTAAGGTAAGAATGCCTTTTTTTAACTTATACGATGGGTGCGGTTATTCTCCACCGTTATTATACCTTTGAAGCTTCCTTCCCAATCTTATAAAGATATTTTCAAAATAAATGTTTTCTCTATAATTATACGAATTTTAAATGATTTCAAAAAAAGAGATATTTCTCTCAAATTGTATTGATTTAATCTATGTCAACATCCTTTGATAAAATTTTAAACTTGTTTCAAGTTGATTTATTATGATACAAATCATCCATATTGTATTTAAGTTTTTGTGATATTTTTGACTATGGATGAGTTATTTTTATGCCATTAATGGTTTATGATTAAAGTTTTGACATTTTGCATATTAGTTTTAATACGAATGTTTATGTTATATTTCATCCTATTATTAAGATGAATGTGTTGGACTAGTATATTCTGTGTTGGGGACTGGTAAAAGTAAGCCCTCTGGGTTGGTTTCCGGTTATTAGAGGCACTCCGGGTTCGTGTCCGGTTATTAGAGTCACTCCGGGTTGGTGTTCGGTTATTAGAGGCACTCCGGGTTGGTGTCCGGTTATTAGAGGGACTCCGGGATGGAGTCTGGTTACAGAGGCTCTCTGGGTTGGGTTCCGGTTACAGTTATACCTTAGGTCTTGGCACAAGGCCTCGACACAGAAATTAAAGTTCGACATCATGCATTCCATCATTATGAAAGTGGTTATTGATATTGCATGTGATTATTCGATTAGTAGAATATCCATGTGAATAAGTAAATGGCATTAGTTCATTTTACATTTTCCATACTATGTTGAAGTTCAATTTTAAAAATCTTTTGTTTTAGTTATACATTGCCTTAAATTTTTATTCTTATTTATGAAAGTTTCCACTTTATTTTTATCCTTACTGGGCATTTGAGCTCACCCCTTTTCTATGTTTTATTTTTCCCAGGATGTGAAGAAGTAATTTATGAATGACCTGCAGGGATAGTATGTGGGGATATGAGTGTGGAATATGGATACAATATATTGTTGTAGATTTTCACTTATATATGTAATGTAAAACTTTATGAATATATCTAGTGTTTCCAAGGCTACTAAACCAATCGGTCTTTCGAGATTTGATCTTTCTCGTGATCATGCCAATGTTATGTAATAATGCACCGACTTTGGGTAACTGTGGTCGGGGCGTTACAGTTGGTATCAGAGGAAGTTTAGTACAAACCTTGGAAGCTAGATTTAGATAAACTCTGATTAGAGCACATAGACCTAAGATGGGCCTTGAGGACTAGTATAGAAGAACTTCCTAGAATTTTGGTATTGTAGAGATTTTGTTAGTTTTCCGAGCAATACATCCCTATCTGGATACGAGCAGGTAGAGGCGGATCTAGCACAGATGTACCTAGGGGTAAAACCCGAAAACACTGCTTTGAGCAAGACTCGAACGGGAACTGGTGCACGACAACGGGCCTTGTTGCACTCTTGGTTACGACACTCCCGGGGGATATGCTTAGGATAATTCTCATTTTCTTTACAAACCATTATTAGGGGTTTATGAGTATATACATCCTCAAAGGATATATTTTTATGATTATGGATTATATCCATAAAATATTTAATTTATGTAATGTGTTTTACAAGTTTTGGATTAGGTATTGTTATTCATAAACTAATCTAGTGCATGCCATTGTTTAGAAATGGTGCCCAGTAGAAGGAATGATAACTCCATAAATGCACATGATCCAAAGAGAAAGAAGGATCATATCTTTCATGGTCTTAATCCAGAATTTATAAGAGAAATAGTCTCCCATGTATTATCATTATATGAAGAAATAATATCATGTGTTGATAAGATAAGTAAAGAGTTTACTGAGTCCTATGGCTTTGAAGGGAAGCAAGAGAAGAAAAGGATGGAAGAGAGAAAGATGGATAAAGGGAAGAGGGAAAAGAAGAATTTTTCCATATGTGATAACTGTGGGAAGAAACACCCTGGAACTATCCTGAAAGGAATGGGAGTTTTTTATAAGTGTGGAGGAAAAGGGCACAAAGTACGTGACTGCAAGGGTAAGAAAATGGTTTCAAATGTACAATGCTTCATTTACAAGGAGTTTGGACACTACGTGAACTTATGTCCCAGTCATCAGACTATGCCGCAAATGATGCTATTGGATAATAATCATGTTATGATACTACCACAGATGAACAGGAATGATTAGAGTTCTTATGTTGATTATGTCAGTTTAGTGTTGTATCAACAATGTACTTGTTATAATAATTATGGACTATATAAGGATTGTACTACAGTACTATTTCATTAAGGACATGAGATTGTGTGGAACAAAGAAAAGTGACTCAATAGCAGGATAAATTTTTGGAAAATATATGGTTGAGAAAATGATAAACCATAATATAGTTCTGATACAGAGGTAGTGATTTTGGAATAATACATGATTTATTTGGATAAATTATATTGGATATTCTTGACTACCTTGAAACTGATTAATGATTTGTATATTCCATCATTTTTAGGGTTTAAAACATTTTTGGATTGAAGGATTATATCTATTATTCTTTAAAGAATAAGGGATCATGAATGTAATCAATAAGGTTTTATGGTAATCCAGGATGTTGCAGTATTTTAAAAAAATACATGATGAAGGTGTTCACATGTCATTACGCAGAAAAAAGGATCTTTATTGTGTTTACCTTCCTTATAAATTTTGGACTGAAGTATTTTGGATAGTTCTAGTTTGGATTATTTTGGATTGCTATAAAAGGACAACCCATAGGTCGGGCGTCAACTCGTCGCATCCAGCAAGGCCGCGAGACTTGAACCCACAACCGAAGGGTGACAAGGGTGTATCACCTACCACTGACCCACGTGATGTCCTGGATTGAATAATGTCATTTTTTTAATGGTTCTGCTAGATGAATTATAAATTCATTTTTTTAACCCTATACGAATAGGATAAATAGAATATTATTTTTAAGTTCTATTATCTTTTAGAGTGAAAGATGAGTCTGTGGTAGAAATTAGATAAAGGATGGAACTCTACTTGTCAATAATATATTTTTTCTTCTTCTCTTATTCTATGAAGAAATTAATTCTTATACTTTATTTAAGGAATCCTAAAACCAAAAATGTGTTATCCTAATACCCTATGTTTTGTTGAACCGATGGTATTTCAAATCATCATAGATTGATGAATTTAAGGACCTCAATTTTAAACTTGTTTGTGATTGATGACCTCAATCACTACCTATAAATATTTACGTTTTTCCTCCGATTATATGTCTCTAATTTCCACCAATGTTCTCCTAATCGAGATCATAATTTGTTGGTGACCCTTTCATTTCTCTTTTCCTCATATTAAGACTAAATTTTAGTAACCCAATTTCCGATGTGGGTTTTCCCACAAAGATATTTTTTATTTTCAACCATTTATTTTAGAAGAAAAATTTCAAATTGCGAGGATGCAATTTATTGAAGGAGGGTAGAATGTAACACTCCAAGATTTCATAGTGTGTTATTTCTTCAAAATAATTCAATAACTTGCACTACATGCAACACCGAGTTAAAGCGCACCATGACTTACCAAACTAACCGTTATGAATAGTAATACCTACTTTTTGAAATTTGATAAATTCTATCTCTCAAAATGGACTTCATTTTTGGATTCAGAATATCAAAATTATCCTAGGGTGAAATTTTGGTACTTTTCAGATAACTTTAATATTTTTATGAATAGTGAAAATTACTAAATTTTAATTAAAAACAACTTTTTTAATAAAAATAATTAATAGTGATAAATTATGAATTTTAGTGGTTTTAAATTATAATTATAATATATTTTTACCATTTTATCCAATGGTGTTCATTATAATTAATTTTACTTTGAAATTGGACCTAAACAATTGTCAATCTTTTGATATATATTGTTTCTTAAAAACACGCTATTTGTTGTGACAGTGGGAATTAATTATAAAATTAATTAATGAAACTTATATGTTTGGAATTTTGTAAAATAGAAATCATTTTTGAATTCGGAATATCAATTATAGCTTAGGGTGAAATTTTGGCATTGTTCTTAAAAACATCAATTTTTGATGAATAGTGAAACTACTAAGTGGTAGTTAAAAAAACCGAATGTTTCATAAAACATAATTTTACCGCTTCTGTGAATGGAATTTCGAAAATCCGAGAGACACGGTTAATATCAAGAAGTAAAATGTGGTCAATGAGATGAAAATAATTTTTTGTGAATAGTAACTTTTTACTTTTATTTACCACGGTTAAAAGTAAATCGGGTAATTAAGGGTAGAAATGATATTAATATTACCCTAACACATGTCCTAATTCTATTGGAAAAGTGTATCTAGACCAAAAACAACCTTATAAATAAAATATTATCATTTAGGTCCACTTGGATTAGATTAGGACATTTATTATTATTTAATTCAAAGAAGAGTTAAAAGAGTTAAAATCATAGTTTATTTACTAAAACATTTTTAATATAGGGTTATACATAAGATAAATTCGGTTGTAAATATTCATTAGAAATCTAATAAAATTACCTACATAATTATATTTTTGTTATAATTTTTAGACATTAAATTATTTAATTTATTTATGACACAATGATGATGCAGTAATTACCATAATAGTGAAAACTTAAAATAATTGATATTAGAAATACCCAAATAAATATAATTTGAGACTTTCAATGAATTACACTAATTTTATAGGATACTATGACATTTTAGTATTGATATAATTGACGTTTTTCGAAGTAATCATTCTTTTATGAGTTTCACAAAAATCAACTATTGAATAGTGTCAAAATTGACATAAAAGAGTTTATAAAACAAATATTATATTATTAATTGATATTAAATTGCTAAAAATCTAAGGATCGGCCAAGAGACTTACATAATGATAGGTGTATCATTAATGGACCACTTGGGGGTTTCTTGGATGCATATAGTAAGTTTATTAACTATATAATATAAAAATACAAAGTGACATGGTAAATGTCAAACTAATTAAAAAGAGTTAAAACTGAACGATAAGGTTAATATAGTAACCCAAACCTGTATAAATTCTATTGGTTGAATGGTTTTAGACCTATCCCCACCTTAACCTTTTAATAATAAACTTTGGAGCCATTTGAAATCAAATATGAATTTATTATAATTTAATATTTCTAGCTTTTCCAAAGGTACCCCTCACCCCTCTTATAAAAGGGAACTCCCCATTCTCATTACTTCACACCTTAAAAGCCTTTTGGTTCGGCCAAACTCTTCCCAAATACTCTCTCAACTTCCCTCACTACAACCTAGAGGCCTTAGTTTGATCATAAAGCCAACCTAAGGAGCCCTTTTGATCAAATCAAAAGGAAGAACCCGAAGAAGAGGTAATGTTTTCACCACCCTTTTTCAAATTCATTTCTTCTTCCACTTCTTCTTTCTTTGTTATTACTATTCTAAAATAATAACTCCAGTATCTTATATATACTGTGATGTTATTATAAATATGGTACAACCATATTCATTATTTGATCCACCCTTTGAATAACATGTCACCATACGTGCGTACGTACGGCTTACCGTCTCCACGTCGTGGTGTAATTGTTATTCAATATATTATTATTTGGATAGGTATAATAATGATGTGTAACTCATGTAAATAATAAATATAACATGATAATTATTCTGTATATATGATATACTATCCAATTATATATTATTTTAATATCAAAAGAATGATATTGTCGATCGGGCGTACGTACGGACTACCGTCTCCACGAACGCGATGAGATTCATTCTCCATCCTATCCATTCATGTATAATTATAATTTGATGATTTAAAAATAATTTTTAAGGACTTTATATCATTATGAATATGAAAAAGATACAACCTAACCATTACAAACATGGCTTACGTAACAAAACATAAAAAAAAAAGAAAACGAGTAAGTTAACACCCGAAACGACGGTAATACTAAGATATTATTAACAAACAAATGTTAAAAGATCATATATGATATCATATTAATATATATGATTCTTGTATAATTTAATAACAATTATTTCACCATTATACAGGAGCTTAACCTACCCTCAACCAAGGAAAAGTACAAGGTAATGGGTTTTCATCTCACTCCTTATTCCTGTGAGATTCATGCCATATTTCCACTATTACCTTTTGTGTGGTGTATGTACTGCCCATAATTGTATTATTTGTGTAATACACTTTAATTTATGTGTATTTAAATATTAATTTTATGATACCTCTTTCATGGGGTATATGTTTCGTAAGTTACCAAATTGGTAAGGGTTTATTTCGTAATCTCTTCATTATCTGAGGTTGTTTATACGTAATAATCTACTGAGATCTCTTTATCATCCACATCCATGTTTCTTAAAAATGTATTTCAAAACATTTTTACTATTTACAAGAATATGGGTTAAAGTCATTTATACCCTTGTTTGACTTTTTATAAGAGGTTTATAAAGGAATCTTTCCATTGTTTTTTGAAACAAGTTACTTTTTAACCTTTTTGAAAAAATTAAGGTAAGAATTTATTTTTTTAACTTATACGGCGGGTGCGGTTATTCTCCACCGTTATTACACATTTGAAGCTTCCTTCAAAATCTTATAAAGATATTTTCAAAATAAAGGTTTTCTCTATAATTATACAACTTTTAAATGATTTCAAAAAAAGAGATATTTCTCACAAATTGTATTGATTTAATCTATGTCAACATCCTTTGATAAAATTTTAAACTTGTTTCAAGTTGATTTATTATGATACAAATAATCCATATTGTATTTAAGGTTTTGTGAAATTTTTGACTATGGATGAGTTATTTTTATGCCATTAATGGTTTATGATTAATGTTTTGACATTTTATATGTTAGTTTTAATACGAATGTTTATGTTATATTTCATCCTCTTCTTAAGATGAATGTGTTGGACTAGTATGTTCCGGGTTGGGGACCGGTAAAAGTAAGCCCTCTGGGTTGGTGTCCGGTTATTAGAGGCACTCCGGGTTGGTGTTCGGTTATTAGAGGCACTCCGGGTTGGTTTTTGGTTATTAGAGGCACTCCGGGTTGGTGTCCGGTTATTAGAGGCACTCCAGGATGGAGTCCGGTTAGAGAGGCTCTCCAGGTTGGGTTCCGGTTATAGTTATCCCTTAGGTCTTGGAATGAGGCCTCGACACAGAAATTAAAGTTCAATATCATTCATTCCATCATTATGAAAGTGGTTATTGATATTTCATGTGATTATTCGATTAGTAGAATATCCATGTGAATAAGTAAATGGCATTATTTCATTTTACTTTTGCCATACTATGTTGAAGTTCAAGTTTAAAAGGCTTTTGTTTTAGTTATACATTGCCTTAAATTTTTATTCTTATTTATGAAAGTTTCTGCTTTATTGTTATCCTTACTAGGCATTTGAGCTCACCCCTTTTCTATGTTTTATTTTTCCCAGGATGTGAAGAAGTAATTTATGAATGACCTGCAGGGATAGTATGTGGGGATATGAGTGTGGAATATGGAGACAATATATTGTTGTAGCTTTTCACTTATTGATGTAATATAAAACTTTATGAATATATCTATTGTTTCCAAGGCTACTAAACCAATCGGTCTTTCGAGATTTGATCTTTCTCGTGATCATGTCAATGTTATGTAATAATGCACTGACTCTGGGTAACTGGGGTCGGGGCGTTACAATTGAATTCGTTTTACATGCCATAGATCATACTTCGACATTCATCGGCCCCCGAACATGGGGAACACTTCATACTAAACTCATATTAATTAGAATAGGTGGTCCTTTTTGATACACTTAGTGTGCGAAAAAACTAGATCCTTATCTCGGAAGTAGTGATTCCAACCCATATACCAAGAGAAGATCCTCCCAACCCATCACGACCCCTAAGGATATAAGTAATTTCATAGGTATGACTACCACCTATGAACACATTCTGTGTAATATAATCTCTTTGTCTCCTGATATCTTATAAACAAGTATGAAAACATGTGTCCTCATACTTTTGTTTATTTATATATTTCATTACCTTCTTGTACCATGGCCTTGGATTTAATGAGAGTACTACAATTCTGGATAACTTTGGACCATAAGATATATCTTTCTCAATCCGAAAGAGAAAAATTCAATCTTGATAATTCAACCAATTTAATACCACCAATGACATAACCTAAACAAGATACATATCTATGAATTCAATGAAATGGTTCTTTCCTTACATAAATATACATGATTAAATGGTACACATTGATAACAATCACATTTCTGGAGATCAATAAGCATGTCCATAGAGAGGAACAATAAATTAGACTAGAAACATTTGGTGTTCATATTGGAAAAATTTTCCTCATTATCTCATCTACATGAGATCACTAAGTGAGAAATTCATGTGAAAAAGTCTAAATTCTTATGATCCCCAAATACCCGATAGTCAGAAATCATATGTTTCGTGTTAGTATAATTTATCTAGACTATAGTACATACGTGTAAGATTATTATTATCATATTTCGAAGATATCATTATTTATGGTAATTGTTATAACCTTTTGATAAGAACCATAGTATAAAGACATTACCTTGTAAACAGTGGATAAAGAAGTACGAAAAATATTATGGTATGAATAAATAAATAAATATATATATATATATATATACATAACTTTATACATGTAATGGTAATAAAATATATATAAAGGAGTAGGGTCCAAGGAACCCACATTCACTAAAACCAATTGGAAACAATTGTCAACCTCTGAGATCTCACATGAGTATCGTGATTCTACTAATATATGGTATTAGTTAGTGGGTCTCCCGCGTTATCCTATATGTCTACTCTAGGGACTGTGAATTCTCACCTTTGAGTAAAATCTCTCAAGAGATGAAACTTCTAATGTATATTCTTTGTCCTCTATTGTGACTTGGGCCCCCTGGAAAGAGACATTGTCACAGTATTATCATAGAATACTTTAATAGGACCTACACTACTATGTTCAACACCAATATCAGAAACAAAATTGTGTATCCAAACTTTTTTCTTAACTGCATCGGAAGTCCCTATATACACGGACTATGCTATAGAATGTGTAATAATAGACTACTTTGATCTCCCCAGATCACTTCACCACCATTCTATCAAAATACATAGCCTAACTATTATTTCAGATCATTATATTCTATCTTGATTCTATCATCATTGAATCCCCTCAAGACTAGATATGTATCACATCTATACATCATAAACATATAATTTTTACATTGCAAGTACTTTTGGATTGTTTTTAGAGATGCCCAATCCAACTCTCTTGGATTGGATTTATATCTATACACCATTCATAAAGAAAAGAAAACATCAAACCTAGTACATAGAATGAAATACATTTTATATCTCACTAATAAAGAATAAGGGATTCAAATTACTCATTTAATATCTTCCAATGTTTTCTAACACCTCATCTCAGATAGATTAATTCCATGTTACATTGGAAACAATCTTTTCATTTATTGTTCCATATTATATATTTTTAGTACATTATCAATATATTTACTTTTACTTATCCCAATAATCCTATGAGATCTATCTAGATATATCTAGACCCCTATAATATAGGTTACTTATCATAAGTCTTTCATGGAGAAGAATTCATTTAACCATGTCCTTACTAACTCTAAGACATGTAATTATTTTCCCATTAATAATATTTCATCAATATATAATAATAGGAAAATGATGGAACTTCACTAACCTTCTTATAGACACATGTAACTCTTTCATTATTAATGAAACTGGATTCTTTTATGGCCTCATCAAATAGAATATTCTATGACCGTGATTCCAACTTCAATCTATAAATGGATCTAATCAAATTTCACAATTTATTGGCACTCTTGGAAATAATGAAACCTTCATGTTGTGCCATATAAGAATATTAAAAAAAATACCATTTTCAAAATATTTTTTTACATCCGTTTTCATAAATTATAATCATTTAATGCATCTGTTACATGCAAAATGTTTCTGTATTTTTGCATTGAAACTGATGAGAGGATTTCATTATAGTTGATGCCTTGACATTGTGAGAAACCCTTCACCACCATTCATTCCTTATAGGTTATAAATTTACCATTCATTCCCATGTTTTTCTTGAATAACCATTTATACTCAATAAGATTTACATCCTCTAGTAAATATACCAAAATCTAATCTTGATTTTGGTACAAAGACTTCATTTCAGAATGCATAAATTATTTCCATTTAGCCGCATTCTTACCATCTACTACATCCTTTTAGGTAATAGGTTATTCATTATATATTATTAATTTTTCACCAGACCTAGTGAAAAGATAACCATATCTCTCTAGTTATCTAAAAACTCTAGTAGATCTATTCAGTAATTATGTACTTGTAATATCTTTGACTCCCATTATCTCTTGTGTATAATTTCCCCATACCAACTCTGGTGAATCTGAAGCATCAACTTCATCAAATCCAATATTTCTCTACCTAATTCCATTGGAAATGTGTTCCATTTCTATAAATGAAGCATGTAATTCTACAACAACTTCTCTATTTGAAGGGATATATAGGCAATATACCTTATCCTCCTTGGGAAAACATATAGAGGTGCACTTCAGGCTTCGAGATTCTAGTATTTTTACTAGGTGTGGTCTTCACAAAAGCCTCACATCCCCATACACATATGTGTGACAAACATGATTTCATTCCATAAAACAACTCATATTAAATCCCATATACTTATTTTATTAGTACTCAGTTTTGTGTATATGTTATATTCTAGAGTGAATACACCCAAAAGGATAATGGTAGAGTTTTATAACTCATTATCAACCTAACCATGTCAAGAAGGGTCTGATTCATCTTTTCCCAAACACCATTGCATTGATCTGTAAATAGATGTGTGAGTTAAGAAAATATCCCACACTCCATTAAATGAACAATGAAATCCTTATTAAAATATTCTCGATCACAAACAAAAATAAGTTTCTTAATATTCTTACCAATTTGATTCTCTACTTCATTCTAATATTCCTTAAGAAAGATAAAGGAATATGACTTATATCTCATTAATTATATATATCCATATTTATTATATTCAATAGTAAAAGTAATGATGTAAGAAAAACCACCCCGTTACTCTATAAGAAATGGACCATATACATCATTATGAACCAATTCCAATGGTTCATTGGCTCTTTCTCATTTCCCATAAAAATCTGATTTGGTAATTTTACATTGTAAACAAGTGTGACATGGATCAATGGGTTTTAAATAAATGGAGTCTAAATAACCTAAATGATGTGATTTTCTTAAATGATTTTCATTTAAATTACCTAGCTTGAAGAACCATAGTATGGTAGTAAATGAGTCATTCTCACTAGATTTTTCATTGTTTTAAAATACTATATTTTTCTAGTTCAATTATATGAAACCCATTGTTAAGATATTCCCTACCATAACATATATCATACTTATACATAAGACAATATCTATTTCAAAATTGAAATAAAGTCTATTAGTGTATAAAATTTACAGTTAAATTAGTTTTATAGTAATTGATGGTCTATAATAAAAATTATTTAGTATAGTAACTATCCCACTAGGAAAAGTATGATGACAATCTACCACTGCTAATGCTGTAAATCTCACACCATTTTCTTCGCATATAACTACATCAAATTTTTCAATTTTATTCAATTTAATTAGTTCTTTTATTGGAATACAAATATTTGAGCCACAAGTATTTTACAATACCCAACATGTAGAAATAGATAGATTCCATTCAATGAAAAATATAGCTGAATTAGAAGTTTCAAATTCCATCTTCTACCTAGATGGGTAATTCTACTTCCAGTAACCTTTCTTGCCACATGAAAAGAAGACCACCTCAGGATCATTTCTCTACCACTATATCATTTTCTTCTTTAGGGGAAGGTTATTCTATGTCTTTAACTTAGACTTAGCCTTTCTCACTTTGACCTTTCATTTCCTCCTCTTGTTGACCTTAAGGTCTAAAGAGTTAGAATTATTCACATCCATAACTTCTTCGTGAACTAAAGAGAAAAAATATGGGAGTTACATATTCATGTTACTAATATTATAATTAACATTTATTTTTGGGTATCTATTTAGTAAAGAGGAAATAATGAGACTAGTTTATAGTTCATGGTTTAGATTGAACCCAAGGGACTCAAGTCTCTCAGTGTATTGGATCATCTTGGGAACATGAGGTCCATTATGATTTCCTTCTTATAGCCTTCATCTATAAAAATAACTTTATATCTCATATACTCATTATCGAGATCTATCCTAGTATAAATCTTGGAGATAATATAGAATTTGTATAGAATATTTTTCCTCATTAATTTTCTAAAGATCATAGGAATTATATGATAACATGAAACACTAAAAATCTATTTCATCATCCATATGTTTCCAGTGATTATCTTTATCAATCTTTTTCTCCTTTAGGGGTCTTAGAAAGAAGTGGGGATTGCAATACATAAATATTCCTATATTAGAATAGTACTATGTGTAGGTGCTTGTACCACTCTTGAATGTTATGGTCGGTCAGGATGTTTTCATACTATAATATTGATCACAGTGAAACTGAATTGATGGTGGATTCCATTTGATGTACAACAAATAAATATAGTATATTAATAATTTAACTTTATTTCCAATATACCTTTTCAAATTATAAATTTTTAAATCCTTCCCACTATTTTATCAAATCCTAGGAGCCCTAAACTACTAGATTTGGAATACATAGTAACTCGAGTATTCTAGTGGAATGGATCCTTGAAATCTCTCTTCATAGTCTACTAGCTAGGGCTAATCCACTTCTTGAATAATATCATGATAATAATCTAACTATAAAATATTAACTCATGTATCCTTGACCTATTGAGTGGATTCTCATCTACTACAAATAATTAATTTTCAGTGCTCAACACTTTACCTCTCAAGTTGAAACAAGTTGGCTACATATACTGCATTACATCCAACATTAGTTAAGTCCACCCACATATCTCATAATAACACCTTGGTAGTAAGATTAACCCTTAACTAGATCTTATGAGCACCTCAAATAATCCATTTTTTCCAAATTCAAGTAATTTAATAAATTTAATGACATAATACTTTCTTTGAGGGATTTGGTATATTAATCATAGAGAATAAAATCCCTTCTATTTTATATGCATATTCTCTGTGATCTCACTCAAAACTTAACCATTATGTTAAATATAAAAAATTCACTCTACTTGTTCATTTTATCTATGAATAATTGTTTATAACTACACTATGTGATCACATGTAATAAATATACATTAGGAAAATAATAAACCATGCATTAGATAAAATAAATAAATAATGACATGATCATGATCATGAGCCATTAACTATTGGTTAATCCATTTAATAATTATTATTCGATTATTTTTACTTGTCATCGATCATAACCAGATGTTCAATAGTCCCTTCACATGGGGAACACTTCTTCTTAAACTCCTATTCATTTGAATGAGTAGAAATTGTGGATACACTAAATGTGTGGCCCTCTAGTTTCGTATCTTGATAGCAGTGATTCTATCCCACATACCAAGAGAAGAGTCTAGAAACCCATCATAGCCCCTAAGGAGATAAGAACTATCCTAGATAAGACTACATCCTATGAACACATTCAGTGAAATATAATAACTTTGTATCGCGATATCTCATAAAGAAAAATTCATATGTGTGTCATCTTCCTTTTATTTCTTTATATATTTCATAAACTTACTCGATGAAGTTATCTTTTTTACTTTTTCATGGATTTAGTATAGGTACTGCCATTCAAGTCAACATGGGCCCATGAGATATACCTTCTTTAACTCATAAGTAAAAAATAAGGTCTTGATCATTCAACCAATACCATACCACCAATTAAGTACACACCAAAAGATACCATGTCAAAACATCTATATCATGGTTCTTTAATATATTTGATCAACTGGTACACATTAATAATGATATCATTTCTAGAGACCAGTAAACATGTTCATATATATGAACAACCAATGACACATGAAACATGTGGTGCTCTTATTGGATGGTATGTCTTCTTGATTTCATATTCTTGAGATCACCAAGTGATTACATAATGAGAAGAAGTCTCAATACTTATCACCCCTAGAACAAGATATTAAAACATAATTTGTGCCCTATCAGTATGATGTATCAAGACTATAGGACCTATTTTTAAAAGTACTACCATAGTATCTCGAGGTTCACTTTATAGCTATGAACTTATATAAGATTTTGATATGACGTATATATATGGACATTACAATATAAATAGTGGATAAAGAAGTCTCAACACTATTATGTTAAGAATAAACCGAATTATATATCAAAATTCATATATGTAATGTTAATAAAAGTATAAAAAGGAGTTGATTCTTGGAAACCCACTCACAATAGGTAGACTATTGAGTTTTTCTTAGACCTTTTTTGGGAATCCATTGCATTGGGTTACCCAAAAAGTCAACATTATTTTATTTTTAGGTTCACATATTATGCTTTTGATGTTACATTTCCACTTGGGATATTAGGAGTACAGAACTAAGCTAAAGCTCAGGATGTTTGTGATGATATACTTTGAGAATTTTTTCATTATTTTGTATCATTTATTTAATAACTTTTTGATGAATGATACTTTAATATTTTATAATCACATGGACATGTATCGTTATGTATCGGTATTTTTCTATATTATCAGTTATTATTGTTGTCTTACTCTAAATTAATTATTTCTACTTCCACTATTTAATGTTTCCTCTATTGTATTGTACTATAATTATACATTGATCATAATGGTATATCCTCCCCATTATAACATCATTGTATCCTTACTTCTTGTCTAAATAATATAGTATATAGGGATGCATTATTATGACCATGTGACTGACCATCTACGACAAACAGTTCAATGGATTATGGGTTAAGATGTTTTCAAGTAGTATCAGAGGCTTATTTTACATTCCCTTATTATTTTGGGCATGTAGAAATAAGAATAGAAATGTATTGTCACTTAGTAAAATATTCATCTATGGGCATGTTCATCCCACTCATAGGAGATATACCAATTTGTCCATGATGGGAGTATTGTGTGTGTTATTCATTATTATAGTTGATTATGAATTCCCCTTGAGTGATTGTAGTACTTTTTACGTCCAAGTAATTTTTGAGATTTATGGTATTTTACCCTAATCTCAGTATGGAAATGAAGTATTGTCACCTGAATCATTATAGGCACATAGGGATTCACATTCAATGAATATTCCCTACCATGTGGGTTTCATTTCTTGACCCCCTAAAATATATTCGGTGTTCCTTGTCTATTTTATTAGCATGCTTATCAGTTTACCATGTTTTTTTGATTATTTATAATCCATGCTTGTATATCATGATGTGGGATAAATTTTCATGTTTACCTATAATAATTGTAATGAGATACCTTTCCTTAAGATAGTTATTGTTTATCATTTTTTAAATAAAATTTCTCCACCAACCTAAATGGTGTTTTCCCATATAGCATGATGGTGGAATTATATTTTACTAATCATTCATGACATATTTGGTCCATAAACCCTTGGTTGTATGGGATGAAAAGATAATGGTCTCAATTAAATGGGATCCAATTTTCTAATTTATAATGTGTATGGGAATTTAAAAATTATAGGATGGTAAGCCATATAATTGAACAATTATAAATGATAGGTTGTGGTCACATGAATTACAATTACAAATTATAATGGCATGTAACTTTATAATTCAGAGCATTGATTCATCTAACTGGACTATTAAATAAATATAAAATTTGTTAAACTATGATCTATAAATGATTCTTTTATTTACGGGTTATGTTCCATACTTGACCAATGTAGGTCGGTCTTGGCCCATTATATCAATGATATATAATTGACTCAACCCGTATATTTAATTCACAGTTCTAATTATTATCAGATGAACCCACTAACAGAGTATTGAATGTTTAATAATTCATATTTTGTTAGAATGCATTTAAATGAACCTATGTATAGGTATCATTTTTTTATTTTCATTCTTAGTAATAAACCCCATGGTGTTACACTCATGGTACGTAGAGATTTTTATTAAAGTTTCATCGACCACTTATATAGGTTACGTATAAATGTATAGTGGAATCATACTAAGATGATCCCCTTTAATTAATAGAAAATTTCTTAACATATTTTGAGTTGTATTAATATGAGTCATTAGTAAATAAAAATGACATTAAAACAGAAAGGATGTTTTCCTCTATAGATTGGAATTAAAATTTTATTTATCTAAAAATAGTTGTGATAACTCTATGGATAAATAAAATGGATAAAAGGATTTAATGTGATAAATTTATTAATATTATTATAGGATTCTAACTAATAGAAATTTCTTATGTTTCCTTATGGTGTAAGCTAAATAATGTATCAATTTTAATTTTCATCCATAACTAGTACTTGGATTTTTTTTACATTAAAGGTATTAAAATTATTAAAGTTAAATGTAAACTATAAGGACCCAGACTTAATCATTACTTAATCTTGAGTTAAATCAAGAATTCTCATTGAGGATAATCTCAGGTTTATATCTATAGAGAAACAGTCCATAAAATTACATTACATATCAAAAATTACAATGTAGATACTTCTACTCAGTTTCCATTTTTTTATAAAATTAAAACTCTTAAAAAAAGAAACATGTCTAGTTCCATGTTTTAGACATCAAGAATTTTCCTTGATCCCATCCTTGACCCTATTAATCTTTAATCCCTATGAAAAAAATTTCAAACTTGGGATGAGCATAAAAATATTAGTAAGTGTTATAAAATAAGGAATAAAAACATTATCCCATCAATAAATACAAATCAATGAAACCATACTTTTCAATCCTAACATACCTTATGAAATCATAATATTTATGAATAACACATAGAAATCATAAATCATAAAGTTAACTCATGGAATACATAACATACTAACATTGTAGCTTTCACAGTTATGTAGGGAGTCACATTTGGAATACCCGTCAAAACATATTCCCTAAATCTTTTAGGAGAAACATTAATGTTTACCTCCATCACATTACCCAATGCATTGGTGATCTCTTTCGGGATCACCCGCCATAGGTTTATCATGGAACCACCCGTATACATAAATAATGCACAAGAACCATAACATAATCATAACACATAAAACAAGCATAAAGGAAAGATAACATTTCCAACTTGCAGTCACAATATATCATTTCAAGATATTGGCATAATAAGTTCTTTATCAAACCATTTTCAATACCATTTAGTAAATACATTTTTGAATAAAAGTGTCCCATACCACTTTGAAACATTTAAAAGGAATGTTAATTTCAATTATTCATATACATATAAATAAATACTTAAAATCATTTCAAAAACACGTACATGAAAGATAAGGTTTTAGAATATTAAATCATTAAAACATTTAAAATGATGTTTTAGTTAATGAATCCTTTACCACTTGAGAAACTATTGAATAAAAATAATTAAATAATAACCTCAAAGAAAACTATAAATATCATGAGAATATAGAAATTCATGATATAAAATGTCAAAATGGTTGTATATACACCTTATAGGATAATAATGGTGCACATTATCAATATATGCCTCAATGAAATGAGATTGAGACGTAGTCCCTTACAAAGATTGTACCATCAGAGTAAGGAAAAATCGATGACATAATTATGTTTGAAAAATATAAATACACCCAATATAAGTGGATATTAAGTGTAAAACAATCATAATTCATTCACACATATTCATAACATGACATAATCAAGAAGTGGAAGTTTAACTGAAAGAATTGAAATTTGGTTAAGGAGTTCCCTTACAAAAATTTGATAGCCTGACAATATCACTTTAAAATTCAGAAAATGAGTTTATTAGAGAGAAAAGGGTCACCCATAACATGGATATGAAATTCAAATCAATAAAGATATATAATAACATATCCCAACATAATAAAATGGTAATTTAAAAGACATAATATAAAATATTTCTTTAACTAAAAGAGGATGGTTAAAGGTTCCCTTACCGATTTGGTAACTTACAAAAGATACACCACATTAAAGAAGGATCCTTCCATGAAGGTGTAAATACCCATAAATTAAATTATATCACACAAATAATACAATAATTTGAAGTAAATACACTACATAAAAAAGAAATAGTGTCAAATATATCATGAATCTCACAAGAATAAAAAGTGAGATAAAACCCCTTACCTCGTGTCCGACTTGCCTTGTTTGTTCCTTGTTCTTCCTTAATAATAAACTTAAGTTATTTTCTAATTTATTAAGAAAATTTTTAAATTTTATTATTCCTTTTATATCAATTATTACCTTGCTATAACAATTATTAATTATTTGAGTTCAAATCAGGCATTTTATCGATGTTCGGAACTTGAGTAAAAAATGAACTTCTTATAATTACAAGTTGCCCATGTGGTAAAATTTAAATTATGTACAGAATTATATCAATGATTTAAATATAATATAAATCATATATACCAAGTATATATTTATTTATAATTTTCCATAACATTTGGAAATAAGAAATGAAATGCATTGTTCATGGAGATGGTAAGCCGTACGTATGCATTAACGCAACTTTGATTTCATTTTCTTTTTTAAATGATTGAAAAATAAATGATAAGTAGGTATATTAAAATTACAGTATAATATATATGTTATATATGTTACATAAGTTCATAAATTAAATACTTTATATGTTCCATGTATAGAATTAATGAGTCATATCACTTTGAGGGGGTGGTAGTCCACATTTCCTCAAATGAAATTATCGTATATATACAACATGAAAAGAATAAAGGTATGTTATAGAAGATAATTACAGAAGCATATAGATAAAATAAATATCATAAATATCATATATAATTATAGTTCCATCATAATGGCCACCATGAGAGGCGGTTGGAGATATTTGAACAATCATCATTTCGTGAGGCAGTAGTTCGTCATCCAGATAAACATTATATTCTATACACATTAGATGGAGGTGTGTGTAAGTGTAGTCATAATTATTCTAATAAATACCACCTAGTATATTGATTATAATGTTTTTTATTAAATAAATTAATAAAGTGAGTTTATGGGGTTGTAGAAGTAAAATAAAAGAAAATAACTTAAGAGAAGAAGTTACCTTTAAATAGGGTATCTCCCTTTGGTTTGACCAAAAGGATTACTTGAATTGTATTCGGCCTAGGGTAAGAATTATATAAGGGAGAGGAAGATCTAGGGAGCTTAATTGGGTAGATATTGGATGATCCAAGGGGCTTGAGAGGTGTGAGTAATGGGTTAGAGTTGATGACTTTTTATAAGGGGGAGGAGGGTCTCTTTAGGAAAGTTTGAAAGTATTATTTTATTATAAACTTATTTTCGGTTTCAAAAGGTAAAAAACTTATTAAATTAGAATATAATATTACTAATTTTATAAATAAAATCATCCAACAAGTATTGGAAGATTTTTGGATATTTTTTAATTTTTATTATCTCATTTATTTAAATCATTCATTCATAAGGTAATCAATACATCATCATTGTGTCAAAAATAATTTTATTTATTTGATGTATAAAAATTATAAAAAAAATACCATGAAGTATGGAATATTTTTATATTTCCAAAAATAATTATATTTGGAGAGATAACATATTTAACCAAATGTAAAAATTTATTCTCTAAAAGATATATGTTTTTGTCATCTTTGTCTTTACTTTAAATTAATGAATATAAAGTGTCATTATCACTCCCAAGTGGCTCCATGGGGTCCCCAAATTTACCCAAGGATGACCATGGTCAGACATGTATCATCAAATAGGATTATGACATGTGTTATGGTAAATTAATATTATTATAATATTAATTTTTTACCCTTATTTACCAGATTTACCCTTTAACCATGGTAAATAAAATATTTACTGAATTAAATATTAATAATATATTAAAATAAAATTTACATATTTACATAATTTGGACCTCCTGATTCCAAATTTTGAATCCATTTTTCAAAATTCAAAACATAGAAGTGGAAGAAATTAATTTAAAATTAATTCCCGTTGTCAAAATACAAAAGCGTGTTTTTAAGAAATAACTATCAAAAGATTGACACTTGTTTATGTCCAATTTCAAAGTGAAAATAATTACAATGAACAAAATTGGATTAAATGGTAAAAATATAATCTAATTACATTTTAAAACAATTTATAAATATAATCTAACCATATGAATTAATTATAAAATTTACATATTTACATAATTTGGACCTCCTGATTCCAAATTTTGAATCCATTTTTCGAAATTCAAAACATAGAAGTAGAAGAAATTAATTTAAAATGAATTATTGTTGTAAAAATAAAAAGCGTGTTTTTAAGAAATAACTATCAAAATATTGACACTTTTTTATATCCAATTTCAAAGTGAAATTACTTCCAATGACCAAATTTCGATTAAATGGTAAAAATATAATCTAATTACATTTTAAAACCATTCAATCAATGGTACTTTTAAAATACCATAAGTATGTGCTAAAAGACTATAATTTAGAAGTAAATATATATAGGTTTCTCAAGGGTCTCCTTCTTCTGCACCTTTTTTTTAAATCATAATACGCTTCACAATCTTGTGATAAGGTAAAATATTTTAAAATTACTTGATAATATTTACCTTTCATGAAAATATGAGAAAATTGAGAAAATATGATTTGATTAAATACAACCCAAGTTACATGATGGTATCGATGTATAGAGAAGGGGTTTTATATATCAAAAAAATTTCATGCAAGTGATTTGTATGTTAGAAAATATTTTAGAGTCATTTGGACATGAATTTTCAATAATTATTGCAAGAAAGTCAGCAGGAAGAGATAGGAATGTCGTTTGAGATCCTCCCCCTTCCATTTGTATCAAACTTTCCTTGATCTGAAAAATTTACAAAAAAGGATTCAACTTAAATAACAGACATATAGACTAACCATGTGTCTAACAAGAACTCATAATCACTAAAGCTTTCTCAACCAACCTCTGATACCAACTATAAGGACTCGGCCTTAAACATTACTTAATCTTGAGTTAAATCAAGAATTCACATTAAGGATTTTTTGGGTTTAGCGATTTATAGAAATTGTCCATAACAATTACATTGCATATCCAAAATTTCAAAGTAGACACTTCTACTCAATTTCCATTTTTTCATAAAATAAAAACTATTAAAAAAAGAAACATTTATTGTTCCATGTTTTAGAGAGGATGACTTTTCCTTGATCACATCCTTGACCTTATTAATCTTTTTATCTTGTGGAAAAACGTTTCAAACTTAGGATGAGCATAAAAATATCAGTAAGGGTTATAAAATAAGGAATGAAAACATTAACCCATCAATAAATACAAATCAATGAAACCATTCTTTTCAATCATAACATACCTTATGAAATTGTATGATATATGAATAACACACAGAAATCATAAATCATAAAGGTAACTCATAGAATACATAACATACTTATATTGTAGATTTTATAGATATGTAGGGAGTTAAATTTGGAATACCCATCACAGTATATTCCCTAAATCTCTTAGGATAAACATTAATGTTTAACTCTATCATGTTACCCAATGAATTGGAGAGCTATTTTGGCCTCACCCGCCCATGTTTTATCACGGAACCACCCATATACGTAAAAAATGACCAAGAACCATAACATAATCATAACACATAAAACAGGCATAAAGGAAAGATAACATTTCCATATTACATTCACAATATATCATTTCAAGATATTGACATAATAAATTCTTTATCAACCCATTTTCAAAACCATTTAATAAAGTGATTTTTGAATCAAGATGTCCCATACCACTTTGAAACTTTTGAAAGGAATTTTAAATTCAATCATTAATATCCATATAAATAAATACTAAAAATAATTTATAAAACATGGACATGAAAGATAAGGATTTAGAAGATTAAATGTTTAAAACATTTAAAATGATGTTTTAGTTAAAGAATCACTTACCACTTGAGATACTCTTGAATAAAAATCATTAAAGAATAAAATCAAAGAAAACTATAAATATCATTATAATATAAAAATTAATGACTTAAAATATAAAAATGGTTTTATATACACCTTATAGGATAATAATGTTTCACATTATCAAGATATTCCTCAATGAAAGGAGATTGAGACGTAGTCCCTTACAAATACTCTACAATTAGAGTAAGGAAAAATCAATGACATTATTCTGTGTGAAAAATATAAATAAACCAAATATAATTGGATATTAAGTGTAAAAAATCATAGTTCATTAACACATATTCATAACATGACATAATCAAGAAGTATAAGTTTAACCAAAATAATTGAAATTGGATTAAGGAGTTCCCTTACAAAAATTTGACCGCCTGACTGCATCACTTTAAAATTAAAAAAATTATTTTATGAGAGATAAAAGGTTCTATCATGACACGGACATAAAATGTAAATTAATAAGGATATAGAATAACATGTCCCAACATATGAAAATGGAAATTTAAAAAACATAACAAAAAATATGTCTTTAACTAAAAGAGGAGGGTGAAAGGTTCCCTTACCGATTTGGTAACTTACGAAAGATACACCACATGAAAAAATGATCATACAATGAAGATGTGAATACCCATAAATTAGATTATATTACACAAATAATGCAATCATGTGCAGTTCTTACACCACACAAAAGGAAATATTGTCAAATATATCTTGAATCTGACAGGAATAAAAAGTGAGATGAAAACCCCTTACCTCGTGTACGACTTGCCTTGTATGTTCCTTGGTATTCCTGAATAATAAAATTAAGTTAATTTATAAATGATTAAGAACCATTTTCAATTTTATTATTCCATTTATTTCACTAATTAACTTGCTATAACACTTATTAATTATTTGAGTTCACATCGTACATTTTCTCGATGTTCAGAACTTGGGTAAAAAAATGAACTTCTTATAATTAAAAGTTGCTCATGTGGTCAAAATTACATTATATACAGAATGATATTAATGATTTAGATATCATATAAATCATATATACCAAGTATATATGTATTTATACTAGTCCATAACATTTGAACATAATAAATGAAATGCATCATTCATGGAGACGGTAAGCCGTACGTACGCATGGACACTATTTTAATTTATTTTTAATTTTTAATGGACTGAAAAATAAATTATACATAGTTATATTACAATTATAGTATAATATATATGTTATATATGTTACATAATTTAATAAATTCCAGCCTTTATACGTTCCATATATAGCATGAACAAGTCATATCACTTTGAGGGGGCAGTAGTCCACACTTCCTCAAATACAATTATCATATATAAACAACATAAAAATCATAAAGGTATGTTCTAGAAGATAATTAAATATGAATATAGATAAAATAAATATCATAAATATCATATATAATTACAGTTCCATCATAATGGAAACCATTATAGGCTGTTGGAGATATTTGAACAATCATCATTTCATGAGGTAGTAGTTCACCGTCCACAAAAAACAATATGTTCTATACCCATTAGATGGAGGTTTTTGTAAGTTTAGTTTGAATACTTGTCATAAAAAAACCTAGTATATTTAGTATAATTTTTTATAAAATAAAGTAATAAACCAAGTTTACGGGGTTGGAGAAGTAAAATAAAATTAAAGAACTTAAGAGAAGGTGTTACCTTTAAATTAGGTATCTCCCTTTGGTTTGAACCAAAAGGTTTACTTGAATTTCTTTCTACATAGGGGAAGTATTGTAGAAGTAAGATAAGTATGTAGGGAGATAAATTGGTCATAGGTTGTACGATCCAAGAGGCTTGAGAGGTGTGAGTAATGGGTTAGAGGTTGTATTCTTTTATAAGGGGGAGTAGGGGATTTTTAGGAAAGCTTGAAAGTATTTTTTTATTATAAAATTATTTTCGGTTTCAAAAGGTCCAAAACACATTATATTCAAATATAGGATGACTATTATTCTAAATAAAATAATCCAATAATAATTGGATAGGTTTTGGATAGTTTTTTAAATTTTATAATCTCATTTATTTAAATCATTTATTAATAAGGTAATCACTGCATTATCATTGTTTCATAAATAATTTTATTTATTTGATGTCTAAAAATTATAAATAAAATACCATGATGTAGAAAATATTTTTATCTTTAAATTTAATATTTATATTTGATGATATAACTTATATAACCCCATGAAAAAATTGATTTACTAAATGATATATGTTTATGTCATTTTTGACATTACTTTAAATTAATTAATATAAAGTGTCATTATCACTCCCAAGTGGCTCCATGGGGTACCAAAATAGACCCAAGAATTTCCATAGTTTGACATGTATCATAAAATATGATCAGTACATGTTTTATTGTAAATTAATATTATTATAATATTATTGTTTTACCCTTATTTACCAAGTTTACCCTTTAACCATGGTAAATAAAATATTTACTGAAGTAAATATGCATAATGTCAAAAAATAAAAGATACATATTTATACAATTTGGACCTCCTGATTCCAAATATGGAATCCATTTTTTTAAATTCAAAACATAGAATTTTCATAAATTAATTTAAAATTAATTCTCATTGTCAAAACAAAAAGCGAGTTTTTAAGAAATAATTACCAAAAGATTAACAATCGTTTATGTCCAATTTCAACGTGAAATTACTTTAAATGGTAAAAATTGGATTAAATGGTAAAAATATAATCTAATTAAAATTTAAAACCATTTAAAAATAAAATATAACCATATAAATGTATTATATGAAATGACAGTTTTGAATTAAAATGTCGTATTTTTCACTATTCATTTAAAAATGAACATTATCAGAAAAATACAAAAATTTCATCCAAAGTAAATTTTTATTTCCTGATTCTCAATAAGAATATTATGTTTTCAAATATAACATATAAAAGTGAAAAAAACTATATTAAAAAGTTTTTTCCATCAAAAGGCGGTAAATCGACCATTTAAAGAATATTAGAGTATTTATTATTAAAATTTGATTCATTCACATTTTAAGCATCTAAATTTCATTGTATATATATAAAAACATTTAAAAAACATGTGTAATAATATTGTAGTTAGTTATGTTCATTCCCACCAATTCAGTAGCTATGTGTTAACTACCATTTAAAATAATAATATTATTATTTTATTTTTCAGTATAACTCAATGTTGTGTGAAACATAAGATTTCAAAGAAACCTATTGTTGTGTGTTGAGTACGCTATCAGAAAAAGCATCCCCATTAAAGTAAAATTAATATTTAATTCAAAAATATTAATAAATATGAAAATGTCATATTCTTTATTTACCTGATATGTTACATAAACTATCAAGAATAGATTTAGTTAAACCTTTATGTGGTGTTCTTAGTTTCAAACCTCAGGAAAGGGTTAATCCTAATGATTCCTTATTATGTTTCTTGGAATGTTAATGTGATCGCAGCATGTATACTTCTTCTTCCATTACTTGAAACTAAATGACAGGTTCTTGGTCCTGGTGATCTTTTTCAGAGTGTATCTAGTTTTAGTATCTATTACTTATGTTAAAAATGCAGGGGACATACAGATTGTGGTAGTTCCACCTGAAATTAAAGCATTGTTAAATTTTATGATGAGTTTTTATACGTTATATGTCGTTAGTGCATCGTTGTCATGGGTATGACTCTTAGTTTCTAAAAATATTCTTAGGTAATAAGGGTGGTCATGTAGTAATTTACCCATTTTTTGGGCATGAGCATCATGTAATTATCAGATTCATCTGGTCAGACATGACTAGGGCATGGTCGACCACTTATTACATTGTGTGAACCTTATTCATCTTTAGTGATGGAATACTCTGAAGGACATCAATTGAAATATTAGTCATAGAGAATAATCAGAATTTGGGATAAATCTTCCTTATTATCCATAAGATAATGTGATGAATATGGATGATAGGCCTCTGGATAATTTAAAATGATATTTCATTATGTTAATGAAATATTGGGTTAGTATGCATTCTCTCATGCAGTTCCCATAGAGTTGGTTAAATAGTGTAGCAAAGCACATAGGTTCAGAAGATTTATTTAACTTTGAGTTTATGAGTCACTTTAGAAGTAAAATGTCCCATATTTTTATAGAAGTTTGGGTTATCCTAGTGTTTGGGATAACATTGCAAAAAGAATCAGGATCTATAACACTACTGATCTGATTTCATTTTATTTATGTTTCTAGTTCTTGGTATGTTCATGATCATAGATCATGAGAGAGTCATGCATACTTCTATGGTAAATATGATATAATATTCTTTTATGTGACTGGTTTCATTCTCTTTCAAGTTTGTCCTTTCTAAAAGCATACTGGTCACATCTATAAACCGTGTTCGGTAGTGTATGGTTCATGTGTCATGGGAGGAGTTCCCATTCTTAGTAAATTATGAATATGACACTCCTATGCTAGGGAGAATTATGTCAAACATGTTTAGAATTTACTTCCTAGTAAAGTTATTTAAATAGTAAAATACCATTTGGGAGTGGTCACCATTTCCTCTAAATGCACATGAGGCCAGTGCTTTGGGTTATCTAATCATTGAGATGATGCGCAAGATAAAAAATGAGTTATGGGTTTTGTTTGAGTATGGATTCTGCATTCAATATCAGGGTGTGTGAGAAACCTATGAGATGTAACACTTTTGATTTAGGTCGGTGCTTTTGAGGATTCATGATGTTAAAATGGTTTATTGTGTATGCAAACTTTGAATACACCATTACTTGGGTTGGAAATCACTATATATGGTTAAAAAATCACGGAATTAATTGGTAGGGAGTGAATCGTAGTCAGTTGATGATTATGTGTCTGTAGGTGTTACTGAAATCTATTAGAGGATTTCAGCTAGAAGAGGTTCTACTTATCATTTATATGTACTTGGATGTGGATAGTTAAAAACCATGTATGGTACATCATCTTATATATGAATTTAGTGTCTCATGTCATGTTGGTAATCTTTGTTATCCACTTACGCTACCCCTAGTTTAGAGACACTCATGTTACCTACCATAACATTTTCTAGGGTAAACTAAGAGATCATCAGTTATACGCGAATAAATTGAAAGAAGTTAAATAATTTTTTTCTCAATTAATAAACTCTTTCAGAGTTGTGCTCGAGAAGCATGGATAATCATAGAGGAATGGAGTTTTTTATTGATACTAGGATTACCATATAGTAAGGCCTTGTAAAAACACATGGGCACCCATAAACTCTTTGACATGATGGCCAAGTGGGATATCGTTGTTGGGATCAGCCAGTATTCTTGATATGTGGATGTTTTGGATATGTACTGATGTCTCGCTTGTAAACTCATGAGGATGTACTTCCTTGGATAAGTACATTGGACTCCAGTAGTTAATGTCATGTTTACCCTATAATAAGTTTAGGCTCATATGATATGTTTTATATGTGACAATACAAGGCTACTAGATTGAGTAAGAACCTATAATAATGATGTGTCATGATGACATGAAGGACATGTTAGGTAGGAAACATCACTAGAAGAAGGTTATGTGCTTAAATGTTCATTTTGGAAATAAGCTCAGTATTCCTTAGAATAAATGAGTATTAATTAGGTTTAGAGGTGTCAACTGATAAATTTCAGCATTCTTGGAGATAGTTGGACAGTAATGGATCAACATTCCATTCTCTTTTCTCATTTATTACAGTAGTTAAGTAACCACTTCTGGAATATCATTGGGATGTGATGAGTGTAATGAAAGGTTGGTCAGGAATTTTCATTGAAAATATGGCATTTCTAGGATAAATTTGGTCGATTAGGGATTGATCTTTTGATCAATTTTAGAAAAATGATGAAGAGTGTCATTAAAATGCTAAGGGAATTCTTAAATAGGAAATTATGATGGTGGTAACACCATGACATGGAATTGGTCATTAAAATTTATAACCTATGGTGGGGAGTTACATTGGCTATTTGAAAAAATATATTATGACATGATCATGTATCAGGTTGGATGGAATCAGGTAAGAACCATATTTATGGTTAGTTTTGAAAATGAACATTTCCTTGAGTTTTAACAGCTTCTATACCATATATTTAATAGTGATTCTTGCAGGTGTGTTTGTTGTTTAAAAACAACATGACCGTTTTAGTGGAATTTTCATGACCCATATTGGTTTGGTGATGTTCCGTTTCTCCCTCAAGGATTCTTGGGGATGAGAATTTCTAATTTTGGGAGGTTGTAAAATACAGTGTTTTTTAATCATGTAAATTTTCCAAAGGAATTTTATATATTCATTTAGTGGATGGACCATGTTTTAAACCAAGATTTAGAATGAAAATATAATAATTTAAAAACATAAAATAGTTTTTTAGATGGGTTTTAATACTTGATTGGTGTCTCGAGTGTTCAGATGATTTTTGGGAGCATTGGGCCTTGAAATAATAGTTTCTAGATAAGTAGACAAGGGTGCATGATTAAAACATGGTTAGAACTAACCTTGTGGCACAACCTTGAGGAATGTTTTGTATAGGGGAATGGTTTTGTTGAACTACATTAGAGGAGGTTCATGACCATGAAATAGATTTTATACATGGTGTATAGTAGAAACATTGGGGATGTGCAAGGAATTTCAAACCATGTGGTATCCATGCAAGGGGTTGTACCTTTATACAGTTTTGGTGAATGATCGGTGCATGAATTGACTAATCATGTAGGAAAACTATATATATCAATAAAAGAGAATAATTTAACCTCTTCCCCTATTTTATTACAATATTTCTCTACCCATTTCTTCTCCTACATTCACATAGTAACCCTCTGCTTGAGCAACCCCTTGGCACTCCTATGTATGGAGATATCTCCCTCATTCAGACTCAGAATCAGGATCCATCGGTTCTATTGGATATCCCTTTTCAATATATCAATTCTTATTTATTATTATTTTATTTACCCTCATTAAATATAATGACAAATACATTCGGTCTTTTTTCCCCAATTTCCAGGGTTTATGCTTATTTCTTTGATTTCTCTTGAATCGGCTCGAATCAAAGATCAATATTGAATGATTGAACTGCCCTAAGATTGAGGTAGGTGGTATAGTGATTTTCCCTTATAGTCTATAATTTATAAAACATACATCACTATGTCTCAATCTAGACTCTCTGTATGTTTTTCATTTTATGTGAAATTATTTATGTGGAACCTAATGAATTGTTTTTAGTAGTTGTTGTGTATTAAATTATACCATTGGAGGTTTATCACCCCCACACAAACCACCCCTTTTGGTTATTTTTCTTATATTTCATTAACTATGTATCATTCAAGAAATTAGTTCATCCCCTTGAAGGTACTCTTTCAAATGATTGAATGATAATATTATCCCCCACATTTTAATCACCCTTAATGTGTGTTTGACTAAATATAATGAATGATATTCTTAAGTTGAATTGAATTTATAATAATATGGATTTTATTCCTTACCTTAAATACCATGAATAAATTTTGATAATGAATGTTTACATACGTGGCCTTCTTTATCATTTATGCATGAATTAAATTGAATGATCAATGTGGTTGTATATAATGGCCTCTTCCAGTTGATATTATTATTTTTCATACATGGGCATATAATCTATATTTATTCATGGGCATAGATTCCCATATATATATATTGTGATACTTCAGCATGAAATCCCTATTTATTCATAGGAATTGAATAACTTATATATATATATATATATAGTGATACATGTGGATATCATCCCTAATTATGCATGGGCATGGGGTCCCTAATTATTCATGGTCATGGTGTCCCTATTTATTTAGGGGCATAACTTCCCTTTATGATTTTGATATTTAGGCATGGAATACCCTCTTGATTATGATATTTAGGAATGGATTCCCTCTTGACTTATGATACTCATTCATGGAGTTCCTTGTGATTTATGACATGTGGTCATGATGCCCCTTTTGACATATTATTTTTATGAATGGTGTCCCTTGACATTCTATGAGACTTATACTACTATCAATGGATTCCTGTTCTATGCATCAGGTACTGGCTGGTAATAGTATCTATATATGTACATATAAATTCCACTAAATATATAGACCATATATATACAGATACATCTATATACATGTTTTCAATTACTCAAAGGTATTATGTCTTTGGTTGAAGTAGGTATTGTTAGCTGAGTGTCAATTTTGGAACTTGAGTCTGTCTTGTTTTCACTTATTTATTTATTTCTTTAGTATTATACTACACACAACTTCATTTTTTACTCATAGACTAGATAGCCATATACTCAATTATTGGTGGTATGATGAGTTTACCTCACACTCTGTTCAAGCCTCCATTGCATTAGGGTACCAAAATAGACCTCATGGTTGTAGTTTAAAGTTCATGTTGTTACATTTGTACAGGGTAGCATAAGAGAACAATACTGAGTCGAAGATCAATATTCTCATGAAAATAGCATTTTGTGAATTTGTCTTTATTTTGTATCATTTATTTAATACCTTTTATATGACAGCCTCATACATATTAGAGCATGATATGGACATTCAAGGTTGTTTATTTGGTTTTTTCCATTTTATCTGTTATATTTATTATCCTTTTCTCTCTTCATTATTATTATTTATTCTATTTAATGTTTTATTTATTATGTAATTTCTTTGTTGTAATAGCCTGTGTAAATAAATAATATGACATTTTCAAATTTATTAATATTTGTGAATTAAATAATAATTTTACTTTAAAGGGGATGCTATGTTTTATGGCGTACCTAATACACAACAACGAGTTTCTTTGAAATCTTACATTGTACACAATGTTGATTTATACTAAAAAATATTAATATAATATTATTATTCTAAATGGTAGTTAACGTTGTTGAGAAAGTGTGGTCTTCAACAATAGTCTTTTTTATTATGGGGGTATTGTTGAGAACAACACTCTATCTCTTTGTGTTGATTTTGATGTTCACAAATACCCTTTTTTGTTATTCTAATGATTTTATTTTTAGTATATTTCAGGAAATTGATATTATTTATTACTCTATTTTTAAATAATATTAAAGCGCTTAATCCATGTGGAATATTTGGAAAAGTGTTCAGAAATAACATTAGTGTGTTCTGGAAACACTGTTTATGCTCGACGTGTTCGAAAATGACTTTAGCATGTTCTGGAAACAATTTTTATACCCTACACTGAGGAGCGTAGCCTAAGGATGAAAACTGTCACTTATGGGTTATTATAAAAGTATGGTTAAGCAACCATACATTATCAAAAACTTTTGAAAGGAACCTTACTTTTAGAAGAAACCTTACTTTTGGAAGGAACCTTACTTTTGGAAGGAAACTTACGTTTTTTGATATCAGAAAAGTTTGGAAGAATAATCCTACGTTAGTATGAAACATTATGTTTGTTTCTCAAAAGTATGGTTCATAAACCTCACTTTTGTAAACAACCGTACGTTTTATTGAAATTTATAGATCATGAATGTTACATTGTTAAGAAGAGAAAAGTATTGATCATATACCATACATTTGAAAAGTGAAGAGAAAAGTATGGATGATCAACCTTACGTTTGAAGAATGGATCATCAAATATAATGATCAACCTTATGTTGTAAACCTTACGTTCATAGAATGTATGCTATGAAGTTCAAACCCTACGTTTGGCATCAGAGATTTAAATTACAAGTTTATTAAAGCAAAGGTATTTATTCATATTTTTAGGATGATTTCAAGACAGTTTAAAAGCCCGAATCTAAAGCACGTCTTTGACTAATTCAAATCTTTTAATGTGTGATTCAAAGGATCGATTTAAGATGATCATTTCATGATGAATATTCATGGGAGTTACGACTACTCTGTTATTAAAACTTTTGAATATCGTGATTCTAAAGTCGACGACATTAGATCTATCAGACCGGATGAGGCCGTAAGGGGAACTATCTCGTTAGGGTTTACCCTGTCGCCGCCTCTCCTCGCTCTGCCTAGGATCGGATTCGAATCATCTCCTTGTCGCTCCTTCTCGGCGCTCTCATGTCGGAGAACCCAGAGGCATAGTTTTCTTCCAGGATGCAGCCGGCATGACACTTCTCACCATTTTTTGGCCTACTCTCGCTCTACCCTATCTTCGATGGGTAGGGTCTCATCTGGAGGTGTGCTGAATTCAGTGGTATTTGTTCCAACTTCTCCTTGTAGTGGGTCGGCACGTGGTTCTGTGTCTGCTGGAAATGTTCGCGGTGGATCGAGGTGGTCACCGGGTAAGTAGGCGAATGCGGCAATGGGATCTTGTTCTGGTTTTCGGAAAGGTCTTACGGCTGTCATCGGGATTCCAGTTTTTTATTTTTGTAGTCCTGACCTATTATGTTGTTAGTTATTATGTTAAAGGTTATTGGTTTTTTTGTTCTGGTTTTTCTATTCGTGATGGATTCCGGTTTTTGGATGTGAGTTTTTCTTTCTTTGTTATATGTGAGGGATTTTTCTAGGTTGCAAAGGTTTGTTATGGTTTTGGTATGGTGGTGTCGTCGGTGTTGCAGCGTCAGTGTGGATGAGTTACATCGGGAATTCTTCATGGAATTTGTGAATTTGGGTGAATGAGAATTTGAAGCCACAATGATGAGGGTTTCATGTTTGTGTGATTTGGGTGTAAATGAGATTGTGCCTGATGAGTGGTTTTTTAGAGGAACTGGTGCTCCCTTTGGTTTCGGTGGTGGTTTGAAGTTTCCCTATGGCCTTCAGAAAATACAACATGGATTTCTAATGACATGGAGAAGGTTGGTTTTTTCTCTATTGGTTTTAATTTTGTGTGTTTTCTTGTGGCACTATGGCCTTGGTCCATGAGAGACTGCATCCAGTTTAATTTCTAGGGATTTATTCATAAGAGGTTCAGAGCAAAAAAGCATTCTCCTTATCACTGATATCCGGAATTGGAAGTTTTGAGAGAGTGTGGCGTTTGGCATTGGTACCGTGCTCGTTAATTCTATCACGAGACTGCTAGTCGAGCAGCGATGAAAAGGGGGACGCTATTCATATTATTTTTATTTCTTGGGTGGAGGTTTTCCTTACTCATGAATTGGATTGTTTCTGGTCATGATGATCTTGTCTCGTGGAGGCATGGTTGTGTTTTAAGTCTTTTATGTCTTTCTGGTTTCCCACTTTTTCCTCAAAAGTTCTTTTGAAATAAAAATTTTAATTTTCAGTCAAGGTGACTGAAGTTGATCTAAATTTAAACGGAGAACAATCATATTTATTCTATATATACCTATATTATTTTTATTTATAGATATAGAGGTGAATCATCTAAAAGAAGAAAATTATTATATATCAAGCTCTTGATGTTTTCACTGCTACAATTTACAGAGACAATCAAGACTTACAGATCTTCTATGATGAAGAGTGAAAAAGATCTTTTTTCTGAATAATAAGAAACATGATTGAAGATTCAATGATTCTATATCAAATATCTTTTGTCAATCGGTTGTTTTTAAAGTTGTGAATTATATTTCAAGATCTACTAAAACTGGATCGAATCAGATATACTTCAACCTAAAGATAATTCTTTCTGAAGACTACGATCCATCGATTGTCAGTTGCATGTTGTTGCAATTGTGAAGAAACACTATACATCGTGCATCCTTTGATATTTATTTTCCACTACTTAATCATTCTGATAAAGTTAAAAGGACATATGTAACACCCTGATACTTTATGAGAAGTATTATTTTTAATTTATTTGATGTATTGTGGTTTATGCTACACTAAGATTATCGTGCGCTATGCGCAACTCCATATTATCTTGCAGTATACGCAACACTATTCTTGGATCATGTTACATAAAATTTCAATTTCGATTGATAGAAGTTATTCTACGCAACATTGAGTATATATATATATATATATATATCCAATGTATAAATGAAATATGGTTGGATTCTATTATACACAACAACAAAGGAATCTTGCACTACACGCAACCCTGACTTGGCTTACATTACACGCAATCGTGACCTTCCATGATAGCGTGTGTTGTACGCAATACCGAGTTTCACTAAACAACAATATGTTATTAAAATATTATATAAACTAGCCGTTATGAATAGTAAAACCCACATTTTTAAATTTTATAAATTTTTTCTTTAAAAATGGACTTCATTTTTAGATTCGGAATATCGAAATTATCATAGGGTGAATTTTTGGTATTTTTCTAAAAACTTTCAATTTTTGATCAATAGTGAAAACACTGGGTTACTATTTAAAAACTGACCTTTTATTTAAATAATTATTTATTTTATTTAAATTTATTTTAGGTAAAAAATTGATAAATAATACCTACATAAGTTCAATGTAATTCATTGGAGTCATGTTATAATAATTTTAGATATATAAAAATTTTATTGAACTTTTCACCGTCTTTTACCCACCTCCTAGGAGAATTTGAAAATTTACATAAAACATATTTTTACCACTTCTGTGATTGGAATTTGGAAAATATGAAAGACATGGTTAGTATCAAGGAGTAAAATTTGGTTTAATAAGATAAAAATAATTTTTGGTGAATAATAACTTTTTTACTTTTATTTACCACGGTTAAAAGTAAATAGGGTAATTAAGGGTAAAAATTATATTATTATTACCCTAGCACATGTTATAATTATATTGGATAAGTATAATTCGACCAAAAACAACCTTAGGAATATAATATTATCATTTAGGTCCACATGGATTACATTAGGCCATTTATTATTATTTTATTTAAAAAATGTTAAAATAGTTAAAATCAAAGTTTAATAACTAAATCATTTTTAATATAGGGTTATACATAAGATAAATTTGAATATAAATATTCATTAGAAATATAAATATATTTCCTACCTAATGGTATTTTATTTTTAACTTTTAGACATTAAATAATTTAATTTATTTATGACACAATGGTGATGCAGTAATTACCTAAATAATGAAATATTAAAATAATTAATATTATAAATACCCAAATAAATGTAATTTGAGACTTTTTATGAATTAAACTAATTTTATAGGTTAATATGACATGTTAGTATTGATTTAATTAGCTTTTTTCGAACTAATCACTCTGTTATGATTTTCACAAAAATCAATTACTAAATATTGTCAAAATTGACATAAAATAGTTTTTATAACAAATATTATATTATTAATTGTTATTTTATTCCTAAAAATATTTTTTTCTTCCAAATGACTTATATAAGGTTATATATATTAATAATGATCCACTTGGGGTTCGTTTGGCTTATTATAGTAAGTTTATTAACCATATAGTGTAACAAAACAAGAAGACACGATTAAAGTTAAATTATTTAACTTAGAGTTAAATCTAAATGATAAGATTAAAATAGTATCCTAAACTTGTCTAAAACCTATTGGTTGAGAATATTTATACCCATACCCACTTTAAGTTCGAAATAAATCAATTTGGAGCTATTATAAACCGAATATGACTTTATTATAAAATAATATTTTAAGGTTTTCCAAAGGTGCCCCTCTCCTCCCTTATAAAAAGGGAACCCCTTCCATCTTCCCTTCACACCTTTTTGAGCCTTGAAGCTCGGACAACCTCTGAAAATTTCTCTTATCCACTTCCTTAGAAACATTCTGTATGTTGTGGTCTTCTCAAAAGACCATCTCTACTTCCTTAAGAGGAAGATAATAGGAGGTGCGTCGAAGAAGAGGTAATCTCTACTTCTAATTCTCTCAAGTTTTATTCTTCTTCTACTTCGTATTATTTAGTTGTCTCATTATAAAGTAATAACATCAGTATTAATTATATACTGATATGTTATTATAAATATGAAACAACCCTATTACACCTTATATCCATCCTAAGAAAAATGAAATCACTGCGCGTGCGTACGTACGGAATACTGTCTCCACATTGTGGTGTAATCTGTTTTCGACCACCACCTTACTTGGATGGGTATAATGGTGTAAATAAATAACTATATATGATTATTGTAAATTTATATTGATTTTAAAATATTATACATACACTTCAACACAATTCCACGATCCTGAGAATGATATCATCACTCGTGCGTACGTACGGACTACCGTCTCCAAGACGCGATGAGATTCATTCTCCATGTTAACCATTAATAAAATATTATAAAGTATATATAATGAATAATAATGAAATATATGACATAATAATGATACTGTATTTATGTATATACATATGTATGTTATCTACTTAATTCGATTCAATTCAATAATGAAAGGAAAACAGCATTCATGCGTATGTACGACCTACCATCTCCATGAACGGTGTATTTCATTCCATTTTTCGATCTATCATATATATATGTATATGCTGAATATATATTATATATAAATCATGTTTTACATTCTGGAATTAAGTAAATCAGGATATAAGTAATAATATCAAGAACAACAAGTCGAAACATGTACGATAAATGAAACGAGTTTACCCAAAACGTTGCTTTAACATGGAATTTACCAAAAAACTGGTAATATAAAGTCATAAGTGAACCATATATGATATAATAACAATGAATATGATTCTTTAATAAGTCAATGACATTATTTAAATCATTATACAGGAGGTTTGGATACATACGAAGCATATCAGACATAAGGTAAGGGATAACTATTCCAATCTCGTTCTTGTCCGAGATTGTTATTCGTAAGTATTTACTGGGGTTATTGTTATCATCCATGAACATGTTTTCAAAAAAAAATCATTTATTTTTAATGACCTTTTTACCCATTTTTGAAATTTACCACATGTTATGAAAGGAATCTTACTTTTGTTTACCACACGGGGATCTTTTTGACTTTTCCGGAAAAAGTACGAGAAGAATGTTTTTTTAACTTATACAGCATGAACGGACTTTTACGGTTTCATAATGGCTTATTTTCAAGAATATTACTCAACATTATTTCATGATTATTTTCAACAAAATCCCTTTATTTTAAAATTTCATGTAATTTTGTGAAAATAAATTGATTTTGAAGAAGAAAGGATATTTTCCTCAAGAATTCATTTCAAGTGTTTTGTCAAAACTATTTTCCATCTAAGATGACATTATTTAGTATGATTATGTTTCAAGTATAATGCCTCTATGATTTACATGGCTTAATTTTTCTTATGATGAAATGATATCCATTTTTTTATATGGATTATTTTATGATGGGATAATGTTTATAAAACCCATTTTATTCTTTGGGTTATGATGAAAGATTTATGTTTATGTTGTGGAACACGTAAGAATGATTTCATTTCGAGATGGGTGGGACCTATATCTCCATCCAATGAATTGGGAAAATATTTATATCTCATGAGATAGACATGGATGGAATGGTAAGTTAATCTGATTCAATAATACAGGACTGGAATGAGGAGTGAAATCGATTCAGAAATGGACTTTTTCCACTAAGATGGTCTTGGCAGCAATGCCTTGGCTACTATGGAAATCATATCATGTGCTTAATGGTTTCCAAAATTACATGTTTTATTCGTAGACTATTTTATCATGATTGATGTTCCATTATGATCTATTCCTTATTTACTTCCATGTTTTATGTCATTGCTCAAGATTTTGATGTTTAAACATTATGTTCATGTTTTTAAGTTCAAATGTATATGGGTTGTTTTATTATATCCATGCTTACCCTTACTGAGAATTTGAGCTCACCCTTTATATATTTTCTTTTCCCCAAGATATAAATAAATGTTTTAAGTAAGAAAACAAAAGGGTAATATCTTTATGGGAGATGATGAAGATCTTTCACAACGATTAAAATATTTTGTTCCAAGTTTCCAAAGACACTAAACTATTACAATACTTGAGTGTTGGTTTTTGTTATGTATTAAGTATTACGCAAAAGTAATGTAATGTCTATGTATGTCACACTTTGGGTCTCTACAGTTGGTATTAGAGGAAAGGTTTAGTTAACCTTTGGAAACTAGGATGCGAAGAATTTAATGAGACCCCTATAGATATTTCTAATGTATGTCTAGGGATTTCTGTAAGGTTAAGTATAAGTATAGGTTAAAGCCTAGAATTACGGTAATGATATTAGAATTAAACCTAAGATGTTAGATATTGAAGGTACTCCCCCTTGATTATTATTTTTGACTCACACGCTATTCTTTTTGGGTTTTAGACGATGGCTGGAACCCGAAGGAACCGTGTTGATCAATGTAATGGACAATGCAATGATTTTACTCCTGAACAACCAAATGTGATGGGAGATGGAGTGAAAAATCTTATTGATATACTTACACAAGAAATGAATCATTCTAGATTTCCAAATGATCAGAGAAGGGAACAATATTATATTGAGTCCTTCATGAGGAAACGTCCACCTTCTTTCAATGGGTCTTCTGATCCACTTGTTGCTAAACAATGGATCAGTACCATTGAAAATATATTTTCCATACTTCGCTGTTTGGAACATGGTAAATTCATTATAGCTTTTTATCATTTAGAAGGTGATGCAGACCAGTGGTGGACTCTAATTAAGAATACAAGGCCTCAAGATGAAATTGAATCCATGGAATGGGACGAGTTTAAGAACTTGTTTTTCAGTAATTACTTCCCTCATATTCTTCGAACAAAGATGGAAAAGGAGTTCCTTGAGCTTAAGCATAAGGATGATGAATCTTTTGGTATATACGAAACGAATTTTACAAGACTTCCAAGCTATGCATCTGGTTTTATCATCCAACTTGAAAGTAAAGTTGATCGATATTTTAGTGGCTTAAAACCAAGTCTTCGAAGGTCATTATCTATAAGAGACTTAAGTAGATATGATGAAATTGTGTGTTTTTCTATCAAGGTAGAACTGGAAGTTGGTCTAACATATCCATCTCATGGTTTTGACAAGAAACGAAAGATGGAGTTTAAGGGGAAATCTCAGAATAAAGGTGAAAAGAAGATGAATTTTGCTTTATGCTCAAAGTGTGGAAAGAAGCATGGTGGGGATTGTCTTAATGGGACTAGAAAATGTTTTAAGTGTGGAAAAGAAGGTCATCGAGTAGCTGAGTTTCGAAGTAATGGAAAAAGGGTTGCTAATGATGTGAATAAAGAAAAGACTGCAGAGAACGCACCAACACCACTTCAATGCTTCAAGTGCAATGAAATGGGGCATTATAATAATCAATGCCTTAATCCAAGGGTTAATGACGTTCAACGTGAGCAACCACTTAAGGAAAATGATAAAGGGAAGTCGCATGCGATCACTATTTATGATTTTGAGTATGACAATGATGTTGTTTGATGATTAAGTGTTTATGTAATGGTATTTAAAAATAGTATCATGGAATCTCATTTATGGCATCGTGGAATTTTGGAATATCAATGTATTGGTTTTCAATAATTATATGGTACCGGTAACCATGAAAACTGATTGTAATATTTTTGGAAAGTAGATGATATGCACATAATGAAGGGATAAAGAGATAATGAGTTGTTTGATAGTATTATTGATCTCATGACTGATGTAAGGACAATGGGATATCATGGTTTGAGTATATAGAATTTTTGAGATTTTGGTATGTGGAAAGAGTTAACTTTTGATAGCATCCATGTTTTCACTAAGGTTCTATGGTAATTTATGTTTCAAAAGAATACCTGATTAAGGTATTTACATGTTTGGAATGTAAACAAAAAGATATATCATATGATATATGGGGGATAAATGATGGTATTCACATGATCGGTAGATGACATTTCTAGTAATTGTTTTCTTTATACTATGAGCTTGGACAGAAGTATTTTAGATAAGCCTAAAGATTGGAATGAATTATGTTGTACATAAGTTAGTATTGTTTAAAGCTAGAACTTTTTTCGATATTATTTATGGAATGTTATAATAGTGTAGTTTAATGAAAAGGGAAAACGTGCAGAAAGGGCGACAACCCGTCACGTCGGACAAGGTTGTGGGAATCGAACCCACAACTGACATACGACAGGACTTTATCACCTACCTCGGGCCTACAGGAAGTCCCTGGTTAGTATAAACTAGTTTTATTTTATTAAGATGTATGATAGATGAAGTATAATTCCATTTTTGGAACCATATACAATTAATCTCACCATATATTGACTTATATATATATATATATAACTTTTGCTAACCTTATGTTTGAGACAGATGGAATAACCTATAATTCAATCGCATGATCTGCTAACACTTCACGGAAGACAAATTCAACTTCATTTATTTAAGAGATGAAGTGGAAATTGTTTAAGGCACAAACAACAGTGAGATTGTACCAAAATCAAGTGAGTATTTCTTTTAATTCAATAATTCTTCAAATTTAGGGAAATGATCTTGAAAACCAAAAATGTTGTCCTAGTGCTCTCATATCTGATAAATAAGATTGTACCTTAGATCATCACAATTTTATGGCTTTGTGACTGTTGGATTTTTTATAGCACTGTTCTCTACCACTCACCATCAGAACATGATGGTTAGATTTCTCTTCCATATCCATATTTTCACCTATGTTCTCCTATGTGGAAACCCAGTGATGAGTTAATTTGGGTAACCGTTATGTTTCATACATCACTTTTTAAAATTAAGTTTTAGTGTTTCTTTTTCTAATGTGGGTTTCTATAAAAGAAACTTTCAAGTAGTAAACCATTTATAATCCCGATGAATTTCGAGGGCGAAATTCATTTTAAGGGGGGGGGGGAATGTAACACCCTGATATTTTATGAGAAGTATTATTTTTAATTTATTTGATATCTTGTGGTGTATGCTACACTAATATTATCATTCTCTATACACAACACTATATTAGCTTGCAGTATAGGCAACACTATTCTTGGATCGTGTTACACAAAATTTCAATTTCGTTTGATAGAAGTTATTCTATGCAACATTGAGTGTGTATATATATATATTCAATGCATAAATGAAATATGGTTGGATTCAATTATACACAACAACAAGGGAATCTCTCACTACACGCAACCCTGACTTGGCTTACCTTACACGCAATCGCGACCTTCCATGATAGCGTGTGTTGTACGCAATACCGAGTTTCACTAAACAACGATATGTTATAAAAATATTATATAAACTAACCATTATGAATAGTAATACCCATTTTTTAAAATTTTATCAATTTTATATTTAAAAATTGACTTCATTTTTAGATTCACAATATCGAAATTTTCCTAAGGTGAATTTTTGTTATTTTTTTGAAAACTTTCAATTTTTGATGAATAGTGAAAAAACTAGGTTAATATTCAAAAACCGACTTTTTATTTAAGTAATTATTTATTTTATTTAAATTTATTTTAGGTCAAAAATTGTTACATAATATCTATATAAGTTCAATGTAATTAATTGGAGTCATTTTATAATAATTTTAGATATATAAAAATTTTATTGAACTTTTTACCGTCTTTTACCCACCTCCTAGGAGAATTTGAAAATTTACATAAAACATAATTTTACCACTTCTGTGAGAGGAATTTCAAAAATATGAGAGACACGGTTAATATCAAGGATTAAAATGTGGTTCAATAAGATAAAAATAATTTTTGGTGAATAGTAACTTTTTACTTTTATTTACCATGGTTAAAAGTAAATAGGGTAATTAAGTGTAAAAATGATATTATTATTACCCTAACACATGTTCTAATTCTATTGGATAAGTATAATTTGACCAAAAACAACCTTAGGAATATAATATTATCATTTAGGTCCACTTGGACTAGATTAGGACATTTATTATTATTTTATTTAAAAAAGAGTTAAAATAGTTAAAATCAAAGTTTAATAACTAAATAATTATAAATATAGGTTTATACATAAGATAAATTCGACTATAAATATTGATTAGAAATATAAAAAGATTTCCTAACTAATGTAATTTTATTTTTAATTTTTAGACATTATATAATTTAATTTATCTATGACACAATGGTGATGCAGTAATTACCTAAATAATGATATATTAAAATAATTGAAATTATAAATACCCAAATAAATGTAATTTGAGACGTTTTATGAATTAAAATAATTTTATAGGTTAATATGACATGTTATTATTGATTTAATTAACTTTTTTAGAACTAATCATTCTGTTATGATTTTCACAAAAATTAATTAAAAAATTGTGTCAAAATTGACATAAAATAGTTTTTAAAAAAAATATTATATTATTAATTGTTATTATATTCTTAAAAATATACGTTTCGGCCAAATGACTTAGATAAGGTTATATATATTAATAATGAACCACTTGGGGTTCGTTTTTCTTGTTATAGTAAGTTTATTAACCATATAGTGTAAGAAAACAAGAAGACACGGTAAAAGTTAAATTATATAACTTAGAGTTAAATCTAAATGATAAGGTTAAAATATTAACCTAAACATGTCTAAAACCTATTGGTTGAGAGGATTTCTACCCATACCCAATTTAACTTCGAAATAAATCAATTTGGAGCTATTAGAAACCGAATATGACTTTATTATAAAATAATATTTTGTGTTTTTTCAAAGGTGCCTCTCTCATCCCTTATAAAAAGGTACCCCTTCCCTCTTCCCACACTGTGGTGTAATCTGTTTTCAACCACCACCTTACATGGATGGGTATAATGGTGTAAATAAATAACTATATATGATTATTTTAAAGTGATATTGATTCTGAAATATTATACATACACTTAAATAAAATTCCACGATCATGGGAATGATATCATCGCTCGTGAGTACGTACGGACTACCGTCTCCACGACGCGATGAGATTCATTCTCCATGTTAACCATTAATGAATGATTATAAAGTATATATAATGAATAATAATTAAATATATGACATAATAATGATACTAGATTTATGTATAAATATATTTATGTCATATAATTAATTCCATTCAATTCAATAAGGAAACGAAAACAGCGTTCATGCGTACATACGACCTACTGTCCCCATTAACGGTGTATTTCATTCCATTTATCGATATATCATATATATATGTATATTATGAATATATATTATATATAAATCATGTTTTACATTCTGGAATTAAGTAAATCAGGATATAAGTAATAATATCAGGAACAACAAGTCGAAAAACATACGATAAATGAAACAATTTTACCTAAAATGCTACTTTAACATGGAATTTACCAAAGAACGGGTAATATAAATTCATAACTGAACTATATATGATATCATAACAATGAATATGATTCTGTAATAAGTCAATGATATTATTTAAATCATTATACAGGAGTTTCGGATACATATGAAGCATATCAGACATAAGGTAAGGGATAACTATTCCAATCTCGTTCTTATCCGAGATTTTTATTCGTATGTATTTACTGGGGTTATTGTTATAATCCATGCCCATGTTTTCTAAATATATTTTCATGTATTTTTAATTTCCTTTCTACCAATTTTTGAAATTTACCACATGTTATGAAAAGAATCTTACTTTTGTTTACCACACGGGGAACTTTTTGACTTTTCTGGAAAAAGTACGAGAAGAATGTTTTTTATCTTATACGGCATGAACGGATTTTTACAATTTCATAACGACTTATTTTAAAGAATATTACTCTACATGATTTCATTATTATTTTCAACAAAATATTTTTCTTTTAAAATTGCAGGAAATTTTGTGAAAATAAAATGATTTTGAAGAACAGATATTTTCCTCAAGAATTCATTTCAAGTGTTTTTTCAAAACAATTTTCCATCTAACATGACATTATTTAGTATGATTATGTTCCAGGTATAATATCTCTATTATTTACATGGTTTCATTTTTCTTATGATGAAATGATATCCATTTGTTTTATATGGATTATGTTATGATGGGATGATGTTTATAAAACGCATTTTATTCATTAGGTTATGATGAATGATTTATGTTTATGTTGTAGCACACGTAAGAATGATTTCATTTTGAGATGGGTGGGGCCTATATCTCCCTCCAATGAATTGGGTAAAGATTTATATCTCATGATATAGACATGGCTGGAACGGTAAGTTAATCTGGTTCCGTAATACAGGATTGGAACGAGGAGTAAACTCGATTCAAAAATGGACTTTGTCCACTAAGATGGTCTTGGCAGCAATTCCTTGGCAACTATGGAAATCATATCATGTTCTTAATGGTTTCCAAAATTACATGTTTTATTCCCACTCTATTTTATCATGATTGATGTTCCATTATGATCTATTCCTTATTTACAGCCATGTTTTATGTTATTGCTCAAGATTTTGATGTTTAAACCTTATGTTCATGTTTTTAAGTTCAAATGTATATGGGTTGTTTTATTATATCCATGATTAACCTAACTGATCATTTGAGCTCAACCTTTATATGTTTTCTTTTCCCCAGGATATAAAGAAAAGTTTTAGGTAAGAAAACAAAAGGGGAAGATCTTTATGGGAGATGTTGAAGATCTTTCACAACGATTGGAATATTTTGTTCCAAGTTTCCAAAGACACTAAACTATTACGATCCTTGAGTTTTGGTTTTTGTTATTTATTAAGTATTCCACGAATGTAATTTAATGTCTATGTACGTCATGATTTGGGTCTCTACAACATATCTAGATCTCACGAAGAAATTGTAAAAGACACAATTCACCCCCCTCTTGTGTATATTTGGTATAACCCGATCCGACAAACGCCTAGACGTTGTAATGGATAGAATGAGAATAACTAACTAAAATATGATTATACATAATTTTTAAATTTTTTTACATTTATCCAATAAATTTTAGAGGCTTAAAATAAGAAAGAATCTGATTTTAAGCATAAATACTCTAATATTTTTTAAAAGGTCGTTTTACCGCCTTTTGATGGAGAACCCTTTTTAAATATTTTCTTGCCACTTTTATATATTCTATTTGGAAAAATAAAATTCTTATTTAGAATTGGGACATAAAAAATTACTTTGGGTAAATTTTTGGTATTATTCTGATAAAGTTAATTTTGTAATGAATAGTAAAAATTACCGCATTTTAATTCAAAACTACCTTTTAATCTAATTTATTTATATGGTTAGATTATCTTTTTAATTGGTTTTAATGTTTAATTAGATTATATTTTTACCATTTAATTCAATGTTGGACATTGGAAGTAATTTCCATTTGAAGTTGGACATAAAAAAGTTTCAATCGTTTGATAGTTATTATTTCTTAAAAACACGTTTTTTGTTTTGACAACGGGAATTAATTTTAAATTAATTTCTGCCACTTTTGTGTTTTTAATTTGGAAAAATGAATTCCATATTTTATTTTTTTTTTGGGAGAAGATAATGATTCAATGATAGCAAGATCGAGGACAGAGATTTTTCGATTTTGTCTGTGGAGATAGCCAAAATTCTTAACTTCCCCCAGGAGGGAGTTTTCCATTTTTATTTAAAGAATATTGGTGATAATGTTCATAAGTCTGAGAAATTATGTATTTTCTATTTGGATATAGAAATATAAGGAATATGTTATTGAATGATCTAGAGCCTGACCAGAAGATTTTGGTTAAATTTGTGCAAATAGGTATTGCACCTAGAATGTCATAAATGGGGAAAATATCGTACCCTGATATATACATAATGATTATATTCAAGAGTGATATTAAGCTGAATTTTCCGAGATATATGGTCAGATATCTCAACTACTTCTTCCAACCAGAAGCGAGGATGAACTTCTATCCCTTTGGAAGGTTCATTTCAATGAATTTATTTAAGATATATATGATAAGGCTGGTGGATGCCCGGGTGAGATGTCATCGTAGCAAAAAATTTCAATGCTGGAACACTAAGGAATATTGGTTTCTTTTGGAGCACAATAAAAGGTAAACTCCTGCCTATTGGAGAAGAATAATAACAAGAGAGTTCTAAGGAGCTACCTACAAAATCAAAGAAAGGAGTAGATGAATCTATAACCAGTGGAGTATCAAGGAGGATACGGTTTGAAGCGGTTGATCCAACTACATGTGAGGAAAGTCAATAAGGACTTCAAAGAAAAATGCATAGAGTGGCTCAAGCAGGAGAGGGGCCTACTAAAAAAATGCTGATGAAACTGAGGCTCATCTAAGCTACAGATTTATTAGAGAATCTGTGGTACATGACATAGCTCAACCATCAGATTCTCAGATTGAGGTGACTCCTCATTTGGAACAAGAAATTGTACCTCAGGTAGAAGTATAGGCAAAGGTAGATGTAGAGGCAGAGGTTGCACCCGAAACTGATATTCTAGAATCAATTCCAATTGAAGTCAATCAAGAGGAACCATTTTTAGAAGATACTATGTTGGAGGAAATAAATGAAGAAGATTATCAAGAGGAGAAATAATAAGTTCATATGGATCAAGCGGATCACCCTTTTGAAATTCACACTAAAATTATTGGTGTGGATTTTTCTGTGGATGAGTCAGGAAAGGAAACGAAAGAAAAATCAGTGGTGAAGCCAGTACAGAGGAATGATGAATAGAAGTTAGTTGTTGAATCCATACCTCTAGAACTGATAAATCTAGTGTAATCTCAGACTGAGAATAAATCCCAAGGTGCCTTTGATTCTGACAATGATCATGTAGAGGAATTGATCCAAAATTTTAACAAAGTTCAAGTTGAAAATTCATCTTTTAGAAGAGCATTAGAAAAGGAGAGGCAGAAGTTTCAGAACCTGAAAGAAACTTCTATTTCTATGTAAGAAGTCAAAAATATCAAGAAGGAAATGTTGGTTAATGTTGCAAATCTCAAATCTAAAATTGTGATGAAGTCATATTTACTAGAGTTTAAATATTTCATGGTGAAACAATTCACAGCTATCAGAAATAGTAAATCCAGTACACCGGGTACTTCACCTGATCTGATCAGAATATTTTAGGAAATTACAGCAACAATGAGCAATATGAATGATAGATTGTATGACTTTCAATGCAATAGTGCTCCTTTATCTGTGTTTTTAGACAATCAGAAGTTTCTTATTGATCTTTTGACTTTGAATGAACCTGGAATTAAAGTTTTGCTGAATCAGTTCACTGATAAGTTAACTCTTTTTTATGGAGAAGGAAGAGAGGCTCCATGACTTTTTCAAAGTCAACTTGATTAAAGATATCCATATAACTAAGGAAGGAAGAGATCTCATAATCCAGTTAGGTGATGGATTGATGAAAAGGTTGAGACTACAAATTTCATAGCTCAAGGAAATCATTCTGAGGCGCTAAAACATGTTATACAAACATTTTTATAAAAACCTTGATTCTCATTGTCATTACTGTACTTGTAATTATATTTTCCATGACATATTTTTGAATCACAATTTTATGTATCATTAATTATTTTTGTTGTACTGTCTATGTTATAATTCCAGTAATCCAACTTCAAATATTTATGAACAATTTATACTAGCATTTACTTAAGTTCAGTGCTACATTAAAATGTGTCATATTCCTTATCCTATCATTATTTTTGATATCACAAAAAGGGGGAGAAATTTTGATAAACACAAAATTTTATTTTTAGGTTTTTAAATGTTTTATTGGGGGATAATTTTTTAGGAAAACACCACATTCTTTGTTTATAAATAAGGAGATATTATTTTACTTTATAATGGGGGAGAAAATGTAAAAATTAGGAAATAATTTTGATAAATTAAAATATTGTTTTTATCTTTGAAAAATTCAAAATTATATGTAATTAATTTTGTAAGATAATTTTATTGGTTCTTTCATGGGTTTTTTTATCATAAAAAGGGGGAGATTGTTGAGAAAATGTGGTCTTCAACAACACTCTATTTTATTATGTAGGAGATTGTTGAGAAAAAAACTTTATCTCTTTGTGATGATTTTGATGTTCACAAATACCCTTGTTTGTTATTCAAATTACTTTATTTTGAGTATATTTTAGGAAATTAATATTATTTATTTCTCTATTTTTAAATAATATTAAAGCGCTTAATCTTCGTGGAATATTTGAAAAATTGTTCGGAAATCACTTTAGCGTGTTCTAGAAACAGTGTTCATGCTCTATGTGTTTGGAAATGACGTTATCATATTCTAGAAACACTTTTCATACCCTACATTGAGGAATGTAGCATAAGGATGAAAACTATCACTAATGGATTATCCGAAAAATTATGGTTAAGAAACCATATGTTATCAGAATCTTTTGTACGGAACCTTACTTTTGGAAGGAACCTTACTTTTGGATGGAACATTATGTTTTTTGGATATCAGAAAAGTAGGGAAGAATAATCCTACATTAGTATGAAACGTTATGTTTGTTTTGAAAAATTATGGTTCATCAACCTTAGTTTTGTAAAAAACCGTACGTTTGATTAAAAAGTATAGATCATGAACGTTAGGATCTGAAGCAGAGAAAAGTATTGATTATATACTGTACGTTGAAAAATTGGAGAGAAAAGTGTGGATGGTCAACCTTAAATTTGAATAATGGATCATCAAATTTCATGATCATCCTTACATTTTGAACCTTACGTTCATAGAATGTATGCTATGCAGTTCAAAACCTACGTTTGGAATTGGATATTTAAATTATGACTTTACAAAAGCAACGATATTTATGCAAATTATTAGGCTGATTTCAAGCCAGTTTAAAAGCCCAAATCTAAAGCGCATATTTTAATGATTCAAAGTCATTTATGTGTGATTCAAAGGATCAATTTAATAGGACTGATCTCTTATTCAAACTTTTGAATATTGCGATTATAAAGGTGACTTTTGTGGATCTTAATATAAATGGAGAATGCTCGTATTTATTCTATATATACCTGTATTATTTTTTATTACAGATATAGAGTAAAATTATCTAAAATAAAAAAATTATCATATATCAAGCTCTTGAGTTTTTCACTGCTAAAATTTACAAAGACAATTGAGACTTACAGAACTGTTGTTACGAAGAGTGACAAAGCTCTGTTTTCTGAAGAAGAAGAAACACGATTGAAGATTCGTCGATTCTATATCGAATATCTTTTGTGAATAAACTGTTGATAAAGCTGCGAATTATATTTCAATATCTACTGCAACCAAATCTACTCATATCTACTTCTACCTGAAGATCATTCTTTCTGAAGACTATGATCCATCGATTGTAAGTTTCATGTTGTTGCAATTGTGAAGAACAACTGGAATGTATTTAAAGAACAAATACTCTTTTATTTTGAGTAACCAGATTCTCGTACTAAGTTGTGTATTCGGTTCAATGTATGAACTAGAAGACTTTGTTTTATCCTTAACTTGTAAAGTTTTCAACTTCCTGCACTCATTTGTGGAACGGTCTATTGATTAGAGGACCAAATAGTGAAAATCACCAAGCTCGTGGAGTAGAGCATTGGTGGAGTGGACTAGGGGCCTTCTGTTCCCCGAACCACTATACATCACGCGTTCTTTTCTATTTATTTTCTGATGCTTAATAATTCTTACAAAGTTAAAAGGACATGTCATGATATCCTCAAGAAATTGTAAAATACACAATTCACCCAACTCTTGTGTATATTTGGTATAACCCGATCCAATAATTTGTATCAAATGAGGAGGTTTTGTCAAAGCTATAACAAACTGATTTTTTTGGATTATACAGAACACAATGGATGATACAAGAGAGGGTATTTCAATGTTTCGAGCTCTCTACTTCAATGGTGAAAATTATGGATGCTGGAAATCAAGGATGATCATTTATTTAAAGATCCTTAGATACAGAGTCTACTCGAAAATTCTAACTCCCTATGTGATTCCAGAGAAACCTGAAACATGGAGTGCTAATAAAGAAGCAGAGTATGACACAAACTCGAATGATATAAATTCTATCATCTGTGGTCTTGGACCCGATGAATTCAATAGTTTATCTCATTGCCCGACAACTTATAAAATGTGGCAGACAATTTCTGTTGCTTATGAAGGAACTAAAAATGTCAGACATATGAGGTATTCTACTGCTAAACATAAATTTGATACATTTAGGATTTTTTAAGGAAATATCATCACCGAAATGAATGGAAGGTTGACATAGATTTTCCACAATATCACTGCCTTGGGAGATCTAATCAAACAAGCTTATCAGGCCCTGAAAATACTAATAGTACTACCACCTTGATGAAATGGAATTTCTACTGCTATCAGACAGTCATCTCCTATCAAAGATTTAACAATGAGAGAGTTAATTGGAACTCTTATGATGTATGAGGTTGAGATAAAGGGTGAAGAAAATGAGCATAAGATTCTAATCAAGAAACAAGACACTACTTTAAATTTAACATCTCAAAATAAAATCAGAAAGATGACGAAGAAGAAGGAAATAAAAGTTAAATAAAAAAGTTAGGATTCGTCCAATTCAGATGTGGAACTGGCTCAGCTAGGCAGAAAATTCATTAAGTTTTAATGAAAGAATAAAGGTTTTAGAAAGTCTTTAAAAAGGATAAAAATTATGTTAGATGCTATGAATGCAAGAAGATAGGTCATATTAGACCTGACTGTCCTCAATTGATGGAAAAAGGAAATTCTTGAAGATAAATGACTATGAGTAGAAAGAGAAGAAGGAAATGAAAGCTACTTGGAGTGTATATGAAGACTCCATAAGCTCATCAAATTTTGACTCAGAAAAATAGGAATTAAATCTGAAATCCAATATGTGCTTTATGGAAGAAACTGATGATGTACAATCCTATTACTCATCTGACTCTAATTCAAGCTTCTCAAATGATAAACTTGTAGCTTACTGCAATATTCTTGAAAAGAAATATGATTATTTATTTAAAAAATAAATATATTTAAAGAATATTTATACTGCTGTTTTAGGAGAGAGAGATACTTTGCTAAAGAAACATCAGGAATTATTGAAAAAATATAACTTAATTAACTCAAACAATACAGATAATGAAACTAAAATAAAAACACTCCAAACAGAAGTAGAAACATACAAAGGTGGATCTCTTATTTTAACAAAAGGAGAGAATACACTAAATGAAAAACTTCTAATGAATGTGATTAAAAAGGAAAGATATAGAATAGGAAGTAAAGGTGAAAAACCTAAACTGTGTAAGAACTATTTTGTCCCAAGTACAAAAGGTAAAATTCGCAACTACTGTGGAACAAAAGGTCTCATATCGGAAAATTTTTATTTAAAGCAACTGAAAATATGTGGGATTAAGGAATACTTTTTTGCAAGTAGTTTATATGATTCTATTTATTATAGAAAAACAAAGAAAGTATGGATTCCCAAGTCTTTTCTAGTTAACACTACTAGAACCAACAGAATATGGGTACTAAAACAAATCCTCGCTTAAATTACATTGCATGAAGCAGGTCACTGAAGAAAAACATAAATATGGTATATGGATAGTGGCTGCTTCAGGCATATGAGTGGAAACTCATCAAATTTTAACTCTAACTCAAAAGGAGGGTGGTCTAGTCACATTTGGTGACGATTCCAAAGGTAAAATTATTGGCATTGGAGCAATTGGAGATCTAGAAGCTATCTAAATTAATAAAGTAATCTATGTACAAGTATTGAAACACAACCTGATAAGTATCTCTCAACTCTGTGATGGTGGTTATGTTGTTGATTTTTCTAAAAATTTATGTTCTGTTTTCAAAGATAAACTTCTTAAATTTAGAGCACCCAGAACTGATATTTTTTATACTCTTGACTTAAATTTCTTGCATAAACAAAATGTAAAATGCTTAACTACTAAGATAAATGAATCTTGGATCTGGCATAAGAAACTTGGAAATTTAAATATATATGATTTACATAAGTTATCTAAGAAAGAATTTGTTTCTAATTTACCTGGTCTCAAATTTGAAAGTGATAGATTTTGTGATGCATATAAACTTGGAAAGAATCACAAATCATCGTTCAAATCTGTTAACAAAATTGCTACATCTAAACCTCTAGAACTTATCCATATAGATTTTCTTGTAACTTCAAGGGTAGCATTCTTGGATGGTAAATTATATGTTTATGTTTTAGTTGATGACTATGTTAGATTTACATGGATTTATTTTCTAAAATATAAAAATGATTTTTTACTATATTTGAATGTTTTTGAAAAGCTATCCAAAATCAAAAAAATTTTAAAATAATTTCATTAATAAGTGATCATGGTGGAGAATTTGAGAATATGGAATTTAATTCCCTCTGCTTGAATATGGGTATTAAACACACCTTCTCTGCACCAAGAACACCTCAACAAAATGGAATTATTGAAAGAAGAAATAGGAATATTTTGTAAATATCTAGAACTATCATAAATGAATACAGTCTTCCTACCTATTTCTAGGCCGAACTTGTAATCACAACCTGTTATATAATGAATAGAGTTTTAATCAGACCTATTTTTAAAAAGACACCCTATGAACTCTGGAATAAAAAAACCAAAAGTAAATTACTTCAATGTTTTTGAATGCAGGGTTTACACCTTAAATACCAAGGACAATTTTGGTAAGTTTGATCCTAAATATGATGAAGGTATTTTATTAGGATATTCTACTACTTCCAAAGCTAATAGTGTTTTTAATAAAAACTCTAGGATTGTTGAAGAATCAGTTCATGTGAAATTTGATGAATCTGATCCCTTTGAGAAAAGGAAAGACCAAGTTGATGAATCTAACACTAATGATAACATGATACTTGAGAACTTAAAAGATGACATTGAAAAATATTTAAATAAAATTCAGTCCATTTCAGAAGGACATGACATTGAAGAAGCTAAAATTTTACTACCTAGACAGTCTAGAACCCTAAAGAATCACCCTTTAGAAACTATTATAGGAGACCTAGACACTAGAATAAAAACTTGAAGAAATGTAGGAAATCTTACTGAATTATCTATATTTCAATCCCAATTAGAACCTAAGACATTAGAAGAATCTTTAGTTGATGAAAGGTGAATGATAGCAATTCAAGAAGAACTGAACCAGTTCAAAATAAATGAAGTTTGGAATTTAGTTGAAAGACCTCAAAAGTATCCAGTTATAGGAACTAAATGGGTCTTTAGAAATAAGCAAGATGATCAAGGAATAATAACTAGAAATAAATAAAGACTAGTATATAATGGAAATAATCAGGATGAAGGTATAGACTATGATGAGACCTTTGCACCCGTAGTAAGACTAGGAGCTATTAGAATCCTTTTAGCCTATGCATCTCATATGAAATTTAAATTATTTCAGATGGCTGTTGAGTCTGGATTTTTAAATGGTTACTTATTAGAGGAAATTTATGTCAAGAAACCTCCTAGTTTTTAAAATTCACAAAAACCATACACTACAGTAAAAGCTGGTTTTAGTGGCGGTTTTGTGGCGTAGGTTCACAAAACCGCTGCTAAACGTTTTCGCCAAAAGGATTCGTGGCGGTTTTTAATAAACCGCCACGAAACCCATAATTTTTTTTAAAAACCTGACCCTTCCCTACCCCCCACCTCGGCCGTTTCCCCCAAACCCTCGTGACCCCCGCGCCCTCCCTTCTTCCCCTAACCCCCCCGGCAACCCGCGACCCCCAACCGTCCAGCGTCCCCGCGACCTTAGTCTCCAGTGACCCCGCGACCTCTGTCTCCGGCGACCCCGTGACCTCCGTCTCTGGAGACCCCATGACCTCCGTCTCTGGCGACCCCACGACCTCCGTCTTCGACGACCCCTTTCATTTCCAGGTAAGTATCCATTTATGTTTTTGGATAATTCTCTTAGAGTTAGGTTTCTTTTCATTTAAACCTTGTTTATTAAGCCTTTATCTAGTTGGATTAGTTGTTTAATATTGAAGAAGTATGAGAGTTTCTTTATAGATGCAAAACAAATTGATGTTATGAATTCCCAATTCATTATGTGAATTTTCGAGGCGAACCCCATGAACCCATTCATGCCATTGACTAGTTTTAGGAAATCCGTGAAACAATAATTTCCTTCATTAAATATATTCATGACATGAAATTGGTTTAATTCAATTTTTAAAATGAGGTGATAAATTTTTCAACATAATGGGAATTGAGGAATTCATGATGTGAATTCCCTATTCATATCATGAATTATATCTTCCAAGAATTTTAACAATCCAACACTTATGTTTAAAAATTTCCTATCTCCTTTATGATTCCATCAAATCTTCCATGGATGATGTATAAAGATCCTATTTAATCTATAAGCAAGACCATGTTGGATATTGGTGTTCTGGCATAGATTTTTAAGGTAAACCTTCCAGTTCATCTTCCGCTTCTTGATCTATTGTTAATTAAAATTATATTTCTCATTTAAGGGAAGGGGGAATCTAATTGCTACCACAAACATGATGATTTTTCAAAAACATTTCTTATTTTGAGTTTGGTGGTCTTGGAAAACTCTCTTTAGTCTATTCTTATTATGCTAGTATGTGCAAAATTATGATCGCATCGACATGCCAGATGCACAACCTAAAGAATTAGAATTATCCCTTTCTTTCTAAAATCCTCCTGTTGATCCCTCCCAAGGATCCCTTTTTTCTCTGTTAGAATTATGGTTAGGACTTGCATTAACATTTGTGGTGTTCCAACCCCTCATGATTTTATGAGATCCTTTGGAATCATGGCTTAGTTAAAGATCTTTACATTGCATGTGAAATACAAAAAATGGTTTAAGATGATTTTGGTGATTCATATCTGTAGGAGGATTTGAAAATTAGGAATAAATAGTAAAATTAATAAGTGATGGGATGAATTAACTAATATGTCTTGTAATAATATTTTAGACCTGATTGATATATAATATCAGTGATTCATCCTAATACAAGAGAATCCACCATTTGATATGAGATTATTTATTTTCCCCTCAGTGTCACATTCCATGGGAAGACATAAGTGGTTATAGAATGTCTTAGCCTTGTTATATAGTTTATTTCCTCTTAAAAACATGTTCCATGGGAATATGTATGTAGTTATATCAATTCTAGGACTGGTGAGATGGCTACTTTTTCCATTGGGGGTGAAATCCATGGGAAGAAGAAAGTATTTCTATAAAGTCTATACCAAGATTGGATACTTGAATCAGGATATTGGAAATTCATCCCAATTTAACAGAATCTTCCAGTATTTTGCGGAAATATGTCCTGATGTAGGAGGATCCGCCTCATGAAAGAGAAACCCCACATGGATTTGATGATACGTTGGCTAACATAGGGTGTCATCCTAGAGCCTAAGGGTCTGTGGGTTTATTTTATATATATAATTAATTTATTAAATTAACACCCTTGTTTATCGCTTTATTGCATACACTATATGCTCAGACTAGACATGTTTAGACACCATTAGTGGTGGAATACTGAGATATAATGTAACACCCCAGGCTTCCACGATATGCTTCTCTTTGAATAATACAGTAGCATGTGTTGTACGCAACTTCGAGATTCTAACATGCCGCGACCAATCAAAGTAGCCGTTATGAATAGTAATGCCCACTTTTTAAAATTTTATATATTTTATCTTTCAAAATGGAATTCATTTTTGGATTCGGAATATTGAAATTATCCTAGGATGAAATTTTGGTACTTTTTGGATAACTTTTATATTTTGATGAATAGTGAAAATTACTAAATTTTTTTTAAAAAGAACATTTTTAATCAAAATAATTAATAGTGACAAATTATGAATTTGAGTGGTTTAAAACTATATTAAGAATATATTTTTACCATTTAATAAAATTTTTGTCAGTGGACATAATTTCACAATTAAACCGGATATAAACAAGTATCAATATTTTGATAGTTATTATTTCTTAAAAACACGCTTTTTGTTTTGACAGCGGGAATTAATTTTAAATTAATTTCTGTCACTTTTCTGTTTTGAATATGGAAAAATGGATTCCATATTTGGAATCAGGATTTCCAAATTGTGTAAATAGGTAACTTTAATTTTTATACATTTTGAATAATTACTTCGGTAAATATTTTATTTACCATGGTTAAAGGATACATCCGGTAAATAAGGGTAAAGAATAATATTATAATAATAATAAATTACCCTAAAACGTGTCCTAACCTTATTGGTGGATACATGTCCGACCATGGGCATCTTTGGGTCGATTTTGGGACCCCATGGAGCCACTTGTAGGTGATAGGGACACATTATATTAATTAAGTTAAAGTAAATACAAAAATGACATAAGCATATATCTTTTAGAAAAACAATTTTTACATAGGGTTATATATGTTATATTTTTTACTATAAATATTAATTAGAAATATAAAACTATTTCCTACATAATGGTATTTTATTTATAATTTTTAGACATTAAATAATTTAATTTATTTATGACACAATGATGATGCAGTAATTACCGTATTAATGAAAGATTAAGATAATTGATATTATAAATATCAAAATAAATTTAATTTGAGACTTTTTATAAATTAAAATAATTTTCTAGGTTATTATGACATATTAGGATGGTTTATATAATTTTTTTTTCAAGTAATAATGATGTTATGAATTTATCAAAAACAAAATACCCAATAGTGTCAAAATTGACATAAATGAGTTTTTAAAACGAATATTTTATTATTAATTGATATTCAATTCCTAAAAATATAAGGATCGGCCAATAGACTTATATCATGATAGGTGTATCATTAATGGACCACTTTTAGGTCTCTTGGATGTATATAGTAAGTTTATTAACTATATAATATAAAAATACAAAGTGACATGGTAAGTGTCAAACTACTTAACTAAGAGTTAAAACTAAAGGATAAGGTTAATATAATGACTCAAACCTGTATAAAATATATATTTTGAGTGTTGTTCGACCCATCCACACCTTATCCTTAAAATAATCCACTTTTGAGCCATTAGAAACCGAATATGAATTTATTATAAAATAATATTTCTTGATTTTCCTAAGGTGCCCCTCCTCCCCCTTATAAAAGGACACCACTTCTAACCAATTCTTCACATCGTCAAGGGCATTTGGTTTGTCAAACCCCTACCCAAATACTCTCTCAACTTCCCTCACTTCAACATAGATTCCTTAGTTTGATAATAAAGCCAACCTAATGAGCCCTTTCGATCAAATCAAAAGGAAGAACCCGAAGAAGAGGTAATGTTTTCACCACCCTTTTTCAAGTTCATTTCCTCTTCAACTTCTTCTTTCATTTTTATTACCATTATAAAATAATAAATCCAGTATATCCTACATACTGTGATGTTATTATAAATATGGTACAACCATATTTAGTATTCTATCCATCCTTTGAATGACATGTCACCATACGTGCGTATGTACGGCTTACCGTCTCCACGTCGTGGTGTAATTGTTATTCAATATATTATTCTTTGGATGGGTATAATAACGATTTTTAATTCATGTAAATAATAAATATAACATGATAATGATTCTGTATATTTGATATACCATCCAATTATATAATATTTTAATATCAAAAGAATGATATTGTCGCTTGTGCGTACGTACGGACTACCGTCTCCACGAACGCGATGAGATTCATAACCCATCATATCCATTCAAGACTAATTATCATTTGATGATTAAAAGTAATTTTTAATAACTTTATATCATTTTTTATATGAATAAGATACAACCTATCCATAACAAACACAACTTATGTAAAAAAACATATAAAATAAAACGAGTAAGTTAACACTCGAAACAACGATAATACTAAAGTATTATTAACAAAGCATTATTAGAAGATCATATATGATATCATAATTATGTATATGGTTCTTTTATAATTTAATAAAAAAAATTAACTATTATACAATAGGTTAACATATCATCGAGTAAGGAAAAGTACAAGGTAAGCGTTATTTCACAATCTCTTCATTATCCGAGGTTGTTTATACGTAATTATCTATCGGGACCTCTTTATCATCCACATCCATATTTCTTAAAAATGTATTTCAAAACATTCTTTCCATTTTACAGAATATGGTTTAAAATCATTTATACCCTTTTTTTTACTTTTTATAAGAGGTTTATAAATGAATCTTTCTGTCATTTTCCAAACAAGGTCCTTTTTAACCATTTCGACAGAATTAAGGTAAGAATGTCTTTTTAACTTATACGGCGGATGCGGCTATTTTCCGCCTTTATAAAGTCATTGAAGCTTCCCTTACAAGCTTATAAGAATATTTTCAAAGTAAGTGTTTTATTTAATAATTATGGGACTTTTAAATTATTTCAAAAAAAGAGATATTTCTCTCAAATAGTTTTGATTTCATCTATGTCAACATCCTTTGATGAATTTTAAGCTTATTTGAAGTTTATTTATTATGATACAAAACTTCCATATTGTATTGATGGTTTTGTGATATGTTTGAATGTGGATGTGTTATTTTTATACCATTCATGGTTTATGAAGAAAGTATTGACATTTCGTATGCTAGTTTTAATAAGAATGTTTATGTTATGTTTAAACCTATTCATATGAGGAATGCATTGGACTTAATAAGTGAAGGGTGGAGCCCTCTATAGCTCCTCGATGCATCGGTAGGTCTCATGAGACAAACTAGTGTCTTGGCACAAGGCCTTGACAAAATCTTATTTTTAGTCTTGGCACGAAGCCTTGGCTATGTGGTTATGATAGTCTGGCATTATGCATTCCATCATTATGAAAGTGGTTATTGATATTGCATGTGATTATTCGACTAGTAGAATATCCATTTGAATAAGTAAATGGAATTATTTCATTTTATCTTTTCCATATTATGCTGAAGTTCAAGTTTAAAAGGATTTTTTAGCTATACATTATCTTAAATGTTTATGCTTATTTATGAATGTTTCCGCTATATTTTTATCCTTACTGATCATCTGAGCTCACCCCTTTCAATGTTTTATTTTTCCCACAATGTGAAGAAGTAATTTATGAATGTCCTATAGGGATAATATGAGGTGATATGAAGAAAATATGTTGTTGTAGTAGTTTTGACTTTATGATGTAATGTAAACATTATGAATGTATCTAGTTATTCCAAGGAGACTAGACTAATCGGTCTTTCGAGACTTGATCTTTATTGTGATCATGCCAATGTTATGTAATAATGCACCGACTCTGGGAAACTAGGGTCGGGGCTTTATAGTTGTTATTAGAGGAAGTTTAGTACAAACCTTGGAATCTAGATTTAGATAAACTCTGATTAGAGCACATAGACATAAGATGGACTTTGAGGATAAGTATAGAAGAACTTCCTAGAATTTTGGTATTGTACAGATTTTTTGAGTTTTTCGAGCAATACATCCCTGTCTGGATACGAGCAGGTAGAGGAGGCTCTCGCACAGACGTACCTAGAGGTAAAACCCAAAAACACCTCTTTGAGCTAGAATCGAATGGGAACTGGTGCACGACAACGGGCCTTGCTGCACTCTTGGTTACGATACTCCCGGGGGATATGCTTAGGATAATTCTCATTTTATTTACAAACCATTATGAAAGGTTTATGAGTATAAACTTCCTCAAAGAAATTTTTTTATGATTATAGATTATATCCATAAACTGTTCAATTTATGTTAAGTGTTTTACGTGTATGGAATTATGTATTTTGATTCATAAACTGATCTAGTTTATTCCATTTTTTAGAAATGGAACCTAGTGAAAGAATTGGAAACTGTATCAATGCATGCACTCCATGTAGGGATTTCCCTACTACTCAAGATAATTATAGTAGATCTAGTGATGTAACTAGTGCTGATCATCTTATCACCATATTAGGACAACTCACTCAGGTTATGAATAATAACCTTACCCATATGGATCACCCTGATCCACAGCGTGGAGGATCAATGTTAGATCGTTTCATGAGACAGAAACCACCAACATTCAATGGAAGTACAAATCCATTAGTATCTGAGAAATGGATAAGTTCTCTAGAGAAAATATTCCATGCCTTGGGGAGTAATGAATGGGAAAAAGTTATCATGGCATTTTACCGCCTCACTGGAGATGCTGATCAATGGTGGTCATTGATTCAAAACACGAAGGAAGATGATGATGTGTCAAATATAGAATGGAGGGAGTTCAAAGTGCTTTTCGTAGAAAAATACTTTCCTCATGACCATCAAGCAGATATGGAATGACAATTTCTGATTCTGAGGCAAAAGGAGGATGGGAATGTCGCAAAGTATGAGGCTAACTTTACAAGGATAGTAAGGTATGATGGAGATTATATACGTAACCCAATAAGTAATATTGATCGTTTATTTGATGGGTTAAAACCATTTCTTCGTGGAGCATTAGTCTCACAATCCTTCTCGTCGTACGAAGACATTGTCTCATATGCTATCATGACTGAAAAGGAATTCTCTAAGTCTTATGAATTTAAAGCAAAGCAAGAGAAGAAGAGATCTGCTAATCAATCTAGAAATGGAAATAAGGGGAAGAAGGGAAAAGTTGAAAATCCATCCTATAGTAAATGTAGGAAGAAACACCCCGTTACTTGCTTAAAAGGAATGGGAGTCTGTTACAAGTGTGGTGAAAAAGGCCACCAAGCTCATTATTGCAAAGGAAAGAGAGTTGATCTCAACATGGAATGGTATAATTGTAGAGAGATGGGACATTATGCAAATGAATGTCTTAAGCGTCAGGGGAACTTTCCTCAGAAAAGGCCAAGGGATCAAGTCCAAGCTTATGCTATCACTACTGCTGAGGTAGAATCTCTGAAAGACGTGGTGGCAGGTAATTTAATGGTTTCCTCAAGTTTAGAAAATGCTTTATTTGATTCTGGATCATTGCATTGTTTCATATCTTCCCAGTTTTCTAAGAAAATTAGATATTTCCAATTTGATTTAACAAAGGTGTTGTTAGTTAAAACTCCAAATGGAAGTATCATTGCAACAAAGTTTTGTGAATCAGTCCCCATTAGATCACCAAAATGTATAGAGATATGAAGGAACATTTTTGGTGGGATAACATGAAGAGGGAGATTTCTGATTTTGTGTCAAGATGTATGGTTTGTCCACAAGTGAATGCTGGAAGGAAATAGACTTGAGGAGTCATGCAACCTCTTCCCATACCTGAGTGGAAATGGGATAATATCACGATGGACATTGTCATGGGACTACCAAAGACTCCTAGAAGGAACGATGCAATATGGTTCATTGTTGATCGTCTTACCAAGTCAGCACATTTCCTTGCTATAAGGGAGGATTTACCACTTGAACGTCTAGCTAGAATATATATTAATGAATATGTGAGACTTCATGGAGTACCCCTATCGATTATCTCAGATCTTGATCCCTGTTTTACATCAAGATTCTGGAAAAGTTTTCAGAAGGCCTTGGATACTGAAATTCGTTTGAGCACGGCTTACCATCCTCAAACAGATGGACAATCATAATGAACTCTTCAAACCTTTGAAGACATGTTGAGATCATGCTCACTTGACATTCAGGGTATGTGGGATCAATATTTACCTCTGGTATAATTTTAATATAACAATAGCTTCCATTCAAGTATTCTGATGGCACCATATGAAGCATTATACGGAAAGAGATGTCGCACACCAACATTTTGGCATGACATTGGAGAAAGAAAACATGTAGGCCCAGAACTGGTTGAGGAAACAATGGAAAAGGTGAAGGTAATCCAAAACCACATCAATGTAGCTCAAAGTAGGCAGAAGAGCTACGCTGACAACCGAAGAAAGGATTTGGAATTTCAGGTGGGAGATCATGTTTTCTTGAAGGTATCTCCATGGAAGGGAGTTATAATTTTTGGAAAGTAAGGTAAATTGAGTCCCAGGTACATCGGACCTTTCGAAATTTTAGAACGAACTGGGGTTGTAGCTTACCTTTTGGAAATTCCGCCAAATCTCTCCAAAGTTCACGATGTGTTCCACGTATCACTGTTGAGAAAATACATGCCTGACCCAAAGAATTTACTCACCTATGAGGAATTATAACTAGAACCCGATCTCTATTATTGCGAAGATCCCATCAGGATTCTTGATACGAGGGAACAAGTTCTGAGAAACCGAACAACTCGTCTGGTAAAAGTTCTATGGAGAAACCATAAAATAGAAGAGGCAACGTGGGAACCCGAGGAACTTATGATGAAGAACCACCCGAGTCTTTTTATGCAGTAATATTCTAGAAATTTTAAGGATGAAATTATTTGAAGGAGGGGAGAATTTAACACGCCAAGCTTCCACAGTATGCTTCTCTTTGAATAATACAGTAGCATGTGTTGTACGCAACTTCGAGATTCTAACACGCCGCGACCAATCAAAGTAGCTGTTATGAATAGTAATACCCACTTTTTGAAATTTAATACATCTTATATTTCAAAATGGACTTCATTTTTTGATTAGTAATATCGAAATTATCCTAGGATGAGATTTTGGTACTTTTCAGATAACTTTTATATTTTGATGAATAGTGAAAATTACTAAATTTTTATTAAAAACAACTTTTTTAATCAAAATAATTAACATTGATAAATTATGAATTTGAGTGGTTTTAAAGTATATTTATAATATATTATTACCATTTATTACAATGTTGGTCATTGTACATAATTTCACAATTAAACAAGACATAAACAAGTATCAATCTTTTGATAGTTATTATTTCTTAAAAACACGCTTTTTGTTTTGATAGCAGGAATAAATTTTAAATTAATTTCTGCCACTTCTGTGTTTTGAATTTGAAAAAAAGGTTTCCATATTTGGAATCAGGATTTCCAAATTGTGTAAATAGGTAACTTTAATTTTTAGACATTTTGAATAATTACTTTGGTAAATATTTTATTTACCATGGTTAAAGGGTAAATCCGGTAAATAACGGTAAACAATAATATTAAAATAATAATAAATTACCCTAAAACGTGTTCTAACCTTATTGGTGGATACATTCCCGACAATTTGCATCTTTGGGTCTATTTTGGGACCCCATGGAGCCACTTGTAGGTGATATGGACACATTATATTAATTAAGTTAAAGTAAATACAAAAATGACATAAGCATATACCTTTTAGAAAAACAATTTTTACATAGGGTTATATATGTTATATTTTAGACTATAAATATTCATTATAAAGATAAAAATATTTCATACATAATGGTATTTTATTTATAATTTTTAGACATTAAATAAGTTAATTTATTTATGACACAATGATGATGTAGTAATTACCATATTAATGAAAGATTAAGATAATTGATATTATAAATACCAAAATAAATATAATTTGAGACTTTTTATAAAGTAAAATAATTTTCTAGGTTACTATGACATTTTAGGATTTTTTAAATATGTTTATTTCGAAGTAATAATGCTGTTATGAATTTATCAAAAACAAAATAAGAAATAGTGTCAAAATTGACAAAAAAGAGTTTTTTAAAAAGAATATTATATTATTAATTGATATTCAATTCCTAAAAATATAAGGTTCGTCCAAGATACTTATATCATTATAGGTGTATCATTAATGGACCACTTGGTGGTCTCTTGGAGGTATATAGTATGTTAATTAACTATATAATATAAAAAAACAATGTGACACGGTAAGTGTCAAACTAATTAACTAAGAGTTAAAACTAAAAGATCATGTTAATATAATGACCCAAACCTGTCTAAATTCTATTGGTGGAGTGTTTTCCGACCCATAACCACCTTAACCATTAAATAATTTAATTTTTAGCCATTAGAAACCGAATATGAATTTATTATAAAATAATATTTCTAGATTTTCCTAAGGTGCCCCTCCTCCCCCTTATAAAAGGACTCCACTTTTAACCAATTCTTCACACATTCAAAGCCTTTTGGTTCGGCCAAAACCTGCCCAAATACTCTCTAAACTTCCCTCGATTCAACATAGAGTCCTTATTTTGATCCGAAATCCATCCTATGGAGCCCTTTTTATCAAATCAAAAGGAAGAACCCGAAGAAGAGGTAATGTTTTCACCACCCTTTTTCAAGTTTATTTCTTCTTCAACTTCTTCTTTCTTTGTTATTCCCATTCTAAAATAATAACTCCAATATCTCCTATATACTGTGATGTTATTATAAATATGGTATAACCATTTTTATTATTCTATCCATCCTTTTAATGACATGTCACCATACGTGCGTACGTACGGCTTACCGTCTCCACGTCGTGGCGTAATTGTTATTCAATATATTATTATTTGTATGGTTATAATAATGATGTTTAATTCATGTAAATAATAAATATAATATGATAATTATTATGCATATATGATATACCATCCAATTATATATTATTTTAATATCAAAATAATGATATTTTCCCTTATGCGTACGTACGGACTACCGTCTCCACGAACGCGATGAGATTCATTCCCCATCGTATCCATTCAAGACAAATTCTCATTTGATGATTAAAAGTAATTTTTAAGAAATTTATATCATTCGGTATATTAATAAGATACAACCTATCCATAACAAACACAACTTATGTAAAAAAACATATAAAAGAAAAAGAGTAAGTTAACACCCAAAACAACGATAATACTAAAGTTTTATTAACAAATCATTATTAGAAGATCATATATGAAATCATAATTATGTATATGGTTTTTGTATAATTTAATAAAAATGTTTTAGCTATTATACAGGAGGTTAACATACCATCTACTAAGGAAAAGTACAAGGTAAGGGTTATTTCACAATCTCTTCATTATCTGAGGTTGTTTATACGTAATTATCTACTGGGACCTCTTTATCATCCACATCCATGTTTCTTAAAAATGTATTTAAAAACATTCTTTCTATTTTAAAAAATATGGGTTAAAGTCATTTATACCGTTTTTTGACTTTTTATAAGAGGTTTATAAAGGAATCTTTTCGTCGTTTTCCAAACAAGGTCCTTTTTAACCTTTTCAACAGAATTAAGGTAAGAATGTCTTTTTAACTTATACGGCGGATGCAGCTATTTTCCACCATTATAAATTCGTCGAAGCTTCCCATAAAAGATTATAAGAATATTTTCAAAGTAATTGTTTTATTTAATAATTATGGGACATTTAAATGATTTCAAAAAATTAGATATTTCTCTCAAATAGTTTTGATTTCATCTATGTCAACATCCTTTGATGAATTTTAAGCTTATTTGAAGTTTATTTATTATGATACAAATCTTCCATATTGTATTGATGGTTTTGTGATATGTTTGACTGTGGATGTGTTATTTTTATACCATTCATGGTTTATGAAAAAAAGTATTGACATCTCGTATGCTAGTTTTAATAAGAATGTTTATGTTATGTTTAAACCTATTCATATGAGGAATGCATTGGACTTAATAAGTGACGGGTGGAGCCCTCTATAGCTCCTCGATGCATCGGTAGGTCTCATGAGACAAACTAGTGTCTTGGAACGAGGCCTTGACAAAATCTTATTTGTAGTCTTGGCACGAAGTCTTGGCTACGTGGTTATGATAGTCTGGAATTATGCATTCCATCATTATGAAAGTGGTTATTGATATTGCATGTGATTATTCGACTAGTAGAATATCCATTTGAATAAGTAAATGGAATTATTTCATTTTATCTTTTCCATATTATTCTAATGTTCATGTTTAAAAGGATTTTGTTTTATCTATACATTGCCTTAAATGTTTATGATTATTTATGAATGTTTCCGCTATATTGTTATCCTTACTGAGCATCTGAGCTCACCCCTTTCAATGTTTTATTTTTCCCAGGATGTGAATAAGTAATTTATGAATGACCTACAGGGATAATATGAGGGGATATGAAGACAAGATTTTGTTGTAGTAGTTTTAACTTTATGATGTAATGTAAACTTTATGAATTTATCTAGTTATTCCAAGGCTACTAAACTAATCGGTCTTTCGAGACTTGATCTTTCTTGTGATCATGCCAATGTTATGTAATAATGCACCGACTCTGGGAAACTGCGGTCAGGGTGTTACATATACTCACCTCATTTTGGCCACTATTTGGTACCTTAGAAGATTTCATGGATGTCGAATGATATCTTTAGTAAGAACATTTTATTTATCACCATGGGATTCTCAAACATGTTAGCAAAGATCTTCATAAGTTTTGAACTAGTTTCACTTACTAAATACTTTAAATTTATTATGATTTAATTAAGTATAATAGTTTGTGTTAAAGTTGTAAATTCATTTCTTAATAATTACTTCAAATTAACTGAGCTTAGGACTTGAAATATACATAAATGTTTGAAGAAAAAATTGGACATGTCCTTTGTATTATATCAAATAAAAATTTTATGGTTTGCATTATTTTTTTTAATATGAGTTGTTTGAAATATTGAAGATAAATATTTATATTACTCAACACAAAACATATTTATGTGAAAATAACATACATCATTCATTAGTTTTTAAAAGAGATTTTAATGAGAACCCCACTATGGAAATCCATGTGGATGAATTAAAATTACACAACCTAATGATATAATGAATAACAAAGGTCTCTCCAAATTCAAGGAAATAAGAAACACTATCAAATTCAAAGAGAGAGGTAAATTCAAATAGATAGTGAAAAGATTGAAAAACATAAAGAGCGATGAAACATGACCAATTTTCATGAACTGACCTAGGGTACCCATAATCTGGGTACCCAAGCTAGCCTGCGATAAGTATCAAAGGTTTTCATATAAGGGATAAATATTTCTAGTAATGTCATTGTACTAATGGTATGAAAATCTTGCATCTTTGGTGTGTTCAATGACATCACTTTCAATGGGGTGTTGTTTGAGGCAACACAAATGTGTGATCGACAATGTTATGATAAGTGTGTAACCTGATATTCTTACTGCTCCTCAATGAGGTGTTGACGCTATCTCCTAGGGACCAGACTTGTTCGGTTTGTCTGGGCATGCTAAGTAAGTTGTAAATGTGATCAATGTATCATCTTTATTATATTATGCATACTTTATGATCAATGGGTCATCTTTATTATATTATGTTTTTGTAATATTACACTATCATATATATGAAACTCTTTCTCTATTTAGTAGTAACTATGTGTTTTAATTTTTTTTATTATTGTGTAGGAACATTGTTATATACATGGATAAAAGCTGGATCACATTACCGAGGAACACACCTCAATATGTTAAGGGTTTGAATGATTTTTTAGATTTTGAAATTTATAATCGATCCGTTGAAGGGAGAATAAGATGTCCATGTCCTAAATGTAAATTTAGAACTTGGTTGAAGAGAGATGAAGTTTATTAATATTTAATACTGAAGCAATTCCCTGATCAATATTTATGTTGGAATTGACATGGAGAATTGAACAATACATAAATATTGAGAACTGATGTTAATCCACATAATGAGGTCCCAAGTTCATCGACAATGGAAAATGAAATGCAAAACCTCATAAATGATGCATTCGGCACTGCAAGACACCACTATGAGCATCAAAACATATCATAACAACCAGAAGAGGGTGATACAAATTACAATGTGACAAGTGATGTTTTTGAGATTGTAACACAAGCAGATCAAGATTGTAATATATCATTGGATCCTCCTCTTGATTCAGTGGAGACAAATGTAAGGGAAAACTTTAGTGAGGAAAAAGTGTTTCATGATTTAGTTGACGATGGAAATCAAGAGTTTTATAGTGGGTGTTTGAAATATTCAAATCTTTCAATTCTGTTTAAGTTGTACCATATCAATTTACTTCTGTAAACTTCTCTCGCTTGATGGATGATGGTGATCCCGAACTGTATGATCCATATATCTTAGCATCGCAAGAAAAATGGTATATTATGTGAATGATGTAGTGGATTAAAGTTGGAGTGTAGTTACTCACCTAATAAAAAGATATTTGTATGAAATGGGTGATGAAGTGGAAGATTTGAACTATGAAATTGAATTTCATCAACAACAGGAAGCAGAATTATTTTTCCATCATGATATTGAATGTATTAGTCTAGAAAGGATGAATGAAGTGGATAAAGCAATGGAGTAGTAAACTGACATGATTGAAGGGGAAAATGATTGTATGTACAATTATTTATTCATTCAGCAACCACTTGTTTTATTTCTTCAGTCATTCATTATCATTTTAATATATATTTTGTTTGTCAGTACTGAGCATCTATTCTCATTTTTAAATTTTTTTTCTGCATAAATTTTTTGAAATATATATTCTGAACTTAATTTTATTTGATTAAATGACAGGAATGACAAGGAGAAAGCGGTACACTATTTCATCTAGTTCTGTGATAGATGACGATCCGTTTGTCCCCATGGAATCTGAGGCACCAGCTGACTACACCCCTTCACCATCTCCCCCCTGCACCATCTCTGACACCATCTGTGGATGTCTCATTAGAGGATGAGTCATCGACTCCCCATACAGGAGCCTCAGTAGTGGGGAAACAATATTCCCCTTCCAGTTCATCACAGACATTCTGGAGGGTCACATTCATAGGTACAAATTTTAATTAAATAAATTTATTGCATTTTGTTTATACTAATTGTCTGCTCATTATAGATGAAAAAAATGAAACCGTGGAAAAATACATAAAAATTTCAGATGTTTGGAACATGAATGGCGAGAAGATAGTCATTCCATTTGATTCTTATGGGGTCCCGACGGATGACGTTGAGGGGTTACTTGGCCAGATTATAGGTCAGCTGGCAGCGGAGCCCATTTCCCTACCTATTTCATATGATGATTGGAGGCATATGCCTCCAAACTGGAAAAATGAAGTTTTTGATTCTCAGATAAAGGTAATTTTATTACATTATGGTTTAATTGAATTTCATGTTACTAATATGTTCAAAATAAATTTCTGTATACAAATGTTCTTCCACTATACCGTTGCTGATGTGATAGCACGGAAGTGGACATTGAAAAATCTTGGTAAAAAATGGAAAGATTTCAAATGGTGGTTATGTTGTGATGTCAACGATACTTCATTGACCGTGCATCAAATGTATTAGAAGCTACCCAGTGGGGTACCAGAAGAACAGTGGAAAGTTTTTGTTGATAGACATCGTGATGAGAAGTGGATGGTATTGAAATATATATTGTTATATTATCCTCATTTTACATTTATACATGTATATGAAGAGGATATGACATTGAATAAATTATTGTTAAATTTAATTTTATTAATTTCAGGATCTCTCAAGACAGAATTCATCAAACCGGGAAAAGCAATTCATCCCGCACACTGCGGGCTCAAAAAGCTTTTCTAGAAGCCGGATTTCATTGGTAATATTTTAATTAGTTTAAATATTTATAAGACAATATTATCTATTTAACATATTGAATTGTTGATTTATCTTTGTTTGATGCAGTCACATAGTTTAGGGCATGAAGCATCCTGAACTGAACTCTGGCTGGATGTTCACAAAAAAATAGATGGATGTTTTGTTAATGAGTCTGCCAAAGAAGATGGGGTATGAAGTCAATTTTTTATTATAATAACTTATTCGCAGTTTTTACTGTGTTAATATATATTTATATTTGATTTATAGGTAAAAATTTAAGAAATATGGGATTCTAATCCTAGGCAGTCCTACTCAGTCTCCGAGGATGACCTGGTTGCTAAAGTCTTTGGGAAGGAGCATCCTGGTAGAGTGCGCGGGATGGGTTTGGGACCCGTACCATCTGAGGTATTTGGCAGGCCACCAGGGATTCCATCTGCATCTACTCCTGGTTATAGTAATTTCATACCTGAAGATGCTCAGAGGGAGATGTCTTCTCTACGAAACCCAGTTCACCAGTAGGGGGGTCAGATATCTACTTTGCAGAAAGAGTTGATTGAAATACGTCAGCATATGAGAAGATATGCCCCCGGTGGTAGTGAATCGACTAGTGGTTAGTAGGTAAATCACAAGAAATAAAAATCATTTAGTTTTAAAACTTTTATTGGTTTTAAGTTTAATTATAAATATGAAACAATAATTAATTTTCAAAATAATGTTCTTACATGTGGTAGTAGGTAGTGGAGATGGAGGTGGAGAGGGTGAAGATGCATCATCGGACCATGAGTAGTAGTATTGTTGATGTGTTGAACAAATTTGAGAATGGTTGGTTTGTATATGCAACATGTATGGCACATAGTTTCCACCAAACTTTTCCATGTCCTAACATTTTCTTGATTTCTCATGTTTCCTTCTATGCATTTTTTTGATTTATGATGTTTCATTTTATGTCTTGATTTCTCGAGTGTGGTATACATCATTCCATTTAGTCCTGTGTTTGAATTGGTAGTCGAGATTTTGGATGACTAAAGAGTGATCCTTTTATTATTTTTTTATGGTTATATAAATTGGAACCTAGTAGGCAGTATAGAGACCAAACATAAGAGGATGATGGGAATGTGGTTTAACCTAATCATGTGATACGAATCATATACTCACCAATAAAAGTAGTTGGAAACAAAAATGGTGAACCTAACATGGAACCTTAAACAAAATTCATGTGTCCCCCACATGTTAGGATCCTTTTTCTCTCTCAAAATATGAAATGTGGAAAAACATGGATCCAATACAATTGATTATACATGTGTTTATTTATTGAAATGCTGATTTCATGAGGATTTCTTGTAAATGTTTCTCATAGTATTCTGGAACTTTCAACTAGAACCCCCTTTGATCCAAATGACATTTTACTACTTTAAGAACACATATGCTTCGACTACTGCACAAGTTGGATCCTCATTTAAAACTAGGGCTCTATTATCAACCTTAAACCCTCAACATTGGGTCTCCAATTAACTGGTTTGGGAGTCACACCTAAATGGTACCTTTCCATCTTCAGAGGAAGCTAAAAAATCCATTCATCTCAAAAATCCCTACTAGATGTCTTCTCGAAAATGACTTGTGGAACATAATTTGTTGTAAATAGTTTCCAACTCAAACCATTTCATGGTCATATCCATGGAAAGAAATAACATGTTCTTCCCTTATCTAGGGATGTTGATCAAGAGGTCACATATGGACTCATCTAGATAGCATAAGGGACCCTCTAAAGGGCTCCTTCTAGCATTCACCATCACCAATACTACAAAGCAATAAAACCTCTATATGATGTGTGTGTTTACCTCGGGAGTCTGACCTAAGTCTCCAAAACCTAGGTAGTCAGGAAACCCCACTGAGGTTAGTGAACAATCAACCAAGAACATGGCCCTACATCTATACCCTCCAAAGAATCCCACTAACTAAATATGGTGGCAAACTATGAGCAAGAGGACACATTTTCCCACATTTACTAATCTTGTCGGTATATTTTGGTATTATTCAAAGAAATCACCAAGAATATTTTGGTAAAAATATAGGGAATACCCATATACTTTCCCACTGACTTGATTATCATTGGTATATACCTATATGAAATGGAGGAAATGATCAGGCCCGTACACATTCTCCAATAATAGAATAAGAAAATATGCATGTTCTGGTCACTGAAGTCACCTAGAATATTCTCAAAATGGTTAAAGGGAAGACAGACAACTATTCTACCATAATTTGGGTGACTCATTAACACAATATGAGGAGATTTAGAGAAGATACACATCTTTTCTCCCATTCAAGAGGGTCATGGGCCAAATCCCATGTTATATGGACAACAAGATCAGGACCATACCCCCGTTCCAACTAAAGGTCATCGGTCTACCCCGGTGGGCACTACAGGGTATGAACATATCCCGACCGAAATTCCATAGACCTATCATAAAATTATCATAGTGACATGAGAGATAATCAAACAAGATTAAGTATATGTAAGATGATATCCATAGAAAGCAACCTCTATCACCCACAAGAGAGCATCCAAAAAGATGCAACACCAAGGGTGATTGGAAAATGAATATCTGGTCTACGGTCTTGATATACTTCATATTGTGTTCTTGAACCCTCATATGTTTATCTATGGATGATCTAGATCCTACTCCTTTGTTACCAAATTACAAAAATAGTAGTTTCATTTGCGAAGGTCCTCTTATCTACATTGCTTCCAGTAGCTATGAAGGTCCTCCCCATACACCCTTCCATGAAGGATCACTTAATTCTTAGAATATGATTGATTATGAGATTCAATATCCTGATCAGCACCAAAAATATGCCATAAATTTTTGGATGATCAAAAAACAAGGATTTATTTCCCTTAATATCATCCACCCAAATGTCTTCTCCAGGGTACACATTGCAGGAATTATCCATATTTCTTGAATTAAAGTTGTTATTGTAGTACTCCCCATGATGAAAATCATTATGAAGGTCCTCTCTACATTGACAGTTTACTTCATCAAGGAGGTCCTCCACTTGTTGTATTGGCAATGAGAAAGAGCTCCTATCACAATTCACTTGGGAAAATGAGGTTAGTCATACCCGATGCCTCAATATTGTCAACTGACATCCTTTCTCAATAGGAGGACAACCCAATAGAATTTTAATTATCCAAACCACACTTGGACCACTTTCATTCCAATGTAATAGGTTAAACCACTTCTAATCCCATTGTTTACAATAAAGAAGTGGGGAAACAACCACTTTGTTTAGACCAGGTTGAGGAGTCTCTTGAAAAATATAAAGAACCAATTTTCTAAAGACAATATACTTGTCATGTTATAGCCATTATCCACTCCACAATATAACATTCCATAGGTGTTGTTGGAATATTTTTTTCATGAAATATACCAAATTATATGGTCCAATCTTCATCACCTAAAAACAAAATTATTTACAATTGTTGAGATATCAAGAAGGAACTTACAATTATTGAGATATAAACAAGGCCCTTATTACGCCAACAAGGCCCAACTTATGGTGTATCTAGTTGAATGTAGAGGTTATAGGATTTTGGGTCATATCTTGCACATCTTCAAAACTTTTCCACTAGTTCCTCCTAGGGGGATAATATCTTTACATATTCCACATTATTATATGGGTCCTCTTAATTTTTAGTAGGGATGTAGCTATAATACCACATACTTATAAGGCCAAGGTGGTAGTCGACATAGTTTATACTAGACTCAGGAATTAATTTTCATGAAATGTGATCCCACTCAGAATAGTCAGGTTGTAGCATAGATTCATTGTATAGGAAAACTAAATGACGTTCAACATATGATAGGGAGCATAATTCAAATTCATATATTGTTTGAGGTACTAATCTAGTAACCTCTACTATAGATTCTACATTATTTGACACAAGTGCATCATACAATGTTATATTTGATACATTTCTAGAGATTCTGGTCCTTGATATAGTGTATTTATGTGTCATTAAGAATATGTAAACATCATTGGTTATTCTATCAATGATTGTTCCCTGATGAAATTATTTTCCCCATCAGATAGGAAAATGTGTTTTATATAGAATTCATTCTATCCCATCATGTAACTGTATGATGTAATTATTGGAATGGATTTCATGCTTCCCTATAGATCCATTATTGATTGTTATCTCTATAGAATTATGGTCGATTGTTTGTATGATGTCTTCTGTTTCATCATGTTGGGGATACCAAGTTATAAATAACATTTTATTTTTTTGTATGATGTATCCTATTCCATTTTCTGGTTTGATTTGTTTTTCAGGGCAGTGGGGCAGTAGAACCAAAACTGCAATTTTTTTTATGGTCAGTATTTTGTGGCAGTTTTAACCGCCGCTAATGCTCTACTGGCCATCATTTCACGGCGGTTATAACCACCGCTAATTCTTTACTGGTACAACATTAGCGGTGGTTAAAACCGCCACGAAATGTAATCGGATTATATTTAGCGGCAGTTTTCACTGCCGCGACAGAGATGCATCAAACGCCTGAATATCATGGTGGTTAAAACCGCTGTGAATAAAAAAATATCCAGCACCCGTCAAACCGCCGCTAAAGTCATGAAAACCGCCGCGAAATGAGGTATCTACGAAGATTCCCATAAACCGTCGCGAAATGGAAAAAACTACCGCTAATAGATTTTCGACACCCAGTTTAGCGGGGGTTTCTGTAAACCACCACCAAACCATATAGAGGCGGTTTAAACCACCTCTATATGAAAAAAAACCTCTAGTAATATCTGGTTTTTTTGTAGTGATATTCTTTTTTAAAACTTACTAAATCTTTTTATGTACTTAAAAAAGCACCTAGAGCTTGGTATAAAAGATTAAGTTCTTTTCTTTTAAAAAATTATTTTACTGTTGGAATGGAAGATCCAACACTATTTAAGAATACTCTTAAATCAAATATTTTATTAGTTCAAATTTATTTTTATGATGTAATATTTGGATCAACAAATTTAAAACTTTTTCACGAGTTTTCAAATTTAATGAAAAAATAATTTGAAATGAGTATGATGGGAGAATTAAATTTATTTTTTGGAATTTAAATTTATCAAAAGGATTTTGGAAATGTTTTAAATCAAAGAGAGTACATTATTGATTTACTAAAGAAATTTTGATTTGAAAACAACAAGACATATACAACTCCTATGTGTACAAATATAAAACTTGATTTGGATGAAACTGAAAAATCCGTTGAAAACAAGTTATATAGATGTATGATTGGTAGTTTATTATATCTAACTGCTAGCATGAAAAATACAATGTATTTAGTATGTCTTTGTGCTATATTTCAATTTGATCCTAAATAATCTCACTTAAGTTCTATTAAAGGAATTTTTAGCTATTTAAAAGGAACTGTTTTTCAATCTATTCTCTATCAAAAAACTTCTGATTTTAATTTAATTTCATATTAAGATTCTGACTTTGAAATCTGTAGATTAGATAGAAAAAGTACCTCAGGGACTTTTCACTTTTTAGGAAAATATTTAGTTCCTTGGTCTAGTAAGAAACAACACTCAGTTTCCCTATCAAATAGCCGAGGAATAATATGAATCTGTAGGCAGTTTTTGTGCACAAGTTTTGTGGATAAAAAACTCTTTTATAGACTTTGGACTAAATTTTAACAACAAACCTATTTTATGTGATAATACTAGTGCTATAAATATTTCAAAAAACCCTGTTAATCATTCTAGGACTAAGAATATTGATATTAAACATCACTTTCTAAGAGACCATGTTCTTAAAAAGGATATATTCTTAGAATTTGTAAGCACTGAAATTTAATTAGTTGATATTTTTACTAAACCACTTACCATTGCTATGATTGATTTTATTAAAGGGGGGCTAGGTTAATTTATATTTAAATGATTTTTTGTTACGTATTTTAATTCTTATTTTATTTATTACATGTTTTTAGAATAATTTAAAAACTTCGTTAATTCTATTTTAAAATTTTTACGCGTAAGTTTTGACTTATAAATAATGTAATAATAACTATGTGCATAATGACATGGGAATCAAGGATTTCAGAAATCGTTTCCACTTCCAAACCTGTCCATTTTCTCAAAACACTTCGAAACACCAAAAATTTCTACCGCTCTTCTCTACCCACACCTGAACCATCGAAAACCTAGATTTTTGAACCTTTAGAAATATGTGACAGAAATGGAAAAAACTAAAAGGACTAATGAGCCAGAGACCAGAAATTCCAAGCAACAACGCTCGGCAGGATGAAAGATTTTGTAAGGAAAAGTGATCGATTGGGAATGGTTGTACTAGAAATATCTGATACTTAGGCAAGCCCTATCATTTCAGAAACTCGAGAAAACCATCAATGGAGACTATATAGAGTTTCTATATGAGGTAGAACGTTGTTACTTTTTTATATCAGTTCATTTAAGTCTGGGATAAGATGAATATTCAATGATAGACAAGATCGAGGATAGAGATTTTTCAATTTCATCTGTGGAGATGGCCAAAATTCTTAACTTACCTCCTGAGGGATTTTTCCATTTTAATTTAAAGAATATTGATGATAATGTTCATAAGTATGAGAAATTATTTATTTTTTATTTGGATATAAAAATATAAGGAATATGTTGGTGAAATATCTAGAGCATGACCAGAAGATTTTGGTTAAATTTGTGTAAACAGGTATTGTACCCAGAATGTCAGAAATGGGGAAAATATTGTACCATGATATGTACGTAATCTTTATATTCATGAGTGACATTAATCTGAATTTTCCGAGATTTATGGTTAGATATCTCAACTAATGCTGCCAACTAGAAGCGAGGTTGAACTTCTATCCCTTTGGAAGGTTCATTTCAAAGATTTTATTTAAGACAGATATGATAAGGCTGGTGGATGCACGGGTGAGATGTAATCATAGAAAAAATTTCAATGATGGAACACTAAGGAATATTGATTTCTTTTGGAGCAAAATAATAGGTAAACTCCTGCCTGTTGGAGCAGAAGAAGAACAAGAGAGTGCTCAAGAGCTACCTACAAAATCAAAGGAAGTATTAGCTGAATCTAGAACCAGTGGAGTATCAAGGAGGATACGGTTTGAAGTGGTTGATCCAAATTCATATGAGTAAAGTCAATAAGGACTTAAAATAAAAAGGCATAGAGTGGCTCAAGCTAGAGAGGAGCCTACTCAAACAAATGCAGATGAAACTAAGGCTCTTCTAAGCTACAGATTTATTAGAGAATCTATGGTACATGACATAGATCAACCAATAGTTTCTCAGATTGAGGTGACTCCTCAAGTGGAACAGAAAATTGTACCTCTGGAAAAAGTAGAGGCAGAGGCAGATGTAGAGGCAGTGGCTGCACCCGAAACTGATATTCTATAATCTATTCAAAAGGAAGTCAATCAAGAGGATCCAATTTTAGAAGATACTATATTGGAGGAAATAAATGAAGAAGATGATTAAGAGGAGAAATAACAAGTTCATATGGATCAAGAAGATCACCCTTATGAAATTCACACTAAAATTATTGGTGCGTATTATTCTTTGGATGAGTCAGGAAAGGACTCGAAAGAAAAATTAATGGAGAACCCAGTGCAGAGGAATGATGAAGAGAATTCAGATGCTGAATCCCTACCTCTAGAACCAATAAATCCAGTGGAATCTCAGACTAAGAATCCAGCCCAAGGTGCCTCTGATTATTACAATGATCATGTGGAGGAACTGATCCATAAGTTTAATAAAGTTCAAGTTGAAAATGCATCTTTTAGATGAGCATTAGAAAAGGAGAGGCAGAAGTTTCAGAACCTGAAAGCAACTTCTGTTTCTAAGTAAGAAGTCAAAAATTTCAAGAAGGAAATGTTGTTTGATGTTAAAAATATCAAATATAAAATGGTGATGAAGTCATATTTACTAGAGTTTAAATCATTCATGGAGAAACAATTCGCAGATGTCATAAATAGTAAAGCCAGTACATCGGGTACTTCACCTGATCTGATTAGAATTTTTTAGGAAATTACAACAACAATGTGCAATATGAATGATAGATTGCAGGACCATCAATGCAACAGTGCTCCTTTATATGTGTTTTTAGATAATCAGAAGTTTTTTATTGAGCATTTGACTTTGAATGAACCTAGAATTAGAGTTTTGCTGAATTAGTTCACTGATAAGTTAACTCTTTTTATGGAGATGGAAGAGAGGCTCCATGACTTCTTCAGAGTCAACTTGATTAATGATATCCATATGACTAAGGAAGGAAGAGATCTCGTAATCCATTTAGGTGATGGTTTGATTAAAATGTTGAGAATACAGATCTTACAGCTCAAGGAAATAATTCTAAGGCGTTGAAACATGTTTTACAAACCTTTTTATAAAAACCAAGATTCTCAATGTCATTACTGTATTTGTAATTATATTTTCCAGGACATATTTATGAATCATGTGTTTATATATCATTAATTATTTTTGTTGTACTGTCTATGTTTGAATTCCAGTAATCTAACTTCAAATATTGATGAGCAATTTATAATAGCATTTACTTAAGTTCAGTGCTACATTAAAATGTGTTATATTCTTTATCCTATCATTCTTTTTGATATGAAAAAAGGGGTAGAAATTTAGATAAACACAACATTTTATTTTTAGGTTTTTAAATCTTTTATCGGGGGATAAATTTTTAGATAAACACCACATTATTTATTTATAAAGAAGGAGATATTATTTTACTTTATAAAGGGGGATAAAATGTAAAAATTAGGAAATAATTTTGATAAATTAAAATATTGTTTTTATCATTGAAAAATTCTAAATTATATGCAATTAATTTTGTAAGATAATTTTAATGGTTATTTCATGGGTTTTTTGATCATCAAAAAGGGGGATATTGTTGAGCAAATGTGGTCTTCAGCAACACTCTATTTTATTAAGTGGGAGATTGTTGAGAACAACACTCTATCTCTTTGTGATTATTTTTATGTTCACAAATATCATTGTTTGTTATTATAATGATTTTATTTTGATTATATTTCAGGAAATTAATATTATTTATTTACGTATTTTGAAATAATATTAAAGCACTTAATCTGCGTGGAATATTTAAAAAATTGTTTGGAAATCATTTTAGCGTGTTCTGGAAACACTGTTCATGCTCTACATGTTCAGAAATGACTTTAGCATGTTATGGAAACACTGTTCATACCCTATGTTGAGGAGCGTAGCATAAGGATGAAAGCTGTCACTAATGGGTTATCCCAAAAAGTATGGTTATGAAACCATACAATATCAAAAACTTTTGTAAGGAACCTTACGTTTTTGGATTTTAGAAAAGTAGGGAAGAAGAATCCTACTTTAGTTTGAAACATTATGTTTGTTTCTCAAAATTATGGTTCATCGACCTTACTTTTGTAAACAACCATACATTTGATTGAAAATTATAGATCATGAACGTTACGTTCTTAAGAAAAGAAAAGTATTCATCATATACCGTATGTTTGAAAAGTGAAGAGAAAAGTATGGATAATCAGCCTTATGTTAGGAGAATGGATAATCAAATATCACGATCGACCTTACACTGTAAACCTTAGGTTCAGAGAATGTATGCTATGAAGTTCAAATCCTACATTTGGCATCAAAGATTTAAATTACAACTTTATTAAAGGAACGATATTTATGTTGATTATTAGGCTAAATTCAATCCAGTTTAAAAGCCTGAATCTAAAGCACGTCTTTGACAGATTCTAAGCGGTTTATGAGTGATTAAAAGGATTGATTGAAGATGATTATTTCATGACGAATATTCAGGGGATTTATGACTTCTCTATTATTAAAACTTTTGAATATAGCGATTCTAAATGGGAAGAAAACAGATCTATCAGACCGGATGAGCCCGTAAGGGGCGCTATCTCGTTAGGGTTTCCCCTGACGCCACCTCTCCTCGCTCCACCTTGAATCAGATTCGAATCACCTCCTTGTCGGTACTTCCCGACACTCTCATGTCGAAGAACCCAAAGGCAGATTTTTCTTCAAGGATGTGGTCGGTCTGACACTTCACACCGTTTTCTTAACTACTCCCACTCTACTCTGTCTTCACTGAGTAGGGTCTCATCTGGCGGTGCGCTGAATTCAGCTGTCTTTGTCCCAACTTCTCCTAGAAGTAGGTCGGCACATGGTTCGGTGTCAGCTAGAAGCGTGCGTGGTGGTTCGAGGTGGTCTTTGGGTAAGTAGGTGATGGCGGTGATGGGATCTTGTTCTGGTTTGTGGAAAGGTCTTACGGCTGTCTTCGGGATTTCAGTTTTTTCTTCTTATTGTCCTGACCTATTTTTCTTCTAGTGATTATGATGTTGGCTATCAGTTTTTTTGTTCTGTTTTTGCTATTCATGATGGATTCCGTTGTTTGGATGTGAGTTTTTCTTGCTTTGTTATATGCGAAGGATTTTTCTAGGTTGCGAAGGATTGTTCTGGTTTTGGTCGGGTGGTGTCGTCGGTGTTGCAGCATCATTGTGGATGAGTTAATTCGGTAATTCTTCATGGAATTGGTGGATCTGGTTGAATTAGAATTTGAAGCCGCAATGCTGAGGGTTTCCTGTCGGTGTGATTTGGATGTAAATGTGTTTGTGCCCGATGTGTGGTTTTTTGGAGGAACTAGTGGTGCCTTTGGTTTCAGAGGTGGTTTGAAGTTTCCCTACAGCCTTCGGAGGATAAAACATGGATTTCTTATGATGTGGGGAAGATTGGTTTGGTCTCTATTGGTTTGAATTTTGTATGCTTGCTCATGGCACTGTGGCCTTGGTCCATGAGAGACTGCATCCAGCTTAATTTATAGGGATTTCTTCATAAGAGGTTTAGAGAAAAAAAATCATTCTCCTTATCACTGCTATTCGGAATTGGAAGTTTTGATAGGTTATGGCGTTTGGCATCAGTACCGTGCTCGTGTATTCTTTCACGAGACTACTAGCCGAGCAGTGATGGGAAGGGGGACACTAATCATATTATTTTTTTGCTTGGGTGGAGGTTTTCCTTACTCGTGAATTGGATTGTTTCTTGTCTTGATGATCTTTTCATGTGGAGGCATGTTTGTGTTTTAAGTCGTTGATGTCTTTCTGGTTTCCCACATTTTCCTCAAAAGCTCTTTGGAAATAAAAAATTTAATTTTTAGTCAAGGTGACTTTTGTGGATCTAAATTTAAAAGGACAACATTCATATTTATTCTATATATACCTATATTATTTTTTATTATAGATATAGAGGTGAATCTTCTAAAAGAAGAAAATTATCATATATCAAGCTCTTGAGTTTATCACTGATACAATTTACAGAGACAATCGATACTTACAGATCTTCTGTTACGAAGAGTGAGAAAGATCTGTTTTCTGAATAAGAAGTCACACGATTGAAGATTTAATGATTCTATACCGAATATCTTTTGTGAATTGGCTATTTTTAAAGTTGTGAATTATTATTCAAGATCTACTGAAACTGCATTGACTCAGATATAATTCAACATAAAGATCAATCATTCTAAAGACTACGATCCATCGACTGTCAGTTGCATGTTGTTGCAATTGTGAAGAACCACTATACATCATTCATCCTTTTATATTTATTTTCCACTACTTAATTATTCTTATAAAGATAAAAGGACATATCTAGATCTCGCGAAGAAATTGTAAAAGACACAATTCACCCCAATCTTGTGTATATTTGGTATAACCTGATCCAACAAATGCCTAGCCATTGTAATAGATAGATTGAACAGAACTAAATTCAATATGATTATACATGATTTTAAAAGTTTTTTCATTTATCCAATAAATTTTAGAGGATTAAAATAAGAAAGAATCCGATTTTAAGCATAAATACTCTAATATTTTTTAAAAGGCCGTTTTACCGCCTTTTGATGGCGAACCCTTTTTAAATATATTTTCTGTCACTTTTATATGTTCTATTTTAAAAAATTAAATTCTTATTTAGAATTGGGACATAAAAATTTACTTTCAGTAACTTTTTGGTATTATTCTGATAAAGATAATTTTGTAATGAATAGTGAAAATTACCACATTTTAATTCAAAATACCTTTCAATCTAATTTATTTATATGGTTAGATAATCTTTTTAATTGGTTTTAAAGTGTAATTATATTAAATTTTTACCATTTAATCCAATTTTGGAAATTGGAAGTAATTTCACTTTGAAGTTGGACATAAACAAGTGTCAATCGTTTGATAGTTATTATTTCTTAAAAAACACGTTTTTTGTTTTGACAACAGAAATTAATTTTAAATTAATTTCTGCCACTTTTGTGTTTTGAATTTGGAAAAATGGATTCCATATTTCGACTTAGGTGATCAAAATTTTGTAAATTAGAAAATTTTATATGTAGACATTATGAATATTTACTCCAGTAAATATTTTATTTACCATGGTAAAAGGGTAAATCTGAAAAATAAGGGTAAAAAATAATATTATAATAAAATTAAATTTCCCTTACAGTTGTCCTAACCCTATTTTATAATAAATTTCAGAAAATAGGCATCCTTGGGTCAATTTTTGGACCCCATGGAGCCACTTAGGAGTGATAATGACACTTTATATTAATTAATTTAAAGTAAAGGCAAAAATGACATAAACATATATCCTTTAGTAAATCAATTTCTACATGGGGTTATATAAGTTATATATTCAACTATATATATTCATTTTAAAGATAAAAAGCTTTCCTACATCATGGTATTTATTTATAATTTTTAGACATCAAATAAATAAAATTATTTATGACACAATGATGATACGGTGCCTTATTAATAAATGATTTAAATAAATGAGATTATAAAATTTAAAAAACTATAAAAAAACCTATCCAATTCTTATTGAATGATTTTATTTAGAAAAATAGTCCTATTATATTCTAATTTAATGAGTTTTGGACCTTTTGAAACTGAAAATAAGTTTATAACAGAAAAATACTTTCAAACATTAAAAAACAGCCCCCCTTATAAAAGGACACCACCTATAACCCATTACTCACACCTATAAAGCCTCTTTTCTCATCCAAGATCTACCCAATTAAGATCCCAACTTAGTTATATTCCTCCTAGAATCCTTACCCTAGGCAGAAGGCAATTCATGTAAACATTTGGGTTCAAACCAAAGGGAGATACCTGATTTAAAGGTAACGTCTTTTCTTAAGTTCTTTTGTCTTATTTTACTTCTCCAACCCCCTAAACAATTTTTATTAATTTATTTTATAAAAACACAATTATCATAAATATAATAGGTTGTTTTTATGAGAATGATTCTAACTACACTTCCATACACATCCATCTAATGGGTAAAGAACATACTATTTCTCTAGACGACAAACTAACGCCTCACAAAACAATGATTGTTCAAATTATCTCCTACTGCCTCTCATGGTGTCCATTAAGATGTAACCATTTTTTTATGTGATATATATTATATATATTTTCTCTATGATTCAATATTTTTCATTTTTATCATAACTTTATGGTTTCCATAATGGGTAATGCGATAATTTCATTTGAGAAAATGCGGACTACCGCCCCCTCAAAGTGATATGACTCGTTCATGCCATACGTCGAATGTATAAAGGATGGAGTTATTGAAATTATTTATGATATTATACTGGAATTATAATATACCTATTTATCATTAATTTTTCATTCCATTAAATATAAAATATAAATGAATGTAGCGTTCACGAGTACGTATGACTTACCGTCCCCATGAACGGTACATTTCATTTCTTATCTCCAAATGTTATGTTCTATTATATATATATATACTGCATATATATGATATCTAAATCATGAATATCATTCTTAAGATAATGTACATTTTACAACATAGACAAATTGTAATTATAAGAAGTTCATTTTTTACTCAAGTACCAAATATCGACGAAACGGTCGTTATTAACTTAACTGATTACATAATGTTTATAACATGGTAATAAGTGATATAAAAGAAATAATAAACTTAAAAAGGTTCTTAATAAAGTATAAATTATTTTTAGTTTATTATTCAGGAGATTAAAGAATAAACTAGTCAAGTCGGACATGAGGTAAGGGACTTCGTCTCAATCTCCTTTCGTTGAGGAATATTTTTTTTATACATGACTTTCTTTTATACAGTTTTTAAACCCCTTGGACATTTCATTTCATTCATGGGGAATCTTTTTTCTACATAGAGTTTTACTAAATAAAAAAATGGAATGTTTCTTTTTAACGTATGTGGTGACAATGAACTTTCCTCCGCCGCGAGCATTATTTGATATTTGGATTACTTAACAAGACAAAAATGTTTTTAAAAGGAAAATAAATACCATATACTCTTTTATGTATTTTGGTTTTGAAAATGGTATTGATAATGGATTTTTTATGATATATTGTGATTGAAATGTGGAAATGTTATCTTTACTTTATGATTGTTTTATGTGTTAGGAATATGTTATAGTTCTTGGTCATTGTTTACATATACGAGTGGTTCCGTGATAAACCTAGGGCAGGTTAGCCCAAGATAGATCTCCAATACGTTGGATAACCTTATAGAGGTTAACATTAATGTTTCTCCTAAGAGATTTAGGGAATATACTGTGATAAGTATTTCAAACGTAACTCTCAACGTAGCTGTGAAATCTACAATGTAATTTTGATATGGATGCCACAAGTTACCTTTAGAATTTATGATTTCTATGTGTTATTAATAAATTTTATGACTTCATGAGGTAAGTAAAAGAGCTTATGTTTTGTATGTATTGATGGAATAATGATTTCTTTCTTTATTTTTTAACCCTTACTGAGCTTTTTATGCTCATCCCATGTTTTTTAAATGTTTTTCACAGGGCTTAAATATGAATAGGGTCTAGGATGGGATCAAGGAAAATTAATGTGGTATAAAACCTAGAACTATAAATGAATTTTTTTTCAAGAGCTTTTATTTTGTGAAAAAATGTAAACTGAGTAGAATTTTATACTTTTTAATTTTTTGATATGTAATGTAATAGTTATGGAATAATTCTCTAAAACTCTAAACCTGAAAAGATCCTCAATATGAATTATTCATTCAATTCAAGATTATGTAATGTTTAAGGCTGAGTCATTATATTTGGTATCAAAGGTCAGTTTAGACAACTTTAGGAGTTAGGGTATTGTTAAATTAATATCCATAAATTAATAAATGTTAATGATATAGCATTTACACATTACTATGTTGCTTCACCTATGATATTTCTGTGATTAGAATGGTTTTCCACATATGAAATAGGGTAGCTATAATGGTAAGAAATCAGGAGGAAGACAACCTTTCAAATGAGCAACCTGAGATGGTCGGAATCAGAACTGAACAGTTTGTTGTAGTGATGGAACAGTTGACTCAAGCTATAAATGGTGGTGGTATTAATGCACGAGATCATCCAGATCAACCACAGAGGAACATGTTTGTAGAGGAGCATTTCATGAGGCAACATCCCCCATAATTCAGAGGATCATCTGACCATGTTATAGCTGAAGTATGGATTAAAGCACTGGAGAATATTTTTTATTTCATGGGATTTTCAGAACATCAAAATGTTACTCTTTCTGTTTATCATTTTGAAGGTGAATCTGATAAGTGGTGGTCGATGGTGAAAAATATCAGGGATAGTGAGGAGATTTATGATCTTTATTAGGATTAATTCAAAGGTATAATTCATGAGAAATATTTTCCTAAGGTGGTACATCTTTGGATAGAAAAAAAATTCTTGGAATTGAGGTAGGAAGATGACTCATTGGAATCTTATGAATAAAAATTCACTCAACTTGAATGGTATCCTCCAAATTTCATACAAGATCTTGATAGTAAAATCAATTGTTTTTACTCAAGATTAAATCCAATGTATCCAAGGGGTTTAGCTTATCATGAGTTCAAAAGTAATGAAAATTTTTTTGGATGTGAGGAGAAAATAGAAATGGAGTTTGTCGATGATCAGGTGTTCTTGGAAAAACAACAGAATAAGAGGTCGAGGTGGCAGACGAAAGGGAAGAACTCTTCAAAAAATTATAATTGTAATAAACATAAGTTTATAGTATATGAAAATTGTGGTAAAAACATGCTTGGGAATGTATTTTGAATTTTGGTAAGTGCTGCCTATGGGGTAAAATGGGGCATAAAGCTCGTAATTGCACTGAAAAAGATCAGGTTAATGGTAAAAAAAATCTGATTTACAGTCAGTAAAATTTTTCATGTGCAATGAAATGGGTCATTATGAAAATGAGTGTCCAACAAAGAACTCAACAGAGGGAAAGAAACCATACTACAAGAAGAAAGGGGTGGTGAAATCCTTTTCAACTACTTCAGCAGATGTTGGTCCATCGAATGAAGTAGCATCAGGTACACTATTTGTTTATTCATATTATTCCAATATGTTGTTTGATTTAGGGTCTACACATTCTTTCATTTATGATAATTTTTCTAGTAAATTAGGGAATTTCATCTCAAGATATGAATCTTGAAATTATGGTAAAAACACCAGGAGGACATGTTGAGGAAAAAAGAAATTATAAGAAAATTACTTCCATTGTATGCGGAAATAATATACCTACAAACCTTAATGTTTTGCCTCTAGTAGAGTTTGATGTTATTTTGGGCATCGATTGGATTTCCATTTATCATACTAATATTGACTGTAGAGCTAAAGTGGTTTCCTTTCAGGAATAATTTCAGTTTGTGTAAAAGAATTAACCCTTACTTTTGATAACATATCAGAAAGCTGAGAAACTTGTAAAATATTGAAATGAATGCTACCTTGCACATATTGTTGAAAACAAAGGAACTGTACAGAATAATGATGTGCTAGTGTTAAATGAGTATCTTGATGTTTTTTCTGATGAGTTTCCTAGTATAATACCTGATTGGGAAGTTGAATTTACTATTTACTTAGTTCCAGATGCTAATCTAATTTCAAATCCCCCTATCGAATGGCTCAAATTGAACTTTTAGAGTTAAATAATCAATTGCAGGAGTTATTAGATAAAGGTTTCATTTGACCTAGCACATCACCATGGGGTGATTTTGTCTTGTTTGTTAAAAATAAAGATAGTTCAATGAGACTTTTCATTGATTATAGATCATTGAATAACATCGCTATTAATAACAAGTATGCTTTTCCTAATATCAAGTATTTTTTTATCAGCTCCAGGGAGCTCAGTATTTTTCAAAGATTAAGTTGAGGTTGGGGTACCATCAGTTGAATGTAATGGAAGTAGAAATTCTGAAGACCGCTTTTTGTACTAGATATGGCCATTATGAATTTGTAGTTATGAATTTTTTTAACTAATGCACCTACTATATTCATGGATCTTATGAATAGAATTATCTGTGAGTTCTTAGATAAGTTTTTGGTTGTTTTCATTGATGATATTTTTGTTTCTTCCAAAATTAAAGAGGAACAATATATTCATTTAAGGGTTGTCTTGAAAACCTTAAGAGAAAAGAAACTGTTTGGGAAATTAAGAAAGTGTGTGTTTTGGATACAAAAAAAATCATTCCTTGGTCAAATTGTTTCCAAAAATGGCATAAATGTTGATCCTACTAAAATAAAACTTATTGAATAATCGAAAAGACCCACAAATATAATCGAGATCCGTAGTTTTCTTGGTTTTTCAGGTTATTACTGGTGGGTTTTTGAACATTTTTCATAGTTATCTTTCCCAATGTCTATGTTAACTCGAAAAGGTGTTATGTTTATTTGGAAAAAATAGTGTGATGATTGTTTTCAAGAATTGAAAAGAAGTTTGGTGAATTCTCCAGTTTTGGCACTGCCTTCCAAAGATAGTGAATTTATTATCTACAGTGACGCTTCGTTGAAAGGACTTGGTTGTGTCCTTATGAAGATTTATTAGGTAATTTCTTACGCTTCACGTCAATTTAAACCTCATGAGTTAAATTACCCTACACAAGATTTGGAATTAGGTGCTATTTTTTTTTTGATTTAAAAATTCCAGGGCATCATCTGTATGGAGTAAAATGTGAAATATATACTGACCACAAAATTTTGAAGTATATATTCACTCAAAAATAATTAAACATGCGACAGATGAGATGTTTTTAATTAATCAAGGATTAAGATTTCACGATTTATTACCATCCAGGGAAGGAAAATAAAGTGGTTGATGCTTTGAATCGAAAGAGTAATGCTACATTAACCTTTTTACATTTGGAACAAGATCATTTGATTAAATATTTTATTAACTTTGGCATAGAAGTTGTTGGTGCAGGAAAATCCTCTATTTTTTTCAGGTGTCAGTGAAATCATCTCTATCAAACAGAATTATGTAAGTTCAGAAGGAAGATAGTGAGTTGTAGAAAAAGGTAGAGTTGGTTCAGAAGGGTAAGTTGCATGATTTTAACATTGATAAATATTGTTTTTTGAGGTTTCGGAAGATGTTATGTGTACCTTGTGATTCAAAGATGAAGAAAGAGTTATTATGTGAAGCTCATAGTTCTCTGTTTTCAGTTCATCCATTCATTTCTAAGATGTACAGAGATCTTCAGGAGTATTACTGGTGGAATGGAATGAAAAGAGGTATTGCTGACTTTACTGTGAAGTGTTTGACTTGTCAACAGGTTAAAGCAGAGCAGCCGTTACCAAAAGGGATGCTTCAGTCTTTACCAGTGCCCAAGTGTAAATGGGAAAATATATCCATGGACTTTGTTGTGGAATTACCAAAGACATGTCAAGGTAATAATTCCATCTGGGTTATTGTTGATTGATTGACTAAATCTTCTCATTTCCTATATATTCGAGATACTATGACTTTAGATCAACTTTCTCAGTTGTATATTAAAGAGATAGTCATGTTTTGTGGAGTTATCCTCTCAATTGTATCTGATCATGATCCCAGGATTACTTCTAATTTTTGGAATTCCCTTCAGAATTCATTGGGTACTGAATTATATTTTAGTACTAATTTTCTTCCTCAATTAGATGGGTAGTCAGAACGAAAAATTCAGACTTTGGAAGAAATGATATGTGCTTGCTCAATGGATTAACATGGAATTTCGGACCAACATATATCTTTGGTTGAATTTTCTTATAATAACAGTTTTCATTCAAGTATATAGATGGTCCCATTTGAGGCCTTATATGGAAACAGTGTCGAACTACAACTTTTTGGGATGAGGTGGGTGAAAGGAAGTTGATGGAACAATAATTGTTAGAAGAGATGGAAAAAAGGTTCATTTGATTCAAAAGAACATGATAATAGCTCAGAGCAGGCATAAAAGTTCTGCGGATAATCGGAGTAAGGATCTTTCATTTGAGGTAGGTGATCATGTCTTTCTTAATGTTTCTCCATGTAAAAGTGGCATGTGCTTTGGTTAGAAGTGAAAATTGAGTCTGAGTTTCATTGGACCCTATGAAATCCAATAGAATGTTGGATCAGTAGAATACAGAGTTTATTTACCTCCAATTTTATCCCAGGTACACAATGTTTTTCATGTTTCAATGTGGAGAAATTTATATGCCAGATCCATCTCATGTTTTGAGTCCATAGGTTGTTCAGTTGGAAGATAATCTTTTATATGAGGAACAACCAGTCTAGATTCTTGACCGAGGAGAGAAAGTGTTGCGGAATAAGGTAATTAATTCGGTAAAGGTTTTGTGGAAAAACCATATGGTTGAAGAGGAAATGTGGGAATATGAAAATGATATGAGGGATTAATACCCTCACTTATTTGATAAGTGAATAAAATTGTGAGGACGCAATTCCCAAAAGGGGGAATGATGTAACATCCCAGTTAAATAAAGAATATGAAATTTTCATATTTATTAGTATTTTTGAATTAAATATTAATTTTACTTTAATGGAGATACTATGTTCGATGGCATACCTGATACACAACAATGGGTTTCTTTGAAATCTTACATTTCATACAACGTTGAGTTATACTGAAAAATATTAATATAATATTATTATTTTAAATGGAAGTTAATTCCTAGACATTGTAATGGTAGGAAGGAACAGAACTAACTACAATATTATTATACATGTTTGTTGAATGTTTTTACATTTATCCAATAAATTCTAGAGGCTTAAAATAAGAAAGAATCCAATTTTAAGAATAAATACTCTAATATTCTTTAAAAGATCGTTTAATAACCTTTTGATAGAGAACCCTTTTAAAATCTAATTTTTCACTTTTATTTGTTCTATTTTACATAATAAAATACTTATTTTTAATAGGGACATCAAAATTTACTTTGGGTAAAATTTTGGTATTATTTTGATAAAATTAATTTTCTAATGAATATTGTAAATTACGACATTTTAATTAAAAACTTCCTTTTACTATAATTTATTTTTATTGTTAGATAATATTTTTAATTGGTTTTAAAGTGCAATTAGATTATATTTTTACAATTTAATCCTATTTTGGTCATTTTATGTAATTTCACAGTGAAATTGGACAAAAACAAGTGTCAGTCTTTTGATAGTTATTGTTTTTTAAAACATGCTTTTTGTTTTGACAACAAGAATTAATTTTGAATTAATTTCTGCCACTTTTTTTTTTGAATTTGAAAAAACCGATTCCATATTTGGAATTAGTATTTCTAAATTGTATAAATAGGTAAATTTTCTTTTTATCCATTATGAATATTTACTTCATTAAATATTTTATTTACCATGGTAAAAGAGTAAATATGGTAAATAAGGGTAAAAATAATAATATTATAATAATATTAAATTACAACTAAACTTGTACTAACCATATTTTATGATAAATTTCTAACCATGGGAATCCTTGGGTCGATTTGGGGACCCCATGGAGCCACTTAAGAGTGATAATGACACTTTATATTAATTAATTTTAAGTAAAGACAAAAATAAAATAAACACATATCTTTTAGTAAATCAATTTTTACACGGGGTTATATAAGTTATATCTTATAATATAAATATTAATTTGAAATATAAAACTATTTCCTACATCATGGTATTTTATTTATAATTTTTAGACATCAAATAAATAAAATTATTTATAACACAATGATGATGGAGTGATTACCTTATTAATAAATTATTTAAATAAATGAGATTATAAAATTTAAAAAACTAACCAAAAATTTTCCACTTCTTACTGGATGATTTTATTTAGAATTATAGTCATCCTATATTAGAATTTATTGAGTTTTTTACCTTTTGAAACTGAAAATAATTTTATAATAAAAAAATAATTTCAAACATTCCTAAAGCGCCCCTCCCCTCCTATAAAAGAACACCACCTTTAACCCATTTGTCACACCTCTCAAAACTCTTTGATAGTCCAACATCTACCCAATTAATCTCCCTACATAAATCTCTTCCTCCTGTAATCCCTACCCTTATCATAAGGCAATTCAAGTAAACCATTTGGTTCAAACCAAAGGGAGATACCCGATTTAAAGGCAATGTCTTCTCTTTAGTTCTTTTCGTTTATTTTATTTATCCAACCCCCTAAACTCTTTTTATTCCTTTCTTTTATAAAAAAACCATTATACTAAATATACCATTTTTTTATGATAATGATTCGAACTACTCTTCCACACACATACATCTAATTGGTAAAGAACATATTATTTCTTTGGACGGCGAACTAACACCTCATGAAATGATGATGGTTCAAATTATCTCCTACCACATCTCATGGTGGAAATTTAGATGGAAATGTATTTATATGTGATATATATTATAATTATATTGTCTCTATGCTTCTGTATTTTTCAGTTATATCATACCTTTATGGTTTCCATAATGGGTAAAAGCGATAATTTCATTTGAAGAAGTACGGACTACCACCCCCTCAAAGTAATATGACTCGTTCATGTCATACATGGAACATATAAATAAAGTAGTTACTAAAATTATATATTATATTATACTGGAATTATCATATATGTATGTATCGTTAAGTTTTCATTCCATTAAATATGATATAGAAACGAAAGTAGTGTTCATGCGTACGCACGGCTTACCCTCTCCATGAACGGTGCATTTCATTTATTATCTCCAAATATTATGAACTATTATAAATAAATATATATACTGGATATATATGATATATATGATATCTAAATAATGAATATAATTCTTGAGATAATGGAGTTTTGACCACATGGAGAACATGTAATTATAAGAAGTTCATTTTTAACTCATGTACCAAATATTGACAAAACGACCGTTATTAACTTAAATGATTACATAATGTTTATAAAATGGTAATAAGTGATATAAAAAGAATAATAAACTTGAAAAAGGTTCTCAAGAAAGTATAAATTAACTTTAATTATTATTCAGGAGATCAAATAACGAAAGATTCAATTCAGACATGGGGTAAGGGACTTCGTCTCAATCTCCTTTTATTGAGGTATATTTTGTTTTATACATGACTTTCATATATACAGTGTATAAACCCCTTTGACTTTTCATTTGATTCAACAGGAATCTGTTTTCTACGTAACATTCTACTAAACAATAAAAAAGGAATGCTTCTTTTTAACATACATGGTGACAACGAACTTTCCGCTGCCGCGAGCATTATTTGATATTTGGCTTACCTAACAAGTCGTAATGTTTTTAAAAGGAAAATAAATACCATATACTCTTTTACATATTTTGGTATTGAAAATAGTTTTGATAATGGATTTTTTATGATATATTTTTATTGAAATGTGGAAATTTTATCTTTCCTTTATGCTTTTTTATGTGTTATGAATATGTTATGGTTCTTGGACATTATTTACGTATACAGGTGGTTCCATGTAAACCTAGGGTAGGTGAACCTGAGATAGCTCTCAAATTCATTGGGTAACGCGACGAACGTAAACATTAATGTTTCTCCTAAGATATTCATGGAACATATTGTGATGGGTATTCCAAATGTAACTCCCTACGTAGCTGTGAAATCTACAATGTACATTTGATATTAACAATATAATTTACCTTTATGATTTATGATTTCGATATATTATTCATAAATCTTACTATTTCATGAGGTATGTTAAAGAGCTTATGTTTTGTGTGTATTTATGGACTAATGATTTATTTATTTATTGTATAACCCTTACTAAGATTTTTATGCTCATACCAAGTTTTTGAAATATTTTTCACAGGACTTAAAGATGAATAGGGTCAAGGATGGGATCAAGGAAAAGTCATGTTGTCTAAAAAGTGGAACTATACATGACTCTTTTTTCAAGAGTTTTCATTTTATGAAAAAAACTAAAACTTAGTATAAGTGACTACTTGGTAATTTTTTATATGTAATGTAATAGTTATGGCCTAATTCTCTAAAACTAAAAACCTGAAAATATCCTCAATGTGAATTATTCATTTAGTTCATGATTATGTAATGTTTAAAGCCATGACCTTATAGTTGTTCTACTCTGATAATGAAGGTATAGTCTCCCCATCGTACCATCATTGGACCCTCTATACTAGTCGGTGTCCTATGGAAAATAGGGAGGCGTGTTTGAGGCCATGTGACCGACCGAATCAGAGAACTGGTTTAGTGGATCCTAGGTCGAGATGTTATTGATGTGGTGTTGTGTGTATATTTAAATATTAAATATAATGATAAGTAGTTCTCAATATTATCCATGAATATCTATAAGTTTATTATTCTTCAGATGGAATTATTACATCTACATAAAGTGTTGTTAATTAGAGTTATCGGGATATATCATGATTTTTTTAGCATATACCTTATATATCATATTTATTAAAGGAAGAAAGAATGTACTAAAGAATATTTCCTATTATGGGAATATTATATAGTGTTTTGGTTTCTATTTTGTGAAGTTGAATAGAAGATCAAAGACTCAACTCTACTTATAAAGATTTATTTATATCTAGAATGGAACTGGAAGTGGTGTATTGGTATTCATTGGAGAGTCAACATCATTAATTTATGATCTAGATTTTATGTACCATTCATGGAAGGATTTCATATCATTAAATTGAGAATATACTTACAAGTATATAAATTGATACCTTTACCAAATAATTACAAAGAGTAGAAGAATTGATAGTTATCCTTGGGAACTATTATGTTACCCCTAAACTTTTAACCCTTTGGAATCATATAGTGAAAGAGATGAAGAGAAAATGAGACTTGGTGAGGAGTAACCTTACATTAACATCATATTCACAAAAATAGTGAGTTATATTGGATCCTCGATACAATAACACAATGTTGATTTTATGCTACATAAAGTGTCCTTTTATTTTTGAACCAATTAAAATATATGTACTGATGCATTTTACATTCTGCATATATTCATGATATTGACTATGGATACATTTTATTAAGGTAATATCATTGAAATTTGAATGAGTTTACCTTATAACTAGAGAAAAATATCGTAATGAATATAGTAGATAGGGAAAAGGGTTAGAATACCTTTAAATCAGTTAACACCTTCATTCACCCCTCCTCACATTGTGTGATGGGTCCCTAAAATGATACTCTTAGCGAAAATAACATTCTCACACATGGGTTTATTGGAAACATTTTCAAAGGTTGGAAGGAATTTTGGGGACGGCCTTAAGAACACGTGGCAATATGTAAGAAGATTTTTAAAGGAAACCACATAAAATCATTACCCACCATGTATTTTCCACATGGAACTAATTTATCCATAAAGGGAAACCTCAAAGCATCTCAATAATTCTATTTAAATGTCACCAAACCAGTGTTGTAGGTGTTCTACTCCAAGGGATTAATTTAGGAGCTTTTTTGATGATTTTAAATATTAATAGTTGTTCTCATTTATGTTTTCCAATCCTTACAACTAATATTTTTCCCTTTACGATCACTAAAAATCCATGGTTATTAAGAAATAACTTGAAAATTGGTCCTTGAGGGAGATTTCATGGGCTTTTGAATCCCTCCACTTCAATTATATAATGTTTTATTATCATTATTGTTAGGGAAGTGACTAGATAGAGAAATATATTGATCGGTATCGATTTCACCTTTTTACATTCCCAATCTTGTTCTTGCCTCTATCAAATATATTCCCCCTCCCTTATCCTTTCATTGTCTTTATATGGGTGATGTTTTTCATGTAAGTTGATTAACCATATTTAGTGGAATGGGGTGTTTAATAGGGGATATAACCACATATGTGAAACTTTCACTATAGTTCACAATAAGGAGATATATCTTGGTGTTCCAACAAGGTATCTAAGGTACACTATGTCCCATAATTTATATATGAGAAAATACCAATCCGATGGTATTTATTTTTACATTGGATGAGTTTATAACATCTTCTGGATAATGAAGTACCCATGTAGTCTAACCTAGGGCCATCTGCGTTCAATATAAAATTTGTTTCTATTTATATATTTATTTTTTCACTTCCCAATTCATTTTCATCATAACCTATTTTAATTATAAAAATACCAAGAATATTAATAAGGGTAAACAAGAGTGAATTTTTTATTCTTGGATCCTTGGTTTAAACCAATGTTAAGCTCTCTATATATGTTCATAAGAGATATTTTTATTCTAATTAATGATAAAAGCACTTCGAAAAGGATTTAATATTATCAGATTTAGTGATGTGAGCCATATTTTGATAAATTTATTATACAATTTAATATTTAAATCCCCCATTTAATCCAAAAATCCATGGTAATTAGTCATATTATATTCATTTAGGAAGTAATTGGATTTAATTGGACATGGCCTTAAATTATGGGTTTTAATTGATTAATTTTTTTAATTATTTTTAGTAATACATGCATTGATTTTGGGGTAATTTAATGATTATACAGGTGAAAGAGATTCCTTGATGACTTATATAGGAGTAACATGGATTTTTAAAATCAATATAGGATTTATTTAAAAATTCCTATTTTGTAAGATTTAAAGGATAATTTTGAGGTTTTATAAGATTAAAGACCAGTTATTGATGAAAACCAATGATTAAACTTCATGAACGTGGTTTTTATGTCATTAATTGAAGGTATGAAAACTTTTATAACAATAAATCAATCAAGAAAATAGTTATGTGGGATTAGATATGTGATTTCAAATCCCATATCAGATTAACATGAACATATTTAAGAATAATTTCTATATACACACCTTCACATATGAATAAAACATTGACCCTCAACCCTTATGTCTAATTAATTGATGATCGAGTAATGTTGTGCATGATTAACCAGGTCTCACCAGTGGTCATGTTAGAATAAATACATAGAAACATTCATATCATATGATTAATTATTGAAATAAAATCACTATATAATATTGACTTAAAGGGAGTTATGATCACATAAGATTATACATCCATATACTAGTATACCCATCTATTTTAAAATCTTGACTCAAGAATAGTATAAAATTAAATTCATAATTATAGAAGAAAATCATGTTTTTTTCCTAAAATAAAATTTCAATTTCTACTTGTCTAGCTAGATTGGAAAATGATCGATTGATGATTTCATGTGGATAACATCTATAAACGTAAGTGTTAAAGTGAGTGTGGTATGATTCATAGTAAGAATAGATCAAGGAAGGATTTAGAAAGTGATTATATGGAGGAAACTCATTTTTTCGGCCCAGTCCACGAGGAAGCGAACAATGAGAGGATCTCACAGGCACTGATTTTTATGAGTTCAATACATTAAAAGGTAGAAATAGTTATACATTTATGTAAATATAAATGGATAGATTATGTTAATATGGTTCCCTTGTGGGTATTACAATAGTATTTTTATATTTAAGTTTTTATAGTAATTTTAATTTAATTTTGCGTTCATTTATATTTTTTCATGAATTACCCTATGTTTTCTATTTTACATACCATTTATCCCTCAATATCTCTTAAATGGTGAGAGGGTAACTCTATGGTCACTCCAAGAATGAAACTGTGTGTATTTATGAGTCTTCAGCACCATGATTTCTTTCATTTCTTTTTAAAATTAGAGTAATTCATGGGAGATCAAGGTATGGGGTGGTGACCATTCCTCTCATATTAGGTTACACTTATATTTATTATTTTTATGAAAATAATTTTCTCTTACCTTTTCTTTAGTAAATATTAGAACATATTCTTGAGTAAAGAACTAGGTTGAAGTGGATAACTAGTGAGATCTTAAAGAAATAATCACACTTAGGGGGGGTGTTTCCCTAATTAAAATCATATAGGTAATGGAATAAAATGGATAGGAAAGTTTCCAATTTCACTAGGTGTTCACAAAGAAATAAAATCACGTAAGAAAATTCATATGTTTTATCATGATCATAAAATTAGATTATGTATAATTTTTCCGAATAATAAAGAAACACATATCTAGATTCTAGGGGGGACTCTTTTTTTTCAAAACTACTTCTATTATCATTTACAACTATATAATTTTCATTACTATCTCACACTTTCCTACATCACCTACCTCCGCATTGTTTTGATTTTTCATATTATTTTGTAAATAAAAATAAGTTACATAAGAAAAAAAGATGGGTAGGGGGAATCTTCATCATATGAAACTACTTAGCTCAGTTGTTTTATGCTTGGAGATAAAAAATTTATATTGATAAGGATGCTTGAACAAGTTCCTTCATAAATCTATAATTTTCTCTATATCAGCATGGTTTTTATTTTTTTCTCTTTAATTTTAAAATATGGTCTAAAAATAAAATATACAAAAACTCATAAAAGGGTTAGTAATGATTTTTTCATTGAAAATAACTTGGCACTTTCCAATGCATAGAAGTTTGAGAATATTGATGATTTTTAGGAAAACATCAGTGGAAATAACTGTAGGTGAATAAGGAAATAAATTATAAATAGATTTTCATTAGTGTACTTGAATAAATTTTTTTATAAATTACTACTCTCCTAAAAAAGATGAAAAAGAAAAGGGAGGAATGACAATGTCAACATTGGCATAAGAATGAATAGTAATATGTTTTTCTACTAATATTTTTTCTGTAGAAACCACTAAAGAATGAAGGTGTACTTATTAAAGACCTGATCTCAAACTGCAGCACACATCTAGATGATTTTCATCAATAATTGATTCATACTATTCTATTTTAGGGAGTGAGTTGATTTTTTAATTATTCATTTTATTTTAACTTTGTGGGAAGTGAATTGGGAACTCACTGCTCCTTTGGGATTAATTTATGTTCATTCATTTATTTTATCCCTCTAGAGGATCCCAAATTGAAGTACTAAACACATTATTAGGAGGAAATTGAGATCTATGAAATTATTAAAGAACTTTTTGTGGGATAAAAATGATTAAAGTTCAATCCTCCCACATTGAATTCACAACCAAGTTCTACAAATATAATATTATGGAGGTAGAGGATTATTTTTACCTGTTTATAGAGGATCTTAGTATAAATAGGAGTAATTTATTTTCAATTTTATTTTGAAACTTTTCTTTACAGTTCACTAGTATAAAGAACATGTAACACCCCAACCGTCCAAGATACGCTTCCCTTTGAATAATACAATAGCGTGTGTTGTATGCAACTTAGAGTTCTAACACACCAAAACCAATCAAACTAGTCGTTATCAATAGTAATACCCACTTTTTGAAATTTTATAAATTTTATTTTTCAAAATGGACTTCATTTTTGGATTCGGAATATCAAAATTATCCTAGGGTGAATTTTTGGTATTTTTCTGAAAAAATTCAATTTTTGATGAATAGTGAAAATTACTAAATTTTAAATAAATACAACTTTTTTAATAGAAATAATTAATAGTGATAAATTATGAATTTGAGTGGTTTTAAAGTATATTTAGAATATATTTTTACCATTTAATAAAATTTTGGTCATTGGACATAATTTCACATTTAAACTGGACATAAGAAAGTGTGAATCTTTTGATAGTTATTATCTCTTAAAAACACGCATTTTGTTTTAACAACGGGAATTAATTTTAAATTAATTTCTGCCACTTCTTTGTTTTGAATATGGAAAAATTTATTCCATATATAAAATCGGGATTTCAAAATTGTGTAAAGAGGTAACTCTTATTTTTTAGACATTTTGAAAAATTACTTCGGTAAATATTTTATTTACCATGGTTAAAGGGTAAATCCGGTAAATACGGGTATACAAATAATATTATAATAATATTAATTTACCCTAAAACGTGTCATAACCCTATTTATTGGTACATGTCCGACCATGGGCATCTTTGGGTAGATTTTGGGACCCCATGGATCCAGTTGTAAGTGATAGGGACACTTTTTATTAATTAAGTTAAAGTAAATACAAAAATGACATAAGCATATATCTTTTAGAAACACAATTTTTACATAGGGTTATATATGTTATCTTTTCAAATATAAATATTAATTAGAAATATAAAAGTATTTCCTACATAATGTTATTTTATTTATAATTTTTAGACATTGAATATTTAAATTTATTTATGACACAATAATGATTCAGTATTTTCGTTATTAATGAAAGAATCAAATAATTGGTATTATAAATGTAAAAATAAATATAATTTGGAGGTTTTGATGACATCCAAGAATTTTATTGGTTGATATTACATTTTAGGATTTAATAAATGAATTTTATTCTAATTATGAAAGTTTTTAAGACTTTAACAAAAATTAATTATTAAATAGTGTCAAAATTGACATAAATTAGTTTTTAAAACAAATATTATATTATTAATTGATATTATATTACTAAAAATCTAAGGCTCGGACAAAGGACTTATATAATGATAGGTGTATCATTAATATACCACCTGGGGGTCTCTTGTATGTATAAAGTAAGTTTATTAACTATATAATATAAAACTACAAAGTGACATGGTAAATGTCAAACTAATTAACTAAGAGTTAAAACTAAAAGATAAGGTTAATATAGTGACCCAAACCTGTCTAAAACCTATTGGTTGAGTGGTTTTAGACCCATAAACACCTTATACTCGAAATAAATTTGTTTTTATCCATTAGAAACCGAAACTTATTTTATTATAAAATAATATCTCTAGCTTTTCCTAAGGTGCCCCTCACCCCTTTTATAAAAGGGCACTCCCCCTTCTCTCTAATTCACACCTTCAAAGACATTTGGCTCAGCTAAACACTTCCCAAATACTCTCTAAAATATCCCACCTTCATCCTATAGGCACTAATTTAGTCATAAAGCCATCCTAAGGAGCCCTTTTTATCAAATCAAAAAGAAGAACCCGAAGAAGAGGTAATGATTTCACCACCCTTTTTCAAGTTCTTTTCTTCTTCCACTTATTCTTTCTTTGTTATTTCAATTCTAAAATAATAACTACAGTATATTCTATATACTGTGATGTTATTATAAATGTGTTAAAACAATATTGAGTATTCTATCCATCCTTTGAATGACATGTCACCATACGTGCGTACGTACGACTTACCATCTCCACGTCATGGTGTAATTGTTATTCAATACATTATTATTTGGATGGGTATAATAATGAGTATAACATATGTAAATAATAAATATAACATGATAATTATTATGTATATATGATATACCATCCAATTATATATGATTTTAATATCAAAAGAATGATATTGTCGCTCGTGCGTACGTACGGAATACCGTCTCCACGAATGCGATGAGATTCATTCCCCATCGTATCCATTCGAGACTAATTTTCATTTTATGATTAAAAATAATGATTAAGGACTTGATATCATTCTGGATATTAATAATATACAACCTATCCATAACAAACACGGCTTATGTAACAGAGCATATAAAGGAAAACGAATCAGTTAACACCCGAAACAACAATAATACTATGATATTATTAACAAAGAAATGTTAAAAGATCATATATGATATCATATTAATGTATATGATTCTTGTATAATTTCATAACAAATATTCCACCTTTATACAGGAGTTTAACCAACCATCGACTAAGTAAAAGTACAAGGTAAGGGTTAATTCACAATATCTTTATTATCTGAGGTTGTTTTTACGTAAGTGTTTTCTAGGACCTCTTTATCATCCACATCAATGTTTCATAAAAATGTCTTTCATAAAATTTTTACTATTTAATAGACAATGGGTTAAATTCATTTATACCCTTATTTTACCTTATATTATTTTTAAAGGAATCTTTTCGTCGTTTTCCAAACAAGGTACTTTTTTGCCTTTTTGACAAATTTAAGGTACGAATGTTTTTTTAACTTATACGGCGGGTGCGGATATTTTCCGCCATTATAAAATCTCTGAAGCTTCTCTTGCAATATTATAAGAGTATTTTCAAAATAAAGGTTTTATTTTATAATTATGTGACTTTTAAATGATTTCAAAAAAATAGATATTTCTCTCAAATAGTTTTGATTTCAACCATGTCAATATCCTTTGATAGATTTTAAGCTTATTTGAAGTTGATTTATAATGATACAAAACATCCATATTGTATTCAAGGTTTTGTGATATGTTTTACTATGGATGTGTTATTTCATACCATTCATGGTATATAGATAAATTATTGACATTTCGTATGCTAGTTTTAATACGAATGTTTAGGTTATGTTTAAACCTTTTCATATGAAGAATGCATTGGACTTTGTAAGTGACGGGTGGAGCCCGCTATAGCTCCTCGATGCATCGATAGGTCTCATGAGACAACTAGAAGTGGAATTGTCCGAGGCCTTTCATAATTTTATATATGGTATTGGCCGAGGCCTTAATCATTTTTAGACATCTTGGTCGAGGCCTTGACAAAATGTTTCAGAATGTCCGGCATTATGCATTCCATCGTTATGAAAGTGGCTATTTGATATTTCATGTGATTATTTGACTAGAATAATATCCATGTGAATAAGTAATTGGAATTATTTTATTTTATCTTTGCCATATTATGCTGAAGTTCAAGTTTAAAAGGCTTTTGTTTTAGTCTTATACATTGCCTTAAATGTTTATGCTTATTTATGAAAGTTTCTGCTATATTGTTATCCTAACTGAGCATCTAAGCTCACCCCTTTCTATGTTTTATATTTCCCAGGATGTGAAGAAGTTTATTATTGTTGACCTACAGGGATAGTCTATGGGATGTGAATTTGTTTAATGAAGACAATATTGTTGTTGTATTTCATTTTATGATGTAATGTAAGACTTATGAATATATCTATTGTTCCAAGGCTACTAAATTCATCGATGTTTAGAGACATGAACTTTTGTGATCATGCCAATGATACATAATAATGCACCGACTTTGGGCTTCTGGGGTCGGGGCGTTACAGTTGGTATCAGAGGAAGTTTAGTAATAAACATTCGATGCTAGATTTAGATATACTCTGATTAGAGCACATAGACCTAAGATAGACTTTGAGATTTAGTATAGAAGAACTTCCTAGAATTTTGGTATTATAGAGATTTTTTGAGTTTTCCGAGCAATACATCCCTGTCTGGATACGAGAAGGTAGAGGTGGCTCTGGCATAGATGTACCTAGGGGTAAAACCTGAAAACACCTCTTTGAGCTAGACTCTAACGGTAACTAGTGCATGAGAACGGGCCTTGCTGCACTCTTGGTTACGACACTCTCGGGGGATATGATTAGGATAATTTTAATTTTCTTTACAAACCATTATGAAGGGTTTATGAGTATATACTTCCTCAAAGAAAACCTTTTTATGATTATGGATTATATCCATAAACTGTTCACTTTATGTTAAGTTTTTTACAAGTATGGAATTATTTATTTCGATTCATAAACTAATATAGTTTATGACATTGTTTAGAGATGGTCCCTAGTGGAAGAAATGGAAACTGTATCAATGCATGGACTCCATGTAGGGATTTCCCTCCTGCTCAAGATAATTATAGTGGAGATGGTGATCCAACTGGTGTGGATCAGCTTATCTCTATACTGGGATAACTCACTCAGGTTATGAATAATAGCCTTACCCGTATGGAGCACCCTGATCTGCAGTGTGGAGGATTAATGTTAGATCTCTTCATGTGGAAACAACCACCAACGTTTAATGGGTGTACAAATCCACTAGTTGCTGAGTAGTGGATCAATTCCTTAGAGAAAATACTCCATGCCTTTGGGAGTAGCACTAGGGGAAAAGTTGTCTTGTCAGTTTATCGCCTCAATGGAGATGCTGATCAATGGTGGTCATTGATCAAAAATACAAAGGAAGATGAAGATGTATCAAGTATGGAATGGAGGGAGTTTAAAGAAATTTTCTTAGAAAAATACTTTCCTCATGACCATCGAGCAGATATGGAAAGGCAATTTCTCTGTCTGAGGAAGAAGGAGGATGAGAATGTTGCAAAGTATGAGGCTAACTTTACAAGGTTAGTGAGGCAAGCTGAAGATTATATACGTAACACAAGAAGTAAGATTGATCGTTTCTTTTATGGTTTAAAACCATTTCTTCGTCGAGCACTAGTCTCACAATCCTTCTCATTGTATGAAGATATTGTCTCATGTGTTTTCAATACAGAAATGGAATTCTCTATGTCTTATGAATTTAAAGCAAAGCAATAGAAGAAAGGATCTACTGAACACTATGGGAACGGAAATAAGGAAACAGGGAAGAAGGGAAGTGTTTAATTTCCACTATGTGGTAATTGTGGAAGAAAGCACCCAGGAGCCTGTCTAAAAGGAAAAGGAGTTTGCCACAAATGTGGACAGAAATGACATCTTGCTGGTGATTGTAAGGGAAATAAGGACTCTATTGATGTTCAATGCTATAATTTCATGGAGATGGGACATTATGCAAATGAATGTCCTGAGTGTTAGGGAAACTTACCTCAGAAGAGGCCAAGGGATCAAGGCCAAGCTTATGCTATCACTACTGCTGAGGTTGAAGCTCCTAAAGATGTGGTGGAAGAAAATTTAATGGTTTCCTCAAGTTTAGCCAATACTTTATTTGATTCTGGATCATTGCATTGTTTCATATCTTCCCAATTTGATATGAAAATTAGATATTTTCAATTTTATTTAACAAGGGAGTTTTCATTCAAAACTCCTAAAGGAAGTATCGTTGCAACAAAGTTTTGTGAATCAGTTCCCATTAGATCATATAAATGTTCTTTATCTGCTAATCTCATCATTATACCCATGATTTAATTTGATATAATCCTTGGTATGGATTGGCTTTCAGACCATGATGCGAAAATTTATTCTAAGAAGAAGGAGGTAACAATTTTTGATGATGATAAGGAGTACCTTATCTTTAGAGAAGAAACATCACCACCTAATTCTTATCTAAATCCACCCCCAGTAGCTCAACTAAATTCAATTATTGGGGAGGAAGAGAATGAAATAAATGTGGGTGAGGAATGGAATGTTAGAATTGGGGATGTACCTATTGTGAATGAATATGTTGACGTTTTTTCAGAAGATTTACCTAGAAATCCTCCAGAATGAGAAATTGAGTTTTCTATTGACCTAATTCCTGGTTCAAGGCCCATATCGGAGACCCAATATAGAATGGAAACTGTGGAATAAGTGGAACTAGAGAAACAACCATAGTAATTGGGTAATAAGGGATTTATTCACCCTAGTTTTTCTCCATGAGGAGCCCCAGTTATTTTTGTTAAGAAAAAAATATGGATATATGAGGTTGTGCATTGACTATAGGGAGATCAATGCTATAAAAATAAAGAACAATTATCCTCTTCCTCACATTGATGATTTATTCAACCAACTTCATGGAGCTCAATACTTTTCAAAGATTGACATTCGATCTGGATATCATCAGTTGTGTGTGAAGAAGGAAGACATTCTGAAAATAGCAATTCGAACCAGGTAAGGGCATTACGAGTTTACAATGATGCCTTTTGTGCTGACTAATGCACCCTCTGTTTTCATGGATTTAATGAACAGAGTTTTCAAGGAATATCTTGATGACTTCATAGTGGTATTTATTGATAATATCTTGGTATACACAAAAATATATGAAGATCATAAAAATAACTTGCGCACCATTCTGAAAACCCTCAGAAGAAATAAATAATACAGGAAATTTAGCAAGTGGTAATTCTGGCTTCAGGAGATTTCTTTTCATGGACATATTGTCTCTAAGGATGGAATCTCTGTTGATACTTCTAAGACAAGAGCGATCCATGAATGTCCAGCACCGATGAGTATAACTGAGGTATGCAGTTTTATTGGTTTCGTAGGTTATTATCGATGTTTCATCTAGAATTTTTCCTGATTGGCTAACCCATTAACGAAGCTCACATGTAAAGTGGTTAAATTTTTTGGATAAAAGAGTGTGAAGAATGTTTCAAAGAATTTAAGAGAATATTAGTCAATGATCTTATCTTGACTCTACCATCAGGTAATGATGGATTTGTTATTTATAGTGATGCTTCAAAGAAAGGACTTGGTTGTGTCCTTATACAAAATGATAGGTTTATTGCCTATGCATCACGATAGCTAAAAATTCATGATAAAAACTATCCTTCTCATGATCTTGAGTAAGCAGTTGTAATCATTGGTCTAAAGATATGGAGACATTATCTCTATGGTGAAAAATGTGAGATATATACCGATCACAAGAGTTTGAAATATATTTTCTCATAGAAGGAACTCAACATGAGGAAAAGAATATGGCTTGAATTACTCAGGGATTATCATTGCACTATACACTACCTCCCGGGGAAGGAAAATAAGGTGGAAGATGCTTTGCGTAGAAAGGATCTTGGATTTTTGAACAAGATGAGAGTTAAAAAGGATCCTATATACATGGATCAATTAAAGATGGATACAGGAATTACCATGGAAGGTGAAGCATCAATAATTTTTCAAATGGATGCCAAACCATCTTTACTAGAAAGGATAAAGAGTTATCAGGCCGATGATGAAGAGTTTCAAAAAAAGATTAAAGCTGTGAATGATGGGAGGTTGAGTGACTTTGTGTATGAAGATGGAATTTTGAAATTTGGGAGGAGACTTTGTGTTCCCGATATACCTGATCTGAGAAGATAATTGTTAGATAATTCTCATAGTTACAATTTCTCTATACACCCTAGTAGCACTAAGATGTATAGAGATTTGAATAAACATTTTTGGTGGGACAACATGAAGAGAGAGATTTCTGATTTTGTATCAAGATGTATGGTTTTTCAACAAGTGAAATCTGGAAGGTAATAACCTGGAGGATTCATGAAACCTCTTCCCATACCTGATTGTAAATGGGATAATATCACGACGGACTTTGTCATGGGAATACCAAAGACACCTAGAAGGAACGATGCAATATGGGTCATTGTTGATCGTCTTACCAAGTCAACACATTTTCAGGATATAAGGAAAGATTTACCACTTGAACGTCTAGTAAGACTATATATTAATGAAGTTGTGAGACTTCATGGAGTACCCCCATCAATTTTTTTGGATCGTGATCCCCGTTTTACATCAAGATTCTGGAAAAGTCTTCAGAAATCCCTGGATACTGAACTTCGTTTGAGCACTGCATACCACCCTCCAACAAATGGACAATCAAAACGGACTATTAAAACCTTATAAGACATGTTGATATCATGCTCACTTGACTTTCAGGGTATGTGGGATCAATATTTACCTCTGTTAGAATTTTCCTATAATAATAGCTTTCATTCAAGTATTCGTATGGAACCATATGAAGTGTTATATAGAAAGAGATGTCGCACACCAACCTGTTGGGATGATGTTGGTGAAATAAAACTCGTTGGCCGAGAACTGGGGGAGGAAACGATGGAAAAGGTGATGGTAATTCAAACCCACATCAATGCATCTCAAAGTAGGCAGAAGAGTTATGTCGATAATCGAAGGAAGGATTTGGAATATCAAGTCAGTGATCATGTTTTCCTGAAGGTATCTCCATGTAAGGGAGTTATACATTTTGGTAAGAAAGGTAAATTGAGTCCCAGGTACATCGGACCTTTCGAAATTCTAGAACGAATTGGGGTTGTAGCTTACTGTTTGGCAATGCCGCCAAGTCTCTCCAAAGATCACGATGTGTTCCACGTATCACTGTTGATAAAATACATGGCTGACCCAACGCATGTACTCACCTATGAGGAATTAGAACTAGAACCTGATATGTCTTATTGTGAAGATCTTGTCAGGATTTTTTATACCAGAGAAGAAGTGATGAGAAATCGGACGACTCGTCTGGTAAAAGTTATATAGAGAAACCATAAGATGGAAGAGGCAATTTTGGAAGCCGAGGAACTTATGATGAAGAACCACCTGAGTATTTTTATGCATTAATACTCTAGAAATATCAGGGACGAAATTATTTGAGGGATGGTAGAATGTAACACCACAAGCTTCCACGGTATGCTTCCCTTTGAATAATACAATTGTGTGTGTTGTACGCAACTTCGAGTTCTAACACACCAAAACCAATCAAACTAGCCGTTATGAATAGTAATACCCACATTTTGAAATTTTATAAATATTGTTTTTCAAAATGGACTTCATTTTTGGATTCGGAATATCGAAATTAGCCTAGGGTGAATTTTTTGTATTTTTCTGAAAACTTTCAATTTTTGATGAATAGTGAAAATTACTAAATTTTAATTAAAAACAACTTTTATAATAGAATTAATTAATAGTGATAAATTATGAATTTGATTGGTTTTAAAGTATATTTAGAATATATTTTTACCATTTAATACAATTTTGGTCATTGGACATAATTTCACATTTAAACTGGACATAAGCAAGTGCCAATCTTTTGATAGTTATTATCTCTTAAAAACACGTTTTTTGTTTTAACAACGAGAATTAATTTTAAATTAATTTCTGCCACTTATGTGTTTTGAATTTGGAAAAATGTATTCCATATTTTAAATTAGTATTTCCAAATTTTATAAATAGGTAACTATTATTTTTAAGACATTTTGAATAATTACTTCGGTAAATATTTTATTAACCATGGTTAAAGGGTAAATCCGGTAAATAAGGGTAAAACAATAATATTATAATAATATTAGTTTACCCTAAAATGTATTCTAACCCTATTTTTTGATAAATTTCCAACCATGGGCATCTTTGGCTCAATTTTGGGACCCTATGGATGCACTTGTATGTGATAGGGACACTTTATACTAATTAAGTTAAAGTAAATACAAGAATGACAAAAACATATATCTTTTAGAAAAACACTTTTTACATAGAGTCATATATGTTATATTTTCGACAATAAATATTAATTAGAAATATAAAATTATTTCCTACATAATGGTATTTTATTTATAATTTTTAGACATTTAATATTTAAATTTATTTATGACACAATAATGATGTAGTATTTTCCTTATTAATGAAATAATCAAATAATTGGTATTATAAATGTTAAAATTAATATAATTTTATATTTTTGATGACATACGTGAATTTTATTGGTTAATATTACATTTTATTATTACTTAAATGAATTTTATTTGAATTAATAAAGTTTTCAATACTTTAACAAAAATTAATTATTATATAGTGTCAAAATTGACATAAATGAGTTTTTAAAACAAATATTATATTATTAATTGATATTATATTCCTAAAAATATAAGGTTCGGCTAAAGGACTTATATCATTATATGTGTATCATTAATGTACCACTTGGGGGTCTCTTGGATGTATATATTAGGTTTATTAACTATATAATATAAAAATACAAAGTGACATGGTAAGTGACAAACTAATTAACTAAGAGTTAAAACTAAAAGATAAGGTTAATATATTGACCCAAAACTCTATAAAACCTATTGGTTGAGTGGTTTTAGACCCATAAAAATCATATAATCGAAATAAATATGTTTTGATCCATTATAATTAGAAACAGATTTTATTATAAAATAATATTTCTTGCTTTTCCTAAGGTTCCCCTCACCCCTCTTATAAAAGGGCACTCCCCCTTCTCTCTAATTCACACCTTAAAAGCCATTTGGCTCGGCCAACCCCTGCCCAAATACTCTCTCAACTATCCTCCCTTCATCTTAGAGTCCCTACATTAGTATAAAAGCCATCATAAGAAGCCCTTTTGATCAAATCAAAAGGAATAACCCAAAGAAGAGGTAATGATTTCACCACCCTCTTTCAAGTTCTTTTCTTCTTCCACTTCTTCTTTCTTTGTTATTTACGTTATAAAATTATAACTCTAGTATATTCTATATAATTTCATGTTATTAAAAATATGGTACAACCATATTCAGTATTCTATCCATCCTTTGAATGACATGTCACCATACGTGCGTACGTACGACTTACCGTCTTCACGTCGTGGTGTAATTGTTATTCAATACATTATTATTTGGATGGGTATAATAATGAGAATAAATTATGTAAATAATAAATATAAAATTATAATTATTCTGTATATATGAAATACCATCCAATTATATATGATTTTAATATCAAAATAATGATATTGTCGCTCGTACGTACATACGGAATACTGTCTCCACGAACGCGATGAGAATCATTCCCCATCGTATCCATTCAAGACTAATTTTAATTTTATGATTAAAAATAATGATTAAGGACTTTATATAATTCAAGATATGAATAAGATACAACCTATCCATAAGAAACACGGCTTACGTAACAAATCATATAAAGTAAAATGAATCAGTTAACACCCGAAACAATAATAATACAAATATATTATTAACAAAGCAATGTTAAAAGATCATATATGATATCATATTAATGTATATTATTCTTGTATAATTTAATAACAAATATTTCACCATTATACTGAAGGTTAACCAACCATTGACTAAGGAAAAGAAAAAGGTAAGGGTTAATTCACAATCTCTTTATTATCTGAGGTTGTTTTTACGTAAGTGTCTACTGGGACCTCTTTATCATCCACATCCATGTTTCTTAAAAATGTCTTTCAAAAAAAATTTACTATTTAATATACAATGGTTTAAAGTAATTTATACCCCTATTTTACCTTATACTCTTTTGAAAGGAATCTTTCCGTCGTTTTCCAAACAAGGTACTTTTTGTCCTTTTCGATAAATTTAAGGTAAGAATGTTTTTTTGACTTATACGGCGGGTGAGGCTATTTTCCACTGTTATAAAATTTTTTAAGCTTACCTTACAAGATTATAAGAGTATTTTCAAAATAAAGGTTTTAATTTATAATTATGTGACTTTTAAATGATTTCAAAAAAATAGATATTTCTCTCAAATAGTTTTGATTTCATCCATGTAAACATCCTTTGATTGATTTTAAGATTATTTGAAGTTGATTTATAATGATACAAAACATCCATATTGTAATGAAGGTTTTGTGATATGTTTGACTGTGGATGTGTTATTTCATACCATTCATGGTTTATGGATAAAGTATTGATATTTTGTTTTCTAGTTTTAATATGAATGTTTATGTTATGTTCAAACCTTTTCATATGAGAAATGCATTGGACTTAGTAAGTGATGGGTGGAGCCCACTACAGCTCCTCGATGTATCGGTAGGTCTCATGAGACAACTAGATGTGGAATTGGCCTAGGCCTTTCCCAATTTGATATATGGTTTTGGCCAAGGCCTTAATCATTTTTAGACGACTTGGCCGAGGCCTTGACAAAATGTTTCAGAATGTCCGGCATTATTCATTCCATCATTATGAAAGTGTCTATTTGATATTGCATGTGATTATTAAACTAGTAGAATATACATGTGAATAAGTAATTGGAATTATTTTATTTTATCTTTTCCATATTATGATAATGTTCATGTTTAAAAGGCTTTTGTTTTAGTCTTATACATTGCCTTAAATGTTTATGCTTATTTATGAAAGTTTCTGCTATATTGTTATACTTACTGAGCATCTGAGCTCACCCCTTTCTATGTTTTATTTTTCCCAGGATGTGAAGAAGTTTATTATGATTGATCTACAGGGATATTCTATGGGATATGAATGTGGTTAATGAAGACAATATTGTTGTTGTATTTCATTTTATGATGTAATGTAAGACTTATGAATATATCTACTGTTTCCAAATCTACTAAACTAATCGATCTTTCAAGACATGATCTTTTATTATCATGCCAATGATACATAATAATGCATTGACTTTGGGATTCTGGGGTCGAGGTGTTACAGAACATTTGGTGATTACAATAAAATAAACCCCTCCTCCTACAGATTATATATAACTTGTTGTTCTATCAAGGTGGATAGAAAGAATGAATCCCCTACATGGGAGGGATAACTGATTTTTAACTTTTTTTCTTTATTATATCTTTTTGAATTTGTTTTTACTTTTTTTAAAGTTTTTGAGTATGGTAGTGTATAGAACATAAATTTATCGATCTCATTTGAACTATAATCCAATCCATGGAATAATAACTAGGTTGTATCACTCTTTCTAAAAAATTTGACTTCTCACCAAACAATATTCTACATTATCACTTTTCAAATCATATTTTAACCAATAATAGGGGTATAAAATGGATATATGTGTGGGAAATGGAACCGACCTTATTAAGGATTATATTTTTTGTTTTTTGAGATTTGTTTTGGGATTATTTTTAGATATTCCTTTAAATTTATTAAAAAAATTGGTTGCATTTGAATCATCTTTGAAATTTTTTAAAATCACTTCATTAAGAAAATATGGATTTAAATGAATTTTTATATGTTATTTATCCCATTAATACAATATAAACATTAAATGAAATTTGATAAAAAGTGAAGATCATGTCCAAAACTATTTTATGATGTCAAACTCAAAAACCTATGAGGTTTATATTCCTTTATTTAAAATTTTTATATTTCTATTTTTATTTAGATTATTTAGGTATCCCATGCGATATAAAACATGAATTTTTTTTTATTTTAAAAAAATGCTAGAGATCATGAGTTGTGTTAAAAATGATTGAGGAAAAATTTTGGAACCCCCTTATGAAATATCAATCTATTTAGAGTCTTTCCTTATATCTTACATTTATTAATACCTTAGAATCCATGAATATATGATTAGTTAGCCATATCAAAATATTAACAACCCCATATACCTGAGTCTTTAGAACTCTATGTGATTACATGATAAATAATTGTTGGGTAAAGGATAGTTTCATGGGATTAATGGGAGGACTATTTCAGTTTTGTAAATATCTTTGGGGGATTCATCATTTTTTGGTAAAATGATTACATAATACTCATTGTAATACCTTTTTTCCCTCTTCAAATCTTTGAAAAAAACCAATATGAAAAAATGTACCTAAAAAAAAGTTTTATAAAAATATAAAAACCAAACAAAAAACAGAGAGAAGAGGAATGATCATTCACTATAGTTTCCTAATATGTGATATTCTATTTTAATATTAAATATTGGTATAGTCGAATAATTTTAAGGGTAATTATTGAGGAACATTTACTAAGTGTAAAATTTTTTAAATCATGCATTGCACTGAAAATGTTAATCACCCTATTTTTGTTTATTATTTTTTACATCTGAACCAGTCTCCTTAGCCCATAAAACAACCCATGTAAAATCCCTCTTGATTAATACATATTTTTCCTATATTTATTATATAATTTATAATTAAATTAAGCATTTTTAAATCATTTTTTCACTTGATAATGAGGAAATCCTTATTCATAATGCCTCAAGAAGAGAGAAATATATTTTTTGGAAGGAAGCTAAAAAATATTCTTAGGTGGAATAGACGATTAAATGGATTTTCTTAAAAATAATGGAATTAAGGAGACTAAATTCATATAAAAAATTATATTTATAAGGGTGTAAGAGTTTCAAGGTGCTAGAAACTTTCCACTGATAATTTAAATTTATACTTGGTATATTTGTTTACCTACAATGAATAAAATAAGTGTGTGGGACATATGATCTATATTTTGATAACTTTTTCATTGAAATTTTAATTTAAAATACAATTTTAATAAAATAATTATGTATAATTAACATATTTTAATAACTTAATAAATAAAATGAGTTAATTGAAAAAATATTTGAATTCAAGGTTTCATTGGATTAAATTTATTTTAGAATTATCTGGGACTAATACAATATTGATTTCAGGGTAGTTTAATTATTTTATAGGTGAAGGAGAGTCCAATAAGACATGGATGGGTGTAAAAAGGATGTTTAATATCTATGTAGGATTAATTTGAAAAATTCATGGTTTTTTTATAATAGAATAAGAATTTTGAGTCAATATAAGATTAAATTCCAATGATTTATGATCGAGTATAAATAACCTCTACAAAAAAGGCTTCTATGTGAATAATTGAATATTTGAAACTTTTCATAAGTATAAATTGGTCATGTAAAAAGATATATGGTATGAAACCTAGTTTTTAAAATCCTATATTGGATTAACATAAACCTACATAAGAATCATTTCCATGAATTCATTATCATGTAGGAGTAAAAAATAACCCACATCCCTCATAACAAATTAATTGAAGGTTTCATCACGTTTTTTATGATTAACTATGTTACACTAGTGCTTATTTATGAACACATTGTCTGAATAATGCCTCATGTAAGATTAATTAAATCAGGATCAATGATATATAAAATTAAATTCAAGTTTACTCTTTTCAAATCAGATTAAAAACCCATATGCTAGTATCCATATTCGATTAAAACTACAAGACTTGAGGACAATATAATATTAAATCTAGAATTATTTAAGGAAATAAATTCATGATCGCAAATCAATATTAATCTTCCCATTATCAACCAAAATTGATATATTATCTCCAAATGTTTCTATATAGATTCCATCTAACAATAATGTACGAAAGTGATCATAGGATGACTCATAGGAAGAAAGAATAAGGGAATGATTTTAAAATGACTACAAGGTTGAATCTCACATTTTCATCCTAGTACAAATGGAAGCGATCAAGGATATGATAATTTAAGCACCAATTTTCATAGACTCAATACTTTACATGGTAGTAGGAGGAGAACTATATATAAATATAATGGGTTACCACTATAAAAAAGGATTCACACTGGGTATTCTAATAATATTTTTTTATTTAATTTTTTAATATAATTTTTAATTACATTTTATATTCATCTATGTTCATGATTTTCTTCCACTTTTTTCTATTTTTTATACTAGTGATCTCCCAATATCTCACCTATGGTGATAGGTTATCCCAAGTATCACTCACTAGATGATACTAAATTTATTAATGATTCTTTAATATTGTGATTTTATTATTTTGTTTTAAAAATTCTTGTAATTCAAGGGAGATATAGGTAGTGGATGGTAATAATTCCTCTCATATCAGTTTTCTATAGTATTCATTATTATTTTTAAAATAATTTTAATTTCCCTTTTATTGAGAACATAGTGTTACTAGTTCTTAAGTAAGGAATCGGGAAGTGGTGGCTAAATAGTGAAGGGTTAGTGAATGAATTACACTTAGGATACAGGTTTCAAACTCCTAAAACATGGAGGTAGTGGAATGCAGTTTAAAAGAATATTTTTCAATTATGTTGGGTGTTCACATAGAAGTATTATTAGGTATAATCATTTTATACTGATCATATATTTATATTAGTAAATATTTATTAATAATATTAGTAGAACACTAAGGTTAATTATAACGGTGAATCATTTCTTCCCAACTTTAATTTTTTAGCATTTTCATCTATATATTTTTTATTATTGTCTTACATATTCACACATCATTTATCCATAGGATTTTTAGTGTTCATATTCATTTTAAAATAACAATAAGATACATTATAATAGTATATAGGTAGTGTTCTGATTCAGTAAATGACCCTAGGGAGGTCCCTATATATATTTTAAGAGTTATAAAAAGTGTATTGATAAGGACCCTTCAATAGGGTTATTCATCAAGAATATATCATGTATCCCTTTTTAATATTTTTTCTCTACTGAGATACATGCAGCAAGATATATGGAAGTACACACCGCACCTATCCCATTACCTATATGTTATGCGGGATAAATAATATGTTAGGTCTGAGTGGTTTAGTTATCACCTATAATGTACATTTCATGTAACTACTAAGGTAACATAATGTATAATAATAACACAACCCAGTCCAAAAAATATATTCTTGGATAAGCCTTAAAAATAACACATTTTTTCATGCATGGGTACAGATTATGTTAGTTAAAAATAACATAGATGGGAAATGGTGGTACACACCCAACTAACCCTTCAAAACACACACACAATTTCAAGTAAAAGTAAATGTTGTGTATTATAATTTTCTAGTATATTATATATTTTCTCTTCAAGGTATCATAATTATAAAATTAAATAGTTTATTCTGAGTATAATTTCATATAGGATAGGATAGTGGGGTCTTATTCACTATTAGAGTACATCTATGAGATGTTTTAGGCAATAGTAAAGTCAGTACTTCCCTAAAATTATATTAAGACATGGTGAGAATCTTATACATATATTATAGAGCTGGTAATCCACAATGAGTTTAGGCATTGTCCTCTATTTTAGAAATGGTTTTGGGTGCTCCCCCATGTGTTTGGTAATGGTTCCCTTATATGACAGATGGGATTTAAGTACTTCCCTCTGTTTTAGGGGATGTTCCATTATCCATAGTGTTAAGACCAAGATTATGATGAAGGTGATTGATTTCAAGTGTTGTAATTTGTTTTCAAGAAAAGTTTTTGAAGTAAGTAAATCACCTCACTTTATATTTGGTGAAAAAAAAATTAGAAAAATAATAATCACTTTGATTAAAAAATTCCACCGTACCAAGATTTTTGAATTAAAATGGTCGATTATATTGAGAATGAATCTTTCCATAACATAATGGTAATCAGATTAAGTCTACATATGGAATGTAATATGTGATTGAAATGGGAGAATCTGGGTCTGCATGAGTATGATAAATCAAATGTGATGATTCTTTACTGATTTTTATTTGACATAAATCATAAGTAGTTTAGAAAAATTATGATACAATCTTGATGAAAGAAAGGGGGATTGAAAGTGATCAAGTCTAATTGTTTTCAGATCAATATGATCTAGTTGGAATGAAAAGGGTGTTGATTATCGTAATCATGACGATCGTACTAAGAATGGTCATATATAGGCCAATAATGCTCAAAATGATCATATAAAAGAAATAATACTCAAATTATCGTAATGTAGACAATCGTATTCAACCTGATTATATTTGGTCCAATTGATTTCTACAAAAATGTACTTGGGATGATAAAGAAAGAAAGAAGCTGGAAATAATGGAAATTTATGATACTTTCTAATGTAAATTTGACAATGATGAAACTTTTATCAAATGAATGTCATGAATGAATTCATGATTCAATCATAAGTTTTTGGATGAATAAATTTTTTGAAGCTGAAGCTATTTAAATCGGTCTATAATGTTCATCATTCAATCATATTAAGGTAGAATTTATTTCAAAAAATACTGAAATAAAGGGAATTGATTTGAAGCTGATGAAAATCATAATGAAAGATACCAATCAACAATACATTGAACCATTTGAGATGGTTGAATGAGTTTTTTAAGGAAGATATTGATGTCCTCTGACTTGTTTTCAAATGATTTTATCATGTGAGTCAAGATAAATCATATTAGAGTAGAATTGATTTTTATTTCAACTAATTCAAGAGAATATGTTAAGAATATGAAGTGGATCAGATGCAGATAATTCCATTTCTTCATTTATATATTCAATTGGTTCATATCATTATTTTGAATAAATCGTATTGAGAAGATCAAATTCCAAAATTGAATTCAGATTAGTTTTTGAAAAGAAAGTCTAAATAAGAGATGAAATATGAAGAATATTTGAGAAGATATGAGAAGAGTTGATTATGTCATAAATGCACCCTATATTTGAGGGAAATCGAGATTTGGGTGAATTTTGTTGAGCAGGGAAGATTTTGGGATTCCCACCCAAACTACTAATGGGTCACCTATAAAAGGTGAAAGGATATTTTACTTTTACTGATGATGTACTATTCACCGTCGAAGAGAGATAATCTAGGACTTTCTATATAGAGAAAGAGTTTTCCGTATTGATCTTTTTTTAGAGGTTTCGACATGAGAAGTGAAATGAGAGGAGGCACGATCAGAACATTTTATTCAGATGATCATCATACTCAATGATTATTGTATCCAGTTGATTACTATATTATTATTGTCAATCCTATTCATATGATCATTGTATCGGGCTGGATAATCTGATCTATATTTCTGTATTTAGATTTACAGACTGAGGAATAAAGAGTTTTGAATTGTCTCATTTTTACTCAGATAGTGATATATTTTTTGTATTGAGAATGATGTTGGTAAGAATCATACTGGGGAGAATCATACTGGGAATAATCATATTAGAATTATCATACCAGGATGAATCATATTGGAAGAACCATAATGGGCAGAATCTGACTGGGAAAAACGTACTGGGAAAATCAGACTGAATTTCCATATCAACGTCCATAAAGTTATTACCATCTTTTGGGTAATAAATTGAATAATTGTTTCAAAAGGAATACATTTTTGAAATTGAAATGAAGCACAGGTAACATGTTTTGTTACAAAAATAAATTTTTACCCTATTTTTTCTAAGAGGGTGCACATGCACAATTGGAATTGTTTACATAGTGCTGCATGAGTGAAAGAGTATATCCCAATCATTTTAATCCAAGGATTTTTTTTCCTAGTGGATTGTGTGGTATTGGTTCATTTTCATACCATACCATTGATATAAGGCCCCAACCTTAAACATTAATTAATATTGAATTAAATGAATAATTTACATTGTGGATCTTTTCAGGTTTAGAGTTTTAGAGAATTAGTTCATAACTATTACATCTCAAAAGATTACAAAGTAGACACTTCTACTAAGCTTCCATAAAATAAAAACTCTTTAAAAGAAACATGTCAAGTTCCATGTTTTATATAGCATGACTTTCCCTTGATCCCATCCTTGACCCTATTCCACATGAAGTCCTGTGAAAAACATTTCAAAAAAACTTGGGGTGAGCATAAAAAGCTCAGAAAGGGATACACAAAGAATGAAAACTGTTAGTTTTTCAAAGAAATAAGTAAACCAAGTATACTTTATCAAAGTAATACCTTTCACCTTTAGGAATTATTAAAAACTCTTCACTGAATAAAATATCATTAATTACCCTTTTGTAACCAAAATATTACCATAAAACCCATATAAAGAAAACATAACATATAAAGGTAACTTGGGACATAAACATACTTAAATGGAATAACCATACGGTCTACTTCCACGCATACTTAATGGAATAGCCATACGGCCGACTTCCATACCCAATGCATTGGAGGTTATAAGGTAACCACCCGTCCTGGTATTCACGGCACCACCCGTCATATGGTTTATCACGTAACCACCCGTAAAATGTCCAAGTACCGTCATTACACATAAAATATTGAAAATATAAACATTTCAATAACAACATTTCATTTGAAATCACAATAAGTAATTCCATGATATTGAATTAAGTAATCCATTTTCAAAAACCATTTAAAAGAGATTTTTGAATCAAAGTGTCTCATACCACTTTGAAGATTTTAATGGAATTATAATTTTAAAACATTAATGTCCATATAAATAAATACTGAAAACCATTTTGAAAACATGGACATTAAAGATAAAGATTTAGAATAATGAATCTTTAAAACATTTAAAATGATATTTTTGTTAAAGAGTTTTTAACAAAATGAGAGACTCTTGAATACAAATAATTGAGGCATAACATGTAATCTGAGCTTCATAATATCATGAGAATAAAGGGATTCATGATATAATATGTCAAAGGACAGTATACACACCATATAAGAGTGAATTGGTGCATAACAACAATGAAGTCTCAATTGAAATGTAAATTGAGATGAAATCCATTATAAATACAGTATCCTTAAATTAAGGATAAATCTATCACATAATTATGTGTGAGAAATATAAATACACCCAATATAAGTGGAAATTAAGTGTGAAAAAATCAGAGGTCATTCACACATAATCTTGGAAAAACAAAACCAATGACATAGATATTTAACTCAATGAAATGAGATTGAGTTATGATTTCCCATACAAGTTCGTAAGAATTTATCAATGAGATGATTATGTGTAGAAATACCATATCCACAAAAAGGTTTGTGGAAATTAAAAAATATAGATTCCACACATAATCTTGGCATAATAAAATCAATAAGTAGTGGTTTAACCCAAAGAATTGAAAGTGGGTTAAGAAGTTCCCTTACAGAAATCTGACAGCCTAACGGCGTCACTTTAAAATTCAGAAAATGAGTTGATGAGAGAGAAAATGGAATCTAATCACTTGGACATAAAATTTACATAAATAATGATATAGAAGAACATATCCCAACATAATATTATGTGAATTAAAAGACATAACAAAATAAGTCTTTTTAAAAAGAGGAGGGTGAAAGGTCCCCTTACCGAGTTGGGCAACTTTTGAAAAGTACACCCCATGGAAGAAGGGTCATAAAATGAAGATGTAAATACCCATAAATGAAATTATACTAAAAAAAGTGTATAATAATGGGAATTACATACACCAATCAAAGTAAATAGTGGCAAATGTAGCATAAATGTCACGGGAATAAAAGTGAGACGAAAAATCCCTTACGAAAACTCGGCAGCCTAACGGCGCCACTTAAATCTTCCAAAAATGGATTTATGAGATCAAATAGGGTCTCTCATAATATGAAAATAAAAAGTAAAGTATGAGGAATATAAAATAACATCCCCCATCATAACAAATAGGAGCTTAAAAGATGTTACATAAAGGAGAGTACTTAAAAAGAAAGAGAGAGGTTAGATCTCTTACGAAAATTCGGCAGCCTAACGGCACCACTCAAAACATCCAAAATGGATTGGTGAGAAAAAATAGGGTCTCTCATCATATGAACATAAAAATTACAGTATGATTAATATAAAATAACATCCCAATCATAAGAAATATGAGTGTAAAAGGAATGACATAAAAGAGTGTACTTAAAAAGAAAGAGAGGGGTAGGATCCCTTACCTCGGGTATGACTTGACTCGATTGTTCTTTAACGTCCCGAATAATAAACTTGAGTTAATTTATACTTGCTTAAGAACCTTTTTTCAAGTTAATTTTTCCTTTTATATCACTTATTTCCATGTTATAAACATTATGTAATCATTTACGTTAATAATGTTTGTTTTGTCGATATTTGGTTCTTAAGTCGAAAGTGGACTTCTTACAATAACATGTTGTTTGTTTGGTCAAAGGTTCATTATATCAAGAATGATATTCATGATTTTAATATCATATATATCAATATATCCATAATATACAATTATTTATAATATTACATAATCATTTAGAGGTAAGAAATGAAATGCACCGTTCATGGAGATGGTAAGCTGTACGTACGCATGAACGCTACTTTCATTTCTATGTCATATTAATGGAATTAAAACCAAATGAGAGGTATGTATATTTTAATTCCAGAATTATATTCATAATTTATATGTAACATACATCATATACAATAAATTTAAATCCATCCTTTATACATTCCACATATGGCATTAACGAATCAAATCACTTTGAGGGGGCGGTAGTCCGCACTTCCTAAAATGAAATTATCGTGTTTACCCATAATGGAAACCATAAAGGTATGCCACAAAAGAAAAATGCAGAAGCTTAAGTAAAACAAAAACATGTTATATATCATATATAAATATAGTGACATCTTAATGGCCACCTTTGAAGGTGTTATATGTATAAGGCCCCAGCCTTAAACCTTACTTAATCTTGAGTTATTACAAGATTACACATTTAGGATCTTTTCAGGTTTAGAGTTTTAGAGAATTAGATTATAAAACATGCATTACATTCCACATTTAAACAAAGTGGTTACATAAAAGATAGTATTCATTTTTCCCATCAATGGAAACATATTTAAAATAAAACATGGATTCTTTCTTGACACTTCCTTGACACTATCATCATATCATGTACCTTTCCCTTGACCTGTGAAAAACATTTCAAAAAAACTTGGGATGAGCATAAAAAGCTCAGTATGGGTTATAAAAATATGGAAAGGAAACATAAGTTCATATATACATAATAATTAAATCATAATTTACCCATAAAACATAAGCACTTTAACATACCTCATCAAATCATGAATAAAACATAGAAATCATAAGACATAAAGGTAACTTGAGGCATTCATAACATTCTTACGTAGGGAGTAACCCTCTTGGTTACGTTGAAATACCCATCACAGTATATTCCCTAAATCTCTTCGGAGAAACCTTAACGTTTCACTCCTTCACATTACCCAATGCATTGGATAGCTATATCGGGCTCACCCACCCTTAGTTTATCACGGAACCACCCGTCTTCATAATAATGCCCAAAAACCTCAACATAATCGTATCACATAAAACATGCATAAAGGAAACATAACATTTCCACCTTTCAATCACAAGATATCAATACAACACATTGATATAAAAAAATTATGAAAACCATTTTCAATACCAAAATAAATGAAAATTAAAACATGGTATTTATTTTTCTTTTAAAAAAAGTTATGGCTTGTAGAGGAAGCCGAAACTCAAATAATGGTCACGGCGGCGGAGAAGTCATTGTCGCCGCATACGTACGACAAAAAAAATTACCTTTTGTAGTTTAGTAAAATGCTTCGTATAAAAAAGATTCTTTTTGGATAAACATAAAAGTCAAAGGGGTTTATACACCGTATAAAAGAAGGTTGTGTATAAAACAAAACATGCCTCAATGAAAGAAGATTGAGACAAAGCCCCATACCTCGGGTCCGACTTAACTCGGTCGTTCTTTAATCTCCTGAATAATAAACATGAGTTAATTTATACTTGTTTAAGAACCTTTTTAAAGTTCAGTATTCCTTTAATATCACTTATTTCCATGTCATTAACACTATGTAATTATTTAAGTTAATAACGGTCGTTTTAACGATCATTGCTACTTGAGTCAAAAATAAACCCTTTATAATTACAAGTTGTCCATGTATCCATTATATCCATAATTATAATCATGATTTATATATCATATATATCATATATATCTAGTATATACATGCATTTATAATATTACATAATCATTTAGAGGTAAGAAATGAAATTCATCGTTCATGGAGACGGTAAGCCGTACGTACGCATGAACGCTACTTTCATTTCTATTTTGTATTTTATAGAATGGAATCATAATGATATAAAGGTATATTATAATTCTAGTTTAATATCATATATAATATCATAACTTCATCCTTTATACATCCCACATATGGTATTAATGAATCAAATCACTTTGAGGGGGCGGTAGTCCGCACTTCCTTAAATGAAGATATCGTGTTTACCCATAATGGAAACCATAAAGGTATGCCCAAAATGAAAAATACAGAAGCTTAAGGAAAACATAAACATATTATATATCATATATAAATATATTTTCATCTTAATGGCCACCTTTGAAGGTGTTAAAAGAATGTTGAACAATCATCATTTCGGGAGGCAGAAATTCACCATCCACGGAAACAGTATGTTCATTAACCATTAGATGTAGGAGTGTGTAGGTGTAGCTCGAATAATTCTTATAAAAACATCCTAGTATATTGAATATACTGTAGTTGTTACAAAATAAATTAATAAAAAGAGTTTAGGGGGTTTGAGAAGCAAAATAAAACAAACGGACTCAAGTGAAGACACTACCTTAAAATCGGGTAACTCCCTTTGGTTTGAGCTCAAAGGCTTCCTTGGGAAGACTTCTGGCCAAAGTGAGGCTTCAAGGAGTAATATAGGGATGTTGAGAGACAAAATTGGCAGGGGTTGGCCGATACAAAGGCTTTGGAAGTGTGGGTAAGGAGGTAGAGGTGGGGGCCTTTTATAAGAGGAGAGGAGGGGCACTCTTGGAAAGTAAAGAAATGTTACTTTATTTTAAAATGAGTTTCGGATTAAAAAGGTCCCACATTGATATAATTCTAGGGTAATGTGATAAGGGTTTGAAATCCACCCATACAATAGGTTTTGGACATGCTTAGGTCATATATTGTACATTATCATTTCATTTTATTTAAATCCTTTATTAATGAGGTAATCACTACATCATCATGATGTCATAAATAATTTAATTTATTTAAAGTCTAAAAATTATAAAAAAAATACTATGATGTAGGAAATCTTTTTAGATTTCCAATTACTATTTATAATCAAAAATCTGACTTATATAACCCCTTGTAAAAATTGTTTTAGTAAAATAACTCATGTTTGTGTCATTTTTACTTTAACATTAAATAAAAAGTTATTTATGTCATTTCCCAACCAAAGTGGCTCCATGGGGTCCCCATGTTGACCCATGGATTTTCTTGGTCGGTCATGACACATCCAATAATGGTAGTACATGTTTCTAGGTATTTTCATTTTATTATAATATCATTTTTTCCTTAAATTGCACTAATTACCTCTAATCGCGATTAAGAACTTAAAAGTTACTATTCGCCAAAAAATTATTTTAATCTCATTGAACCAAATTTTACTTCTTAATTACAACCATGTATGTTGGACTTTTGAAAATAAAATCACAGAAGTGGCAAAGTTTCATTTAAACGAAAAATCAGTTTCTTTAACTACCACTTAGTGGTTTCACTATTCATCAAAAATTGAAGTTTTTCAGAAAAAATCCAAAACTTCACCCTAAGATATATTTGATATTATGAATTCAAAAATGTTGTCTATTTTAAAAAATTCTAAACATATAAGATGCATTAATTAATTTAATAATTAATTCCTGTTGTCATGACAAATAGCGTGTTTTTATGAAACAATAAGTATCAAAAGACTGACACTAGTTTAAGTCCAATTTCAAAGTGAAATTGTTTCCAATGACCACCATTGGATTAAATGGTAAAAATATATTTTAATTTTACTTTAAAACCAATTCAAAATATAATCTAATCATATAAATAAATTAGATTAAAAAGAGGTTTTGAATTAAAATACAACATTTTTCACTATTCATTAAAAAATGAACTTTATCGGAAAAATACCAAAAATTCACAAAAAGTAAATTTTGATGTCCCAATCATAAATAATAAGTTTAGTTTGACAAACATAGCTTATAAAATTGTCAAAAGATATATTTAAAAATGGTTTTCTATTAAAAGGCAGTAAAACAATCTTTTAAAAATATTAGTGTATTCCATGCTTAAGATTGGATTTATTTTCATTTTAAGACTCTAAAACACTATCTAATTCATTAATAGGAATAGATAAAAATATCTATTATTCATTACTTACTTGGGATGTTACATCCTTCCCCCCTTTAGAAAATTGTGTCCCCGCAATTTATTTACTTATCGAATAAATGGGGGTACTTATCCCTCATTGCAGTTTTAGATTCCCATGTTGCCTCTTCCATCGTGTGGTTTTTCCACAAAACCTTTACCTGATTAATCACCTTATTCCGTAACACTTGCTCCCTATGGTCAAGAATCTAGACAGGTTGTTCCTTATATGATAGGTTCTCTTCTAGCTGAACTACCTCTGGACTCAAAACATGATATGGATCTGGCATGTACTTTCACAGCATCGAAACATGAAAAAAATTGTGTACCTAAGATAAAATCGGAGGTAAAGTCACCCGGTATGCAACTGATCCAACTCTCTCCAGAATTTCATATGGTCCAATGAACCTTGGACTCAGCTTTCCTTTCTTACCAAATCGCATCACACTTTTCCATGGGGAGACTTTGAGGAAAACATGATCTCCTACCTCAAAAGATAGATCCTTCCTCCTGTTGTCCGCATAACTCTTCTGCCTGCTCTGAGCTGTTCTCATGTGTTTCTGAATCAACTGAACTTTTTCTGCCATCTCTTCTACCAATTCTGGTCCCATCAGCTTCCTTTCACCCACTTCATCCCAAAATGTTGGAGTTCGACACCGCTTCCCATATAACTCCTCAAATGGTGCCATCTATATACTGGAATGAAAACTGTTATTATATGAAAATTCAACCACAGAAAGATGTTGGTCCCAACTTCCCTGATAATCCATCGAACAAGCTCGTAGCATATCCTCCAAGGTATGAATTGTTCGTTCTGACTGCCCATCTGATTGAGGATGAAAAGCTATACTAAATTTTAATTCAGTACCCAACGACTTATGAAGGCCATTCCAAAAGTTAGAAGTGAACCTGGGATCACGGTCAGATACAATGGAGAGAGGAACTCCATGTAACCTGACTATGTCTTTAAGATAGAAACGGGAAATTTGATGTAGGTAAAAACTATCTCGTATAGCAAGGAAATGAGCAGATTTAGTCAAGCGATCAACAATAACCTAGATTGCATTATTACCTCGAGGGGTCTTCGGAAATCCCACAACGAAGTCCATGGATAAATGCTCCCATTTCCACTCTGGAACTGGTAATGGATGAAGCATCCCTTTCGGTAACTGCTGCTCTGCTTTAACATGTTGACAAGTCAAACACTTCACAGTAAAATCAGAAATATCTCCTTTCATTCCACCCCACCAGTAATACTCCTGCAGATCTATGTACATCTTAGTACTGCCAGGATGAACTGAAAACGGAGAACTATGAGCTTCACATAACAAATATCTCTTCAAATATGAATCACAAGGCACACACAATCTCTTCACAAATCTCAAAACGCAATCATTATCAATGTTGAATTCAGGCAACTTACCTTTCTGAACCAGCTCTACCTTTTTCTGCAACTCACTGTCTTGCTTCTGTGCTTGCTTGATTCTGTCTGATAGAGAAGATTTCATTGATACCTGAAACAAAACAAAAGAACATCCTGTACCAACAAATTCTATTCCAAAGTTCATCAAATACTTAACCAAAGGATCACGTTCCAAACACAACATTGCTAATGAAGCATTACTTTTTCGACTCAAAGCATCATCCACTTTATTTGCTTTTCCTGCATGGTAATGAATTGTACAATCATAATACTTGATTAATTCTAGACATCTCCTCTGTCTCATATTCAATTATTTCTGAGTGAATATATACTTTAAAATTTTTTGATCGGTATATATTTCACACTTTACTCCATACAAATGATGCCTCCAAATTTTTAAAGCGAAAACAACAGCAGCTAATTCCAAATCATGTGTATGGTAATTTACCTCATGAGTTTTCAACTGTCGTGAAGCATAAGCAATTACCTGATCATTCTGCATTAGGAAACAACCAAGTCCTTTCAATGAAGCATCACTGTAGATAACAAACTCCCCATTCCTGGAAGCAAGTGCCAAAACTGGAGCATTCACCAATCATCTTTTCAATTCCTGAAAACAATCATCACATTCTTTTGTCCAGATAAACTTAACACCCTTCTGAGTTAGCTTAGTCATTGGACTAGATAACCGTGAAAAATTTCTAACAAACCTTCGGTAATAGCCTGAAAAATCAAGGAAGCTACGAATCTCAGTTACATTTGTGGGTCTTGGCCATTCTTCAACAACCTTTGTTTTTAAAGGATCAACAGTTATCCCATCTTTAGAAACAATGTGACCAAGGAAAGAAATTTGTTGCAACCAAAACTCACACTTTCTTAATTTCCCATACAATTTATTTTATTTTAAGGTTTTCAAAATAACCCTTAAATGTCTTTCATGCTCTTCTTTACTTTTAGAAAACACCAAAATATCATCAATGAAAACAACCACAATCTTATCCAAGAACTCATGGAAAATTCTATTCATTAAGTCCATGAATACAGCAGGTGCATTGGTTAGCCCAAAAGGCATTACTACAAATTCATAATGGCCATATCTTATACGAAATGCAGTCTTCGGAACATCTGCTTCCTTTACCTTCAGCTGATGGTACCCCGATCTTAGGTCAATCTTTGAAAAAAACTGAGCTCCCTGGAGCTGATCAAACAAATCATCGATATGAGGCAAAAGATATTTTTTCTTAACAGTGATGTTATTCAAGGCTCTATAATCAATGAAAAGTCTCATAGAACCATCTTTCTTTTTAACAAATAAAATAGGATCACCCCATGGTGATGTGCTAGGTCGAATGAAACCTTTCTCTAATAAATCTTGCAATTGCTCCTTCAACTCTAAAAGTTCAATTTGAGCCATTCGATAAGGGGGTTTTGAAATTGGCTTAGCATCAGGAACTAAGTCAATAGTAAATTCAACATCCCGATCTGGTATTATTCCAGGCAACTCATTAGGAAAAACATCAGGATACTCATTTACCACTGGCACAACATTAATCTGAACAGTTCCCTTGTTTTCAACAATATGTGCAAGGTAACATTCATTTCCATCTTTTACAAGTTTCTCGGCCTCTTGATAAGTTATCAACAGTAAGGGTTCATTCTTGTACACAAACTGAAAGTCTTTCCGAAAATAAACTTCTTTAGCTCTACAGTCAATCTTATCATGGTAAATAGAGAGCCAATCCATACCCAGGATAAAATCAAACTCTACTAGAGGTAGAACAATAAGGTTTGCAAGTAGGTTCTTTCCACAGATAAGGATCGGAAGATTCTTATAAATTCTGTTTGCCTCAACATTTCCCCCAAGTGTTTTTACCAAAAGTTCAGGATTCATTTCTTGAGATGGTATTCCCATTTTACTAGAAAAGGTTTCAGAGATGAAAGAATGTGTAGACCCCAAATCAAACAACACACTGGCATAATCTGAAAAAACAAACAAAGTACCTGATAAAACTTCATTTGATGGCCTGACATCTGCTGAAGTAGTTGCAAAATATTTCACCACCCCTTTCTGCTTGTAGCCTAACTGCTTCCCATCACTCGAGCTCTTTGTCGGACACTCATTTGCATAGTGACCCATCTCATTGCACTTAAAACATTTCACTAACTGTAAATCAAATTCGGTATTACCATCACCCGGATCCTTTTCAGTGCAATCACGAGCCTTATGTCCCATCTTACCGCATCGGTAGCACTTTCCAGAATTCAGAAGACATTCCCCAGCATGCCTTTTACCACATTTATCACAAACTGGAAACTTAGTTTTCTTACCATCAGACTTTTTTGAAGAATTATTCTCTTTCTCCTGTCACCTCGGTCTCTTCTTCTGTTGGTTGTTATAAAACACTTGATCATCAGCAAACTCCATTTCCACCTTCTCAGCACATCGAACAAGCTTTTCATAACTTTTAAACTCACGAGAAGACAATTCCCTTCGATATTTTGGATTTAATCCTGAGTAAAAACGATTGATTTTACTATCAAGGTCTTGGATAAAATTTGGAGCATACCTTGCCAATCGAGTGAACCTCTCTTCATAGGCAGCCACTGAGTCTTCCTCTTGCCTCAATTCCAAGAATTTTTTTTCCATCCTAAGTCGAACAGCCTTAGGAAAATACTTCTCAAGAAACAAACCTTTGAATTCATCCCAGTCAAGAGCATCAATCTCATCAGCGTCCCTGATATTTTTAACCATCGACCACCACTGATCTGCCTCACCCTCCAAACGGTAAATAGCAAGACTAGCCTTTTGATTGTCAGAACACCCCATGACATCGAAAATCTTCTCCAGTGCTTTAATACACCCTTCAGCTAGCACAGGGTCAGATGATCCTCTGAATGATGGGGGATGTTGCCTCATGAAATGTTCCACCACTGACATGTTCCTCTGCGGTTGATCTGGCTGATCTCGTGCATGGATACCACCACCATTTATCGCTTGAGTCAACTACACCATTACTGCAACAAACTGTTCAGTTCCAATTCCGACCATCTCAGGATGCTGATTCGGAAGGTTATTTCCTTCTGTATGCCTTCCTAGCACTGGTTCACTGTTTCCTCTGTGGAAAACCTTTCTGAACAAACATGTTTTAGATGAAGCAACATGGTAATCTTCAAATTCTATATCATTTCAAAAAATATTTTTGGATAATCATTTAATAGAATTATAACTCGTAAAGTTATCTAAACCGACCTTTGATACCAACTATAAGGCCCCAGCCTTAAACCTTACTTAATCTTGAGTTATTAAAAGATTACACATTGATGATCTTTTCAGGTTTAGAGTTTTAGAGAATTAGATCATAAAACATGCATTACATTCCACATTTAAACAAAGTGGTTTCATAAAATATGGTATTCATTTTTCCCATCAATGGAAACATATTTAAAATAAAACATGGATTCTTTCTTGAAACTTCCTTGACACTATCATCATATCATGTACCTTTCCCTTGACCTGTGAAAAACATTTCAAAAAAATTTGGGATGAGCATAAAAAGCTCAGTATGGGTTATAAAAATATGGAAAGGAAACATAATTTCATATATACATAATAATGAAATCATACTTTACCCATAAAACATAAGCACTTTAACATACCTCATCAAATCATGAATAAAACATAGAAATCATAAGACATAAAGGTAACTTGAGGCATTCATAACATTCTTACGTAGGGAGTAACCCTCTTGGTTACGTTGGAATACCCATCACAGTATATTCCCTAAATCTCTTTGGAGAAACCTTAATGTTTCACTCCTTTTCATTACCCAATTCATTGGAGAGATATATCAGGCTCACCCACCCTTAGTTTATCACGGAACCACCCGTCTTCATAATAATTCCCAAAAACCTCAACATAATCGTATCATATAAAACATGCATAAAGGAAACATAACATTTCCACCTTTCAATCACAAGATACTAATACAACACATTGATATAAAAACATTATGAAAACCATTTTCAATACCAAAATAAAAGAAAATTAAAACATGGTATTTATTTTTCTTTTAAAAAAAGGTATGGCTTGTAGAGGAAGCTGAAACTCAAATAATGGTCATGGCGGCGGAGAAGTCGTTGTCTCCACATACGTACGACAAAAACATTCCCTTTTGTCGTTTAGTAAAACGCTTCGTATAAAAAAGATTCATTTTAGATAAATGTAAAAGTCAAAGGGTTTTATACACCGTATAAAAGAAGGTTGTGTATAAAACAAAATATGCCTCAATGAAAGGAGATTGAGATGAAGTCCCATACCTCGGGTCCGACTTGACTCGGTCGTTCTTTAATCTCCTGAATAATAAATTTGAGTTAATTTCTACTTGTTTAAGAAACTTTTTAAAGTTCATTATTCTTTTTATATCACTTATTGACATGCCATGAACACTATGTAATTATTTAAGTTAATAACATTCGTTTTAACGATCATTGGTACTTGAGTCAAAAATAAACCCTTTATAATTACAAGTTGTCCATGTATCCATTATATCCAGAATTATAATCATGATTTATATATCATATATATCATATATATCCAGTATATACATGCATTTATAATATTACATAATCATTTAGAGGTAAGAAATGAAATGCACCGTTCATGGAGACGGTAAGCCGTACGTACGCATGAACGCTACTTTCATTTCTATTTCATATTTTAAAGAATGGAATCATAATGATATAAAGGTATATTATAATTCCAGTGTAATATCATATATAATATCATAACTTCATCCTTTATACATCCCATATATGGTATTAACGAATCAAATCACTTTGAGGGGGTGGTAGTCCGCACTTCCTTAAATAAAGATATCGTGTTTACCCATAATGGAAATGATAAAGGTATGCCCAAAATGAAAAATACAGAATCTTAAGGAAACCAGAAACATATTATATATCATATATAAATATAGTGTCATCTTAATGGCCACATTTGATGGTGTTAAAAGAATGTTGAACAATCATCGTTTCGGGAGGCAGAAATTCGCCATCCACGGAAAGAGTATGTACTTTAACCATTAGATGTATGTGTGTGTAGGTGTAGCTCGAATCCTTCTTATAAAGACATCCTAGTATATTGAATATACTTTAGTTTTTACAAAAGAAATTAATAAAAAGAGTTTAGGTGGTTGGAGAAGCAAAATAAAACAAACGGACTCAAGTGAAGACATTACCTTAAAATAGGGTAACTCCCTTTGGTTTGAGATCAAATGCTTCCTTGGGAAGACTTCTTCCCAAAGTGAGGCTTCAAGGAGTAAGAGAGGGATGTGGAGAGACAAAATGGGTAGGGTTTCTCCGAGCTAAAGTCTTTGGAAGTGTGGGTAAGGAGGTAGAGGTGGGGGCCTTTTATAATAGGAGAGGAGGGGCACTCTTGGAAAGTAAAAAAATGTTACTTTATTTTAAAATTAGTTTCAGATTCAAAAGGTCCCACATTGATATAATTAGAGGCTAAGGTGATAAGGGTTCGAAATCCACCCATCCAAAAGATTTTGGACATGTGTAGGTCATAGATTTTACATTATCGTTTCATTTTATTTAAATCCTTTATTAATGAGGTAATCGATGCATCATAATGATGTCATAAATAATTTAATTTATTTAAAGTCTAAAAATTATAAAAAAAACTACTATTATGTAGGAAATATTTCGAGATTTCCAATGACTATTTATAATAAACAATCTGACTTGTATAACCCCATGTAAAAATTGTTTTAGTAAAATAACTCATGTTTGTGTCATTTTTACTTTAACAATAAATAAAAAGTTATTTATGTCATTTCCCAACCAAATTGGCTCCATGGGGTCCCCAAGTTTACCCATGGCTTTTCTTGGTCGGCCATGACACATCCAATAAGGGTAGGACATGTGTCTAGGTATTTTCATTTTATTATAATATCATTTTTGCCTTAAATTGCACGAATTACCTCTAATCGCGATTAAGAACTTAAAAGTTACTATTCACCAAAAAATTATTTTAATCTCATTGAACCACATTTTACTTCTTAATGAAAACCATGTATATCGGATTTTTTAAAATCAAATCACAGAAGTGGCAAAGTTTCATTTAAACGAAAAATCAGTTTCTTTAACTACCACTTAGTGGTTTCACTATTCATCAAAAATTGAAGTTTTTCAGAAAGAATCCAAAACTTCACCCTAAGCTATATTTGATATTCTGAATTCAAAAATTATGTCTATTTTAAAAAATTCAAAACATATAAGATGCATTAATTAATTTAACAATTAATTCCCATTGTCATGACAAATAGCGTGTTTTTATGAAACAATAAGTTTCAAAAGATTGACACTAGTTTAAGTCCAATTTCAAAGTGAAATTGTTTCCAATGACCACCATTGGATTAAATGGTAAAAATATATTCTAATTTCACTTTAAAACCAATTCAAAATATAATCTAATCCTATAAATAAATTATATTAAAAAGAGGTTTTAAATTAAAATACAACATTTTTCACTATTCATTAAAAAAAATGAACTTTATCGGAAAAATACCAAAACTTCACACAATGTAAATTTTGATGTCCCAATAATAAATAATTAGTTTATTTTGACAAACATAGCTTATAAAATTGTCAAAAGATAGATTTAAAAATGGTTTTCCATTAAAAGGCAGTAAAACAATCTTTTAAAAATATTAGTGTCTTCCATGCTTAAGATTGGATATATTTTCATTTTAAGCCTCTAAAACACTATCTAATTCATTAATAGGCATAGATAAAAATATCTATTATTCATTACTTACTTGGGATGTTAAAATATGAGTGTTGAACAATCATCGTTTCATGAGGCAGAAATTCGCCATCCACAGAAACAGTATGTTCTTTAACCATTAGATGTAGGTGTGTGTAAGTGTAGCTCGAATGCTTCTTATAAAAACATCCTATTATATTCAAGATACTAGAGTTTTTACAAAAGAAAAGAATAAAAATAGTTTAGGTGGTTGGAGAAGCAAAATAAAACAAAAGAACACAAGAGAAGACACTACCTTTAAATCAGGTAACTCTTTTTGATTTGAGCTAAAAGGATTTCTTGGAAAGACTTCTGCCCCAAAGTGATGCTTTTAAGAGTAAGATAGGGATGTGGAGAGACAAAATGGGTAGGGGTTGGCTGATCCAAAGTCTTGAGACGTGTGGGTAAGGAGGTAGAGGTGGGGGCCTTTTATAAGAGGAGAGGAGGGGCACTCTTGAAAAGTAAGGAAATGTTACTTTATTTTAGAATGATTTTTGGATTTTAAAGATCTCACATTGATGTATTTCTAGGATAAGGTGGTAAAGGTTAGAAATATAATCATCAAATAGGTTTTGGACATGTGTAGGTCATAGATTTTACATTATCTTTTCATTTTATTTAAATCCTTTATTAATGAGGTAATTGCTGCATCATTATGATGTCATAAATAATTTTATTTATTTAATGTCTAAAAATTATAAAAAAACTATCATGATGTAGAAAATCTATTTAGATTTAAAATTACTATTTATAGTCAAAAATATGACTTGTATAACCCCATATAAAAATTGTTTTAGTAAAACAACTCGTGTTTGTGTCATTTTTAATTTTACATTAAATAAAAAGTTATTTATGTAATTTCCCAACCAAAGTGGCTCCATGGGGTCCCCAAGTTGACCCATGGATTTTCTTGGTCGGAAATGACACATCCAATAAGAGTAGGACATGTTTCATGCTCATCTCATATTATTAAAACATTATTTTTACCTTAAACTACACTAATTTCCTCTAATCGCGATTAAGTACATAAAAATTACTATTCACCAAAAAATTATTTTAATCCCATTGAACCACATTTTACGTCCTAATGACAACCATGTATGTTGGATTTTTGAAATTCAAAACACAGAGGTGGCAAAGTTTCATTTAAACGAAAAATCAGTTTCTTTAACTACCACTTAGTGGTTTCACTATTCATCAAAAATTGAAGTTTTTCAAAAAAATACCAAAAATTCACCCTAAGCTATATTTGATATTACGAATTCAAAAATGAAGTCTATTTTACAAAATTCAAAACATATAATTTTCATTAATTAATTTAATAATTAATTCCTGCTGTCAAAACAAATAGCGTGTTTTTAAGAAACAATAAGTATCAAAAGATTGACTCTAGTTTAAGTCCAATTTCAAGATGAAATTAATTCCAAAGACCACTATTTGATTAAATGGTAAAACTATATTCTAATTGAACTTTAAAAACAATTCAAAAAATAATCTAATCATATAAATAAATTATATTAAATAGAGGTTTTGAATTAAAATACAACATTTTTCAATGTTCATTAAAAAATGAACTTTATTGGAAAAATACCAAAAATTTACACAATGTAAATTTTGATGTCCCGATTCTAAAGAAGAATTTTATTTTGTCAAATATAACACATAAAATTTTCAAAAGTGGATTTAAAAGAGGTTCACCATCAAAAGGCGGTTAATCGACCTTTTAATGAATATTAGAATGTTTATGCTTAAAAATTGGATTCATTCGCATTTTTCAATCCTCTAACATTTATTATAAAGAGTAAAAATATTTTAAAAACATACATAATAATTTTTCGTTAGTTCCGTTCTTTCCCACCATTACTATGGCTAGGCGTTATCTACCATTTAAAATAATATTATTTTATTATTAGAGTGCAACGTAAGATTTCAAAGGAACTCGGTGTCGCGTATTGGGTACACCATCGAGCATAGTATTCCCTTTAAAGTAATATTAATATTTTTTTCACAAATAGGGATAAATTTAAAAATTTCATATTGTTTATTTACCTGGGGTGTTATATCCTTCCCCCCTTTTGGGAATTGCGTCCTCGCAATTTCAAAATTGGGCTTGAAAAATCCATTGTAAGTCCCACATCGGAAAAGGAGTAAATTAAAATATCACTTTAAAAGAAAGAAAGGGAAGTACAAAGGTCACCCGAGTTAACCCATACTAGGATTCCGTGTATGAAAATATGGACATGGAGGAAAAAAACAAAGGGTCATGTTCTGATGGAGAGTGATAGTAAACATGTCTAGGAGAAAGTTAACCATAAGAAAATCCCAAACTTGTGATGGGTTAAACGGTATTGGATTCCCCAGTAGGAAACGTTCATGGACAACATTTTTTTAGTTACTTTTCATTGAGGAATTTATTTTTTAGCTTAAATAAAACATAAGGAAACATAATTACTTTTCATGTTGACTTTCAAATTCTACTAGATTTCTTACAGGAACTCATATTTTCTCCAAAAGATGAGTATTTAGGATGACTTGTTTACATTAAGAGAGCTATAATCAACTTCTAGAGAATCACCTAACCCAAAAAAGAGAACTATATACTTCCCATGTCTTTAGACTTTAACCAAAACCAAAACCAAAAAGGTTAGTACAAGATCAGATAATCCAGAAAAGGATAACCCTTTATAAAAAGAAAATTTATTCTTAATCTCCAAAATTTCTCCAACAAAACCCAAAGTTCAACGAGGACCATTCGATAAACAATTTTTCCATAAAATTCTTCAAAGTAAACCAAACTAAGATTGAAACCCAAATATTTGAAGGATTTAATGACATAGTCTTCCAAGGTACAAATTAACTTTTATCTCCAAATAACATCAGTTGCTCTTAAATTCTCATATTGAAAAGTAATTAACCTAATCACATATCCTTGATGATAGTTTAATCATTTCCATAGATAACCCAAAATAAAAATACTCTTGATTCCTAAAATTATCTAACTAAAAAAAATTAGTCAAACTAACCAGGGACTTCACGTAGTCCAGTGGTAGGTGATAAATACCAGTCGCACTTTGGTTGTGGGTTCTATTCCTGCAGCTTTGTCCGACGCGACGGGTTGTCACACAGTCTACGTGTTGTCCTTTTTCTAAAACTATATAATTCTTAAAACATTCCCCAAAATGAGATAAAATCTTCAAAAATAATCATAACATATTTTAACCTCAAGTTTATCTCATGCCTTTCACTTTCCATCATAACATATAGTAACCCATAATTACCTCAAAAGTAAGGATCATATAATCCCAAATGGTTCTTTATAACTATGTCCCGAAAAGAACAGATAACTATTCCTAGAATAAAATTTTCATATATCAAAAATCAGGGTTACACATACTATAAAAAGTCTTCTAATGTAACCCCATCATCAAAAGAGACTTAATACTCTTAATAATTTCACCATAACTCTTGAAGCCTTTATATGTTGACTTCTTAATCATTCAACATTCTTCATGATCCATTAACCATTCCTTTCCAACTTATTCTGAAATACTTCTTTCCTACAAACAAAATCATGAATCATATCCTAAGATTCCAAAATAGGAAAACAAAAGTTATGAAATAATCCATACCTTTGATTGGTCATTGTCAGTTTCTTCATCCTCAATCGGAATGGCATTAGGTATTGGTAAATGAATATTTGTACAATCTTGGTGATCCCATTCCAGAAACTTCTTCATAGGACATGTGTTTGCATAATGACCATGCACACCACATTTAAAACATTCAATTGATCCCTCAGAAATAATTTCTTTCCCTTTCCTCGAGTCAACTAGATGCTTCTTTTTTCCATGGCAGGTTCTTGCTTTATGACCTTCATTTCCACATCTATAGCATATTTCTGTCCCTTTGAAACATTTTCCTAGGTGTTTCTTTCCACATCTTTGACACATTGGTTTTTGAACACACTTACCTTTATGATTATAACCTGTAGTTACGTAGGGATTTGTTTCTCTCATATATGATGCCTTATAGAAATCACCAAGGTTTAGGTGGTCAATCATGACTCCAGATAGTTGGTTGAGGATAAACACAAGAGTTCTCATTGCAGCTCCCATATCATTCAGTTGCTCGCTCAGAAAACTGTCACAGTTTCCTTCACATCCACTGTTACATTGGTGCCTGCTAGATCCGTCCATTTACTAAAACCAATAAGGTCAGTGTGAGTATATCAACAACACCATCATGTACTATTGAGGAAGATAAACACTAAGATATACTTACTCATTCACTTCTTCTAAAACTAGGACTCTTTCTGAAATCCTAACCATTATAGTAATGTCACTTATGCTTAGAGGATACCCTAACCTCTAAAGTTATCTAAACCGACCTTTGATACCAACTATAAGGCCCCAGCCTTAAACCTTACTTAATATTGAATTAAATGAATAATTCACATTGAGGATCTTTCCAGGTTTAGAGTTTTAGAAAATTAGGTCATAACTATTACATCTCAAAAGATTACAAAGTAGACACTTCTACTAAGTTTCCATAAAATAAAAACTCTTTAAAAGAAACATGTCTAGTTCCATATTTTAGATAGCATCACTTTCCCTTGATCCCATCCTTGACCCTATTCCACATTAATTCCTGTGAATAACATTTCAAAATAAACTTGGGGTGAGCATAAAAATCTTAGAAAGGGATACACAAAGAATGAAAACTGTTAGTTTTTCAAAGCAACAAGTAAACCACGTATACTTTATAAAAGTAATACCTTTCACCTTTAGGAAGTAGTAAAAAATCTTCACTGAATAAAATATCATTACTTACCCTTTTGTAACCAAAAGATTACCATAAAACCCATATAAAGAACACATAACATAGAAAGGTAACTTGGGACATAAACATACTTAAATGGAATAACCATACGGTCTACTTCCACACATACTTAATGGAAAAGCCATACGGACGACTTCCATACCCAATGCATTGGAGGTTATAACGTAACCACCCGTCCTGGTATTCACAGCACCACCCATCATATGGTTTATCATGTAACCACCAGTAAAATGTCCAAGTACCATCATTACACATAAAATATTGAAAATATAAACATTTCAATAACAATATTTAATTTGGAATCACAATAAGTAATTCCATGATATTGAATTAAGAAATCCATTTTCAAAAACCATTTAAAAGAGATTTTTGAATCAAAGTGTTCCATAACACTTTGAATCTTTTAATGGAATTATAATTTTAAAACATTAATGTCCATATAAATAAATACTGAAAACCATTTTGAAAACATGGACATTAAAGATAATGATTTAGAATAATGAATCATTAAAACATTTAAAATGATATTTTTGTTAAAGAGTTTTTAACAAAATGAGAGACTCTTGAATACAAATAATTGCAGATTAACATGTAATACGAGCTTCATAATATCATGAGAATAAAGGGATTCATGATATAATATGTCAAAGGACAGTATACACACCATATAAGAGTGAATTGGTGCATAACAACAATGAAGTCTCAATTGAAATGTAAATTGAGATGAAATCCATTATAAAGATGGTATCCTTAAATTAAGGATAAATCTATCACATAATTATGTGTGAGAAATATAAATACACCCAATATAAGTGGATATTAAGTGTGAATCAATCATAGGTCATTCACACATAATCTTGGAAAAACATAACCAATGACATAGATATTTAACTCAATGAAATGAGATTGAGTTATGATTTCCCATACAAGTTCGTAAGAATTTATCAATGAAATGATTATGTGTAGAAATACCATATCCACAAAAAGGTTTGTGGAAATTAAAAAATAGATATTCCACATATAATCTTGGCATAATAAAATCAAGAAGTAGTGGTTTAACTCAAAGAATGGAAAGTGGGTTAAGAAGTTCCCTTACAAAAATCTGACAGCCTAACGGCGTCACTTTAAAATTCAGAAAATGAGTTGATGAGAGAGAAAATGGTATATCATCACTTGGACATAAAATTTACATAAATAAGGATATATAAGAACATATCCCAACATAATAGTATGTGAATTAAAAGACATAACAAAATAAGTCTTTTTAAAAAGAGGAGGGTGATAGGTCCCCTTACCGAGTTGGGTAACTTTCGAAAAGTACACCCCATGGAAGAAGGGTCATACAATAAAGATATAAATACCAATAAATGAAATTATACTAAAAAAAGTGTATAATAATGGGAAGTACATACACCACTCAACGAAAATAGTGGAAAATGTAGCATAAATGTCACGGGAATAAAAGTGAGATGAAAAATCCCTTACGAAAACTCGGCAGCCTAACGGCGCCACTTAAAGCTTCCAAAAATGGATTTATGAGATCAAATAGGGTCTCTCATAATATGAACATAAAAATTAAAGTATTAGGAATATAAAATAGCATCCCCCATCATAACAAATAGGAGCTTAAAAGAAGTTACATAAAGGAGAGTACTTAAAAAGAAAGAGAGAGGTTAGATCTCTTACGAAAATTCGGCAGCCTAACGGCGCCACTCAAAACTTCCAAAATGGATTGGTGAGAAAAAATATGGTCTCTCATCATATGAACATAAAAATTATAGTAGGATTAATATAAAATAACATCCCAATCATAATAAATATGAGCTTAAAAGGAATGACATAAAAGAGTGTACTTAAAAAGAAAGAGAGGGGTAGGATCCCTTACCTCGTGTCCGACTTGACTCGATCATTCTTTAACATCCTGAATAATAAACTTGAGTTAATTTATACTTGCTTAAGAACCTTTTATAAAGTTCATTATTTCTTTTATATCACTTATTTCCATGTTATAAACATTATGTAATCATTTACGTTAATAATGATTGTTTTGTCGATATTTGGTTCTTAAGTCGAAAGTGGTCGTCTTACAATAACATGTTGTTCGTGTGGTCAAAGGTTCATTATATCCAGAATGATATTAATGATTTGGATATCATATATATCATATATATCCATAATATACAAGTATTTATAATATTACATAATAATTTATAGGTAAGAAATGAAATGCACCGTTCAGGGAGATGGTAAGCCGTACGTACGCATGAACGCTACTTTCATTTCTATGTCATATTAATGGAATTAAAACCAAATGAGAGGTATTTATATTTTAATTCCATAATTATATTCATCATTTATATTTAACATATATCATATATAATAACTTTAAATCCATCCTTTATACATCCCACATATGGCATTAACGAATCAAATCACTTTGAGGGGGCGGTAGTCCGCACTTCCTAAAATAAAATTATCGTGTTTACCCACAATGGAAACCATAAAGGTATGCCACAAAAGAAAAACACAGAAGATTAAGTAAAACATAAACATATTATATATCATATATAAATATAGTGACATCTTAATGGCCACCTTTTAAGGTGTTATATGAGTGTTGAACAATCATCGTTTCGTGATGCAGAAATTCGCCATCCACAGAAACAGTATGTTCATTAACCATTAGATGTAGTTGTGTGTAAGTGTAGCTCTAATTATTCTTATAAAAACATCCTAGTATATTTAAGATACTATAGTTGTTACAAAATAAAAGAATAAAAATAGTTTAGGGGGTTGGAGAAGCAAAATAAAACAAAATAACACAAGAGAAGACACTACCTTTAAATCGGGTAACTCTTTTTGATTTGAGCTCAAAGGCTTCCTTGGGAAGACTTCTGCCCCAAATTGAGGCTACTATGAGTAATATAGGTATGTGGAGAGACAAAATGGGCAGGGTTTGGCCGAGCCAAAGTCTTGAGAGGTGTGGGTAAGGAGGTAGAGGTGGGGGCCTTTTATAAGAGGAGAGGAGGGGCACTCTTGGAAAGTAAGGAAATGTTACTTTATTTTAGAATGAGTTTCGGATTTTAAAGGTACCACATTGATGTATTTCTAGGATAAGGTGGTAAAGGTTATAAATATACTCATACAATATGTTTTGGACATGTGTAGGTCATAGATTTTACATTATCTTTTCATTTTATTTAAATCTTTTATTAATGAGGTAATCGCTCCATCATTATGATGTCATAAATAATTTTATTTATATAATGTCTAAAAATTATAAAAAACTATAATGATGTAGTAAATCTATTTATCTTTCCAATTACTATTTATAGTCAAAAATATGACTTGTATAACACCATGTAAAAATTGTTTTAGTAAAACAACTCATGTTTGTGTCATTTTTAATTTTACATTAAATAAAAAGTTATTTATGTCATTTCCCAACCAAAGTAGCTCCATGGGGTCCCCAAGTTGACCAATGAATTTTATTGGTCTTCCATGACACATCCAATAAGGGTAGGACATGTGTCAAGCTCATCTCATATTATTAAAACATTATTTTTACCTTAAACTACACTAATTACCTCTAATCGCGATTAAGAACATAAAAGTTACTATTCACCAAAAAATTATTTTAATCTCATTGAACCACATTTTACTTCCTAATGACAACCATGTATGTCGGATTTTTGAAATTCAAAACACAGATGTGGCAAAGTTTCATTTAAACGAAAAATCAGTTTCTTTAACTACCACTTAGTGGTTTCACTATTCATCAAAAATTGATGTTTTTCAGAAAAATACCAAAAATTCACCCTAAGCTATATTTGATATTACGAATTCAAAAATGAAGTCTATTTTACAAAATTCAAAACATATAAGTTGCATTAATTAATTTAATAATTAATTCCCGCTATCAAAACAAATAGCGTGTTTTTAAGAAACAATAAGTATCAAAAGATTGACTCTAGTTTATGTCCAATTTCAAGATGAAATTAATTCCAACGACCAATATTGGATTAAATGGTAAAAATATATTCTAATTGAACTTTAAAACCAATTAAAAAGATAATCTAATCATATAAATAAATTAGATTAAAAATAGGTTTTGAATTAAAAAACAACATTTTTCACTGTTCATTAAAAAGTGAACTTTATCGGAAAAATACCAAAAATTTACACAATGTAAATTTTGATGTCCCAATTCTAAAGAAGAATTTTATTTTATCAAATATAACACATAAAATTTTCAAAAAGTGGATTTAAAAGAGGTTCTCCATCAAAAGGCGGTTAATCGACCTTTTAAAGAATATTAGAATGTTTATGCTTAAAAATTGGATTCATTCGCATTTTTCAATCCTCTAACATTTATTATAAAGAGTAAAAATATTTGACAAACATACATAATCATTTTTTAGTTAGTTCCGTTCTTTCCCGCAATTACAATTTCTAGGCGTTAACTACCATTTAAAATAATATTATTTTATTATTAGAGTGCAATGTAAGATTTCAAAGGAACTCGTTGTCGCGTATTGGGTACGCCATTGAGCATAGCGTTACTTTTAAAGTAACATTAATATTTTTTTCACAAATAAGGATAAATATAAAAATGTCATATTTTTTATTTACCTAGGGTGTTACAGTTGACGTAGATATTCTTATTGAATAATGAACCTTGTAAATACTTGTGTTCCTATAGATGTGTTTTTTTTTCAGTAGGGAAAGAAATATTTAACATGAGGTGAAGGTTGTTTAAATTACAAGGAAACATAAAATAAAAAGTATTTCTGATTCACCCCTACCCCTCTCAATGATACAATTATCCTGTCTGGGCACTTTCAAGTGGTATCAGAGGAAAGGACCCCTTCAATTATTATTTACTAATAGATAATTTTAAATGATTGAATAGTAAATTTATTTCTTTTTTTGATGGAATTAATTATCATATCTAAAAATATAGAATATTTCCTTTTCTTATGTGCATTGGATATGATTTTCTTGAAGCTGCAACAAATGGGTTTCCTTCTATTGATTTTAAATCTCATCTTACATCTATTTATAAGAAGAATCTATATAATGATGGAAGGGATAGAAATTCTATATTTTCATCACTTTTTGAAAGTGAATTTAAAAGGGTGAAAGGTGTTTCCACAACCAAGTTTATATGGGATTAATTTAAAAAATTATGGTAATACAAAATTGAAGAAGGGAAAAACATTAAATATGGAGATTATTGTATGAATACTTGAAGATGGATGAGTATGGATCTGTTGGGGAATCTTTACTAGGGTAAATGAAATTTTTAGTATTATCATATGTTTGTGGTGAAAAGTTAGATGAATATAAAGTTATTAAAATGATTTTGAGAATCCATCTCAACAATTTTGATGAAAAATTTTCTTCATTGGAAGACAGAGATCCTAAAACATTAACTCTTTATGACATTCATAGCACTCTCATAACATATAAAATGAGAAGGGAGAAAGATATGAAGAGAAAAAAATAGGTTGATAGAGAAATTTCTTTCAAGTCTATGAATAAAGAAAAGTTAACAAATATTCTAATTGAAGATGAAGCTGGTGAATTTAATTCTGAAAATGAGGTAATTAGAAATATTGATGATATCATATCCTTGTTTTCCAAAATGTTAGTAGTGGTATAGAAAAATATAAAGGGAAACTTCACAAGAAATTTTTTTAATGGGTAGTTGTAAGGAATTTTGTGGTTAATTTCCCTCAATGAAAGAAAGAAGAGGACAGTGTTGAAGAAGAAATAAAAGTGAGAAGATCATGGAAGAAATAACGAGATAGAGGGAAATTATTTTCCACAGGAAAGAAAGAAAATTATTCAAATGAAAAATAATAATTTTCATGTCTAAAGATGAATAAAATGTAGTAAGTGATGTTTAATATGAAAAATATTTTGAGTATGGAGTTGAAAATACCTTTTTTGTAATAGTGAATGATGAAGAGTTCATAAGAAGTAGTTTCTAATAATATGAAACTGAACTTGAATATCATTTGAAAGAACAGTTGAAGGAATGTATAAGAAGGATTATAAGGCTTGGAAATGAAAAAAAAAGTTGGAAGAAGAAAGTTCATCAACAAAAAACTAAGAATGTTTTACTAATGAGAAATAAAGTCCTCTAAAAGAGGTTTACGATTTGAAGAAATATCTTAAGGAAGAAAAAAATCTTAATGTGTATCTGGAACTGATGTTGAAGGAAGACTAAGAAAAATTAGAACTTATCCCACAAAAAATTTCAAAAGGTAAACAGATAAATACAAGTTTCAGAAAATCTATCTCTAATGTTGGTGAATGATAATTAAATGTTAAACCTAAGAAAGATCAAAAAATTAAATCTAAAATGGTTTATAATAAAGATGAAATGGTTTTCAAAAATAAGAAATCTGGGAAATTTATTTATGTGGTCAATACCAACAACGTTGTAAATTCATACGTCATAATGAATCCTGAATCCTAATTTTTTTTGAAATAATTTGATTCTAAATAGATTAAAAATAATTTTGGTTCTGATAAATCAGAAAAACAATGAAGACACTAATTGATAATGGAAAGGTTATTGTCTTAGAGAAGATGGTGATTGGGATGTGTATTCACTATTCTGGTCAGTATGTATGTTTTATAGGCACATATTTTTTTTATGGTTATTGTTGGCATTGTGGTAGATTTGGAAATATGGAAAATATAACCAAAAAAATTACTATTATTCTATAGCTTCTTAAGGAAATGTTTGAGGGGGGGTCAATTCACTCAAAAGAATAATTATGAGAAGGTTGTTTTGAAGAAACCTGAGAAAGGTAGAGTATGAAATGAAAATAGGTTCCAACCTTTGGAAACTATTTGTGAAATATTTGAATAACCAGGAAACCATGAAAAAAGGATCTATTTTTCTTTACCGCCACATCAAAATATTCTTAACCATTCTCAGAAGCCGGTGGTGAGGAAAGAAAATTAAGAATAAAAAGATGTTGTTGTTGAAACCCCCTTGAATTCTACAAAAGGAGAATGACCATGGATTATTAATACTGAGTGTTCTTCTCTTATGATAGGATATTTGAAATTTATGGATAATGTAAAATATTTTAAATAATGAATAGTTTCATTTTGAAATGATGAATCCTTGAAATTCAAAGGCATTGTATCAGCCATCATTGAGAAATAAAAGATGAAATCCATGAAAAAATTTATGTTTGATGGGATGAAACATAATTTTCTAAGTGTTTCATAATTTTTTGATGAGGGTAAAAACGTTTTTTTCAATAAGGATGGGTTTTTTGTGAAAATTGATGAAGATAGAAAGATTTCTAAAAGGGTCCAACATACAAAAGGAAACTTGTTTCAGGTTGGTGAAATACAAAACTATTGTTATATGAGCATGGTGGTAGAGAATCAACTATGACATAAAGGACTGGGAAACATGCTTCAAAGAAACATGGGTAAATTAATAAATTGAGATAGTGTTCAATAAATTCCTGATATTCCATGAAGAAGATATTGTTGTTCCACTATTTTTCATAAATTAAAGATTGCAGATGTTGTTCATAAGAAAGTTCATATTTTTTCAAAACAATCCAAGGAGATGATTCATTCTAATATCTGTGGACTAATGAGAAAACAATCAACAAATGGAGATAAGTACTTCATTACTTTCATTAATTATTTTTCTCAAATTACTTGTGTCGTGTATATGAAACATAATTCATATTCTTAGAAAAATATTAAATGTTTCAAAGGGAAAGTTGAGAAGGAATTTTAGTATTTCTTGAAGAAGTTGAGAACTTATAATAGTGGTGAATAAATAAGTGAATATTTTTAAAGTTATATTAAGAATCATATAATTTATAATGACTATTTAACCCATACACTCCTCAATAAAATGGGGTTTCTGAATGAAAGAATATAAGTATTGTGGAAATGGGAAGAACCATGTTATTTGAACATGGAATCTATCATTACTTTTTTAGGAAATCCTTGAGCACTTTTTTTTATATCCAGAACCATTTTTTCTATAGGAATCTTCTAGATATGACTACATATGAATTTTTTATGGAAAAAATATAAGTTTGAAACACTTTATTGTTTGTTGTATTCTATGTATTATAAATAATAAAGGTGGAATCTATAGAATGTTTGAGAAGAAAGGTGAAGATGGAACCTTTCTTCAATATGATCTGAAAGGAAGAGGATATATATTAATCAAAAATTAAATTAAATTAATTATTCATTCTATTGATGTGAAAGTAACTGAAATAGACTATAGATACAAACATACTTAGAAAGAAAAGGATGCTGAGGATGATTAGGAAAACAATTCTGATAACGATGCAGAAAAGTTTAATCCTACACAAGAAGAATAATCTGACTCAACTTTTTCCATTAAAGGGTAAGATACTCTAAAATCACCTCCATGGATGAGGAAGATTGTGTAATCCTAGAATATCATTGGGGTTCCACATCAGAATTTCCAAACAAGAAGAACAAAAGATGTTATTTCACATAATTCATTGTATTGAAAAGTGGAGTCGGATGATGTGAAAGAATATTTTGAGTATCTGGAATGGGTTCAATACCTGAATTAAGAGTTAGTTCAAATTGAAAAAAATGATACATGGGAACTAATACCCAAGCCATAAAACCAAAATGTTATTGGAACAAGGTGGGATTTCCAGAATAAGCTGAATGAAGAAGGTGATGTGATAAGAAACAAAGGAAGATTGGTGTACAGAGGGTATTCAAAAATTGAAGGTATTGATTTTTATGAAACCTTTTCTCTGGTAGAAATGTTATAAACAATTATAATTTTTCTTTTTATTGGTGTACAATGGGGTCACAAGATCTTTCAAATGGATGTTAAATCAGCATTCCTGAATGGTGATCTTGATGCGGAAGTTTACATTAGACAACCTTGTAGATTTATTGTTAGTAAAGATAAAATTTATGTGTGTAGATTGAAAAAGGATTTGTATGGACAAAAAAATATCTGAGAGTATGGTATTCCAAACTAGATACATGCTTAAGAAATATGAAGTTTAAAAAGGGAGGAGTGGATAAAAAAATTTATATCACATAAGGTCAAGAGTATTCCTTCATTGAAATTGTTTATTTTGATGAAATTATCCTTACTGGGAATGATGAAATATCTTGTGAAAGGATTTCTAAAGAAATAATTTTTTTTAAGATTTCCATGATGGGGTAAATGAAATAATTTTTTGGGTTACAAATATTGTAAAAAAAATAAATACATTTTTCTTTCTCAAGAAAAGTTTCCTAAGTAACTTCTTAAGAGGATTGGCATGGAAAACCCAAAACATATTTCCCCACCGATTTTAGTGGTAAAAAGTTATGTAAATATGTAGAAAGAAAATTAGATGATCACAATGATTTTTTAAATCTTATTATAAGTTTGTTTTATTTTACTACCATAAGACTTGACATTTTTTATATGGTTACCTTATGTGAAATATTTCAGAGTGCTCTAAAATAATCACATTTACATGCTAGAAAAACTTTCTCATATACATTAAATGAAAAAAATCAGAATGAAATATGAAAGCTTAGATTGTATTTATTTTTTTCGGTATTCCGGTGCAGATTAGGAAGGAATTGTTGATGATAAAAGATCCACATCTGGTGGAGTATTATTTCTAGGAGAGAATTACATTAATAAAAAAAACAGAATCTAGTAACTCTCATTACAGCTGAGGAACAGTATGTTACTTCCACTCAAGCCCCTATTCAACTTATATGGATGAAAAATAAATTAGAGGAGTTACGTGTTGAAGTAAAGTTACCCTTTTTCTTGGGTTGTGACAATCAAAGTACAATTAATCTCACCAGGAATCTAATTCAATATTCTTGTTAAAAACATATTCATATCATATAAAATTTAATAAAAGATAATATGGGGAAAATTGAATTGAATCTAGAGTATGTTCCAACATCGGAACAAGTTACTGATGTTTTTTCAAAACCATTACCAAAGGAATCTATTTAAAAATTGAGTTGAAACATGTGTGTCCAACCACTTTCTCATTAATTTTGATGTGTGTGTTTCTTTCCCCTCTCTCATATTACCATTGGATAGTTTTTTTAAGGTGGAGAATTGAATTGTTTCACAAATCTATCCCTAAAAAGGAATTAGAAACGGGGATTTATGGGAAATATATGAATTCATAATTGAATTGTTTGTGAACTATTCTATATATTTTTTGGATTGGTTGTAGGAAATGAATTGTTTTGTATTCTAGGAATGTTGAACAGATGAGGAAGAAAGATGTTGAAGATGTTTTCATAATCAATTATATTAGGAAACATGGTTTTAAAATCAATGATTCTTATTTCCCATAATAAGTTAGCTCATGTAGGCCTACAATTGTTGATAATAAATCCATTTCTTAAGGATAAAAAGTTTAGTGATTTATGAAACTTGGTTAAAGAAAAAATCCAAAGGAGAAGATTTTTAGGATGAAGTTGATGATGAAGGTGATTGATTTCAAGTGTTTACATTTGTGGTCAATAAATTTTTTTTAATAAAGGAAATCACCTCACTTTGTATCTGGTGAAAATTGTTTTCAGAAAAATTAGACTCGCTTTATTAAAGAAAGACCACCATATCATGTTTTTTGAATGAAAATGGTCAATTTTATTGAAAATGAAACTTCCTAGAAGTTAATGGTCATCGGATTATCTCTGGATCTAGAATGGAAGCAGTTATTTTAATTGGAGAATCAGAGTATGCATGAATACAAGAAATCAAATGTGACGATGCTTTGTTGATTTTTATTTCACATAAATCATAAGTAAGTTGGAAAAAATATTATGAAACCTTAATGAAAGAAAGGGGAGTGAAAGAGATCAAGGTAGATCATGTTCAAATCAATCGATTTTAGATGGAAAGAAAAATGGTGTTGATAATCATAATCAAAATGATAATACTTAGAAGGATTTTATCCAAACAAATCATAATCAGAATGATCGTATCCATGAAATCATACGTAGAAAGATCGTAATTAGGGAAATCATATTAAGAATGATTGTATGTGGGAAATTTTCTTTATGGAAAAACATATTCAAGATGGGAAAAAAAGAAAGAAGTTTGAAAGAATAGAAAATTATGATACATTACAATGTAAATATGACGATGCTGAAGCTGTTCTCAAATGAATTTCATGAATGAAGTCATTATTTGAACACAATTTTTTGAATGAAGAAAGTTATTGAAGAGAAATATATTGATATGGGTGCATCATATTTGGAATTCCATAATATCTAGGTATAACTATTTTCAATAGATATTGATGGTAAAGGAATTGATTTGAATTTGATGAAAATATTAATGAAAGATACTGATTAACAATATAGTCCACCAATTGAGATAGCTGGTTGAATTGCAGAAGGAAGATATAGATGAAATATGACTTGTTTTAAAATTATTTTATCAAGTGATTCACGAACCATAATATCAATGTTTTATTTATTTATATTTAAACTAAGTCAAGAGAATAAGTGAGTAAGTTTAATTGGATAGAATGCGGAGAAGTCCATTTCATAATTTATATATTCAACTGGTGCATATCATTATTTTGAAGAAATTGGATTGAGAAGATTGAATTCAGAAATTCAATTTGTATTGGTTTTTTAAATGAAATTATATAGAAGAGATGAAGGATGAATAATATTCTAAATGATTCAAGTAGAGTTTATGAAGTCATAAATGAAACCAAGATTTAAGGGAAATCAATATTTGGGTGGATTTGTTTCAGCAGGAATGATTTTGGGATTCTTTCCCAAACCACTCATGGGTTACTTATAAAATGTGAAAAGTAATGTGTACTTTTTTTGATGATGTATAGTTCAATACAGATGGTAGAGAAGCTCTGCCTTTCTTGGGAGAGAATGACTTTTCCGTATTGATCTTTTTTTGAATAAGTTTCAACAGGAGAAGTGAAATGAGAAGAGACGAGATTAAAAAAATTCATTTAGTTGATCATTGTACTCTATGATTATCATATCTAGTTGATTACCATATTCTACTTGTCAACCATATTTTGTTGATCATCATATCATGTTAGATAATCAGATCGGGATTTCATTATTGAGATTTTCGTATTGAGGATGAAGAAGTTCAAAATTGTCTCCATTACACTCTAACAGTACTATATTATTCATATTGAGAATCATACCGAGAATAATCATACTATGGAGAAATATACTAGGAAGAATTGTATTGGGAGAATCATACTAGGAAGAATCGTATTGGCAGAACCGTGCTTGGATGAATTGGACTGGGAAAAATGTACTGGGAATATAAAACTAAGTTTTCCATATCAAAGTTCTTGAAGTTATTACCATCATCTGAGTAATAAATTGATGAATTGTTTCAAAGGAATACATTTGTAAAATTGAAAAGAATCATAGGAAACATGTGTTGTTACAAAAATATTGTTTTATTCTATTTGTTCTAAGAGGGTGCACACACACAATTGGAAGTGTTTACACAGTTCCAGACGAGTGAAATGGAATATTATACTCATTGTAATCTATGAATTATTTTCTGGTGTTTTGTGGGGTATTGGATCATTTCCATACCATAATAAGGTCGCAGTTATTCTTTTTGAATAGTGAATCATGTAAATATTTGTGTTCATATGGATGAGTGCTTGTTTTTTTAGTAGTGAAAGACATTTTCACAGGAGGAAAATGTTGTTTCAAGTGTATGGAAACCAAAAAGAAAAAGTATCACTGATTCACCCCCTCCCAATCTCAGTGATACAATTATCTAATTGGGCACTTTCACATAGAGTCATTACTCCCCCACCTATTAGGGAAAGGTCCTAAATTTATAGGGTTTATTACTCCCTTAGTTGATATACTCTTCCCTTGATGTGGTTAAGTCCCTACAATATGGTTACATAGAGGTGGCATACAATGTTTAGAAGCTAGGTAATTCAGGTGTTATGAGTCTTACGATATATCAGGAATTTTAAATTCCATAGAGATATGATATTTCCCATGGTTTTGAACACAAAAATATTTTCTATATAATTGTTTTTCATGATTTATAAATCATATATACAATTTTTTGTTTTCTCCTCTATCTTGGGATTTGAGCTAACATGTTTTTTCATTATTTCATTCTTGTTTTTAGGGCATCATGTTGGGTATGTTTATACTCACCGAAGGATGGGATTTCTTCCGACATGTTACATGTTCCATGTGGAAGATGGAATTTTTTGGAGTAATCTTGGGGAATGTAGTTTTGGTATTGATAGTGATTAGTGTTTCATGATAATGATTTTTTTAGTAGATATTCATGTTTAGAGATAGTGTGATAACAATTTTATCCTTTTCTGTTGTTCTAGGTATATCTTCACATCAGGTTATTTGTATTATGTGTTTAGATTCATTACTAAAGTTTTCTTTCATCATACTATTATGGGCATTTGATTTTTCTACTTACCTATTTATCTATAGTTGGTTATTATAATTTATTTTTCATTATCTCTGTCTTGTTCAAGAGACAGGTGTTTGTGTATATGTTTATTAGGATAAGGCCTCTCATTTGTGTAATATTTCTTCTTAGTTATTTTTTTCATCCCTTGGACTATTGGAGGTAGGCTTGGAGTAGAACATTTGTCCAAACCACCATCCTAAGTGAGGTCTCAATAGTTTGGGTCATGTTAAGAAGCATTACCACTATTCTGAAGGGTACAATTTAGGTTATTTTGCTTCAAACTATACCTCTATCTCCAAATACTTTTCTTGATTATGACCATGATTTCATTATACCTAATCCAGTAGAAATACCTTCCTCAATAAGACATATTCACTCTTGTCAATAATACAAACTAGTGTTTCCAAATAGGGCCCTTCATCTTACCAATATATATTTTTAAACCAAATAACATGAGAAGGTTTATGTGTATATCTTATCAACTGATACATAAGAAATAAATTGTTCATGACACTATAATGAGAAGTTAAATCTGATTAATTTGATGTTTTCTCATTAATTTCTATGATTTTAATAGTCCTTATAATCTATTAAGATAATTTTCATTATTTCCATTATCTTTAATGACCCATTCAAGGAGAAACATTCCGAAATATATAGTCATTGACCTTAAACTCAAAAGGTCATATGAAACAATTTTTATACAGATTCTGAATTTTTTTAATAGAGATCAATCCTTTCTTAATCAATTTCACTTTCTAAATATTTACCTATAGATTTATAGGATCAATAAAATATGATTCAATAATTTTCCTCAAGCATAGTGGATAATAAAAATATCCTCCATTAAGTTATTTAAAAGTATCCATATGAATAAATGAATGGATGTTGTTATTATAAAAAATTCCTTAAATGATAGATAAACTTATGAAGAGCCCCCAAAATTGATGGTTGATATCACTCCCAAAGTGACCCTTTTAGTTGTGGAACAATTACTATATTGTTATTACTTTTATTATAAGTTTTTTTCCTTTTCCCCAATGTTTGTTTTTTAAGCCTTTTTGGATTTTGGAGACACTTCAGTTTTAGGTCTATGGTTTTTATAGATAGTAGGAGGATATAGTATACCCACTATGGGCACACAATAGAGAACATTACTAGGTGCGTATGAAGTGTATATTTTGAGGCTATGTTGTGAATCCTACCTACCTTGTTGTAGTTGTGCTATATCCCAAAGGATACTCCATGGAGGCTTTGGAAATGGGTCCTTATATCGTTGACCACCCTTAGGGGAACCATAGAACAACATATGGGACTATGTCATGGAGTCCTAGAGTGGGGGGGGGTTGTTTCCTTGTCCAACTAAGGGTGCACCACGATGTAGCCCAAGTCGCTCCACTATAGAGGTTTTCATGGAAAGGAAACCTGTTATAACCCATGGGCTATTACAAGGTATACCTATGTAAAGTTTTTTAAAATGATAACATGAAATTACTATTATTATCTTCCTCAAAATAAAGCTTCAAAACCTTTTTCCTCTCCCTATCATGACCTCTAGCCCCCCCCCCCCCAAATACATGAGGAACATTCCCCCACTATCATGGTGTAATTATTTGGTGTATTTAACCTAGTTTCTTCTAATAGTCATCATGTTAGTGGTTTTGTTAATTCATATTGACCTTTAATTCCTTCCCACTTGAATTATTATCCACCACAAGTTCAAAGAAACCTTAGGTTTGTGTTATCCAAATTGTACATATTTCATTTTTATTATTTTTTGTCCATACCTATCTAGGATACCTTTTTTCATTCAAAATGAGTTTTTTTAACCAATAAACAAGGAATTCTATCTTGAACTAGCACCTGACCTAGCACATCACTAACCTAAGTTAAATCATCAATCCTCCTGGGATGATGACAAGATTAAATGGAATAATAGAACAATCATTAATGATGATTTTTCTAATAAAAAGATGTGAAACATGGGTTTCATCTGAAATCATTGAATGGCCAAGATGTACAGTAGAGTTTCAGGATTAGAAAAATAACCAAAAACAAAACTAAAAAAACATAATATTGGGCATTAAAATAAACATTTAACTGATCTTTAATAAAAATTAATTTAAATTAGATATGGATAAAAGTTTTTGACTTGGTAGATAAAAAATAAAACCAAAGAAACCCAACATGATCTTTGTGTAACCTATTGGTCAACATCCATAAAAAACTAGCACATACCTAGAGCGATCCAAAACTAGATCATGAACCTATAATATTCCTTGGGTCCACTGTTGGTGAGTGGAACAAGTAATACCTGAGCATAAAACAGATTAGTAGGTGAGAACCCTGTAATCCATGCATTTTCTTTACCCAAAAAACCCACATACACTGGTTCAAAAATTTATGTACAAAGTAATATTTTATTGATTTCTAAAACAAAGACAATTTTTTCTTTAACCCACTTTTAAACCAATTTAAAAAAAACATTGGAAATTACAATTTTATTAATTTCACCCACATAAAAACACATTCAAATATCATTAATAAGTACCAAAAATAATATCACTCGGTTGAATTAATCCGCAAGACCAATTGGAAATAGAATTTAAAGAACATGCATAAAATATAGGATTTTAAATAATATAAAAAGTAAGGAAAAACAAAGTAAAAGTTATAAGTAAAATATATGTAGTACGTAATATTAGGAAATCCTAAAACATCTAATTATGAGACCTTATATGTATTCATTTTATAACAATCATATGGTCTATCGATGAACTCCCTATGTTTATAACTAACAAGGATGCTCTCAGCAAGCCTCACTAGTGGAACAAAACCCTTTAGTCTTTGACACCATAGGGGACTAACTCTATATCATAGAGGATAAATAAAAACATATCTCATATCTCACTAAGAAAGTTATTATCCCAAGAAAATGGTAATAGTTAAAGGTCAGATGGAATTTATGTAAAATGTAACATTTTGTTCTACAGTCCCCTCAATGGGTGTCATGGCTCAGTTCACCACATGGCCTCCGGATCACCTCCTCAAATTCTATAGTCTACAGAATAGTAGTAGGGGTATAAGGTGTTATTGTGAGAAGAATATACACCCATCTTAGAGTGTGAAATCATAGATAAATAAAACAAATAACATACAAATCATATTACGTAGAAAAGTTAAATAATATGCAGCAAAATCATGAAATAATAAAATAAAGTGTTGTACACATACCCAAATAGTCATGCTCATATAAAACAATTGATCTATTACTAGTTAGACTACATGTAAATGAATAAATAAAAGAAATAAATAATAAAAGTAAAAGGATATACTTACAACTTTGATCTATACCTTGATTCTTTTAACCAATACTATTGAGTTTCTCCTCCTGATCCTAAGACTCTGCATGAGTAGCTGTGATCGATCATGAAACCTTATGATTCCACCATTTCTACCATGCATATGTGATCATACTAGAATAATACATATGGTCTGCACATACACTATGGATCATGTATATGGGGTGATAAATGAATCTCAGAACTCCATCCCCATTGGTTGACCTATAACTTGGTGTCTTAAGTAATTCTCATACAATATACCCACATATCTGATAAACAATTAGAATAAAAATAATAAAAATATATAAAACTACCATCTATCCTTAGGTCTACGAACCTGATCTACAATTCCTACTTCGACCAGTGTCAGGGTGTCTCTGATCACGTCATGACAATCGCACCTCCTGAGAACATATGGGCTCTAGATCCATGGCATCCCCAACTGTTCCTCCTAACTCTAGAGACCCATATAATGTAATTTCAAACATATAATATCCTAATAAAAGTAATCTCCTACCATAATGATTTATATACATGGAAACTCCCATCTATATCCTCTCAACTCTAGCGACCCATACCATGATAGTCTAATAATCTAATCTCTTAATCGAAGGCATCTCCTTTCACTAAGCTCCATTTTTTTGTTATCTCCCATATATATATTTAATACTATAGGGACCCATCAAATTACATTACAAATATTCAATACTATAATCCAAGGAGGATCCAATCACCAAGATCCATATTTGTGGGAGCTCCCATTCATATACTCATGACTCTAGGGACCCATCTTGAAGGATTTCAAAAATTCATGTTCCTAATCCAAGTAATATCCTATCACCAAGATCCATATCAATGAAACCTCTCATATGCATCCCCATTACTAAGGGGACCCATTTAGAGATAGTATAAACATCTGAACTCCTCATCCATGCAAGCTCCAATCACTGAGCACTAAATCCATGACAACTCCTAACATCCAAGATCTAAATCCATTGTAGCACCAATCATATGAAATCATCATTTAAGGGGTAAAAAATATTCCAAAATAAATAAAAATAAAAGAAAACATATCAAGGGTTGGATTAATGACAACACCTATCACCATAATCTTAGACCCATTTAGATTACACATCGATTCAGGTTCTAAGTTTCCACTTGAAATCATCACTACCCAAACACAAATATATAATTAGTGTTTTTTCTATTATGGGGAAACCACTTAGGGCCTCTAAGTTGGTATGTAAGTGAATAAATCCCTCTTGGGATCCTAAAAATTGGTATGCAAGTGGAGGAACCCCTCTTAGAATCCTACTGGTCAAAATACAAGCGTGGAAATCCATCTTGGGATCCTCGATCACAAATAATCTCTTGGGAAATGATCTTCTCATGGGTAAAAACCATCAAAAAATCCAGCCTCTAATATCTCATTGCCTTATAGTCCAAATAGGGAAAAACTCATGAGTGAGATAGACTCAAGCCCATCCTCTTTTAAATTCAATCAAGATTGTTATGAAAACCTAAACTATATATATCATTGAGTAACATCCCAATCCCACTAACTATGTGACACCCTAATATTTCATAGTAAGTTGTTTTCTTTAAATTCAATAGCTTTCACCTCACACAACACAGAGTTCGAGCGCACGATAACTTACCAAACTAGTCGTTCAAAAGCAGTTATGAATAGTATTAACTGAATTTTGAATTATATATATCCCATATAATTTTAACATCCATATTATGTGTCTCTTAGACATAAAATAAGAACAAATTCATTTTTTCGAATAAAGGAAGTATTTTTCAAAAAATACAATTTTACCACCTTTTAATGGTAAACCCCTTTTAAATCCCATATTTTACACTTTTATGTATTCAATTTGACAGAATAAACTTCTTATCTAGAATAAGGATATAAAAATTTAGTTTTGATAAATTTTTTGGTGTTTTTCTGATAACTTTCATTTTTGGGCGAATAGTGTAAAAATACTAAATATTAATTGAAAAGAACTGTTTAAATAAAAATAATTTATAGTGTTAAATTATAAATTTGAATGGTTTGGAAGTACAATTATATTATATTTTTACCATTTAATCCAATGTACATAATTGGAATTAATTTCACTTTGAAATTTTACATAAACAACTGTCAATCTTTTGATAGTTATTGTTTCTTAAAAACACGCTATTTGTTTTGACAACGGGAATTAATTTTAAATTTATTAATGGAAATTATATGTTTTTAATTTGGTAAAATAGACATAATTTTTGAATTTGGAATATCAAATATATCTTAGGCTGAAGTTTTGGTATTTTTCTGAAAAACTTCAATTTTTGATGAATAGTAAAACTACTTAGTAGTAGTTTAAAAACTGACCTTTTCATTTAAATGGAATTTTACCACTTCTGTGAATTGAATTTCAAAAATATGATATACATGGTTGTTATTATTAAGTAAAATTTGGTTTAATAACATGAAAATAATTTTTGTTGAATAGTAACTTTTAACTTTTATTTACTACGATTAAACGTAAATAGGGTAATTCAAGGTAAAAAGAATATTATAATAATACAAAATTACCTTAACACTTGTCCTAGACTTATTGGATGAGTCATAGCCGACCATGGGCATCCTTGGGTCTATTTTGGAACCCTATGGAGCCACTTAAGAATGACAATGACACTTTATTTTAATTAACTTAAAGTAAAGACAAAAATGACATTAACAAATATCTTTTACAATATCAATTTTTACATGGGGTTATATAAGTCATGTTTTCGACTATAAATAATAATAGTAAATCTAATAAGATTTCCTACATTATGGGAAAAAAATTAAAAATTTTAGACATCAAATAAATTTAATTATTTAGGACACGATAATGATGTAGTATCTACCTCATTAATAAATGATTTAAATAAATATTATTATTAATAGTAAAATAAAATTCAAAACCTGTCCAATTCTTATTGGATGATTTTATTTCCACCATGAGTCATCTTAGCTTCAACTTTAATTATTTTTGGACCATTACAAACCGAATATCACTATATAATAAAATAATTTTTTTCACATTTTCTTAAAGAGCCCCTCCTCCCCCTTATAAAAGGACACCACTTCTAACCCATTCCACACACCTATCAAGCCCCTTGTCTCATCCAAAACCTGAAAAAATAATATCTCAAGATCCCCCTATTCCTCTTAGAATCCTTAACTTAGGAATAAGGCACTTCAATAAGTCCTTTTGGTTCAAACCAAAGGAAGTTACCCAAATTAAAGTTAACTCTTTCTATTAAATTATTTTGTTTTATTTTGTTTTATTTTACTTATCCAACCCCCTAAATTATTTATATTACTTTCTTTTATAAAAAACCTGTATCCTCAATATACTAGGATTTTTTTATAAGGATTCTAACTACACTTACACACACCTCCAGCTAATTAGTGAAGAACATACTGTTTTTGTGGATGGAAAACTAACGCCTCACGAAACAATGATTGTTCGATTATCTCCTACCGCCTCTCATGGTGGAAAATAAGATGACGCTTTATTTATATATGATATATATATTATTTTTATGTTTTCTTTATGCTTCTGTATTTTCCATTTATATCATTATTTTATGGTTTCCATTATGGGTAAAACACGATAATTTCATTTGAGGAAGTGCAGACTACCGCCCCCTCAAACTGATATGACTCATTAATGCCTTATGTGGGAAGTATAAAGGATTTATTTAATTATATTATATATGATATTATACTTTAATAATAATATAACTATGTATCATTATGTTTTAATTCCATTAAAATACAAAATAGAAATGGAAGTAGCGTTCATGCGTACGTACGGCTTACTGTCTCCATGAACGGTACATTACATTTCCTATCTCAAAATGTTATGTAATGTTATAAATACATATATATACTGAATATATAATATATATATTATATCTAAATCATGTATATAATTCTAGAGATAATTTACTTTTGACCACATGGATGAATTGTGATTATAACAAGTTCATTTTTTACTCAAGTTCCAAACATCGATAAAATATCCAATATGAACTCAAATAATTAAATATTTTTTATAGAAAGGTAATAAGTGATTAAAAAGGAATATTAAACTTGAAAAGGGTTATTAATCAAGTAGAAATTAACTTAAGTTTATTATTCAGGAACAACAACGAATATAAAAGACAAGTCAGACTTGAGGTAAGGGGTTTCTTATCTCACTTTTAATTCCGTGAGATTTCCATTGTTCGCCACTTATTTATTTCATGTGGTGTATTGTGTACTTACATTTGATATATATTATCATGATTATATTTATATTAATGGTATTCTGTGATTCATTTGGTGGTTAATAACTTTTGGTCATACGACTTGATTGGTTACAACGAAGTAATGGTTTTTCCTCTCACTTTTTATTCATGTGAGATGTATGCTATATTGGAAACTATTTCCTTTTGTATGGAGTATGTATTATCCATGATTGTATTAATTGTTTAATATAATTTAATTTATGGGTATTTTCATCATCATTGTATGATACATCTTTCATGGGGTGTATGTTTCGTAATTTACCAAATCGGTAATGGAATATCAAATTTGAATTTCCACTCATTCGGCATTACACATACTTCAATGATTATTTTACTCCATGATTATGTGTGGAATCACTATTTATTAATTTTGAATTAATTTCCACTCCCATTTATGTGGATATAAATTTTAGACACACAATCAATCCATTGATAAATTCTCAAGTCATCGATATGAACTTGATAAGAGTAATTTTAACTCAATCTCCATTCATTGAGTTAAAAATCCAATTCATTTGTGTTGTTTTTACAAGAATATGTGTGAATGTCCTCTGATTTATTTACACTGAATATCCAATAATATTGAGTGTATTTATATTTTTCACACATAATTATGTCATTGATTTATCCTTAACCTATGGATACGGTCTTTATAAGGGATTTCATCTCAACTTACATTCCATTTAGTCTTCTTTGTTGTTATGCGCCAATTCACATTTATTTGGTTTATATACTGTAATTTGACATAATATATCATTAATACCTTTATTACCATTATATTATTAAGTTTTTATTACCTCAATTATTTGTATTCTAGCATATCTCATTTGATTAAGAAATCTAAATATAATTTTATTTTAAATGTTTTAAAAAATTACTCTTCTAAATATTTCTCATTATTGTCCATGTTTTAAAAAAGGTTTTAAGAATTTATTTATATGGAAATTAATGTTTTAAAATTAAAATTTCTTTTAAAAGTTTAAAAATTTTATGGGACACTTTGATTCAAAAATATATTTTTAAACAGCTTCTTGACAAATAGTGTGACATTTGAATGTTTTCAAGAGAAAGGGGGATATTTCTCTCGAATAGTTTTGATGATTATCTTCATCTATGTCAATATCCTTCATTATTATTGATTGAGGTTAATATGTTACAATACAATCTTCCATATTGTATTTAATGAGTTATGTTTTACTATGGATGTGTTATTTTTCTACCATTCATGGTTTGTGGATAAAGTATTGAAATTTCATATGCTAGTTTTAATACGAATGTGCAGATTATGTTTCAAACTTTTCATATGAGGAATGAATTGGACTTATTAAGTGACGGGTGGAGTCCGTTATAGCTTCTCGATGCATCGTTAGGTCTCATGAGACAAACTAGTGTCTTGGCACAAGGCCTTGACAAAATATTATTTGTAGTCTTGGAAAGAGGGCTTGACTATGTGGTTATGATGATCGGCATTATGAATTCCATCATTATGAGATTAACTATGGATATTTCTTGTGGTTATTAGAATAGTAGCATACCCATGACTATGTTTAATTATGGAATTATTTACACGGCTCATATTCCTTTCATATAGTGTTTATGTTAATTATTTGTAAGGGAATGTGTTTTCAATTATTCACCATGTCTAATGTTTATGTTATCTTCCACTGTATTGCTTACTCTTACTGAGCATTTGATCTCACCCCTTTCTGTTGTTTTATTTTCTCAGGATATGAAGAAGTTAGTTATGGGTGACTTTTAGGAATAATCTTCAAAGCTTGGATGTTTCTAATGGAATAAATTAGTGTTGTTTTTTTTCATGTTGTAGTGTTGAAATTATGTATGTATCTTGTTTCCAAGACTACTAAACTGATCGGTCCTTTCGGACTTGATTCCTTGTAATCATGACAATGTATTAAAATAATGCCTCGTCTCCTAGATTCTGGGGTCGGGGCGTTATAGTTGGTATCAGAGGAAGTTTAGTACAAAACTTGGAAACTAGATTTAGATAACCTCTGATTATATAACATTACTCAAAGATAGACTTTTAGAATTAGTATAAAAGAACTTCCTAGAATCGTGGTAATGTAGATATTTTGTGTATTTTACAAGCAGTACATCCCTTTCTGGATATGATAAGGTAGAGGCGACTCTGGAATAGATGTACCTAGGAGTGAAAACTCTGAAAAGGAGTTTCGGGTATGACCCGGGGTTTCCTGGTACACGACAATGGGCCTTGCTGCACTCATGGTTATGACACTCCTGGGGGATATGCCTAGGATAATATACATTTTCATTACAAACTGATTTGAAGGATTTGAATATAAGATGAGAATAAATTACCTTGTTTTGTCCTAAGGTGTTTTAAATTGAAAATAAGGTGTCATGATATTATCTAAATTATTTTATGACTATTATTACTCACACAATGCTTTCTGGTTTTAGTCAATGGGTGGATTCCAAGGAAGTCATAGTAACTTTGAGCAGGATGTACAAGGTTTGAACGATGGTGTCAATAAGAAAAAAAATGGAATGTTGATAGGCGTAAAAGATATCGTGTTCATTCAGAATAAGTTTTCAAAAAATATGATCAACAAAATATATATTAACCAACTCCCGGACTTAACAAGGAAGAGAAAATTTTTGAATGATAAGATCTCCAGTAGTGAATACCATGGAAAAAAGAAAGATCATTTTACATCATGTGGGAAATGTGGAAGGAGACACCTAGGAAGGTGTCTTAATATAACAAATAAATGATTTATGTGTGGGAAAGAAGGACATAAAGTAAAGAATTACCAATGAAAAATGAATAGTACTATGGAAGAAAATAAAAATGTTCCCAAAAATCCATTTACAGTCATTTTTCGTAAATGTAGGGGACCTGGCAATTACCCGAGTGAATTCCCTATTCTATAGGATATCCTATTGGTCAAGGAAGAAGCTATGTGGAAATAAATGGATGGAGAAATGTTTAAAAATTATTAGTTCTCTTTGTTGATGGGATTACTTTGGAAGAATTTCCTCTTGTATTTGTAAGCCTGTAGTTTGTCATGTGAAAATGATATTTGAGGAAGGATTGTCTTTTCTTTCGTGGAAATAGTTATAAATAACCATTTGGTTTGATATGATCATTGAGTTTGAGGCAGTTTCAAGTTATTAAATTTTGGAATGAAAATGTGAGGTATGAGATAACATTTGTGATGAAATTATGTTATAGTTGTTTTGAGGAATCTATCTAATTTTTGGGAAAATTAAAAATTATATAATTTTTTAAAAAGGGATGACACGCAGACCATGTGACAACCCATCGCGTTGGACAAAGATGTGGGAATCTAACCCACAACCATTGTGCGATTGGGATTTATCCCCTACCACTGTACTACGTGAAGTCCCTGGTTAGTGTGACTAATTATTTTTAGTTAAATGATTTTATTGATCAATAATAAGTTGATTTGGGATCTTATGTCTTATCAAATGGATATCCTTAGTATAAGAAAATGATTTGGTGATTAAGTGATAAATGTTATTTTGGAAGAAATTCGCTCTATTGGGAATACTATATGCCTAAGGAAAATAGAATACTATAGGATTTCATTTGAGGAGTAATGGTGGGTTTTTACCTATGTTTTTATTGTGGATTTATAGCGATATGGGTTATTTATCGAAATTATTAACCTATCATAGAGAATATGTGATTATTTTAATAAATTTTAAGTATGTGAATTTAAGAGTAGTTGATATTATTTAGAGATACAATTTAAAATGGAAAATTACTTGAGAAAATTCTTCTGAGTTTTGGGTTTCAATATTATTTTGGATTATATTAAAATATTTTATGGAAAATTGTTTATTGAATGATATTTATTGAACTTTGGGAATTGTTGGATTAATTTTAGAAATTAAGATCAGTATTTCTTTCTCTAAAGTATTATCCTTTTTGAGGATCATCTAACCTTGTATTAACCATTTTTTTTGGTTAATCTCTAAAGACAAGGTAAATATATATAGGTTATCCTTGGTAGATTATGGGATTCTAGCGCTTCAGGTGTGACCAATTCATCTCGAATACTCATCATTTAAAAAAATGATTTATTGGTAGAAATTTATTAAAGGATGAAACTCTAATTAAAAATTAAGTATATCCCATTATCTTCTTAGTCAATGTCATAAATAAATTCCTCAACTTTATAAAATGGAACTTAAAACAAAGAAAACATTTTCCGTTTACTTTTCTTACTAGGAAACTAATGACTTTTTATCCCATCACAAGTTTGTGGTTTTCTTGTTATTAACTTTCTCCTGATCTAGTTTTATATCACTCTACACCAGAAATTGACACTTAGTTTATCTTCTATATCCATTTTTTCCTACATGGAATCCTAGTATGGGTTATCTCAGGTGACCTTTGTACTTCTCCTTCTTTCTTTTAAAGAGATAGTTTTATAGACTCCTTTTCTGATGTGGGACATTAAATGAAGTTCCTAGGCTCAATTTTAAAATTGCAAGGATGCAATTTCCAAAAGGGGGGAAGAATGTAACACCCCAATATTTCATAGTAAGTTATTTTCTTTAAATTCAATAGCTTTCCCCTCACACAAAACCAAGTTTGAGCGCACGATGACTTACCAAACTAGTCGTTCAAAAGTGCTTATAAATAGTATTAACTGAATTTTGAGTTATATATATTCCATATAATTTTAACATCCATATTATGTGTTTCTTATAAGTAAAATGAGAACAAATTCATTTTTTTGGATAGAGGAAGTATTTTTCAAAAAATTCCATTTTACCACCTTTTAATGGTAAACCCTTTTTAAATACAAAATTTGACACTTTTATATATTAAATTTGACTAAATAAACTTCTTATCTATAATTGGGATATAAAAATTTAGTTTTGATAAATTTTTGGTGTTTTTCTGATAACTTTCATTCTTTGGTGAATAGTGAAAAATATACTAAATATTAATTGAAAACAACTTTTTTAATCAAAATAATTTATAGTGTTCAATTATACATTTTAATGTTTTGGAAGAATAATTATATTATATTTTTACCTTTTAATTCAATGTTGGTAATTGTAATTAATTTCACTTTGAAATTATACATAAACAACTGTCAATCTTTTGATAGTTATTGTTTCTTAAAAACACGCTATTTCTTTTGACAACAGGAATTAATTATAAATTAATTAATGAAACTTATATGTTTTGAATTTGGTAAAATAGAAATCATTTTTTAATTCGGAATATCAAATATATCTTAGGCTGAAGTTTTTGTATTTTTCTAAAAAACATCAATTTTTGATGAATCGTAAAACCACTTAGTTGTAATTTAAAAACTGAATTTTTCATTTAAATGGAATTTTACCACTTCTGTGAATTGAATTTCTAAAATCTGACATACATGGTTGTTATTATAAAGTAAAATGTGGTTCAACAAGATGAAAATATTTTTTTGGAGAATAGTAACTTTGGACTTTTATTTACCGCGGTTAAAGGTAAATAGGGTAATTCAAGGTAAAACAATATTATAATAATACAAAGTTACCTTAACATTTTTCCTAACCTTATTGGATGAGTCATGGCAGACCATGAGAATCCTTGGGTCGATTTTGGGATCCCATGGAGCCACTTAAGAATGATAATGACACTTTATTTTAATTAACTTAAAGTAAAGACAAAAATGACATTAACAAATATCTTTTAGTATATCAATTTTTTCATGGGGTTATATAAGTCATATTTTCAACTATAAATAATCATTGGAAATATAAGAGTATTTTCTACATTATGGTAATTTTTTTATAATTTTTAGACATAAAATAAATTAAATTATTTACGACACAATAATGATGTAGTATTTAACTTATTAATAAATGATTTAAATAAATATTATTATTAATATTAAAATAATATCAAAAACATGTCCAATTCTTATTGGATGATTTTATTTAGACAATGAGTCATCTTATCTTCTAATTTTATTAGTTTTGGATCTTTATAAAATGAATATCATTATATAATAAAATAATATTTTCACACTTTCCTAAAGAGACCCTCCTCCCCCTTATAAAAGGACACAACTTCTAACTCATTCCACACACCTCTCAAGCCCATTGGCTCATCCAAAACCTGCCAAAATAATCTCTAAATATCCCCCTATTCCTCCTAGAAGACTTAACATAGGAATAAGGCACTACAAGAAGTCATTTTGGTTCTAACCAAAGGAAGTTACCCAAATTAAAGGTAACGCTTTCTCTTAAATTCTTTTATTTTATTTTGTTTTATTTTACTTCTCCGACACCATAAACTCTTTTTATTTATTTATTTTATAAATAAACAAGTATCCTCCATATACTAGGATATTTTTATTATAATTATTCTAACTACACTTACACACACCCCCATCTAATGGGTGAAGAACATACTATTTCTCTGGATGACAAACTAACGCCTCACGAAATGATGATTGTTCGATTATCTCCTACCGCCTCCCATGGTGGTCATTAAGATGACACTATATTTATATATGATATAGAAATTATGTTTATTTTTTCTTTATGATTCTTTATTTTCCATTTATATAATTATTTTATGGTTTCTATTATGGGTAAAACGTGATAATTTGATTTGAGGAAGTGCGGACTACCGCCCCCTCAAAATGATATGACTCGTTAATGCCTTATGTGGGATGTATAAAGGATTTATTTAATGATATTATATATGATATTATACATGAATTAAAATATACCTATGTATCATTTTGTTTTAATTCCATTAAAATACAAAATAGAAATGGAAGTGGCGTTCATGCGTACGTACGGCTTACCGTCTCCAAGAACGGTACATTACATTTTTATCTCTAAATGTTATGTACTATTATAAATACATATATATATATACACAGAATATATAATATATATATGATATCTAAATAATTTATATCATTCTGGAGATAATTTAATTTTGACCACATGGAAGAATTTTAGTTATGACAAGTTCATTTTTTACTCAAGTTCCAAACATTGATAAAATATCCAATATGAACTCAAATAATTAAATATTTTTATAGAAAGGTAATAATCGATATAAATGGAATAATAAACATGAAAAATGTTTTTAATCAAGTATAAATTAACCTAAGTTTATTATTCAGGAAGAACAAGGAACATACAAGACAAGTTGGACTTGAGGTAAGGGGTTTCTTATCTCACTTTTAATTCCGTGATATTTCCACTGTTCGCCACTTATTTATTTCATGTGGTGTATTGTGTACTTAAATGTGATATTTATTATAATGATTATCTTTATATTCATGGTATTATATGATTAATTTGGTTGTTATTAACTTTTTTTCATATGACTCGATTGATTACAACGAAGTAAGGGTTTTTCATCTCAGTTTTTATTCATGTGAGATTCTTGCTATATTGGACACTATTTCCTTTTGTGTGGAATATGTACTATCCATGATTGTATTCATTTTGTAATATAACTTAATTTATGTCTATTTTCATCAACATTTTATGATCCTTCTTTAATGGGGTGTATGATTCGTAAGTTACCAAATCGGTAATGGAATTTCAAATTTCAATTTCCACTCATTCGGCATTACGCATACTTCATTGATTATTTTACTCCATGATTATGTGTGGAATCACTATTTATTATTTGTGTAGTAATTTCCACTCCACTTTCTGTGGATATACTATTTATACACATAATCACACCATTTATAAATTCTCAAGTCATCGATATGAACTTCATAAGAGTAATTTTAACTCAATCTCCATTCATTGAGTTAAACATCCAATTCAATTGTGTAGTTTTTACAAGAATATGTGTGAATGTACTCTGATTTATTTAACCTGAATATCCAATAATATTGAGTTTATTTATATTTTTCACAGATAATTATGTCATTTATTTATCCTTAACCTAAGGATATAGTCTTTATAAAGGATTTCATCTCAACTTACATTTCGTTGAGTCTTCTTTGTTGTTATGCACCAATTCACATTTATTTGGTGTATATACTGTAATTTGACATAATATATCATGAATAACATTATTCTTATGATATTCTTATGTTTTTATTACCTTAATTTTTTTTATTCAAGCATCTCTCATTTGGTTAGGAACTATAACTAAAATATAATTTTAAATGTTTTAAAAATTTATTCTTCTAAATATTTCTCATTATTGTCCATGTTTTAAAAATGGTTTTAAGTATTTATTTATATAGACATTAATGTTTTAAAATTAAAATTCATTTTAAAAGTTTCAATGTGGTATGGGACACTTTGATTCAAAAATCTATTTTTAAACGTCTTTTTGACAAATAGTGTGACTTTTAAATGTTTTCAAGAAAAAGGGGGATATTTATCTTAAATAGTTTTGATGATTATTTTAATCTATGTCAATATCCTTCATTATTCTCGATTGAGGTTAATCTGTTACAATACAATATTCCATATTGTATTGAATGAGTTATGTTTGACTGTGGATGTGCTATTTTTCTACAATTCATTGTTTGTGGATAAAGTATTGACAGTTCATATACTAGTTTTAATACGAATGTTCAGATTATGTTTCAAAATTTTCATATGAGGAATGAATTATACTTATTAAGTGATGGGTAGAGCCCGCTATAGCTCTTTGATGAATTGGTAGGTCTCATGAGACAAACTAGTGTCTCGGCCCAAGGCCTTGACCAAATATTATTTGTTGTCTTGGCATGAGGCCTTGATTATGTGGTTATGATGTCTGGCATTATGCATTCTATCATTATGTGATTATCTATTGATATATCATGTGGTTATTCGACAAGTAGTTACCCATGACTATGTTTAATTGTGGCCTAATTTATCCAGCTCATATTCCTGCCATAAAGTGTTCATGTTAATTATTTGTAAATGCATGTGTTTTAAATTATTCACCATGTCTAGTGTTTATGTTATCTTCCACTATATTGCTTACTCTTACTGATAATTTGATCTCACCCCTTGCTCATGTTTTATTTTCCTAGGATATGAAGAATATATTTATGAGTGACTTGCAAGAATAATCTTGGAATCTTGGATGTTTCTAATGGAATAAATTAGTTTTTTTTTCTTTTAAAGTTGTAGTGTTGAAATTATGTATGTATCTTGTTTCCAAGACTACTAAACTAATCGGTACTTTGAGACTTGATTACTTGTAATAATGCCAATGTATTAAAATAATTCATCAGCTCCTAGATTCTGGGGTCGGGGTGTTACAGTTGGTATCAGAGAAAGTTTAGTACAAACCTTGGAAACTAGATTTAGATATACTCTGATTAGATCACATTACCCTAAGATAGACTTTGAGAATCATTATAGAAGAAATTCATAGAATCTTGGTAATGTAGAGATTTTTTGTATTTTACAAGCAGTACATCCCTGTCTGGATACGAGCAGGTAGAGGCGGCTTTGGTACAAATGTACCTAGGAGTGAAAACTCTGAAAAGGAGTTTCAGGCTTGACCCGGGGTATCCTAGTACATGACAATGAACCTTATTGCACTCTTGGTTTCGACACTCCCGGGGGATATGCTTAGGATAATATACATTTTCATTACAAATAGATTTGAGGGATTTTAATATAAGATGAGAATAAATGACCTCGGTTAGTCCTAAGGTGTTTTAAATTGAAAATAAGGTTTCATGAGATTCTCTAAATGATTTTATGACTATTATTACTAACACAATGTTGTCTGGTTTTAGTCAGTGGTTGCATTCCAATGAATTCATAGTAACTTTGAGCATGATGTACAAGATTTGAATAATGGTGGGAATGAGCATCAAAATGGAATGTTTATAGGCATAAAAGATATCATGTTCATGCCGAATCAGTTTTCAAAAAATATGATCAACAGCATATATATTAACCAACTCCCAGACTAAACAAGGAAGAGAAAAGTGGTGAATGATAAGAGCTCCAGCAGTGAAGACCATGGAAAAAAGAAATCTCATCTTCCATCTTGCTGGAAATGTGGAAGAAGACACCTAGGAAGGTGTCTTAATGGAACAAATAAATGATTTATTTGTGGAAAAGAAGGACATAGTGTAAATAATTGCCAAGGAAAAATGAAGAGTAATATGGAAGAAAATAAAAATGGTCTCAAGAATCCATTTACAGTCATTTTCTGTAAATGTAGGGGACCTGGCCATTACCCGAGTGAATTCCCTTTTCTATAGGATATCCTCTTGGTCAAGGAAGAATTTGTGTAGAAATAAATGGATGGATAAATGTTTAAAAAGTATTTGTTCTCTTTGTTGATGGGATTACATTGAAAGAATTTCCTCTTGTAATTTTAAGCCTATAGTTTTTCATTTGAAAATGATATTTGAAGAAGAATTGTCTTTTCTCTTGTGGACATAGTTATAAATAACCATTTGGTTTTATATGATCATTGAGTTTGAGGCAGTTACAAGTTATTAAATTTTGGAATAAAAATGTGAGGTATGTGATAACATTTGTGATGAAATTATGTTATAGTTGTTTTGAGGAATCTATCTCATTTTTGGGAATATTATAAAATTATATAATTTTTTTAAACGTGACGACATGCATACCATGTGACAACACATCGCGTCAGATAAAGATGTGGGAATCGAACCCACAACCATTTTGCGATTGGGATTTATCACCTACCACTGGACTATATGAAGTCCCTGGTTAGTGTGACTAATTATTTTTAGTTAAATTATTTTATTGTTCAATAATAAGTTGAGTTGGGATCTTATGTCTTATCAAATGGATAGCCTTAATATAAGAACATGATTTTTTGATAAGTGATAAATGTTATTTTGGAAGGCATTCGCTCTATTTGGAATATTATATGCCTAAGAAAAATAGAATACTATAGGATTTCATTTGAGGAGTAATGGTGGGTTTTTACCTATGTTTTTATTGTGGATTTATAGAGATTTTAGTTATTTATAGAAATGATTAACCTATCATATAGAATATGTGATTATGTTAATTACTTTTAAGTATATGACTTTAAGAGTAATCGATATTATTTGGAGATACAATTTAACATGGAAAACTACTTAAGCAAATTATTCTGAGTTTTGGGTTTCAATATTAGTTTTGATTATATTAAAATATTTTATGGACAATTGTTTATTAAATGATATTTATTGAACATTGGGTATTATAGGTTAAATTTTAGAAATTAATATTAGTATTTTATTCTCCAAAGTATTATCCTTTTTGGGGATCATCTAATCATGTATTAACCATTTTGTTTTTGTTAATCTCCAAAGACAAGGTAAATATATATAGTTTATCCTTTGTAGATTATGTGATTCTAGCGCTTCAGGTGTGAACAAGTCATCATGAATATTCATCATTTAAAAAAATGAGTTAGTGGTAGAAATTTATTAATGGATGAAACTCTACATAAAAATTAAGTATATCCCTTTATGCTCTTATTCAATCTCATAAAAAAATTCTTCAACTTTATTAAATGGAACTTAAAACAAAAAAAAATGTTATCTATTTACTTTTCTTACTAGGAAACTAATGACCATTTATCCCATCACAAGTTTGTGATTTTCTTGTTGTTAACTTTCTCCTGATCTTGTTTTCTATAACCCTCCACCAGAAATTGACACTTATTTTATCTTTTATACCCATGTTTTCCTACATGGAATCCTAGTATGGGTTATCTTGGGTGACTATTGTACTTCTATTTATTTCTTTTGAAGAGATAATTTTATAGACTCTTGTTTCGATGTGGGACTTTCAATGAAGTTCCCAAGATGAATTTTAAAATTTCAAGAACGAAATTTCCAAAAGGGGGGAAGAATATAACACCCCAATATTTCATAGTAAGTTATTTTCTTTAAATTCAATTGGTTTCACCTCACACAACACCGAGTTCGAGTGCACGATGACTTACCAAACTAGTTGTTCAAAAGCAGTTATGAATAGTATTAACTGAATTTTAAATTATATATATTACATATAGTTTTTAAATCCATTTTATGTGTTTCTTAGATGTAAAATGAGAACAAATTTATTTTTTCGGATAAAGGAAGTATTTTTCAAAAAATGAATTTTTACCACTTTTTAATGGTAAACACCTTTTAAATATAATATTTGAAACTTTTATATATTAAATTGGATGAAATAAACTTCTTATCTATAATTGGGATATAAAAATTTAGTTTCGATAAATATTTGGTGTTTTTTTGATAACTTTCATTCTTGGTGAATAGTGAAAAAATACTAAATATTAATTGAAAAAAACTTTTTAAATCTAAATAATTTATAGTGTTCAATTATACATTTTAATGGTTTGGAAGTAAAATTATATTATATTTTTACCATTTAATCCAATTTTGGTAATTGGAATTAATTTCACTTTGAAAATATACATAAACAAGTGTCAATCTTTTGATAGTTAATGTTTCTTAAAAACACGCTATTTGTTTAGACAACCGGAATTAATTTTAAATTAATTAATGAAACTTTTATGTTTTGAATTTGGTAAAATAGACATCATTTTTGAACTCGGAATATCAAATATATCTTAGGCTGAAGTTTGGGTTTTTTCTGAAAAACATCAATTTTTGATGAATAGTAAAACCACTTAGTAGTAGTTTAAAAACTGACTTTTTCATTTAAATGGAATTTTATCACTTCTGTGAATTGAATTTCGAAAATACGACATACATGTTTGTTATTAGTAAGTAAAATATGGTTCAATAAGATGAAAATAATTTTTGGTGAGTAGTAACTTTTGACTTTTATTTACCACGGTTAAAGGTAAATTGGGTAATTCAAGTTAAAAAGAATATTATAATAATAAAAAATTACCTTAAAACTTATCCTAACCTTATTGGATGAGTCATGGACGACCCTGGTCATCCTTGGGTCTATTTTGGGACCCCATGGAGCTACTTAAGCTTGATAATGACACTTTATTTTAATTTACATTAAGTAAAGACTAAAATGACATTAACAAATATCTTTTAATATATCAATTTTTACATGGGGTTATATAAGTCATATTTTCGACTATAAATAATAATTGGAAATCTAAGAAGATTTATTACATTATGGTAATTTTTTATGATTTTCAGTCATCAAATAAATTAAATTATATATGACCCAATAATGATGTATTATTTACCTCATTAATAAATGATTTAAATAAATATTATTATTAATATTAAAATAATATCCAAAACATGTCCAATTCTTATTGGATGATTTTATTTCTACCATGAGTCATCTTATAATCGACATTAATTAGTTTTTTACCTTTAAAAACCGAATATCACTATATAATAAAATAATGTTTTCACACTTTCCTAAAGAGCCCCTCCTCCCCCTTATAAGAGGAAAACACTTATAACCTATTCCATACACCTATCAAGCCCCTTCTCTCATCCAAAACCTTCCAAAACAATATATAAAGATCCCCCTATTCCTCCTATAAGCCCTACTATATGAATAAGGCACTTTAAGATGTCCTTTTGGTGCAAACCAAAGGAAGTTACCCAAATTAAAGGTAACGCTTTCTCTTAAATTCGTTAGTTTTATTTTGTCCTATTTTACATTTACAACCCCATAAACTCTTTTTATTACATTATTTTATAAAAAAACCAATATCCTCAATATACTTGGATGTTTTTATGAGAATAATTCTAACTAAACTTACACACACCTCCATCTAATGGGTGAATACCATATTTTTTCTGTCGATGGAAAACTAACGCCTCACGAAACGATGATTCTTCGATTATCTCATACCGCCTCTCATGGTGGCCATTAATATGACACTGTATTTATATATGATATATATTATGTTTATGATTTCTTTATGCTTCTGTATTTTTCATTTATATCATTATTTTATATTTTCCATTATGGGTAAAACGCGATAATTGCATTTGAGGAAGTGCGGACTACCGCCCCCTCAAAATGATATGACTCGTTAATGACTTTTGTGGGACCTATGATGGATTTATTTAAGGATATTATATATTATATTATACAGTAAGTATAATATACCTATGTATCATTATGTTTTAATTCCATTAAAATACAAAATAGAAATGGAAGTAGCGTTCATGCGTACGTACGGCTCACTGTCTCCATGAACGGTACATTACATTTCTTATCTCCAAATGTTATGTACTGTTATAAATACATATATATACTGAATATATAATATATATGTGATATCTAAATCATTTATATCATTCTGGAGATAATGGACTTTTGACCAGATGGAATAATTGTAATTATAACAAGTTCATTTTTGACTCCAGTTCCAAACATCGATAAAATATCCAATATGAACTCAAATAATTAAATATTTTTTATAGAAAGGTAATAAGTGATATAAAAAGAACAATAAACTTAAAAAAATTTCTTAATCATGTATAAATTAATGTAAGTTTATTATTCAGGAAAAACAAGTAACATACAAGACATGTCGGACTTGAGGTAAGGGGTTTCTTATCTCACTTTTAATTCGGTGAGATTTCCATTGCTCACTACTTATTTATTGCATGTGGTGTATTGTGTACTTAAATTTGATATATATTGTCATGATTATATTTATATTCATTTTATTCTGTGATTCATTTGGTGGTTATTAACTTTTGGTCATACGACTCGATTGATTACAACGAAGTAGGGGTTTTTCATCTCACTTTTTATTCATGTGAAATTGATGCTATATTGGCCACTATTTCCTTTTGTGTGGCATATGTAAAGTACATGATTGTATTCATTGTGTAATATAATATAATTTATGGTTATTTTCATCATCATTTTATGATCCTTATTTCATGGGGTGTATGTTTCGTAAGTTACCAAATCGGTAATGGAATTTCAAATTTTAATTTCCACTCATTCGGCATTATGCATACTTCGTTGATTATTTTACTCCATGATTATGTGTGGAATCACTATTTATTATTTGTGTAGTAATTTCCACTCCCCTTTCTGTTGATATACTTTTGAGACACACAATCACTCCATTGATAAATTCTCAAGTCATCGATATGAACTTGATAAGAGTAATTTTAACTCAATCTCCATTCATTGAGTTAAACATCCAATTCATTTGTGTTATTTTTACAAGAATATGTGTGAATTACTATGATTGATTTATACTTAATATCCAATCATATTGAGTGTATTTATATTTTTCACACATAATTATGTCATTGATTTATCCTTAACCTAAGGATACAGTCTTTATAAGGGATTTCATCTCAACTTACATTCCATTGAGTCTTCTTTGTTGTTATGCGCCAATTCACTTTTATTTGGTGTATATACTATAATTTGACATAATATATCATGAATACCTTTATTCTCATGATATTATTAAGTTTTTATTACCTCAATTATTTGTGTTCAAGCATCTCTCATTTGGTTAGGAACTCTAACTAAAATATAATTTTAAATGTTTTAAAATTTTATTCTTCTAAATATTTATCATTATTGTCCATGTTTTAAAAATGGTTTCAAGTATTTATTTATATGGAAATTAATGTTTTAAATTTAAAATTAATTTTAAAAGTTTCAAAGTTGAATGGGAAACTTTAATTCAAAAATCTATTTTTAAACGGCTTCTTGACAAATAGTGTGACTTTTGAATGTTTTCATGGAAAAGGGGGATATTTATCTCAAATTGTTTTTGATGATTATTTTCATCTATGTCAATATCCTTCATTATTCTCAATTGAGGTTAATTTGTTACAATGAAATCTTCCATATTGTATTGAATGAGTTATGTTTGATTGTGGATGTGCTATTTTTTTTTACCATTCATGGTTTGTGGATAAAGTATTAACATTTCGTATGCTAGGTTTAATACAAATGTGCATATTATGTTTCAAACTTTTCATATGATGGATGCATTGGACTTAGTATGTGACGGGTGGAGCTCGCTATAGCTCCTCGATGCATCGGTAGGTCTCATGAGACAAACTAGTGTCTTAGAACAAGGCCATGAAAGAATCTTATTTGTAGTATTGGAAAGAGGTCTTGACTATGTGGTTATGATGTCCGGTATTATGCATTCCATTATGATGAGATTATCTATTGATATTTCATGTGGTTATTCGACTAGTAGAATACCCATGACTATGTTTATTTATGGAATTATTTACTCATCTCATATTCCTGCCATAAATTGTTCATTTTAATTATTTGTAAAGGCATTTCCTTTCAATTATTCACCATGTCTAATGTTTATGTTATCTTCTGCTATATTTATTACTCTTACTGAGCATTTGAGCTCACCCATTTCTCATGTTTTATTTTCCCAGGATATAAAGAAGTTAGTTATGAGTGACTTGGAGGAATAATATAGGAATCTTGGATGTTTCTAATGGAATAAATTAGTGTTGTTTTTATTTTCAAGTTGTAGTGTTGAACTTTTGTATTTATCTTGTTTGAAAGACTACTAAACTAATCAGTCCTTTGGTACTTGATTCCTTGTAATCATGTCAATGTATTAAAATAATGCACCGACTCTTGGATTCTGGGTTCGAGGCATTACAAACTATTTATTTTTTCATGAACTATAATTTTATTACATTGGAGAACATATTCCACACCCTCCATTAATTATCATGACCCTTATCTTGGTCTCGCTCCCTTTCTCTCTCTGGAGACCTCTGGTTTTTCTTACTCGAGGAAGAACAAATCCATCATAACTCTTTCACCCTAAATCACCTATTTATAAGTTATAAAAACATCCCAAGGTATACAACATCATTCTAAACATTAAATATCATTAATAATGGACTCATCCTATGCCCAATTATGTATTTGGGGTTCAAAAATAGCCAAAATCCTCAAATTGGAAGCAAGGGAGCAGTACAGGTCATGTACCCTGAGTACACGACGTGTACTCCAAAATCCCCATAGTGGATATGTAATTATAAATGGATAAGGTACACTCAGGGTATTTTCCATATACTACTGCATAGCTAGGTGACACCCACTATATGTATTTGGAACACCTGGGGTTTGGCCTTGTACTATTAGAAAACTATGTCACCCATACATGGGGTGTATTTCCAAGTACTCGACAACATTGCCATGTCCCACTACATGTTATGTACTAAGAGTAAAAAAAGTACACTACTGAAAACAATATATTTAATAAAATAGAATAATATATGGTTTTCTTAAAACTACACACCATGTTATTGGGATTCCCCGAATGAAAACCCCTGCAATCAGCCCGAAAACCCTTTTCTCCCTCAAATAGATAAAAATAAACCTGCAAAGGGTACCTGGAAATCATAATAGGGATTTAAATTACAAAATAAATGAAATTATGGGGATCTAAAACTTAAAATTAAAATAGTTCCTACCTTTAGGTGGAGTCTATTCATGCATTGGGTCTAAATTCACACCAAGAAGTCATTGCACCCTGATCCGGTCTCGATCACCACTATGGATAATGTCCAGCAGGACCTCATTCCCCCTTCCCCATCAGTATGTTCATCACATGAAAGGGGTGAACCCTCCCCCTTATTTTATGGGTATGATTAAAATGGTATGGGGAGTGTATAATTAATTTATTAATTAAATTAAATTTAAAACACATTTGAAAAGCTTGTCCTGGGTCCCAATACCTGAAAGGGGTTTACACCTCACCTAAGTAAACCTCCCATTCCAAACCTAACCTCAGAGTTAGAATCTTAATCTGATTCTCTAGTCAAAGTATATCATTTTCCAAGACCTTAAAGTTTAATTAATTTTTAATTGATTAATATTAAATATTCAGTGAAAATTTAAATGGATCTTATTTCCCCAAACTCTTGTTCTAGTGTAAAGAGCTTATTATGATACAAATGAAGTGTTGAAAAAAATTATATGTGATCATATATAAGTGTAAAATTATCATTTTAGCCTTCATGAACCTCCAAACAAAATAAAATTATCCCATTTTCGTAGTCTGAAAAAACATATGGTTTTTCAATATCCCCACCAAAACACTCCTCATCCTCGAGAAGTGTCAATAGAGAAAAATCTACCATTATTTTTCCTTGTGCATCTACAAAAATGACATTATCTTAACCATCAACCAACCAATCCCATTTCATCCAAAAATTTCCTAACACGAGATTCATTCAACCATGAAATATCTAATACCCCCCCCCCATAAGAGTACACATATCATCACCCTATCACCAATACCAACATCTAGGGCCCATGATTTGTCCATCAGTGAATGTACTGACTAGACATGGCCAATGTGGTCAAACCAGAGCATCAACAAAAAAACATCATCCATCCAATCTCATAAATCTAGGAATAGAAACCTCTGCACTCAATAACCCCCTTTAAATGAGTATTTCACCATCCAATGACCTATGGTGTTCTCCACACCAAAAGGATTTCCTTACACCTCTTCTTGAGTGTCGAAATCAATAGGTCCACTATTGCTACACAGCTTGGATTTTGACATTATTAAAACAAACACAATGGCCCCACACATGGTCCAAATGACCCTATGTATCACTATTTCACTCATTCACTAACCAAACAAGCCTTTATCCCAAAATTCATTCCAAGAACCATTATCCTTCTCAAGGTAGAATGATTCTCCAAAGAACCTCTCACGAGATATCATGCTCACTTGATCTATGAACCGAGAACCTAGGATAATGAACCTAAACCACTTACCATTATACTCACATATTTATAGTATAAAAGTTTATATCACCGATGATACTCCACTTTAAAATCAAGTATAACTCTGATTCCAAACTTAACCACATCTTTAACCTCTATTTTATTCAGTTAAAATTTAGGAGAGTCCATCCATTCTCTCACCCACATAATAAAATTCGTCCCAAAATAGGGAAAATAACCTAATGGGTCCTAGACTATAAATATCACCATAATACTAAGTCACTCCTTATGTCAAACATTCCAAGGCTCTAGAAATCAAGGTTCTTTTCACACAAATTAAAACCAAGGAATCTCTATGACAATAACATAAACTCAATTACACCACCCATGCATGAATCTAAAAACCTGGAATATTCCCATTCTTATTTCCTCAAAGGAAACATAAAACCCGATCCAAAACCTATCATGTGTTTCACTTAATAATTGCAAAATATCTGACTCAATAAACATTGAATTGCTTCTAAAGGTCTCTAGGTATCCCACCTTGTCCAAAATTCAGGTCTCATTGAAGGTCACACCTTATGGGATTCCATCTATGTTGTTGTCTCAATAAACCATAGCATCCAACAATCCAACCCACTCACTCAAGGTTGTCATTAACACATAACTTACATCACATTCTAAAACTGTAAACGGTATAGAACTAATTCTCCCTAAGTATCCAACTACAATAATGGTCCTTGTAGAACCACACACCCACCAATCATCACTTCCCTAACCAATGACATCATCCTAGATAATCCATAACAAGAAACCACAAATATAAGGCTCAGTTAGATAGAATCCCATTCCAAGTTATATGGGAAAACAAATAGAAGGTTTTACTAGAACATCAATTAACCAAACCTATAGAGTATATTGAATTGAAATTTCCCTATGGTGATCCATATCCTATAAACCACTATCACTCAGTTAAATTTTATAGATTTTAATTCCAATATATATGGGAAAGCACAATATAGGTTATTACTAGAACATTATGTAACCAGAACTGAGCATTAGAAACCCACTACCGATTTATCTCTATGTAATAAAATGCCTCCATTGACCTGCTAGGGTCACTCTATGTCCCAAAGACCGAGGGACTCTATTATAGTCATCACAAGCATCTCACCATAGATCCACATGACCTTCCATCATAATATATATATATATGTATATATATATATTCTCAACTGAGTAGAATTCCAAAAAAGTACATATACGTAAAAAAATTATATGAGTATTTTCTTAAACATTAATCAAGTGATCCTCTCATCTGATATAAAATCACACAGGTAGGCATACATATCATGCAGATCCTACATGCCAACTCATGATGCATGAGATTCCTCTTATCTCTATAGGCCATGATTCAAATCCCAAGGAACTGGATTCTTTCCAATAGGCCAAGAGACAAAGATCTAGTACAAATCATAAATATTAAACCACCAATGTGTCGCACGAGGTGAAAATTATATAAATCATAAAATCACAAATCCCAAACATAAATCTATATCCTTGAAACCAAGACTTCCTACCAGTGAAGGTGTTCATAATGTACCAGTTCGGTATCAATCAAAGGTTTCACCACATTCCTATATCTCTTTGATACCATATCCCAAATAGTAAGAAAAATTAAACAACTCTAATACCACATTTTAATGTCTCCATCCAGAGTCCACTTGATGGGTTCCCAAGCCCGGTTCACCATATGAACTCAAGAACACATCCATAAATAATAAAGGTTTCAGACTAGAAAATGGTTTTTAAGGTGTCATTATGAGTTGACTATAAAAGCATATAAGAGTGCATAATCACAGATAAATAAATCAAAAATCATACACATCAAAGTCTGTGGAAAATATAAATAAATTGAAAAAAAATCAAGTTATAATAAAAATAAATTATACATAAAAACCCAAAAAATAATTCTCACATAAAATAATTGATCACCTACTGGAATGTCGCCCTATATAGAAATAAATGAAATTATTAAATAATAAATGTGTAAGGAACTATAGTAAACTCTGATCCGTACCTCAGTTCCAGTATCTAATACTCTCAAGATTCTCCCACCCAATCCTAATATTCCACATGAGTGGATCTACTTGATCATGAAACCCTCAACCTCCACCCTATCCATCATGAGACTATTCTTAGCTTTAAATCAAACATAAGGTATCCACATACACTAGTTTGAACATACAGGGAGTGAGAAATGAATCACAATGGGCCACGATCAATGATGAACCTATAACCTACTTTCATAAGATCATGCTCATTAAATATGCCCAGTTTGGCTAAGAAACAACTTGAATGAAAATAAAATAAATAGATAAAACCACTATTGGTCCTTATGTGTTTGGCCCTAATTGGACATACCGTATTTATCCAGTTTTGGGATGTATCAAGTCAAATCATGATCACTACGACTCCCAAGAACATATGGTCTCCATATCCATAGTAGACTCAACCAATCCCCATGACTCTAAGGACCCATCCCATGATAATATGAATATATGGTCTCTTAATCCAAGGTATATCCTATCACCGAGCTCCATATCTATGGAATCACTCATTTGTATCCTCACAAGTCTAAGGACCCATATTGCAGTAGTCCAAACATCCAATATCCAAATCCTTGGAAACACTTTTCACCAAGCTCAATATATGTGGCATCTCAAATCTGTATCCTCATGGAATTCATCACCCATCCCAAGATAGTCCAAATATCTGATCTCCTAATCCAAGGATTCTTCTATCACTAAGCCTCATATCCATGGAAGTTCCCATCCATATACTCACAACTTCGACGACCCGTCTCATTGAAATCTATACATATAATCTCCTAATATATGTAAAATCCTTTCACCAAGATCCATATCCATTGAAACTATCATATGAATCTTCATCAATATTGGGACCCATCTCGTGAAAGTTCAGATATTCGATGTCCTAATCCAAGGCATCTCCTATCACCGACCTCCAAATCCATGGCTTCTCCTCACATCTGAGATCCAAGTACTTGGAAACTCTAACCATATAACTTCATCCCTAATGGTGTAAAACAATTTACAATATAAATAAAAATAATGTAAAATATATAATGGTCCAGAAAAATACCCACACTCATCTTTATAATATTAATCCCATTGATCTTACACATCACATAAGTTTCTAAGGTGTCACCGGCAACCATCGCAACCCAAACACATGTACACACTCAGGGTATATATATCAATGGGAACCCACTCGGGTCCATTGGGTCATCACATAATTATATTAATCCATATTGGGATCCTCAATATATTTTTATAATAGGATTCATCCATCTTAGCATCCTCTGGGTCAGAACAGAAGTGGAGACATCCCTCTTGGAATCAACGGTCACAATTAGCGTCTCAAGAAAACACCAATATCTCTAGTAAAACACATTATAAAAAAAATAACATATAATTTCCTCATATTCCTAAAATGGAATAACTCTTGAGGGATATGGACTCAAGACCATCCATTTTCCATGTCACTCTAGGTTGTCCTGAACGCCCAAAATATTTGTCTCCTTAAGTCATAACCTAGTCCGTGGTACTTAGGATTGTGACTTTTGACATCTTTGAGACATGTAGTCCTTTAGTTTTGTTGGTTTATTTACCATGTTCCATTTTCACTATGATATTGTTTTTATTCTATTTTACTTTGGATTATATTACTTTTAATCATGCATCATATAGGAGTATTAGATGTTTATTGTCTTATGTTGTTAGGTTATTTTAACTTTAAAGGGAAAATCACCCCCCAATTTTTTTACAAAGTCCTTGGAATTTATTTACATCCTTTGTTGGGTTGGTGATGTCACCTAATGTTATTATAACTCTATCTCTCCTCAATCCATTGAGTTGGGGTGGGGTGTTACATTAAAAATGATAATGTCACTCGTGCATACGTGTAGAGTACCATCTCCATGAAGTTATGTCATTCATTTTTCATGTATGAATTTCATGTGTGATTATATATATATAATTAATATATATTATATTTATACCATGATTAACATTCTTTAAATTATGAAACCCTAAGAAATATTTAAGGACTGAAACTACCAAATTGAAACATACATGAAAAACGAAATAGTTGACACTCATGAATAGAGATTTTAATAAATAATTACTAATAAAAAGGTGTTGAAATATTATAAGTGGATGGTATAGAAGAATAATAAATTTAAATATATTATATGTATGGATAAAATCAATTTCAAATCATGTCTTTCCAAAGGTATGGTTTTCCCATATCACTTTTATTTATATGAGACATATGTCATTTTTACCACTTATTTATTTAATTTGGTGTATATACTCCCCATTTTTATATGTTATATCATGAATCCATTTATATTAATGGTATTTAATAATTAATTTTAAGTTATTTATTTCATGGGGGTTTTGATTCAAAAGTTAGAAAAGATGTAAGGTTTTTACGTTATAATCTCATTTTTACTGGAATTGTTTATACTCAAAACTCAGATAATGAAATCATATGACCTATCTCTACCAAATAATATAAATTTTATTATCCCATGTTTATTCATGTAACCTTAAATTAATTGTACCATTTTTTATTTTTGTTACTTAAAATAATTTTGAAAATATTTATAAGAAAAATAAACATTATTTTCTCTTTGGTCAGGATTTTTTTTCTTCCATGTCCATATTTTATTTAAAATGTTTTCAAGAATATTTTTCAAATTCTCCAAATATTTATAAAGACGTTTTTACTCATGTTTTACTTTAAATAAAAATATTTAAAATGAATATTCTTATCATTTTCTAAATGAGGTACCTTTTACTAAAAGCGTGGACATAATCTTTGTTGTAACATACACCACCCAAATGACTATTCCCACTATCATGACTAATATTTTCTTTAAATATTTGATTATAAGTTTACATGGTCATTTTAAAAGAAATTTTTCCCTAATATTTTTAATTTTTTATACTTTAATTAATTTATTTCAAAATAAAAAGGGAATTTTCCTCAAGAAATGTTCTAGTGATATTTTAAAGGTATTTTCATCTAAGACAATACCCATTGATGTTACTAGGGATATTATCAAATGATAACATACTTAATATTTCTATGGATGATTTATAATGATGAAATATTAATTTTATTTATTCTTAATTCAATATAGATAATTTTTTACTTATAAGTAATTTTGAGAATAAAATTTATTGATTATTTAAAATATGAGGAATGAATAGGATGTGAAAGTGATGAGTGGGGTTTAGTTATAGATAGCCCATAGATACATCAAAATGTCTCATGAGACAAATTTTTTGGCCACATTAGATGATTATTTGGTTTTCATTGAATCATTTATTAAGAATGAAGTCTTGGTTGAGAGGCCTTGACGGAAATATTCAAGATATCTTGGTTGAGATCCCTTGATCATAATGTTCAGAATTATTAATTTACTTTATTAAGAATTTTGTTTTCATTATTTATGTGCTTTCTATGTTTATATTAGCCAAGTATTCTCATTAAACTAAAGATATTGATTGAATGACACATTTTTTGATTATCCACTATGCCATGTTGATTATGACTTATTTACTCAGGATAACTTTCACTGTACACAACCCTTACCGAGAATTTAACCACTCCCTTAATTTGTTTTACTTTCCCCAGGATCCTAATAAGGATCTTATGAATGATGTCAAAGATGAAAAAATGTTTCTTATGATATTTTTTTTATATATTCAATGTAATATGGGAATCATGTATTTATATGGTTATTTAGGACTACTAAACTAATTGATCCTTTATTATGTGATCCCTTGTATCTTATACCAATTTAATACAGTAGACATCATCTCTAGGTCTTTAGAGTTGGAGATCTGCCCCCCAAGGTGACATGATCAACCAAAAAACACCTCACTGCAAAATAAAATCAATATATAACCATAGATCCCGCAACTCATAAGGTAAAATCCTATATGTAGACATAAATATTGGAGAAGAAATCTACTATAGATCTATTATAAACATGATCAGCTATTTAGGGGGTAATACCACATCCTCATCAAGAAAAATATCAGGGTATTCTTCAACAAACCTGAGAAACACCATTGGATGAACCTATGATGAACTCATTATTTACTCAACTATCAAGGAAGGAAAGGAAGGAACACACCTCTGAATTATACAAGGGCATCGACCGCCAAAAAAACACAATAGGCTCTATGTAAGCATCATCAAATATAATCTTCATACTGAATCAATCCATGATATCCTACACTGAATATAACCAATAATTATATGAAAAACCATATCTTTAATACACCTTAATTCACAATTTATTACATAAAGTTACACTTAATACAACCCAAATGGATAAAAAGTCCTAGTTTCATTGGAAAATTAGATACATAATATAATAATTTGAAGCATGGATACAATAAAATTATTTAAAAACCCCACAACATGTCCTTATGTTCCCTTGATCTTCTAATACTTCATGAGATAACCTAGTGGTATACATAAGAAATGGGTGAGATATAAAGCTCAGTGAAATAATAATCAAAGAATAACATGATGAAAGTAATTTATTTTTGTCAATAGATATATAAGGTGACATAAAATGGGTTATAATCATAAACATGAACATTGAAGCATGATATAACATGATAACATAAATGGAAAATAGGAATGTGGAAACAACATAAAACATGACATGATAAGAATAAGTCAAAGATAACCACCAAGACATCATAACATAGTATTCTATAGAAAACCTAACATGCATCATACATGGTATATCATGAGATAAAAATGCTACCCAATGCATTAGAGGGCTATATAATTCCATGACCACCTATTATATTCATATTATGTACATTCATTTGTGTACCACATAGATCATACAACATAAGGATAACTTTAATCAATTTTAATAAAAATATTAAGGAGTTTGGGTTAGATACATTGGATTCCCCAATAAATTATGTATAGGTATATCTAGGTTAATGCCCTTGAGTAGAAATGGGGATGGGTATTCATTACACAAATTTTTGGCATGGAAAATCAAAAGATTATTTGGGAATCATAACGGATGTACATAAAGATTCATGGAAGAATTTAATGAGAGTTAAAGGTGGTATATAATTTCATGGAAATCATAGTTAAAGTAAAATGGATGTGTAAAAACAATTTCCAATAAGAAAAATTGGAAATAAAATGGAATAATATAAAGAAAATGGTTGAATAAAGAGGAGGAGGATAAAATCCCATACCTTGAGAGGGTATATCTAAAAGCTTAGGAGGAGACTATTAAGATATTGGGAAAAACTTAAGAGAGATTTAGAGAGGTATAGGGATATTAAATTCATTAAAAATTGGTTTTTAATGAAAATCAGTGAGAGGTTGGGTCGGTATTTCTAGAAAATGTGAGGGGAATTCTTTATTAATTTCCAAACAAAGGTTTTAGACTCTTTTTGATAAAATAAGAAAAACAAAAACCCTTACCATGGTTTTTGACTATGTTTTATAAAAAATATAATTGGTTTTAAATATTTTATAAGGATAATAACTGAACATATTAAAATAATACCCTTTTTGATGTGGAAGAGATTCATATTCATAAAGAATTGATTTTAAAACCTTAAAATATAATACATGTTTTGGAGGATTCCTTAAGGTTTTATAAAATTCAAAAAATAAATTAAAAAAATTTATTAAAGGGGAAATATAAATTTCATTATGTATTCCTTTTATAGCATTTATTACATCACTTCTAGGCTATAATGTTCTTATAATACGCACCGTATATTTATGTCGTATTAAATTTTTACCCAAAAATTCAACTGTCTCATAAAATCTTGAAAATTTACCATTCAATAATTCCAATGTACTTATTTCATAAATAATATTTATTTTACCAAAATAATTTTATAAATATTATAATTTACACTTTAAAATAAAAATCTCTATATATTATAAAATACTAGTTTTTACATTATTAACCACTTTCTGACCCTTATAAAATTACTTTGGAATTAATTAAATTATATTATAATTTATATTGAAATAAATATTATTTAATAATAATATTTTATTAAAATAAAATTTCTTTGAAAAATTCTTGAATTTATCAAAAGTGTGTCTGAATTGATACTATATTTTTCAAAAATAAATTTTTGATTTCTTCATATCAAAATATGATTATAATTAAACTCATTATATAATATTTTATAAAGTAATAAAAAAGGGATAAATATAATAATTATTTTATTATAAATAAAACATATAAATTCATACTACTAGGGTTTATATACATAACATTTTATTACACCAGTGTATGCCCTAAGGGTAAGGTGTATGATGATGGTTCCTTCTTGGGGTGGTTCGATAAAAAAATTTTGGGCCATGATCTTAATAATATTAAACTTATCCCAAAAATGGTTTATCTTGATCTTCAGTTGTTGAATATTGAGTTAGTATTGGTTAAGGGAAAATCCCATCGATTCCATGTCCCTTGAAAGATCTGAAATGGGCTTCATAGGGTATGATCGTATAGGTCAAGGCCACCGCTTCTTTCATCTATGTCAATTAGAATTTATCATAACCCTTATTATATACAAATCTTAATGGTCGTTATATTATGGATATATCATCAATGTATTTGATTCTTAATGATCATTTAAATTCGAAAGGCTATATTTTATAATGGTCCAAAATAACCAATATAGTGCATGTGTTTTCTATAACTATATTACTTAATAAGGAATTTATTCATTCAGAAATGGAATTTCATTTATAAACATTTAGTTTGTAACATTCTTCCCCTTTAAGTAATTTCTACCTTGAAATTTAATTTTGTACACAAAAATAGATGAGGGTACTTATGTTTTATCACCTATTCTATTTCACATGTTTCTTCCTCAAACTTGGGGTTCTGCCATAAGAATTTAACAAGGTGAGTTTTCTTGTTTCGTAGAAACGTGTATCTATGATATAATTACTTCACTAAATTATCCTCATATTAAATATAATTATCCAAGGGTACAACCTATGGATTCAATACATGTGAGGGGTATGGAATGTACTTCTTTAAGAGGGATACATGGAATACATCATGTACCTGAGATAAGATAGATGGGAGTGATAGTTGATAGGTCACAAATCCAATGTAATCAAGGATCTCAATGGGGATTATGTATCTATGACTAAGATTTATATTCTTCCTAAACTTAATGACTTTCTTACATGGTGATATATAAAGGAACAATTTATCTTGGACCTCAAACTACTTGCCTTGTTGATAATTTTCTTCATGTATTTTATATTAAATTTGTACTGATTTCATATGATGTTGAATGGTTTGAACCCTATCTATTATATCTTGTATAATATCAAGTCCCATAATCTATTACTCTCAAACATCATCCCAACATGTTGGATTCCAAAACCTCTTCCCATACAGAGCCTCATAAGGTTCCATTTGAATGATAGAATGAAAACTGCTATTATATGAGAAATCTACTAAGAGAAGTTGTTGATAGCAACTTCCTGGTTAATAAATTTAATATGAGCTCAAAATATCCTCTATATTTTTAATGGTTCTCTCAAATTGAGAATACATCTAAGGGTGATAAGTAGTACTAAAACTCATCTTTGTATCAAATTATTACTGAATGATTCTATAAAACCTTGAGGTAAACCTCAGATATTAATCAAATACAATGAAGAGCATCAGTCTATATAGTCATACCATTTAACTTATGTATATCTTGGTGAGTTGGTTAAGAGATAAATCTTCCTTGATATTAATGAAATACACTGATTTTGTAAGGTGATCGACTACCACCCAGATGACATTATTTCCTTTAGATTTCCTGGGGAGTCCTATGATGAAATCTATGATTATGTTTTCCCATTTCCATACTAGTATGGGAAATGGTTGAATTATACCCTTATACTTTTTTTGTTCAACGTTGGCTTGTTGGTATACCATGAATCTAGATACAAAGTATGCAATCTCCCTCTTCATGCAACCCCACCATAATTTTTACTTCAAATCTCTATATATATTAGTGCTTCCTAGATGAATAGAGAAGGATGAGATATGTGAATCATCCATAATTTCCCACTTCAAACTTGGATTTTATGGGACACATATCCATGTTCTAAAACTTATAACTCCATATCTAGAAAATTTTATCTTTATAATATTCGCTACCTTTATCTATCACTCCTTATTCTCTTTATGGGCCTCTTTTATCCTCTCAAGAATTCATGGTTGATTATTTATTTGAGCAAATTATATTAAGATACTTTTATTCATCCTATTACCATCCTTTATATGTCCAAGAATATTGGATTCCTTTCAATCTACATCATTAATAGTGTTATAGGATCCTTTCTACTCAGAGATTCCTCCACTTTATTCACCTTCCAAGGATGGTAATAGATTGAACAATAATAATCCTTAATAATATCTAACCACCTTCATTGGATATTATTGGGATATTTTTTTTGTAAATATATACTTTAGGATTTTATGATCCATATATATGTTACAATTCCCCCCATAGAGACAATGTCTCAAAGTAATCTAATAAAATATCACTACAACCAATTCTAGATCATGCATTGGGTAGTTATACTCATGTATCTTTAATTGGTAGGAGGAATATGTTACTAATTTTCATCTTTCATGAGCACACAACCCAAGAACTTTTTGGATGCATCACTATAGGTCAAAAATCCTTCCTCACCTGTGGGTAATGCGAGAACATGTGTAGTGATTGTCATATTCTTTAAATTATTAAAGATATACTCACATTCAATAGTCTAGAAAAAATTCAATCTCTTCCAAGTTATCTTGGTTAGTGGGATTGATAATCATGAGAAGTTTCTCACAAATTGATGATAATACCCAGCTAATCCAAGTAAACTATGTATCTCTATAACAAATGCCGGTACGATTCATCCTTCAATTTCTACTATTTTTGAAGGATCCACATATATCCATTTGTTGGCGATAACATGCCCAAGAAATTTTACTTTCTCCTTCCAAAACACTCATTTACTATACTTCAGATATAAATTTTCCTTTTTCAAGTTCTTTAGTACAATATCCAAATTATCCTCACATTCCTCCTGACTATTAGAGTAGAGAATAATATCATCTATAAAGACTACTATAATTTTTTTGAGGTAATACCTAAAGAATATATTCATCAATTCTTTTAAGATATTTGAGGAATTAGTTAGTCCAAATAGAATCACTATGAACTCATAGTGTTTGTACCTTGTATGAAATGGACTCTTGGAGATATCCTCCTTCTTCAGCTTTACTTGATAATATCTCGATCAAATATCCACTTTAGTGAAGTACTGTCCTCCACGTAGTTGATTGAAAAAGTCATCAATATGTGGTAGATGATAAATATCATTTATTGTGATCATTTTAAGTTCATAATAATAAATTAAAAGGTGCATTGAACCATCCTTCTTTTGATGAAGAGGAATGACACACCCCATGATGAAGCACTTGGTCGTATAAATTTTTTATCCATATTATCTTGTGGTTTCTTCTTCAGATCTTCAAGTTAAACAATTAAAATTCTATATGGATTCTTGGATATTGGAAAATAATTGGGTATAATTTCAATTGAGAACATAAACTTTTGGTTAGAAGGAAGATTAAACAATTCTTCAGGAAACACATCAACACATTCTCTTAAAATGTGCATGTTATGAAGAATGAAATTTTCCTTAGTATCAATCTTTTTAGCTAGATATTATTTCTCATAAGGAAATAATATCCATGTTTGAGATAATTATTCTAAAGGTGATGCACCCCCTCATTACAATTGTATAGAATCATAGAAAATTAATGATACGAAGGGTTATTTCCTTCTCTCGTCAATTTGTGTTGTCTCTATAAAAGAAAATCCAATCCATACCTAGAATTGTATTGTATTTTTCTAAATGGAGTATTATATGGTTTACTGAGAATTTTAGCTCACAAATATTGACAGGGGAAAAGTTTTCCAATGAAATAATTTCCACATTTTCCATTTTCACTCATAACTCCATTTCCATGTTTTGTGGTGGTGTTTTAATAGTTCCACTAAACATTCATTATATGAAATAATGTGTAGAACCATTGAATATAAGACCGTCTTTCACTATTTTATTCCAGTTTCAATCATTTAATTCAACAAAAAATATACATAGGGATGATAATTTTTAGACTATAAAACACATAAAAGGGTGACCATTAACATTGAAGGGATAACTAATAACTTACATTTATTCCCTAACCTATGAATTTCTTGTTTTTAATCTAAGTTATTCATGGCATTTTTCCTAACATTAAATTTCTTGGGAATTTTTTCCCTTCATAATGGTTCATAAAGAGCATGAGAATTTAACAAATCATATCCCCTAGGAGTGTCAAACAAGGTGTCTATTAAGGCCTATTTTCTGTGAACCAAGTAATTATTGAGTTAATACCCAATACTCCATTTTGGGGTTATTACCCCAAGGTACAACTAAGCCACATCCAAAACCACCTGTAGTATCCAAACAAGGATTTTATCTCTTGGAAACCATTCACTCTATACTTTCCTAAAACATAGGGATGTTTTTCTATGTTTAGTATTGTCTTAAACTATTTTACCAAGTTTTTATAATCCTAATCCCAAAAAATAACTAGACCTTTCTCTAATACCAACTATGACATCCTATATCTTTAATACACCTTAATTATTTATTTATTAAATAAACACACACTTAATAAAATCCTAAAATATCAAAAGGACTAGTGTATTTGGGTAATTATATATATAAAATAATAAATTTAAGTAGGGAAACAATTAAATTATTTAAAAATTCCATAACATGTCCTTAAGTTTCCTTGATCATCTAATACTTTATGGGATAGCCTAGGGATGTACATAAGAAATGGGAAAGCAATAAAGCACTGTAATAGAATAATCAAAGCATATCATGATGAAAGTAATAAATTTTAGTCAAGAGACATATCAATGTGAATAAAATGACTGATAATTTTAAACATGAACATCAATGTATGATATAAGATGATAACATAAAGGAAAGATAGTAATGTTGAAATAACCTAAAACATGACATCGTAAGAATAAGTCAAGGATAACCGCCAATACATCATAATAATGTGTTCTTAGAATAACCTCACATGCACTATTTATGGTATCCCATGAGATAAAAGCATTACCAAATTCATTTTAGGTCTATGTAATCCTAGTCCCATCCATCACATTCATATCATATACATACATTCATGTTCCACGTAGATCATACAACATAAGGATGTATTTAATAAATTCTAAACCGGAAATTAAGAAGTGTGTGTTAGATACATGGTAGTACCCAATAAATTAAGTGTAGGTATATATAGGTGAATACCCTTGATTAGAAATGTGTATTGGTATTCACTACATAAATGTTTGGCATAGAAAATCATAGGATAATTTTGGTACCATAATGGGTGTACATAAAGATTCATGGAAGGATTTAATGAGAGTTAAATGTGGTCTATCATTAATTTTAAATCATAAGGAAATCAAAAGGGATGCATAAAAAAATGTTCCAACTTTATCAATTGGAAATGAAATGGCATAATAAAAACAAATTGCTTGAATAAATAAGAGGAGAAAATCCCTTAGCTTGAGAGGGCACTTCTAAAATCTTGATAGGAGATCTTAAGATATTGGGAACACCGTGGTAGGGATTTAAAGAGGGATAGGGATATGGAGAGGAACTTCATTCTCAATGGGTTTTGAATTAAGAGGATTGGGAGGTTGGGTGGGTATTTGTCGCAAAATTGAGGGGAATTAAATATTAATTTCTAACTTAGGTTTTGGACTATATATGATAAAATATCCAAAACCAAAAACATTACCATTATTTTTTCCTTAGATTCTACCAAATAGGATTGATTTTAAATGTCTTACAGGTAAAAGAATATAACATATAAAAAATAATACCCTTGGTGATGTGGAAGTGAGTCATGTTCATAAAGAACTTATTTTTAAAACCTTAAAATATAATATAGGTTTTTGAGGATTCCTTAACGGTTTATAAAATTAATAAAATAACTTAAAAAAATATTATTTTAAAGGGTAAATATATATTTGGTTGTGGATTCCTTTAATATCATTTATTACATCACTTATAGGCTATTATGATTTCATAATATAGAATGTATATTTACACCATATTAAATTTTTACCCAAAAATTCAACTATCTCAGAAAATCATGAAAAATTAAACACTGGAAAAATTGAATGTACTGATTTTAAAAATAATATATATTTTTAAAAAATAATTCTCTAAACATGAAAATTTATATTTTTAAATAAAAATTCATATTTACTGAAAAACGTTAGTTTTTATGATATTTACCACTTTCTAACCCTTATAAAAATTACATTGTACTTATTTAAATTATATTATAATTTATATTTAAATAAATATTATTAAATAAAAATATTTTATTGAAATAAAATTTATTTAAAAAATTATTGAATTTATCAAATGAGTGTATTAATTGAGACTAAATATTTCCCAAAAATACAATTTTGATTTCTTTGTATCAAAATATAATTTTTAATAAACTCATTATATAATAATTTATAAAGTAATAAAAGGGGATAATTATAATCATTATTTTATTAGAAATAAAAAATACAATTTCATACTAATAGGGTTTAGATACATAACCCCTTATTACACCAATGTATTCCCTAAGGGTATGGTGTGTGATAGTGGTTCTTTCTTGGGGTGGTTCGACGAACAAGGTTTGGGCCATGATCTCGATAAGCTTAAACTTCGCCCATAAATGGTTTCACTCGAGCTTCAGTTGTTTAATATCATCCTAGACTAGGTCAAGGTCAAACCAATTGATTAAATCTCTCTTAGAATCTTTAATAAATAAGCTTCATAGGGTATCATCCTACTAGTCAAGGCCATATGTTCTTCCATCTATGTCAATTGAACTTTATCATAACCCATAATATATAATAATATTAATGGTCACTCTACAACTACTATATTATCAATGGTTATGATTATTGATATTCATTTAAATCCTAATGTATATATTTTATTACATTCCAAAATAACCAAAGTAGTGCATATATTTTCTATAACTATATTACTATAAGAAATCTATTGATACAAAAAGGGGATTCAGTTTATAAAAGTTCAGGTCATTACACTATTATGAGGATGATTTCATATGGATTTATCCACAAATATTGGAATTATCCCCAAGAGTGGTGCTACCCCAACATTAACTCACAATCTCTGCATACTTTATATAGATAGGCTCAACCCCTAACTAGCATAGTTAACTCCAAGGGAATTGGAATTATCTCCACATAAAGTCACAAAAATAGAACTAGGGTAGGTGATATGAAGGATTACATAGCTCATAAATCAGACAAGGCATTCACCCAAGTATAAACCAAGAAAAGGGTACCTTGAACAACATCTGACTCACCTAGTGTTGGTAACTCCAAATCATACAACTAACAATGAACTTCTACATAGCCTCTCTAACCCTAATGAAGACCACCTATATAGATATGATCTACTCTTTGAGGATGAGAAGTGTCACAGGGATATCCTCTATATGACCTATCTCCAATCTACTAATCCAAAGATGAAGCTCCCTACTACTGCTTCCATGAATGAAACTACCACAATAACAGAACCTAAAATGGGACACATGTTGCACACTACCTTCTCAGAATATATGAACACTCACACCACTGATAACCATGTTCTAAAAAATAAAAACAGGTGTTTTATCCCTTGGTAGGGGATTTAGAGCCACCACCTCTAGAGAAACGGGTTGAAGAGGTCTGGGACCTACCCCTAGACATCAGAAAACTCCTATGTTTAGGAAAATAGGAACCCTAAACCACATATCTATTATGTGGGGAATCTTGATGAATCCCCTCTCACAATGATCTTGTCATGGCCAACATCCTCTTAACAAAATCTTCTCTCTCCATCACCTTGAGATATGTCGGTAGCATTAATGTGGTGACCTAGTGATAGATCTCTGGATGCAAATCTTCCTCAATATTCCTCACCCTATCCTCCTTATTTGGAAATAGGTCTAAAGAATATATGGTAAGGGTCTTAAAATGAATCCCAAAATCCCACATACTGAAGTTCCCTTGTTGAAGGGTAAGAAACTCTTAGCGAATAGTTTCATTTTTTGTCGAAGAATAAAACACTACTTATAATTGATCCTATAACTTTTCGAACAAAATAGATAACTCCTCTTGATCATTGAGAAATAAGAACCAACTCTGCCTATATGCTCTATGTAAAATCCTCACCGATAAGAAATCACAATACTCTTCCCAATTAGGGATTGAACTAAAGGATATCTACACCCACTACAAATAGTCCTTTGTCATTGAGTTCAAAAATGAATCTCTTATACTTCCATATAATTTGGAATTTAAACTCTCAGAGTGTCCCCTTCCATGTATTGTCATCACCGACCTCAACTCTATGGAGATATAATGGTACATCCTACGAAACATATTCAGTTTGAACTTGATGAGGACATCGACCTAGATCCATACCTATAAAAGGAATAATGGCTAAGTACTCCTAAACCTAGAATATGGAATATTTAATATTTAATAAATATTTAAGATTTATCCTAATTCCAAGGTTTACCCATTTAAAATACATGAAAAAAGAAGTATGATGCATGATCCGACCCTAGGTATCTACCCCACAACTAGCACAACTTCATTTAGCAGGCTTAGTAAACTTAACAGTCCTGATATCATATCGCAACGGGCCTTTAAAACCCATGTCCTAGCTAGTATGCCTTGTTTACATTGCATACTAAACTTAACTAATATCATATCCCTCCCAACCCATGCAGTCCTCAACAATTCCTACATCTAACTCCATATTATCCCTTAACCTAAACCTCTCATACCACTCTTTCATGACCCACTACTACCAAAGGTACCCCTCCTAGGTCAGCTATGAGAGAAGGGAGATAATGATACATGGATCCTACCCCCAATATTCCATAGGTTGGAGATATGCACAAAGGTTATATCACACACACATATGGGATACATTAACCTCTAATAGGAACATGAGGAAAGAAAGATAAGATAAAACCACCATATAACTCCATCTCATGATAAAATAAAAGGTCCTAAATACATGCATGTAATATAATACCGACAAAAACAGCTACAAAATTAACTATAAGTACCCAAAGTAAATCCTCGACAACAACCTCAAATCCCAAACAACTCTTGAACAACACCATAAGCTAGTAAATTCCATTCCAACCACAAACTAGATCACAAGGTCTTGCAAATAGTTTATATATATAGGGTGATCATAACATGTATACTTTGTAGGATCCTCCCTAGATCCTATCATGTAAAATATAAAGAAAACATACTAAATCCTATTGAATAACAAGTGAATATATTAGGTCCACTATGTCAAATACCCTAGGGGGATGAATTAGGGTATGACCGATTAAAACTACTACCCCTTCATATCATGTTTAGTCATTAAAAAAGCACACTTCTCTCTTTCTCCCGTAGAAATATATGAATAGAAATGAAATCATGCATATGACACAATGATTTTACTTGGTTCACCCTTACTAGGCTATGTACAAGGAGCATACAATGATGATATTACAATGTACCAAATCCACTAAATCTCACTACCAATTACAAATTCTAGGATAGATCACTTCTATGCCCAAGATCACCACTTTTACAAGATTTAGGGTCTCCTCACTATATTACCAAGGGTTACTCCCTTTGTCTCTTTCTCTAGACCACTGCTAATGGAAAGGATCACCATATTCCTCTTTATTTGATCAATTATCTTAGAAGGGATCCACTCATAGCTTATGGACTTGTATGTCCCTTCATTTTCATTAAAGAACACATCCTTAACTACAGATAGATGCTCTGTTGAAGTCCCCTTTTCACCTATAGATGAAATCCACTTTTTGGCATACTGTTAGTTAGTGGAAATTACTTTTGCGAACTATTTTATTGTATTTGTAGGCTTCCTTGAGTCCTACATGAATCACCTTTCCTATTCCATGAACTACATAGAAGGTATGCTTTGAGGACCACCTCTTCCATGAACTACCTTCACTTCCACCACCGTGTACTACCTCCACATACTATCTCCAAAAAACTGCCTCTGCGTACTACCTCTATGTACCGCTTCTGCGTACTACCTTTTCTTACCACTTCTGCTTATGTGGAATTACTTCTCCTGTAGACTGATTCATCCATGGACCTTCTTCTTACTTTGTAGAATAAAATTCTCTACAAACACCCTTTCATGGAATTACTTCCGTGAACTACTTCACCCTTCATGGAATCATCCTCAAAAACCTATTTTGGACTTGGCTGAATTTCCAGAGCAAATATGTTTTCTTATGAGAATCAATCTACTTTAATTAGGGGATTATTTCTCCTTATATAGGTAATCAGATTTGAAAAATATGCTAATCGATGATTTACCAAAACTTCAATGTGTTGTAGCTTTCACCACGTACCATGCTCTTACCACAAACCATTCTTCCCTACACAGTATATGTACCACCTCTCTTCCTTCATGATGACCAAAATCACCATCACCTTTTCGAAAATGATGCCCTTCATGGCCTCTAAAATCACCACCTCGTTTCCATGAATGAAAATCCACCCTGCATATGTAACACCCCAAGATTTCATAGTGTGTTATTTCTTCAAAATAATTCAATAACTTGCACTACACGCAACACCGAGTTCAATCACACCATGACTTACAAAAAAAATCCATTCAAAAGAGTTTATGAATAGTATTATCTAAATTTTAAACTTTATATAATCCTTATAATTTTAGAATCCATATTATGAGTTTCTTAGATATAATGCAGGAATAAATTCATTTTCAGTATTGCACTTTTATCAACTTTTAATAGTGAACCCTTTTTAAATACAATATTTTAAACTTTTTGACTAAATGGGGACATCAAAAATTTAAAATGAAACATCCCAAGCTTCCACGGTACGCTTTCTTTGAATAATACAGTAGCGTGTATTGTACGCAACCTTGAGTTTTAACACACACCACAACCAATCAAACTAGCCGTTATGAATAGTAATACCTACTTTTCGAAATTATATATATTTTATATTTTAAAATGGACTTCATTTCTGGATTCAGAATATCGAATTTATCCTAAGGTGAAATTTTGGTACTTTTCGGATAACTTTCATATTTTGATGAATAGTGAAAATTACTAAATTTTAATTAAAAACAACTTTTTTAATCAAAATAATTAATAGTGATAAATTATGAATTTGAGTGGTTTTAAAGTATATTTATAATATATTTTTACCATTTAATATAATGTTGGTCATTGGACATAATTTTACAATTAAACCGAACATAAACAAGTGTCAATCTTTTGATAGTTATTATCTCTTAAAAACACGCTTTTTGTTTTGACAGCGGGAATTAATTTTAAATTAATTTCTGCCACTTCTGTGTTTTGAATTTAGGAAAATGGATTCCATATTTGGAATCAGGATGTTCAAATTGTGTAAATAGGTAACTTTTATTTTTAGACATTTTGAATAATTACTGCGGTAAATATTTTATTTACCATGGTTAAGGGTAAATCCGGTAAATAAGGGTTACAAAATAATATTATAATAATACTAAATTACCCTAAAACGTGTCTTAACCCTATTGGTTGATACATGGTCGACCATGGGCATCTTTGGGTCGATTTTGGGACCCCATGGATCCACTTGTAAGTGATAATGACACTTTATTTTAATTAAGTTAAAATGAATACAAAAATGACACAAGCATATATCTTTTAGAAAAACAATTGTTACATAGGGTTATATATGTTGGATTTTAGATTATAAATATTCATTATAAATATAAAAAGATTTCCTACATAATTATATTTTATTTATAATTTTTAGACATTAAATAATTTATTTTACTTATGACACAACGATGATAAAGTAATTACTATAATAGTGAAAAAATAAAATAATTGATATTATAAATACCCAAATAAATATAATATGAAACTTTTAATGAATTAAACTAATTTTCTAGGATAATATGATATATTAGAATTGATTTAATTGACTTTTTTCGAAGTAATCAAACTGTTATGAGTTTCACAAAAATCAACTATTGAATAGTGTTAAAATTGACATAAAAGAGTTCTTAAAACAAATATTATATTATTAATTGATATTAAATTCCTAAAAATCTAAGGTTAGGCCAAGAGACTTACATCATGATAGTTTCATCATTAATGGACCATTTTGGGGTCTCTTGGATGTATATAGTAAGTTTATTAACCATATTATATAAAAATAAAAAGAGACATTGTAAAAGTGAAACTAATTAACTTAGAGTTAATACTTAAAGATAAGGTTAATATAAGTACCCCCACCAGTCTAAATTCTATTGGTTGAGTTTTTTTCGACTCATACCCACCTTAAACTTTTAATAGTCAACTTTGGAGCCATTAGAAACCGAATATGAATTTATTATAAATTAATATTTCTAGCTTTTCCAAAGGTGCCCCTCACCCCTCTTATAAAAGGGCACTCCTCCTTCTCATTTCTTCACACCTTAAAAGCATTTTGGTTCGGCCAAACTCTACCCAAATACTCTCCCAACATCCCTCAATACAACCTAGAGGCCTTAGTTTGATCATAAATCCAACCTACGGAGCCCTTTTGATCAAATCAAAAGGAAGAACCCGAAGAAGAGGTAATGATTTCACCACCCTTTTTCCAAGTTCCTTCTTCTTCCACTTCTTCTTACTTTGTTGTTACCATTCTAAAATAATAACTCCAGTATCATATATATACTTTTATGTTATTATAAATATGGTACAACCATATTCAGTATTCTATCCACCCTTTGAATAACATGTCACCATACGTGCGTACGTACGGCTTACCGTCTCCACGTCGTAATTGTTATTCAATATATTATTATTTGGATGGGTATAATAATGATGTGTAACTCATGTAAATAATAAATATAACATGTTAGTGATTCTGTATATATGATATACCATTCATTTATATATTATTTTAATATCAAAAGAATGATATTGTCGCTCGTGCGTACGTACGGACTACCGTCTCCACGAACGCAATGAGATTCATTCTCCATCATATCCATTCAAGTATAATTATCATTTGCTGATTTAAAAATGATGTTTAAGGACTTGATATCATTCTGGATATGAATAATATACAACCTATCCATTACAAACATGGCTTACGAAATAAAACATATAAAAGAAAACGAGTAAGTTAACACCCGAAACAACGATAATACTAAGACATTATTAACAAAGAAAAGTTAAAAGATCATATATGATATGATATTAATATATATGATTCTTGTATAATTTAATAACAATTATTTCAATATTATACAGGAGGTTAACCTACCCCAACCAAGTAAAAGTACAAGGTAAGGGATTTTCTTATCTCACATTCAATTCCGTGAGATTTCCATTATTCGCCACTAAATTATTGAAAGTGGTGTATTGTGTACTGGCATTTGATATATATTATCATGATTATCTTTATATTCATGTTATTCTGTAAATAATTTGGTGGTTATTAACTTTTGGCCATACGACTCAGTTGATTAACGTGGTAAGGGGTTTTCATCTCACTCCTTATTCCCGTGAGATTCATGCCATATTACCACCATTACCTTTTGTGTGGTGTATGTACTGCCCATAAATATATTCTTTGTGTAATACACTCTAATTTATGTGTATTTACATATTCATTGTATGATACCTCTTTCATGGGTTGTATGTTTCATAAGTTACCAAGTTGGTAAGGGTTATTTCACAATCTCTTCATTATCCGAGGTTGTTTATACGTAATAATCTACTGGGATTTCTTTATCATCCACATCCATGTTTCTTTGAAATGTATTTCAAAACATATTTATTATTTACAAGAATATGGGTTAAAGTCATTTATACCCTTTTTTGAATTTTTATAAGAGGTTTATAAAGGAATCTTTCCGTCGTTTTCAAAACAAGGTCCTTTTTAACCTTTTCGACAGAATTAAGGTAAGAATGTTTTTTTTACTTATACGGCGGGTGCGGCTATTTTCCGCCGTTACAAAATCTTTAAAGATTCCCTTACAAGCTTATAAGAATATTTTCAAAGAAAATGTTTTATTTTATATGGATCATAAATGATTTCAAAATAAAAGGATATATTTCTTTAAAAAGAATATTGATTTCATCTATGTCAACATCCTTTGATGGATTTTAAGATTATTTGAAGTTGATTTATTATGATACAAAACTTCTATATTGTATTGAAGGTTTTGTGATATGTTTGACTGTGGATGTGATATTTTTATACCATTCATAGTTTATGGTGAAAGTATTGACATTTCGTATGCTAGTTCCAATAAGAATGTTTATGTTATATTTCAACCTTTACTTCATATGAATGTGTTGGACAAGTATGTTCCAGGTTGGGGACTGGTTAAAGTAAGCCCTCCAGGTTGGGGACTGGTAAAAGTAATCCCTCCAGGTTAGTGACTGGTAAAAGTAAGCCCTCCGGTTTGGTCTCCGGTTATTAGAGGCACTCCGGTTTGGTGTCAGGTTATTAGAGGCACTCCGGGTTGGTGTCCGGTTATTAGAGGCACTCCGGGTTGGGTTCCGGTTACAGTTAGCCCCAAGGTCTTGGGACGAGGCCTTGACAAAGAAATTAAAGTTTAGCATTATGCATTCCATCATTATGAAAGAGGTTATTGATTTTGCATGTGATTATTCGATTAGTAGAATATCCATGTGAATAAGTAAATGGCATTATTTCATTTTACTTTTTCCATACTATGTTGAAGTTCAAGTTTAAAAGGATTTTGTTTTAGTAATGCATTGCCTTAAATGTTTATGCTTATTTTGAATGTTCCGCTATATTGTTATCCTTACTGGGCATTTGAGCTCACCCCTTTTCTATGCTTTATTTTCCCCAGGATGTGAAGAAGTAAGTTATGAATGACCTGCAGGGATATTATGAGGGGATAATAGTGTGGACTGTGGAGACATTATGTTTTTGTAGTAGTTTTTCATTTTATGATGTAATGTAAAACTTATGAATATATCTAGTGTTTCCAAGGCTACTAAACCAATCGGTCTTTCGAGATTTGATCTTTCTTGTGATCATGCCAATGTTATGTAATAATGCACCGACTCTGGGTAACTAGGGTCAGGGCGTTACAGTTGGTATCAGAGGAAGTTTAGTACAAACCTTGGAAGCTAGATTTAGATAAACTCTGATTAGAGCACGTAGACCTACGATGAACTTTGAGGATTAGTATAGAAGAACTTCCTAGAATTTTGGTATTGTAGAGATTTTGTGAGTTTTCCGAGAAATACATCCCTGTCTGGATACGAGCAGGTAGAGGCGGCTCTGGCACAGATGTACCTAGGGGTAAAACCCGAAAACACCGCTTTGAGCTAGACTCGAACGGGAACTGGTGCACGACAACGGGCCTTGCTGCACTCTTGGTTACGACACTCCCAGGGGATATGCTTAGGATAATTCTCATTTTCTTTACAAACCATTATGAAGGGTTTATGAGTATATACATCCTCAAAGGAGACATTTTTATGATTATGGATTATATCCATAAATAGTTCAATTTATGTTAAGTGTTTTATAAGTATGGGATTATGTATTTTGATTCATAAACTGATCTAGTGTATGCCATTGTTTAGAAATGGCGCCCAGTAGAAGGAATGAGAACTCCAGATATGCACATGATCCAAAGAGAAGGAAGGATCATATCTTTCATGGACTTAAGCTAGAATTTATAAGAGAAATAGTCTCCCATATATTATCATCATATGAAGAAATAATATCCTGTGTTGATAAGATAAGTAAAGAGTTTACTGAGTCCTATGGCTTTGAAGGGAAGCAAGAGAAGAAAAGGATGGAAGAGAGAAAGATGGATAAAGGGAAGATGGAAAATGAGAATTTTCCCATATGTGGTAACTGTGGAAAGAAACACCCTGGAACTTGCCTGAAAGGAATGGGAGTTTTTTATAAGTGTGGAGGAAAAGGGCACAAATTACGTGACTGCAAGGGTAAGAAAATGGTTTTAAATGTACAATGCTTCATTTGCAAGGAGTTTGGACACTACGCGAACCTATGTCCCTGTCATCAGACTATGCCGCAAATGATGTTATTGGATAATAATCAAGTTATGATACTACCACAGATGAAGAAGAATGATTAGAGTTCTTATGTTGATTATGTCAATTGAGTTTTGTATCAACAATGTACTTGTTATAATAATTATGGAGTATATAAGGATTGTACTGCAGTACTATTTCATTAAGGACTTGAGATTGTGTGGAAAAAAGAAAAGTGACTCAATAGCAGGATAAATTTTTGGAAAATATATGGTTGAGAGAATGATAAATCATAATATAGTTCTGATACTGAGGTAGTGATTTTGGAATAATATGTGATTATTTTGGATAAATTATATTGGATATTATTGACTACCTTGGAACTGATTAATGATTTGTATATTCCATCATTGTTGGGGTTTAAAACATTTTTGGATTAATGAAGTATATCCAGCATTCTATATGGAATAAGGGAGCATGAATATAATCAATAAGGAATATGGTAATACATGATGAAGGTATTCATATGCTATTACGGGGTAAAAAGGATCTATATTATGTTTACCTTCCTTATAAATGTTGGACTGTGAGTTTGGACAGAAGTATTTTGGATAGTTCTAGTTTGGATTATTTTGAATTTCCATAAAAGGACAACCCGGAGGTCGGGCGGCAACCCGTCGCGTCCGGCAAGGCTGCGAGACTTGAACCTGCAACCGAAGGGCGACAAGGGTGTATCACCTACCACTGGCCCATGATATGTCCTAGATTAAATAATGTAGTTTTTATTAAAAGATCTTATAGATGAATTATAAATTCATTTATTTTGGAACCCTATACGAATAGTGTAAATAGAATTTTTTTTACATTCTATTATCTTTTAGAGCGAAAGATGAGTTTGTGGTAGAAATTTATTAACGGATAAAACTCTAATTATAAAGTAAGTATATCTCCTTATGATCTTAGCCAATCTCATAAATAAATTCCTCAATATTAAGAAAAGCAACTTAGAACAAAAATGTTTTCCTAGATGGTACCTTAAATCATCACTAATTTATGGCTTTGGGATTGTTGGCCTTTTCATAGCCATGTTCTCTACCAATCTCCATCAGATAATTGATGGTTAGATTTTTCTTCCATATCCATATTTTCCTACATGGAACCCTAGTATGTGTTATTTTCGGTAATCTTCATACTTTCGACTCTTTATTTTAAATAGAGGCCTCATTAATTCATTTTTCGATGTGGGATTTCAACTAAGATATTTTGAAACATCAAAAATGTGTTATCCTAATACCCTATGTTTTGTTGAACCGATGGTATTTCAAATCATCATAGATTAATGAGTTTAAGGACCTCAATTTTATACTTGCTTGTGATTGATGACCTCAATCACTACCTATAAATATTTAAGTTTTTCCTCTAATTATATGTCTCTAATTGCCACCAATGTTCTCCTAATCGAGATCATAATTTGGTGGTGACCCTTTCATTTCTCATTTCCTCATATTAAGACTAAATTTTAGTAACCCAATTTCGGATGTGGGTTTTCCCCCAAATATATTTTCTACTTTCAACCTTTTATTTTCGAAGAACAATTTCAAATTGCGAGGACGCAATTTATTGAAGGAGGGGAGAATGTAACACCCCAAGATTTCATAGTGTGTTATTTCTTCAAAATAATTCAATAACTTGCACTACACGCAACACCGAGTTCAATCACACCATGACTTACAAAAAAAATCCATTCAAAAGAGGTTATGAATAGTATTATCTAAATTTTAAACTTTATATAATCCTTATAATTTTAGAATCCATATTATGAGTTTCTTAGATATAATGCAAGAACAAATTCATTTTCAGTATTGCACTTTTATCAACTTTTAATAGTGAAACCTTTTTAAATACAATATTTTAAACTTTTTGACTAAATGGGGACATCAAAAATTTAAAATGAAACATCCCAAGCTTCCACGGTACGCTTTCTTTGAATAATACAGTAGCGTGTGTTATACGCAACCTTGAGTTTTAACACACACCGCAACCAATCAAACTAGCCGTTATGAATAGTAATACCTACTTTTCGAAATTATATATATTTTATATTTTAAAATGGACTTCATTTCTGGATTCAGAATATCGAATTTAGCCTAAGGTGAAATTTTGGTACTTTTCGGATAACTTTCATATTTTGATGAATAGTGAAAATTACTAAATTTTAATTAAAAACAACTTTTTTAATCAAAATAATTAATAGTGATAAATTATGAATTTGAGTGGTTTTAAAGTATATTTGGAATATATTTTTACCATTTAATATAATGTTGTTCATTGGACATAATTTTACAATTAAACCGAACATAAACAAGTGTCAATCTTTTGATAGTTATTATCTCTTAAAAACACGCTTTTTGTTTTGACAGCGGGAATTAATTTTAAATTAATTTCTGCCACTTCTGTGTTTTGAATTTAGGAAAATGGATTCCATATTTGGAATAAGGATGTTCAAATTGTGTAAATAGGTAACTTTTATTTTTATACATTTTGAATAATTACTGCGGTAAATATTTTATTTACCATGGTTAAGGGTAAATCCGGTAAATAAGGGTTAAAAATAATATTATAATAATACTAAATTACCCTAAAACGTGTCTTAACCCTATTGGTTGATACATGGTCGACCATGGGCATCTTTGGGTCGATTTTGGGACCCCATGGATCCACTTGTAAGTGATAATGACACTTTATTTTAATTAAGTTAAAATGAATACAAAAATGACACAAGCATGTATCTTTTAGAAAAACAATTGTTACATAGGGTTATATATGTTGGATTTTAGATTATAAATCTTCATTAGAAATATAAAAAGATTTCCTACATAATTATATTTTATTTTTAATTTTTAGACATTAAATAATTTATTTTATTTATGACACAACGATGATGCAGTAATTACTATAATAGTGAAAAAATAAAATAATTGATATTATAAATACCCAAATAAATATAATATGAAACTTTTAATGAATTAAACTAATTTTCTAGGATAATATGATATATTAGGATTGATTTAATTGACTTTTTTCTAATTAATAAATCTGTTATGAGTTTCACAAAAATCAACTATTGAATAGTGTCAAAATTGACATAAAAGAGTTCTTAAAACAAATATTATATTATTAATTGATATTAAATTCCTAAAAACCTAAGGATCGGCCAAGAGACTTACATCATGATAGTTTCATCATTAATGGACCATTTGGGGGTCGCTTGGATGTATATAGTAATTTTATTAACCATATTATATAAAAATACAAAGAGACATTGTAAAAGTGAAACTAATTAACTTAGAGTTAATACTTAAAGATAAGGTTAATATAAGTACCCCAAACAGTCTAAATTCTATTGGTTGAGTTGTTTTCGACCCATCCCTACCTTAACCTTTGAATAGTCAACTTTGGATCCATTAGAAACCGAGTATGAATTTATTATAAATTAATATTTCTATATTTTCCAAAGGTGCCCCTCACCCCTCTTATAAAAGGGCACTCCTCCTTCTCATTTCTTCACACCTTCAAAGCCTTTTGGTTCGGACAAACTCTGCTCAAATACTCTCCCAACATCCCTCACTACAACCTAGAGGCCTTAGTTTGATCAGAAAGCCAACCTAAGGATCCCTTTTGATCAAATCAAAAGGAAGAACCCGAAGAAGAGGTAATGATTTCACCACCCTTTTTCCAAGTTCCTTCTTCTTCCACTTCTTCTTACTTTGTTGTTACCATTCTAAAATAATAAGTCCAGTATCATATATATACTGTGATGTTATTATAAATATGGTACAACCATATTCAGTATTCTATCCACCCTTTGAATAACATGTCACCATACGTGCGTACGTACGGCTTACCGTCTCCACGTCGTAATTGTTATTCAATATATTATTATTTGGATGGGTATAATAATGATGTGTAACTCATGTAAATAATAAATATAACATGTTAGTGATTCTGTATATATGATATACCATTCATTTATATATTATTTTAATATCAAAAGAATGATATTGTCGCTCGTGCGTACGTACGGACTACCGTCTCCACGAACGCAATGAGATTCATTCTCCATCATATCCATTCAAGTATAATTATCATTTGCTGATTTAAAAATGATGTTTAAGGACTTGATATCATTCTGGATATGAATAATATACAACCTATCCATTACAAACATGGCTTACGAAATAAAACATATAAAAGAAAATGAGTAAGTTAACACCCGAAACAACGATAATACTAAGACATTATTAACAAAGAAAAGTTAAAAGATCATATATGATATGATATTAATATATATGATTCTTGTATAATTTAATAACAATTATTTCAATATTATACAAGAGGTTAACCTACCCCAACCAAGTAAAAGTACAAGGTAAGGGATTTTCTTATCTCACATTCAATTCCGTGAGATTTCCATTATTCGCCACTAAATTATTGAAAGTGGTGTATTGTGTACTGGCATTTGATATATATTATCATGATTATCTTTATATTCATGTTATTTTGTAAATAATTTGGTGTTTATTAACTTTTGGCCATACGACTCAGTTGATTAACGTGGTAAGGGGTTTTCATCTCACTCCTTATTCCCGTGAGATTCATGCCATATTACCACCATTACCTTTTGTGTGGTGTATATACTGCCCATAATTATATTCTTTGTGTAATACACTCTAATTTATGTGTATTTACATATTCATTGTATGATACCTTTTTCATGGGTTGTATGTTTCATAAGTTACCAAGTTGGTAAGGGTTATTTCACAATCTCTTCATTATCCGAGGTTGTTTATACGTAATAATCTACTGGGATTTCTTTATCATCCACATCCATGTTTCTTAGAAATGTATTTCAAAACATATTTATTATTTACAAGAATATGGGTTAAAGTAATTTATACCCTTTTTTGACTTTTTATAAGAGGTTTATAAAGGAATCTTTCCGTCGTTTTCAAAACAAGGTCCTTTTTAACCTTTTCGACAGAATTAAGGTAAGAATTTTTTTTTTTACTTATACGGTGGGTGCGGCTATTTTCCACCATTACAAAATATTCAAAGCTTCCCTTACAAGCTTATAAGAATATTTTCAAAGAAAATGTTTTATTTTATATGGATCTTAAATGATTTCAAAATAAAAGGAGATATTTCTTTAAAAAGAATATTGATTTCATCTATGTCAACATCCTTTGATGGATTTTAAGATTATTTGAAGTTGATTTATTATGATACAAAACTTCTATATTGTATTGAAGGTTTTGTGATATGTTTGACTGTGGATGTTATATTTTTATACCATTCATAGTTTATGGTGAAAGTATTGACATTTCATATGCTAGTTCCAATAAGAATGTTTATGTTATATTTCAACCTTTACTTCATATGAATGTGTTGGACAAGTATGTTCCAGGTTGGGGACTGGTTAAAGTAATCCCTCCAGGTTGGGGAATGGTAAAAGTAAGCCCTCCAGGTTAGGGACTGGTAAAAGTAAGCCCTCCGGTTTGGTCTCCGGTTATTAGAGGCACTCCGGTTTGGTGTCCGGTTATTATAGGCACTCCGGGTTGGTGTCCGGTTATTAGAGGCACTCCGGGTTGGGTTCCGGTTACAGTTATCCCCAAGGTCTTGGGACGAGGCCTTGACAAAGAAATTAAAGTTTAGAATTATGCATTCCATCATTATGAAAGAGGTTATTGATTTTGCATGTGATTATTCGATTAGTAGAATATCCATGTGAATAAGTAAATGGCATTATTTCATTTTACTTTTGCCATACTATGTTGAAGTTCAAGTTTAAAAGGATGTTGTTTTATTAATGCATTGCCTTAAATGTTTATGCTTATTTTGAATGTTCTGCTATATTGTTATCCTTACTGGGCATTTGAGCTCACCCCTTTTCTATGTTTTATTTTCCCCAGGATGTGAATAAGTAAGTTATGAATGACCTGCAGGGATATTATGAGGGGATAATAGTGTGGACTGTGGAGACATTATGTTGTTGTAGTAGTTTTTCATTTTATGATGTAATGTAAAACTTATGAATATATCTAGTGTTTCCAAGGCTACTAAACCAATCGGTCTTTTGAGATTTGATCTTTCTTGTGATCATGCCAATGTTATGTAATAATGCACCGACTCTGGGTAACTAGGTTCGGGGCGTTACAGCATACCTCAAGAATTTTGTGTACCACATGCTATCCCATGAACCATTTTCACAATTTTTCACCTTCTGTGAACCGTGAGCCTCCCCGAAAACCATTTTCCTTTTTCATTCCATTCCACCTCCCATGAACCATTATATGTACTTCCTTTTCAATCCATAAACTGTGATTCATAGTTTGTGTACTATTCATTCCTATAGGGAAAAATCTTCCTTTTCCAAAAACCAAACTCCCAATTTTGAGGCCCAAAATTTGGAAAACATTGGGAAATTTTACCACCATAAACACCTGCTTTATAAAACACCAACCATACTTATTCTTGATCATCTAGTTTTGTCAAAAAATACAATCACACCCAAAACATACTAAGAGGAAACCTTGAGGGATTTTTTCCCAACAGATTCTAACGTTTCACCTAATTAGGTATACTAAATTCGCATCCCCACCATGCATATCTCACTAATTATCACTAATAAGTAATCATATAATATCCAACATATATCAAAAAAGTTACCCCACTACCACTTCCCTACCATTTTTCTTCTCTACCCCAATATCACATGACTTGAGCCATATATCTCTAAAAGTAAACCCACCTAAAGACACCTAGGAAATTGAATCATATCATGAATCCTATGAATCACAACATATCATCGTCACCGCATATCATGGACCCCATTCATCACATCATCCATATCTCTAGATAGTAAACGATTAGTTTTTGAGAGCCACCATATCCCTTATATTATGCATTGTACCTCAAGCCATCACAACCCATATATATCATACCTATAATAATCCTTAGTATACTATATATGATGATACATGTGTGTGAAATAACTAAAAACCATTACAAAACTCTATAAACATGTATGATAAAGTTAACCACTATGTATATCAGCACATAATACTATCCTAAGAAGAGTACAGGGAAAGAGGGGTTAGTCCGCCATCTGTTCTTCTCTAACATGGATGTTGGAAAAAACACCCACCTGAAGTCCACTGGGTTTTATTTTCCCTACCAATATGGATGGGGTAGTTTATGAATTCACATAAAATATATAATATGTATTGTTCACACCACACTATGGACTTTTATCCAGTCTTAGGATCAACTATAACTTTTGTCTCTCAAACACCCGGATGCCATTGTTACGGACTTGGTAACCTATATGCATAAAAAAATTTCCAAAATATTTTCATTTAATTATTTCTATTAAACATTTCACATTAAATTATTTACTTATATTAACAATTGAACAATACCTAATACATTAATTACCATCTAATTCCACGTCCTCTAGGCATAATTTAGAAGACTCTATGGTTTCTCCAGATTCATCATTATCCAACATTCTTATAAGAACCAACCTGATGGGTTAAATTATATATTAATCATTATCATTCCATAATTATAGGTACTTTAGGACTCATCCTATTCTACCATAAAATATCTAAAATCCGAGAATAACAAACTGTGTCAATCAGTGGGTAAAGGAATGTAGTAACAAACAACTCATCCACATAGCCATTTAAAAGATTTATTATCAAGAAAGAATCAAAAATTCTAGCACACAAACAATAGGAAAACTGATCTTAAACCCACTCCATTAGTAGGAGTACCATCCTTGACACCACTATGCATATCACTATGCAAAAGACTATCTCAGGCATCAACTGTTTTCACAAACCCAGGCCTCCCTGCCCATATATCACTAAAATATCAGGCATACCAATCTCAAATCACATCACATCACAAGGAAAGGCTCATATATAGAGACATCACACGAGTTAAAAAAGGAAATAACAAGTAGTCAACAATGTATCTAGGCCCTAAAAACCAAGGCATCTACCCTTCACAAGAAAATGAGCTCTCTCGGTCCCAAACATTTATTATTATCAGACAAATGGTTCATTACTATCTTGAAATAACCAATTAATTTATCATAGGTTACAACCATAGGAAATATAAGCAATATGATATCAAAGGCTATGAATAATTTAAACATTCTCCCAACATAACATCTAGTTTCATTAAAATATAAGGAAGAACAATTTCATTTAAACATGAAACTTTTTTATTAAGCCAATAAGCACTACTAGCTTCATATTATTTATAAATTTCAAAAGCCTAATGACATGCTAAACCATAACATAAACCTAGATATCACACTATCTAAAAAACAATTGTAAAACAATTATCATGGTGGGAAACTTATGTGATCACTATAACCCAAACCAAGGTTCATTATTTCATCCAGTTTAATCATTATTGAGGTTAATTCCATAATCACCCAAAGAGATAAAATATGATAACATTATGATTTCACATAAAATAGGAGAAGAAATTAATCCCCTACCTTTCCAAGAATATCCCAAACACATTGCACTAAAAATAGGGGAAAGAGAACATGATGATGTCACTACCTGAATGTCTCAAATATAAGGGATTTAATACCTTTAAATTTTATAGAGAAGAAAGAAAACTAAGGTGAAACAAGCTCCTAACTCACACATAACTCACTTCTATAGAAAAAAAAGTGTGAACCAAACTTTTGAACATGCCCAAAACATGAATAAGGTGTCTCATTTCGATGAAGACGATGATTTTATGTCCAACAATAAGATGTTGGTTCATCCAGACTTGAATAAAATAATAAAATATTCGAATAAAGGAATGATCTTCATTTTATAGTTAAGGATACGAGACCATCAAGATTTTTAGCAAGTCAAACATTAATTAAACATTAATGCATCTCTCATTTAATTCACATGGAAAGTTACATATTAAAAGCTTTGGCCTTATGAAACCAAGAATATACATATCCACTTTGAAATGACCTTTAATTTTCCTTATTCAAGGCTTTAAAATCATATTTAAGATAAAAATTCATATTTAAAAAATTATTGAAAAAAACTAGAATTTTTGAAATACTAGGCTATGGGACTAACCTGCTATAATTACACTGAACTACTATCATGATTTTGAACAATTACACATAGACAACCTACTACTATGAGACCAACCTACTACCAACAAACTAACCTACTACCATGAGACCAATATGATATCGTGATCCCACCTACTACCATATGGCCAACATGCTACCATGAGACCAAAATGCTACTATGACACCAATATAATACCATGAGACTATCCTACTACCATGATACCAACCTACTACGGTGATCCCACTAGCTATCATGAGCTAACCTACTACCGTGAGACAAACCTTCTACTGTGAGCCCACTGCTACAGTGATCCAACTTGCTATAGTGAGACCAAGACCAAACATGAGAATTTCAGGGAAAAGAAGACCCCACAAAACCCCTTGAAACATACATTCCTAAGTAAAACATAAAGGAAATGCTTTTGGAAATGGGGCACTAAAATTAGTAGGCTAAGCGTAATATATTTTAACTAAATGTAAGTCTTCATGTCCAAGAGGAATTCATTTACACTAATTGTAAGTATTCAATGTAATAATTTGATACATAATATGACATGATCATAATAAGTTTTCACGAGTGAAAGAATATTTTTATTTAATATAATAATTTTATTAGCATATTCCATCAATCTCCCTAGGGTAAGACTTCCACACTTAGTGATGTTCTGAGATTCTATGTGGAGAAAATATGAGATTCGAAAACTAAAATATTTTGAAGAAAATAAATCTGATAATGTAAGAAGAAATATTGAATTATGATTATTATTTATATTTGTTTGATGAAATATGATGGAATATCAAAAAAGATATTATTTTTCTTTAAGTTGAACCTATTTGAGAAAGAAGCACTATATATTACATCTGGAATGTTTTTGTGTTGGAGTTGTGTTGATCTTAAGATCCTAAATCACCTATTACTCAAGATGTAATGAAAGATTAGTTGATGGGTTATGTTTTAAAATAAAATATATGAAATATTATTTTTATCAAGATATATTTGAAAGAAATTTAATATTGAAACTGATCCAACCAAGTTATGAATTTTCAACTAAAGAAAATCAGTTTTTCAGCTAGTGCTATTGTATCTAGGGAAGGAAGAAGAACTTATTTCACTAAAAATCTACATGTAAGTGAATTTTAGTTATCTCATTTTATGCAGTGTGAAAAGATAATTTACATGATTTTTTTTATCAAGCAATAAAAATAAAGTAGAAATAATCCAAAAGTGGGAATTCTATAATGGTACCTTTTGTTGAAAAAAATATAGCCTTCTTGGTTTTCATTTTATATATACTAAGTTTTATAGAATAAATTTAATGCTATTAAATGGAATTAATTTTGATTATATCGATGCTATGAATACTGGAAAGAACAAAAAGATAAGTGAGGTAGTGTAAAAAACTGAAGATAATGTGAGTACATAGAACTATGAAAAAATTCATATGAAGATTTGGCTTTATATGGGTTCACAATGTTGAGTTTCAAGAGAAGATGAAGTAGTTCTACATTAGTTTTTTGTAGAGTGTTCATTTGTTCTTGAATATTTTTGAAGGGTTATTGAGGGAGATCTACATTTTCTGTTACTGAAGAAACTGAACTCACAAGAAGATATTTCTCATCCCATTTACATATCTTGTATGAAGGTTGTACAAAACTTTATAGTTCAGTGTGAATCTTGAATAGAATGGTGTGAATATGTTCCCATACTATAATATTGTGATTTTTTGTTTCTTATAGTGAAGAATCCATGGTTGGGGAGACTAACCAATCACGGTAAGGAGTTGGTTACCCAAAATGGGGATGAACCGTGTAAAAAATTCCTCATGTTATTTGCCTCTTTATTTTTTTATACACAAGTGAGGTAGAGACTCCATACATGAGTAAATTAAATATTAACCAATTTTAGGTGTTGATTTAATATTTAATAAATTGTAAAATGATGTTCTTCACTAATTCACCCCCTTTCTCAGTCGAGTAATCTAATATTCATTACTAAAAAGTCACATATAATGTCCATGGATACTTAGATCAGAAACATGTGATGTATTCCTTGACCTGGTCATTATATTCTTAATAATTAAGAAATTATGAGGTGGCCTATACTATATTTTCATTGATCCATGTCTAGTTTTCACTTGATGTCATCAAAAAAGAAATTATATAGGTATACATATGATTTATATGATTGATATATTCCATAAATTCATGATATTTTATTGATATTATATTTATTTAATTCCCTCATATTTATTTATTCATTATTTTCTAATATTTTTTGGAATTAAAGTTTCAAATATTTTGATTGTGTGAATAATGTTTTAAATTAATGAATTAATCATTTCATTCACTTACTTAATTTTTGGAATTAATTATTACTGAGTATTCTTTATATTATTTTTATAAAGGCTTAGAGAATGGAATGTGAAATTGGATTTCATTGTTGATAAAGAAATTGTTAAATAAAGTAGTGATGATAAAAGGATTTTTATAAGATGACATGAAGAAATGACGAAGGAATTGGCTACATAACCATCATCCATCCTTTGTGTAACCATCATCTAAAATCTGCGTAATCATCATCTAATATATCATAACCATAAAACATGATATAAATTTCATCATAACCATAAAAAAAAGTCCCATAAATTTATAAATAACCATTATTATGGACTTTTAACAATCATTTAACACTATCTGTAAAAATTATCCTGTGTTTTGTAAGCATGAATCTCATCTCCATAGACATAATTCCTTACTACGTAAAAATCACACCTAAGGATATTTTTCCATGGGGAATTCAAAATGATCATATTTAATTCAAGATGAGGATTCAGGATTCCACATAAATATTCATACAACCAATTATAGGCATCCATATAGATTATTATATTCATGATATTTCACTCATGAACAAAGAGAGGAAGCTAAAAATTTTCATGGAAGATATGATCACAATTGGGAAATAAATATGAGAAATAAGGGAACCTTTTAAAAAATCAAAAAGAAAGAATATCAAGGAATTTGAACAATTGAAAAAAGGTAACATAATATCTTAAAAATGGGTCTGAGTAAAAAATTGTGGTTTAGTTGAGAGTACATGTTGGTGAGTTTGTTGTTGTAGCAATTTCTATTTATTTTTTATTTTATGTCTCCATTAATGCCTTCATATTCCATGTTTATGTTAGATAACCTTTGAATGGAGGGGTAAAAAAAGAGTGATTGGGTAAGGTAAGGTTTCCATTTTTAATACTTGAGTCTTTCACTTGATGAATAATACTCTAATATGTTAATTGATTTTAGTTTTCAGTGATTTCTTGACACATTTAATATAATTTTGTTTAAATTTTTGAATGTTTTATTAACATCTAATGTTTTAATGAACATTTTTTTCTAATTAAATTAATTTTATTTGATTTATTTCATTTAATTATACACTAATTCAAACTTTCATTATATTTTACACCAAGTTAATATTTTGCTACATGCAACACCGACATGACTTGCATTACACACAACATTAAGTTTCTACGAAATCACATTTTATTTCTATAATTATTCAAATGATATAGTTATAACCTAGACATTAAAATTAGTAATATGAATAGTAATAAATATTTTTTAATTTGACTTTTAATGGTTTTATATAAATAAAACATATTAGTAATAAAACATTTAATTTTTGGTAAAGTCTTTATATGTTTGAAAATATTATTTTCCAAATGAACTGGTTTTTATGTCCTTCCATGAATAACAATAAAAATAATTTTAGACACTTATAGAAATTTAATTTTATAAAATAAACTTAATTTTTAATTCATAATGTCAAAATTATCTTAGGGTATATTTTTGGGGTTTTTATGAAAAACTTCATTTTTGGATGAATAGTAAAAAATATTAAATTTTAATTCAAAACTTATTGTTCATAAAATTTATTTATATATTTTAATTATATTTTAATTTTTTTTAAAGTTTAATTAGATTGATTTTACATAAATTAATCCAATTTAGGTTATTATAACCAATTTTACATTGAAATTGGAAACAAAACCATTTCAAACATTCAAACATTTCTGTTTAAAAAACCATTATCACGACATGTTTGTGAGATTAATTTTAAATTAATTTATACTACTTATATGATTATAATTTTGAAAATATTTATTTAATATTTGGAATAATAATAGTTTATACTGTCTAATATGATAAACTTAAAATTTTACCATAAATATTAGTGAAAGTAATTAAAATTAATTACAACGATTAAGGTAAAAAAATAGTTTACTTAATGGTTAAACTTTAATATTAAGAGGAAAAATGACATATAAAATCATTGAAAATAAATTTTACATACATATTTATACCAATTACCCTCTTTTATTTATTTCTTACAATTATTTGAGTCCCATGATGTAAGGGAGACCTTTAAATAGTGTTTAACTTTTTATGTTTACAAGAATCCCACACCTCTTCCACTATAAAAGGGAACTCACCCCCTCATATTTTTACACCTTTAATGAAACTTTGTATCATATAAACCATACCAATTATCCTAAAAAAATTCCTCACTTAATCCTAGAATCTTCCCTTTGGTCATAAATCCATCCAAGGAATCCCTTTGGTGTAAACCAAAAGTTGTTACCCAAAGAAGAGGTAACACTCTTCCTCAAACTCTTTTGTTTTATTTTCACAATAAAAACCATACAATATTATTATTAAATTATTAAATAATAAAATAAGTATCCTAAATATACTTATATTTTTCTATATTACGGTTTCTACTTACAACTATACACACTTCCATCAAATGGGTAAAACACTTATTATTCTTGTGTATGAGGAACTAGCGCCTCACAAAATGATGTTGTTATTATTTCCATTAACACCTCTCATGGTTGGGAATTATTATGGAAAATCTATTTTAATATTATATATATGATATTTATGATGTATTTATGCTTCTTGAATAATTATATAACACATACCTTCATACCTTCCATTTTGTGTAAATACAATAATTTCGTTTAGGGACGTGTGAACTACCACGTCCTTAAAGTGATGTGATTCATTCACACTTTACATGGAATGTATTAATTATGGGTTTAGTGAAATTATAAGTTACATATGACATAATAATTATACGTTAATTATATATATATATACACATATACATATATTTCATTTATTTTATTTCTTTCAATACGACAATAAAACGGAAACAACATTCATGCGTACGTACAACCTATCGTCTCCATGAACAGTGTATAAAATTTCATATTTAAACCATTTATAGATTATTATAAATAAATATATACTGAATATGAATTATTTTTATATCCTTTTTATCATTCTATAAAATATGGAATCATGATAGGATAAAAAATATGACAAATAAAAACTCATGTGAAAAACAAAGCTGGTGTTACCCAAACTGTGACATTAACATGGAATTGTTAATAAATGGGTAATATAAAATAATATATGATATTATATATATGAATATGTTTAATTTATATATTTATAATAATTTTTTTAGACATTAGGTTTTAACGAGAACGAAGAGATTCAAGACATAAGGTAAGAGGATTTCTGGTCTCACCATTATTTCTATGTGACTTATGCCTTATTCACAACTCATTTATTTTATGTGGTGTATATACTTCCCATGAATGAATTATATGATTATTATACTAAAATTTATGGGTATTTACATATACATTTTATGATATCTATTTCATGGGGTTTTATAATTCAAAAGTTACCAAAGCTGTAAGGTAGTTTTGTCTCAATTTGCCTTCTTTAAGACACATGTTTTGTTATGCACTTATATTCTTTTACGAGTTGTATATAATGAAATTTTAAATGTTATATCAATAATATTATTATTTTAATTATATTTTAAACTTTAATAAATTTCATTTTCTTACATGGGTAGTATGATTCAAAGTTACCAAGGGGTAAGAGTTTATTACAACAATCTCATTGTTTATTGGGATTGTTTATGATTATGATTTAATTGATGAAATCTTATGATCCATATATCAAGTAAACTCATGAATTTTGTTATAATATGATTATTAATGATTTATTAATGTATTATTACCATTTTAACACTCCTTGGTACTTAATATAATTAAGAAAATATTTTTAAGAAAATTTGACCTCATTTCTCTTATCAGTCAGAAATTTATTTTATTCAAAAAACCATGTTTTCAAAAAAAATAAAAAAAAATAAAGGTTTTTAAAATGATATTATAATCTTATTTTCAAGGAAAAATGATTTTAATTTTTTTATGGTTTTCAAAGAATCCTTTATAAGTTTTCAAATCTATTTTCAAAGAAAAAGGTTTTGAAAAAGGTTTTATGTATTAAAAAGTATATTTAAATAAATAAAGGTTATTTTCCTCAAAAATTGTTTTTAAAGGATATTTCAAATTTATTTTTGATCTAAGATGAAATCCATTTGTGTTATTCATTCCTTTCTAGGAAGGTATTCAAGGGTTCCATTCATATTATTTCTCTGAATAGATTATTTTTTGAAACCTGTTTGTATTTCATAGGTTATATGCTTATGAAACCAGCTTCTTTTCATGGGTTATTCTTTGATGAAATGATTATGAAACATGTCTAATTTACATAGGATATGATATGATTGCATTTTTTTGATACCCATTTTATTTCATGGGTTATTATATTATTTTTTTATGATCTTGTGGAACACGTATGTATGATTTCATTATGAGATGGTTGGGACCTATATCTCCCTCCAATTCATTGGGTAAAGATTTATATTTTATAAGATAAAAATGTCTAGAATGGGGAGTGAACTTAGTTTAGTAAAGGAATTTTTCCTCTAAGATGATATTTGGAGTGAACCTTAACTAGTAATATGGTCATGGGAGTGAACTATGACTACCAAGATAGTATGGGAAGTGAACCCATACTACTAAGATGTCCTTGGAAGCGATTTATTGACTACTATGGAAATCATTTTATAAATTTATGTGTCTTCCATAATCCCATGTCTTATTTATTTGTTATGATTTCATGAATTATGCTCTTTATTCCCTTACGATTCATGTCTTATGAACTAAAAATATTATACCATGATTCATGTTTATAATATTTGATATGCAAGGTATGATCTTCTAATGTTATGATCACGTTCTCATACCCTTATTCTCATGCTTATTCTTATATATATCCCTTTTTGACCCTTTCTAAGCATCTGAGATCACTCTTTTTTATGTTTCCTTTCCCTGGGTTATGTTTATTTTTATTATGTATGATGTATCTAATAAGGTTTCCATTCATTAGTAACTTAGTGGGGGATAATGTACTCGCTTATGTACCAATTTTTATGTTTCCATGTTTCCAAAGGAACTAAACTAAAATGGTCTATGGGCATCTATTTGTGCAATGTATTAAGTATTCCGAAAAATTGATGTAATTTTAATGTATGAGAATAGAGGTTTGTTATAGTTTTCATTGTTTAATACTTAGGTTAATTGATTTTCATATACATACACCTAGTGTAGTTTTTCTATGAAGGATCATGTTTTTCTAGTGGTGAGTGTTTAAAAATTGTTAACCCATGTGTAAAGGTAGTGAGTTACTTATGAATTACCCAAAAACACCAAAACTTGATTAGGTATTTCCTTGTTAGTTTATAATTGATTTACTATTTCAATATATTTGATAATTTTCACACACACAAGAAGGGGGAATGACCAATAAATATTCATGATTAGATCAATCACCAAAATAATCTTTAACTCTTGTTGTTTGTTGAATCAACTAAGAAATATTTCATTTATCAATTAACATGGAGAAATTAAAAATATTTTAAAGACTATGATATCATTGAAAATGGAGATCTAACCTTAACTCAACCACCCTTTTATTATCTTTTTTTAAAACTCTTAATTCATTTGTTTAATTTGTTTTTAAAACCAAAACAATTTGAAATAAACCATATTTTATAAGTGACAACTTGTTTTTGATAACTCCAATTTATAAACAACCCCAGTTTCACTACTAATACTAAATTTAACCTAGGAAATAATTTATTTTCCCACATCCCACAAAAATTTATTTTAAATGATTCATCTTTCAGTAAACATGTTTTTTTATAGATATGGGTATGTTTGATAGAGATTACATCAAACCCATTAGTGTCTTGAGTATTACTGATGCTTTTATAGATACCACTATTTTCTTACATCTATTAAATAGGGATTTAATATTTGTTATAAATACTAATAAAGACCATAGGGTCATATATTTAGTCCTTTGGATAAAGATTAGATTTTAAACAAAGTGTTTGATCCGAAATGAAGAGAGTTCAATGAAACCATGTGCAAAATGAGTTTTGGATGGATTCACAAAGAGTTGTAGAGTTTTTCTTAATGTACTTATGGATTTTAATGAAAGTGTGAGGTTTTTGTTTATGCACTAAAAAATATGTATATGATTCATATGATATAATATATCACACATAATATTTAAGGTAAGTTCTTCGATCTGCGACCTTATAGGTTGAGATCATGAATATTTCACATATGCATGAATTTAGGTGAACACATATTCCCACATGGTTTCATTGGTTATAATTCTTTATGAATTGACTAAATGTATGTTTGATATTTATGGTACATTTCAATAAATGAAATGCGTCGAGGATGGATATATAAAGGGGTGATATACCTCATGTTCGTAATGAATTATTTTATAAAAGCCTCCAAATGATATCTTCATCCTTAAAGTTCAAATGTGTTGAGTTGTATTTATTATTAATAATATAGTTAGAAGGTTTCCAATATGATTTAAAGATATGGTAAGAGGATGTTGATCTACTACCATACTATATGGAAAAGAGAATAAATATTTCTTGGCTACTATCTTGGATATCATGGATGGATAAGATTAAGAAGGGAAACCTTTATATGTGATGATTATAAAACTAATATTTATGGAGATATAAAAAGTTCTGATTGAGTTGATAGAAATTTATTCAATAAGTATATATAACTATTAGCTATTATTTTTGAAGTTTTTAGAAGTCTAAGAAGGCTTAGAGTTGGTCTGAGGAAACTCTGGATTCATTTAAAAGAATTTTGAAATTTTGGAGTTCCAACAGATCACAATCATTTAATGGAATTTTATGACTTTGAGGCTTAGTATATTACTCTACATGATTAGAATAATTATCATAAGACTTCATAGTTAATCGTATGACTTTGAGACAGACTTTCATACTATATCATATAACTTTGGCAGACCATGAAACTTTTGGCAATAAAGGAGACACAGTCTTATATAGGTTATTCTGGGTTTTAGAGGTGTTAAACCAATAGGAAGGTACGTACATAAATATTACAGGTTGTTAAATCTTGGAGGTGCAAGTAAATGAATGATTATTATTGAAGATATTATGATCTAGTGTTAAAGACTTACTTAATGAGTTTTTTTAGTTGATTTTGAGTTGTTGAGAAGACCTAAATCTATATTGAAATGGTCCATAAATAATTTAAAGAAATATGGAATTACCATAAACTATGTGAGGGTCAACTATGAACTAAAATACATATAAAAAGGAAACTTTATGCCTATATGAAGGTGATACTAGGTTTTTTCCTCTTATATAAAGGTAACCCTAGAATTTTATTGGCTACATAAAGGTCACAATAAAAATAAGGAGTATCATAAAGGTAGTATAGAGCTAAGTAAGGGTAACTTAATAATACTTATGATAAGTAAGGGTAATCTAGTTCTATGTAGGAGCATTCTTAACTCTACATAAAGGTAACCTTATTTTATAATGAGTTGTGTGAAGGTAATCCAAGAGCTATGTAAGGGTCACACCAAGGGTCAAGACTTATATAAATGTATATTGAGAATCCAAAATTTATATTTTGAAGAAATAAATAGAATATAAATTAGATTTTTTTAATATGATCTTCATGGATTAAACATCATGATCATATATAGATCATGATACAATCATGGATGAAGGAAGAACCAGACTAAGGATAAGTTGATGTTTCTAATATGAGATCCTTGCCATAAGTTGGAAGTATATGTGGAATCCAAGAATATTTCCATGCATGTGGAATCTTTTTCATAGAAGTTTAAATGCATTGGATTTCATTGGAAGAAGGAGAAGAGATATTTTAATATCTCATGTAGGAATAAAATCCAATGTATTTTAGAGATTTAAAAGAGGATATCCATTGAGATGAAAATAAGCAAGAATAAAGAATTAAAATTGAGACTTTTTCTTGATAAATTTAAATTTAATAGGTATTAATATTCTATGATTATCATGGAGTTTAAAAAATCATTTTTGAAAGAATATTTAAATTTTATTCAGATGATATTTTCTGTGAGTTTGAAGTGTGTATAAAATAAATAAGGTATGAGATGGATTGAGATAATATTTGAGATACCTAATACAAAACCATATTTAAAGAATAAGAAGGAGATAAATCCTATGAGGTTATCAAGACAAGGATACATAGCACACCAGAGTATTCATGAATGTTGAGGAAGATCCAAATCACACAGGATCTAGAGGAAGTCTCAAGACCAATAGACTTGATCAAGACTATCAGCCATTGATGATCTTGGAGAAAATATACATGGGAAAACATGATCTTGTAGGATCATAGAGGAATATAATCTCAAGGTGATGTAGAATCATCCCTAAAGAATAATTCTATCTTTCTATTTCTGGATCACAATTATATGAGCTTGCGATTGGGGTGTCTAACCAGTCATTTAATTAGAGTTTACAATTGGGGTGTATAACCAATTATTGAAGAGGAAATTTGTGACTGGGGTGTATAAACAGTTTTTTAAGGATTGTAGTTGGGGTCTCTAACCAAATATTGTGGTAACTTCTTACGTCTATAGTGGTTAATCCTCAGTGGGGTGTCTAACCAACATAATAGGGAGTAGGAATTTAAGATAGAACCTTGTAAATATCACTTGTTTTATCTATATTATTACTAATATATATGTGGTGAGGTTTTATGATAATACATAGTGAATTAAAACATTAATAATTTTAATAGTATGAGTTTAATAATAAGTATTCATAAAAATATGATCATTGTTTCACCCCCTCAATGGTCCAATTGGACTGAGAACATCAATTGGTATTAGAGCATCCAAGTTCCCTCTTATGATCCAAGGCAGAAGTTGTTGATATATAAAGAATATTAATTATATTAATAGTAGAGGTGTTTCTATTTTTGATGGTTAAAACTACTATAGATGGAGAAATAATATTCTACCTTACCTCTTATTATTTGTCTTGGTAGTAATATATACTTTCATAGTTGGATTTCTACCCATTGTTGAAGACTTTTCTATGACTCAAAATGATGAGAGAAACATGGTTATGGATAATGTTGGAAAAAAATACCTCAAGGTGTGATTTTAGTGTTTTTGGGTTATTTGTGTTTTTTTGAAAAATACGGTTGGTGATATTCTAGAATAGCAATTGTGTTATGCACACCACACAAGATGTATGTAGAACTACAAAGGAATCTGTCATGTGTGGACAAAGTTGGTTTAATAAAATGAGTTGAAAAGGATTATGTGGACCATAAAGGAGTTTAAGGACCATAAAGGAATTTTCATTTGTGTGATGAATATGGTGATTTTTGGGGTATCTAAAAGGCTATATCATTTATAGATAAAGGCGATGTTTCAGAGACCACCACAAAGGATTTAAGGGAAATTGTGATTATCAAGGTTTTCGGTATGCCTTTGATTATATAAAATACCTTAGTTGCATAATTATTTAGAGTGAAATCCATTAGAAAGAATCATCACTATGGTATTTTGGTTAAGTTTGGAAGTTTTCATAAAGTAGATAAGCTCGCGAAGATGTTGAGTTTGTGAAGGAGGCATTTTGCAAATGAGGTTTATGAAGAAGGTTCATGAAGGAGTTTTTACACAAATAAATTACATGAAGCACTCATGCTATGTACTACAAGTCATTCCGTAAAGCACTCATACTATGCGGTGAAGAGGTTTTTGCAAAGGAATTAAGGAAGTTCGCTGCAAAAAGACTCTTCACAAAGAAAACGCTACGCAATGAAGTGTATTTAATCTACCAGGTGAAAATGGAGCTACATGGAACACTCAGTGTGAAAATATTTTGATATTATTTAGATCAATAGAATATTTCTCTAAAGAATTAGTGAGAACACTTCAGTGGAGAGATCAATGAGCTTTCAAATTGTGATTGGTTATAAACAGGGAGAGATAGTGAGTCTGCTATGAAATTTGTAACAACAGTGAACTTTAGTGAGTTTGGTACGTGGGAACATAGACTTTGTATGATCCTTGGATGTATCCAAGTAAGGGTGAACCAATTAAAATTTCTATGTCATGTTCATGTTTTAATTATCATATTATTCTCTGATATGGGAAGGATAGGGAATAATTTTTTGTTTAACAATGAAATAAGATACAAAGATATAGTTTTTTTTTATTTTTCATTCATCGATTAACCCAACTCTTAGGCTATTTAAACAAGTTGTAATAGAAATTGGTATTATAGAGAAAGGATAAAAGTATGTGGTTCTCTTCCAACAGAAGAAACAAAAGCTATTAATCACAAAGGGATCCTGATCATCAATGGAAACAATTTTTTGATATGGAAGAATCAGATGAAACACTTCTTTTGATCATCGAGTATGGATCTATTTATAACTAAAATTTATGGTATTTATTCTTGTATGGATATTGATGATTTATTAGATGTATAAAATTGGAAATTAGATACTGATTCAAAAAAGAATCAATGCCTTAGGGGAGCCTTAACCAACACAATCTATACAAAGGTGATGTCATGTAAGTCATCACATGATAAGTAGGAAAATATTCTAAATATATATGAAGGTGATTAAAAAGTACGATAAGAAAAGTTTCTAGTTCTATGTAACAAATAAGAGGACTTGAGAATGCACCCCCAATGAGTTGGTAGATGCATTCTTTGATTGGTTGAATGTTATAATGGAATAAATGCGTGGTCTTAGAGAAATTATCAAATATTTGATTATCGTTAAGCACATACTAAGAATAATCCCACCTTGGTTCAATCCAATAGTTTCTATATTACAGGATAAAGATCCTAAGGAACTGATATTGGATATATTACACTGCACTCTTATATCATATTACATGAGAAATGATGATTATGATGCTGTGGAAAAGGGGAAGTCCATATAAGTGGAATTCAAGTCCATAAAGAAGCTCACTATTTAAGATAGCCAATAGGAAGATAATGAGGATGGGATCATGTCATTTCTCTCCTAAAATATGAAAATAGAAAGATCAAATTTCAAAGGGAAAATTTTACTTGCATGATTTCAATGTGGAAATATTGGACATCTTGCAACAAAGTTTACTAAGAAGATTCAAGATGAAAATGAAGAAGATAATAAAATTTTCAGGAAGAAGTATTAATCCATTGTGAAATGTAGGAGAAATACTAAGAGATTTTTTTTCTTCAAAAAGTGGAATCTATTTTCAAAATAAGTTGATAGTTCAAAAGAATATAAGGTAGAATGGGCTAAGGACTACAAGGAATATGAAGAAAATGTAATGGTGGAAGTTTTAAGAAATTACCAAACAAGGGAAGAAAGTGAAAATGATGAAGGAGAATTTGAAGGAATAATTGGCCTTTAAACTGAATTAAAAGTTGTGCTTGATGTGATAAACATTTATAGAACCAAAAATAAAATAAATGAAACATGGTGGTTAATTATGATAAACTCTATATACAACAATAGGAATAAAAGAATTCTGAGTTAGAGGCTAAAATTGAAAAACTTATATATGAAAAACTATAAAACATAGAGAAATTAATTGAGTACAAGTTCAATGTTGACAAATAGACCAGGTTTATAGTGAGTTTGACCAACACAGTTAAAAATTGAGTCAAACTCATTTAATATCTTGTGGATTAATTTTTCATCCTATGAATAAAGGTAAAATATTAGGAGAAACTCATGACTCTAGAAAATCATGGAATTTAGGTGATAGATAATGAAAATGTATAGTTCAGTTTTCTAACAAAAAAATAAAGGAATATCAGGAGAAGAAAATTATAGATTATAACAATACATATAGTATGGGGATTGATTGTAAACATAAACCAGTGATGATTGATGTTAGACCATAAGTACCCTCTCTGAGGTTGAATATTGATTTGGGTATAAAGCAGAACAATAAGATTCAAAGAACCCAAGGGATAACCATTGATGTATAAGTGACATGTAGTAATGAACCCCACATCAAGTGTTTTTCTATAAATATTTGGGAGAATCGTAAAATTTATGTTCTATAGACAAGAGGTACCTAAGGGTAAAATTGAAATAGAGGCATCCAAATAAAGGTCAATATTCTAGGATATCATTTGAGGGTAATTGTTTTTGGTGTGGAGTATTTGGATGCATGGAAATATATTGTACATCCACTATATAGAGGAATTATCCAAAAAATGATCAAATTGGTTGTAAGAAAAAATTGAAGGAATCATCAAATTATCTGAAAAAATGAAATAAATTTGTAGTATTACAGGATTAAAGTGGTCTATCATACTCTAATAATGATCAAGAATATCAGTCAAAGTCATGGATCAGAATGAAAAGAGATGATCAGGTAGTGGTTGTAGATATTGTTTTCAAAGCATCAGATTACATTGGAATATGGATCATTGATAGTGTATGCACCTCCCATATGATAGCAAATAAGTATCTGGTGGAATGAGTTATATATTATAAGGATGATATTGTAATATTTGGTAATAATGAAGGCTTGAATATTATTGGCTTTGGAAAAATACAAGTTTGGTGGAAAAGACATGATACATGAATATGTCTTGGTAGTTGAATGTCTCAGTCACAACATTATATGTGTTAGGAAATTGTGTGACTCATGACATGCCATAATATTTTACATGAGATTATGTATCATCAAGGAAAAATATGGTGAATTTGTTTTGTAGGGAAAGTGTATGAAGGGAAATAACTACCTTATGAGTAGAGAAGAAGATATATTCTGTCTATCTAAGGAAGAATAAAATAGGTTATGGAATAGATGTCTTAGTAATTTTAGAAAAAATTCATTATAATATCTTGTAAAATGTGATGTTTCTCGATATATACCTAGTTTATCACATGATAGTACCCATACATGTGATTCTTATAAACAAGGGAATATCATTCGAAATACATATATAGAAGAAGAGAAAAGGTCAAAAAAAGTGCTTGAGTTGGTACATATTGATGTGTGCAGACCTATTTCACAAAGATTGATTGATGGCAGGAGATATTATGTTATCTTCATTGAAAATTTTAATAGAATCGCATGGGTTTCAATCATTACCCACAAGTCTAAGCTGTTCAGTTGCATAACACATTATTGAAGGGAATTTGATTGATTCATGGTAAAAAAATATAGATGTTTAGAATAGATAATAAAACAGAGTTAACAAAAAACAATGTGGTGGATTATCTCAAGAAACATAGGATAAGGCACTAAGTTTTTACAGTAATAAATCCACAACAAAATGGAGTATTTGAGAGAAGAAATAGGATTATCAAAAACATGGTTAGAAAAATTCTCCATGAGAAAGACCTTCTAGGTAAGTTTTTGAAATAATAATTTATGACATTAGTCTATATATAAAATAGATCCTTATTATGTCTGAAGGAAGATAAGACTCATACGATCTATGGTATGGAAAGAAGACAACATTGAAGCACTTTTGAGTCTTCATAAGTAAGTTCTTCATTCTCAATAAGGGGAAGTACAAGAATTTTGAATCTTATAGAGATAAAGGGATATTTATTGGATACTTAAGAAAAATCAAATAATACAAATGATTCAATAAGAGGCTATGAAAATTTATAGAAAGTAATGATGTGCTTGTGATAAAAAATGTGTAGAATCATTATAAAATACATGAAAAGTCTTAGGAGGATAGTGATAAAGAGAAAAGAATATCAGGGGGATTTCTAGATCCTAAGTAATATTTAGAATAAGATTTATATAATTAAAAGGATGGACATAATGCTATACTTACATAGATACTGAAGAGTAGATCTAAAATTGATAAGAAAAACATAATCAGTGATCAAGAAATGCCAGTGAAGACAATGAGGATGGAGCCTCTACAAAAATTATCTTTATTTTCATAGATAGATCCAAATAGTTTTGAATAGGGATCAGTAGATGAGATTTGGGTTCAAGAAATGAATGGATAACTAGATAAAATAGAAAAGAATCAGACATGGGAGATTGTTTTGAGACCACAAAATAAGAATGACATAGGGACCAAATGGATTTTCCGAAATAAAATAAATGATGATTGATTGGTTATTTGAAAAAAATCATAACTAGTGTGAAAGGGATACTCTCATATTTAAGGAATCGATATTGATGAAAAAATTTCACCTGTTGGAAGGCTGGAGACTATTCACCTATTCTTGTCTATAATAGTACAATGGAAATTCGAAGTTTTCCAGATAGGTGACAAGTCATAATTTCTGAATGGGGTTCTAAAATAAGAAGTGTATATCGAGAATCCATATGGTTTTCTCATGAATTAATATGAAAACAATTTTTTTTCAGCTGAGGAAGCTGCTATATGGATTGAAATAAGAATTGAGAGCATAGTATTCAATACTTGACCAGTTCTTAAAGAATATCAGTTTTTAGTGTGGTGGAGCTGGTTATAGATCTATATAAAAAATGAATGTAATAAAAGGATGATGGTGCTGATGTATGTCGATGAAATAATATTTGGTGGATCCAATGAATCATAGGGGTAAAAGTTTATATAATTCATGGAAAGTGAGTTTTAAATGTCAATGATTGGTGAAATGACATTTTTCCTTGGTTCACAGGTTACACAAGAAACAAATGACACATTCATTTATCAATAAAAATATTCCAAGGAGGTTTTAAGAAGATTTATAATGGATAATTCCAAAGATATGATAAATATAATGGCTATTTGGATGAAACTATTAAGAAATGATGAAGGTAAAGAAGTTAATGTCACAAAATATAGGAAAATCATTGGCAGTCTATTACACTTAACATCAAAATGACCTAATATTTTTTCTACACATGTAATGAAAAATTATATAAAAGCAATCCAATTAATTTTAGTAAAAAAATAATACATTGATATATTAAGGTAATGGTGGATTTTGGTTTTCTGTACAATGACAAATCACAATAAGAGTTAGTGGGCTATATAGATATAGATTGGGTCAATTCAGTAGATGATAGAAAAACAACCTCAGGTGATGTATTCTATCTTGGAGAATTGTTTTTTTGTGTATATAAAAGAAATAAGAATTCATTTCATTGAGAAAAACAAAAGAAAAATATATTTCATCTACTCAAGCATGAACACAATTATTGTGGATGAAGAAACAACTTGACAATATAGGAGTTGAAGTGAAGTCTTTTTTAGGATTCCATTACGATAATTCAAGTGTTATAAAAATTAAAAAAAAATATAGTTCATCACTCAATGAGAAATCACATTAAATTCAAGTATCATTGTATCAAGGAGAAGGTGGAGCATAGTCCTATTAAGTTGGAGTATCTTCCAATAGAACAACAGGTTTTAGATATTTTGATGAAGGCCCTATCTAAAAAGGTGTTTTAGAGGCATAAAATGGCTCTTGGAGTTTAGCTGACTCCACAAAATTGAAATAGTATGGATGTGGGACACCCTATCCCTGAGGTATGGTGTGTTTTTCCCTTATGTGATGATATATGTTCTTTACAATGTTGTAACAAAAAAGGAGTGTTATTTGAGATCATTGACAAAGGTGGAAAAATAAATTTATCAAGATAGGGGAAAATCTGATTGGGGGAGTAGTGAAGTAGGGAGAGTTTAAATTTGATGGTGATAAATATGATCTATCACAAGTTATATATCATGATGGGTAGTGTTCATGATGAGATTAGTTGACTGTTTTGGAAATGAATTGATTCATTGATGAAATTTTCTGGCTACTATTGTTTCTCTCACTGATCATGGATCATGTGGGATTAGAGTGTCTATTGGGAAAATCATTCATCACTATCTAGAATAACATGAAGTTAATTTTTGGTAGAATATAGAAGAATCATTAAATCTGTATCAAATGTTGAAGAGTTATTAACAAACCCAAAGGGGGAGATTGTTTGAAAATATCCCTCAATGTGTCATTTCTGTGTTTATGGGATGTTTGTGTTTGTTGACAAAGATGGTTGAATTTTTTTTATCATGGTCGCTATTAAAGTAGATGTTTTGAAGGTGGCATAGTTTCCTAGTGTTTTCCTTATTTTTTGAACTCATAATCGAGATTTTGTTTTATCAATAATGGCACAGATCTCATATAGCAACTATATTATAAGGACTGTAAAAGAAGTATACAAAATCAGAAAGGATGCTGTTATTTTTGGATGAAGGCAGTGAAATAAAATGCATTAAAAGAATTATATGAACTAAAAAAGAGTTTGTGGACTATAAATTAATTTTCATTTTTAGGTAAAAGATGATTTTCTTAGGGTGACACAAAGGGTGTTTCATTTGTATATTAAGGTGACATTTTATAGGCCACCAAAAAGGTGTTAATGGTAATTATGATTATCATTTTTTCTAGTATGTATTTTATTATATAAATGACCCTAATCACATCATTAAGTAGAGAATAATTCATTAGAGATAACCATCACTGGGAGATTTAGGTGAAGTCTGAAAGTTTTCTATAAAATAGATAAGCTCATGAAGGTGTTGAGTTTCTAATAGCGGCAGTTCATGAAGGTGGTTTGTGATGAAGGTCTTCAAATGAGTTTTTTTGTAAATAAATTCTTCAAGTCACAAAATCTATATGGTTAAAGGCATTCTGTGAAGCACTCACGTTTTGCGGTGTAGAGGTTTCCATGAAGGGGTTATGGTAGTTCACAAAATGATAATTTTTGTGTGTGAAAGTGTTGAGTCAAAATGTGTTTCGGCTATATCATTGATCTTTTTGTTTTTGAAATCACGAATCACTTATTGTTTATCATGTATGTTGTTTTACAACGTAATCAGATATATTGTTTTATAATCACAATCAAATACTTTGTTTTCCATCAGAACCACACTTGGTGTTGATTCTTTATCATAATCATATACTGATTGTTTTTAATCGTAATCACATGTATTGTTTTACAATCGTAATCATGTATTTTATCTTCAATCGTAACCACACATGCTGTTTCTATGCATCATAACCATATGCATCATAACCATATGCATCGTAACCATATAAATCGTAACCAAGAATCATAATCAGGATATGTATTATATGATAACCAAGAATCATAATTAGTCTATGTATTGTATCGTAACCAAGAATTGTAATCAGTCTATGTATTGTATCGTAACCAAGAATCATAATTAGGCTATGTATTGTATCATAATCATGCATCGTAACCAGGTTAAGTATTTTATTGTAATCACTTATCGTAACCAGGATAAGTAGTGTATCGAAATCATGAATCGTAGCCCGATTATATATTTCACATTGTAACAACAATATAAATCGTAACCGATATGAATCTTATCCATGTTAAACATCATTACCGTGTTTTGTATCGTAACCACTATATGCATCGTAATCATGACAAGAATTGTGACCATGTTATTAACCATATTCATGCAATGCATTACAATCTTATTTTACTATAATATCCTATATATGTTTCTCATAATCATTGTTTCATACTTTTGTGCTTACTATTTTGTAAATAAAATGATGTCGTTGAGTTAGTAATACACCAATCAAAACGATGTCGTGTATTCTTTTTGTTTTGACCATTGTAATTCCAGGTGTCCGAGTCCCTCTGAATTTTTCATAGAAATATGATCGTTAAAGGAAATATGACCATTGGAACCTGATTCCTATAAATAGAAGGTCATTCAAACTAGAATTAACATTTTTTTGGATTTATCAAGTTCTAGAGAGATATGGTGCAACTTATACCTTGCTTCGTGCAAAGGCCTTGAAGATACAACAAGTGAACGACTTGTTCCAAGTTCTTGTATTTCTATAAGTGATTTGTTTTTCCTTTGTGCATCCGATAATTGTGATAATGATAGAGGGATTCCAGGGATAGGAAGACATGATTCTGATCATTGTATTGAGGTCTTTCAATTGTTTGAAATATAGAGGTGCCAATTACCTTCTTAATCTAGGGATTCCATGGATAGGAATATAGTCACGCCAATCATCGTATCGAGGGATTTCAATTGTTTGAAAGACAGAGGTTCCAATTACCTTCTTAATCAAGGGATTCCAGGGATAGGAAGACAGTCATGTCGATCATCGTATCGAGGGCTTACCAAGGTGGTGGTAAGGCAGACCTTTTATCCTAGGTGAAAGGATACCCTACTCTTTGGGATAAAATAATTGTAATACCTTTACATTTTCGTTGCTATTTTGTAATAGAAATGGAATCATTTTGTTTCTTCTTTATATTTAAATTATTTTCTATATTAATTTTTTCAATTATGATTTATTCATTACATATTGTATTAAGATATTCTATATGTTGTATGGTATAATCAATTACATTTGTATTACTCTGATCATTGTATTCAATTCAAATATAACTATTATTTCATTACTTTAAGTATTACATCATATCATATCCATCGGATCCATGACTTGTTTGGTCATTTGTATTGGTTGTGAATGGTATTAGTTTAAGACCTATTAAACTAAAAGTTTAAATACAATTTTTTAAAACCTACAATTCACCCCCTCTTGTATTGTTCCATCTCATATATATTTACATCTATATTATGATCCAACAATTAGTATCAGAGTAGGTTTGAAATGATTTGTTTTACTTGCTTTATTTCTTTTTACAAGACAATTGTATTTCTTTTACAAATCCTTTGTTTACAATTACTTACTACACTAATGTGTGGAGTGGAAAGATATTTTTTTATATGATGGCAGGAATGAATATTAGATCAATTGATAATCTAAACCCAACTAGGCCACTTATTTTTCATGGGAATGATTATGAGTATTGGAGAGATAGAATAAAGACATTTTTTATCAATACTGGAGTGGAAAAAATTGTCATGATTCCTGGAAATTACAAAATCCCAGACAAGGAAGTGAGAACCTTCACCAACCAAGAGAAACTTGAATATCAACTGAATTAAAAGGTACGTAATACTTTTTTGTATTATATGAATAGGAATATATATTGTCAGATATATTTATGTGAAGCATCCAATTTTATTTGGAAAAAATTGGAAGTCACACATTTTGGTAAATTTAAAGTTATAGAAACAAGAAGATCTATGCTCCGAGATGAATATCATGGTTTTGTTTTTTCCTATGGAGAATCGGTATGCAAGATACAATAAAGATTTATGACAATCATCAATAGACTAAAATCCATGGGAGAAAAGGGTCTTGATGATGAAGTTCTTGTGGAAAAGACAATTGATATAATTCCCAATGAGTAGGAATCAAAAAGGACAGCTATTGATGAGAACATGAAAGTTACTCAAACTATGCTTAATGAGTTATTTGGTACCCTCGGGCTACATAATTTTAGACCCCCGGGACATCCTCTTACATTATGGGATATTTCTCATTTCATTAATAATAAAAAAAGTCAATTATTGATCGAATGTAAAAGAGAAGGTCATATTAGACCAGATTGTCCGTTGCTTAAAATAAAAGATAGGAAGGAGAAACATTCTGAAAGAAACAAGAAAAGGTATTACAAGTCAAATAAAAATAAATTGTTGAAAGAAAATGATACTTGGAGTGAAAGTGGTGGTGATTCATCAGACGAATCTTCAGAATATGAATCATCTGGTAAGAAGAATATAGGACTCATAGCCCGATTACCCATTGAAAATCATTGTCTCATGGCTAAGGTACACAATGCAGAATCTATTACAAATGTTTCTTTAAATTATAATTACCCTGATGATAAATATTATTACTCTTTGTATGAATAATATTCCTCAATAGAGGAAAATTTATCTTCTTTCAAAGAAGTATCCAGATTTTCTAAATTACTTGAGAATGAGAATTCCAAACTCAAGAAAAATCATGATAAGAAAAATTCTAGAATAACTATTATTAAAAAATAAGTATCATATCTCTCGAAAGATCATGATAAGAAAACTCTTGATTTTTAAAATATTTCAAAAAACCTTATGGAAGTAAATTTTGAGAAGGATAAACTTTCTAAGGACTTTGGAAAACTTGTTTTAGAGAAAAATGTTTTTGAATCAAAAAACAATTCCAAAATCGTTTCTTGTGAGAATGACAATTTAGTTATTAAACTAAAATATAAAATATTTTCCCTTAAGAAACTCTGATCAAATTTTACTATTGGAAGGAAACAATTTGATAAAATTTATTCTCAAATTGTTCCTCTAAGGAATATATCTGGAATTGGATATACTCATTCAAAACTGATTTTTAGTCAAAACTATTTTGTTCCCCAAAGTGCCCCATTCTAAAGTAAATGTCAATGTGGTGGAAATTGGGAAATAAATTGTTATCTTAATAAAAATCATTCATTAAGATTTCATAAATATCATTTTTTAAAACAAATATGGATTCCTAATGTTATTTTATCTAACATTTTTGGATCCAAAAAAGTTTGGGTTCTGAAAAACTAATTGTTTCTTTTTTAGAAAAATAAAAATTGTACCAACAATAAGAACATTTGGTACATGGATAGTGGTTCTTCTCGACATATGACTAGAAACAAATATTTCTTTGAAAATATTGTTGAAATGAAATGTGGAAGAGTGACTATCGAAGATAATTCTAAAGGAAAGATCATTTGTATAGGTAATATTGTTCTTTTAGGAAAAGTTTTAATTTAAAATATTTTGTTTGTCAAAGGTCTTAAGCACAAAATTATAATAATAATTCAATTATGTGATGAATTTTACCTTGTAAATTTTAGGAATGAGAAATTTTTATTTCAAAATTCCAAGGATGAATTCATTCTTTTTGGACATAGTCATGAGAATGTTTACACAATAAACTTATAAAACCTTAGGTGCCAAGAATTACCTTACTTAAGTGCATTGGAAGACCAATCTTGGTTATGGTATAGAAGGTTAGGGCATTGAAACCTTAGAAACCATTGTAAAATATCAATGAAAATAATTGTTAAGGATATACCAGATCTCAGGTATGATTCTTCAAAGGTTTTTGACCATTTTCAATATGGAAATCAACATAAAACTAACTTTAAATAAAACAATGAAGTTACAACTTCTAATGCATTACAATTAGTGCACATGGATCTCTTCAGTCCTACACAAACTAGAAGCATTGGAGGAAAGTACTATGTATTTTTTTTAGTTGATGAATACACTATATTCACATGGGTCTATTTAATAGAAAATAAATATAAAGTCTTTTTTCTATTTTAAAACTTTTAGAGCCCAAGTTAAAAATGAGAAAAACCTACCACAGATAACTATTCATAGTGATCATGGTGGTGAATTTTAAAATTCATATTTTGAAACTTTTTGTAGTAAAAAAGGTATTACTCAGATCTTTTTATCTCTAAAAATCCCTCATCAAAATGGTGTTGTTGAAAGAAGAAATCATATTCTTTAGGAAATGATAAGAACCATGTTGACTGAATACTCAATTGCTAAGCATTTTTGGGCTGAAGCTGTTAGTACTAAATGTTATACTATAAATCATGTTTTAACTAGAACTTTTCTTAATAAAACACCTTACGAGTTTTGGACTGGCCAAAAACCTAAAGTTTCATACTTCAGAGTATTCGGATGCAAAGTATTCATATGGAATACAAAAGATAATCTACATAAATTCGCACCTAAATTCGATGAAGGAATCTTTCTAGGTTATTCCACTACTTCTAAGGCTTATGGGGTTTTTAATAAAAACTCTTATACTGTTGAGGAAAAAGTGTATGTTAAATTTGATGAATCAGATCTTTTTTTAAAAACCTCTTACCTACATAAAAAGATGTGTTTTCACAAACTAATTATCATCCCTTGATTGAAAACTCTTCTAAAAAGTGAAATACATGAGAAAATGTTTCTAAAAAATTTATCCCATAAGAATTTCAACCTTATGTTGATGAACAGGTTTTAAAAAACCCGAATCAATTGTTTCATAGGAATTACCCCAGTAATAATATCATTGGTGATGTAAATCAACCCGTAAGGACTAGTAATTCCTTGAGAAATGAAATAGAACATCTTTCTTTTCTATCTCAATTTTATCCTAAAACTTTGAATGAAGACTTAGGTGATGAAGATTGGATTAAAGCAATGCAAGATGAACTAAATAAATTTGAAAGGAATAAAGTATGGACCTTGGTTAAAAGACCTTAAGAAACAACTGTAATTGGTGTGAAATGGGTTTTCAGAAACAAATGTGATGAAAATGGATTCATTATAAGAAATAAAGAACGACTTGATGATAAGGGCTATAATAAATAAGAGGTAATAGAATATGAAGAAACCTATGATCCGGTATCTAGACTTTAATCTATTCATATTCTACTATACTTTCCATCATACTTCAATTTCAAACTTTTTAAAATTAATGTAAAATGTTATTTTCTTAGTGGATTTGTACAAGAAGAAGTTTTTGTTGAAAAACCTCCTGGTTTCATAGATTCAAAACATTATGATCATGTTTTCAAACTTACCAAAGCTTTATATGGCCTTAAAAACCCCCTAGAGCCTGGTATGATAGACTTTCAGGATTTCTTTTACAAAATAATTATGCAAAAGGTACTACAGACCCAACTCTTTTTATAAAAATGGAAAACAAAAAACATTTTTATTGTTCGGATCTATGTTGATGACATTATATTTGGATTAACTCAGCAATATCTAACTAATTTTTTTGCAAATCTAATAAAATCTGAGTTTGAAATGAGTATGATGGGTGAGTTAACATTCTTTGTAGGTTTTCAAATCTCTAAAAAACCATAAGGAACCTATATATTCCAACATATGTATATTAAATATTTACTTAAAAAGTATGGATATGAAAACACTAAAAGTATAAGTACTCCAATAAGTACCCTAAATACACTCTATCTTTATGAATCTGGGAAACCAGTAGATCAAAAATCTTTTAGAGGCATGATAGGAAGCTTGTTATACTTAACAGCTAGTCATCCAGACTTAATGTTTTAGTATTCTTATGTGAAAGATATCAATCTAATCCAAAATAATCCCATTTAAAAGTAGTGAAATGTATTTTTCACTAATTAAAGGGAACTATGGATTTTGGACTATTTTGTTCTTCTGGAAATGATTTTGTTTTAAAAATCTTTTCATATCCTGAATTTGGGGGTTGTAGAATGGATAGAAAAAGTACATCCATAATATGACATTTATTAGGATATTCATTAGTTTCTTGTTCATGCAAGAAGAAAAACTCAGTAGATCTTTACACTGCTGAAACTGAATATGTAGTAGATGGAAGTTGTTGTGCTCAAGTGTTGTGGATGCAACACACACTCGCAGACTATGACATGAGTTTTACCAAAACACAGATATTGTGTGATAACACAAGTGTCATTTCTCTTAGTAAAAACCCTAAATATCACTCACGTGCAAAACACATAGATATTAAGAATCACTTTCTTAGGGATCACACACATAAAGTGGATATTATTTTACAATTCATCAGAATGCAAGAAAAAATTGTGATATTTTCAAAAAACCATTAATTTCTGATAGATTTGAATACCTTAAACAGAAACAAGGAATGATCACTGTAAAGTAATCATTCACATATATTTCTTATTTAAACCATCTCCTTACATTGAGTTACTCATTTTCAAAGGGGGAGTATACATTTCACTTATTAATTTTTACAATTTATCGGCTTCACGTATTAGTTTTTATGTTTATCGGTATTACCCTTATCGGTTTTTCATGTATCCGTTTTTCATGTATCCTTTTTTTATGTATCAGTTTTTCATGTATCGATTTTTCATGTATTGGTTTTGCATGTATTAGTTTTTCATGTATCTATTTTTCATGTATTGGTTTTGTATTTGTTGGTTTTTCTGTTTATCATTTTCATTTATTTGTTTTATATTTTATCGGTGTCACTTTAATTGTTATCAGTTTTATTTTTATCGGTTTCACATGTTAATCAGTATCATTTTCATCAGTTTCATATTTCATCCCATCAGTACTAGATTATCGGTATAGGATTATTCTATCGGTACAAGATTATCGGTACTAGCTTATTTGATTTCATCGGTTTTTAAAATTCTTATCAGTTTTACATTTTTTTTATTACTATCATAAGAACAATATACTGAAACCAATACATCCATCCTGATACTCTAACAGGTACAATTTCTAAAGCATTATTTTAGTTTTTTAAATAGTTATTTCTCAATTATTTCTTTTAATTCCTAATCAGTTTTAGTCTGAATACGATTTTATTTTATCTAAAACCTCAAGAGTTTGAAATCATTCTCAACCATTGGATATTTTAAGATGTAATCCTAACCATTAATTTATTTTTAAAAGAACCCATCCATACCCATAACACATCTAACTCATCTTTTTTCTTCTCAAATATTGATGCTATATAAATTCTCAGCGAGGTTCATAATCAGAGTTTCCTCAATTTTTGTAATCAGATATCTACTCAGATTTCGTAACTCGGAAATTATTCTGGGTTTGAGTTAGTCTTTCATGTCTGAGTCAACTTCTTCATCTCTAAAGGTTATGTCTCCAAACGATTTCTCTTCTATGAACTTTATAGGTGAAAGGTTAGTCTCTTGATACTTTTATGATACTTTTGATTCTTCTTTGAAAAGGATAATATGTTTCAAAGGGTGGGAATCAATTTGTGTTGAAATACCATATTTAGATCAAGATTTTTTCTATCATGACGAGGTGTTACAATTTTATAAATCAATGGAGATAGAAAAGGGTCTTAAGATTTCTTTTATTATGTTTGATAAGAATTATACAAACTTTATAAAATTAGCAGCTATGTTTCTAGGTGTTCCATCTGAGGGTGATTCCCTATGTCCTTCCCATAAATTACCATAATCTGATGGGACTTTTAATAAGATTAAAGCTGAAGAATCACTTTTTAATATTTATGAGGACAAGAGAAAAGTAAGCCATTTATGAGGAGATAATAAACTCATAGACCTATGGATGAAAGGGTTTTTAGTGCTGAGAAAAGTTGACAAGGAAACTTTTAAAGTTTCAAATGTGTATGTGCTTGATTATTTGGTCAATATGAGGAAGTTAAATCTGGTGGGATTCATCTTCCCGATGATTAAGAATCTCAAATCTGGTGCCATAAAATCAAAGCTAGTAATGTTTCACACTATTATCAGTAAGTTTCTGAAATAATGATTAAACTTGTGTGATGTTTCTATTAATCCATATCCAACTTCATTCAAATATCCCTTAATCTATTATGGTTCAATCCTGAATCGAAAAAGTTTGAGAAAGATCTGGATGCTGATAAAGAAAAGGAAGTAGCTGAACGTAATGAAAAACCTTCTAATCCATCAAAGAAAACTTCTAAAAAATAAAGGTAGTTTAGACTACAACTCAAAAGGAATAAAAGAAACAAAAGTATGTATCCGATGAGGTTTCCGCAGAATAGAGGACGAAAAAGGAATAAAGTAAATAATGGTATCCTCAATTTGTTTTGGATCCAGCAGAAGCTCTGGCTTTGAAATTAAGATCAGAAGAAACTTTTAAAGAAGAATAGATATAGAAGACAATGAATAAGAGAAAGTCTGAATATATTGACATTGATAGTCTTCTCAGAATAGCTGAGCAAGCCATAATTAGAATTCTAATAAGGGAGCCACCTGTTTAGACTCAACCGGTTCCAGCAGAGAAAGGAAAATAGAAACAAGCTTATGAACAATTGGCTACACAATCTATTATTCAAGAATATGAAGAAGAATAAGATGAAGAACAAGGGGAATAAGAACAAGGAGAATAATAATGGGCTCAAGAATAAATATAAGTGGAAGAGAAAGAAGATGAAAAAAAGAGAATTCATATCGAAAAATCCTCTGAAGTACCATCGTTCAATTTTCCATCTCCTGATCCTCAGCCTTCCAAGAAATTCTCTCAAAAGGTTCCTTCAAAGAAGGTCATTCATATCTCAGATAAAGAAGAAGAAGAGAAAGAATCCGATAAGAATCAGAATCAACCAACTCATTTGATCGGTATTGAAACTCATTTCAGTGATCTCCTTGAATACACTGAAGATACGGATTTTGAAAGAACAATCACAGTGAAGGGAATTAAGTGAATAGAATAAGTTTTGAATAGATTGGAAAAGTTGATACTGTTCATTCAAAAAGTTAAATCTAGGATAGAAATCCTTTCAAATGCTCATAATGATAGAATAGACTCTGTCAACATTCTGATGGATAGGTTTCTGAGTCTAGAATCCTATTTCAAGATATTCAAGGAATATTCTACTGATCACAGAAAGTCTTGTAATAAAGTTTTCAAGTGGTTGTACAATGTTGATGATAGTCTCAAGAATCATCTGGACAAGCAGGATGAATTGGTGCATTAGGTAAATGTTCTCAATTATATGTATTAAAAGTTGGTTACTAAATTCAATGAAAAACTTGACGTCTTTCAAAGACCTGGTACCTCACAAAGAATAGCCTCTGAAGATATTTTTGGTCTAAATGAAAAATTGTAGAATGAGAGTAATGAGGTTGTCTTACTGTCAAATAGAGTTGTAATCCAAGAGAAGGCCTACAAACTTAGATTGGATGATATCAATTCTAATGAATTAAAGATTAAAGCTTAGGAAGAAATCAATTGTCTTCTAGAATGAAGGATCTAGAAGAAATAAATGGTTATTGCAAAGAAATATGCATAGCTGAAGGCTCATCAAGAAGCTCTTGATAAACTCATGGAGGATAGAAAAGAGTTCAAGAAGATAAAGCTTTCAATGTTCAATCTTTTGGAAAAACAAAAGGGGAAAGAAGTATTATTTAACTCTTGTTGTAATCAAACTTTGTTTCATTGTAAGTAATATCTATTGTTTCATAATCTATTTCTCTAACCCTTTATAGGATATGAATGTTTTACCTTATTCTTTTTAAAAACCACAAAGGTGGAGAATGGTTTTGAAAAGAAGAATTTGATGAATACCTTTTTAAGGGGGAGAACTCACAAGTAAAAGTAAAGAGAATACGATCCCTAGTGATTTTTAACCTAGGGTGGAATTAGTCGTATTCACCATTACTTTCAGAAGAGTTACTAAACTCAGGGGGATATAAGTATTTATTATTTTTTTTGTTTTGTTATTTCAAAAAAGGGGAGATTGTTGAGTCAAAATGTGTTTCAACTATCTCATTGATATTTTTCTTTTGGAAATCACAAATTACTTACTGTTTATCATGTATTTTGTTTTAAAATGAAATTAGATATACTATTTTATAATCGTAATCACATACTTTGTTTTCCATCATAAACACACTTGTTATTGATTTTACATCATAATCATATACTAATTATTTTTAATTGTAATCACATATATTGTTTTACAATTGTAATCAAGTATTTTGTCTTCAATCGTAACCACACATGTTGTTGCTATGCACTAATACACATGCATCGTAACCATATGAATCATAACCAATAATAGTAATCAGGCTATGTATTGTATCGTAACCAAGAATCATAATCAGGCTATGTATTGTATCGTAAACAAGAATCATAATTAGGCTATGTATTGTATCATAACTAAGAATCATAATCATTATATTTATTGTATCGTAATCATGCATCGTAACTAGGTTAAGTATTGTATCATAATCACATATCGTAACCAAGATAACTAGTGTATCAAAATCATGCATCATAACCAGATTATATATCGCACATCATAACCACGATATAAATCATAACTGATATGTATCTTATCCATGTTAATCATTGTAACCATGTTTTATATCGTAACCACTATATGCATCATAATCATGATAAGCATTGTGACCATATTATTAATCGTACTCATGTAATGCATTGCACTCTTATTTTACTCCAATATCGTATACATGTTTCTCATACTCATTGTTTCATACTTTTGTACTTACTATTTTCTAACTGAAATGATGTCATTGAGTTAGTAATACACTAATGAAAATGATGTCGTGTATTCTGTTTATTTTGACTGTTGAAATTCCAGATGTCCAAGTCCCTCCTAAATTTTCCGAGAAATATGACCGTTGGAGGAAATATGACTATTGGAACCTGAGGCCCATAAATAGTGAGTCTGATCCAAAATTTGTAATAGTAGTGTGCTTCAATGGATTTGGTACATAATAAAATTACCATTTTATGATCCTTGGTTGTATCCCATTGATGGTGAACAAAGTAATTTTTTTGTTTCCAATGCATTTTTTAATTATCATATTATTCTTTGCTATGGGAAGGATAGAGAATAGTGTTTTGTTTAACGATGAAATAAGATCCAAAGAGACATTTATTTTAATCAATCATACCCTGATTCACCCCTCTCTTAGGGTATTTAACCTAGTTGAGTTAATATATAAAAAATATCAAAATTACATTTTTATATATCTATTATAAAAGTTGTACATCAAATTAATAGGTCGTTATACTTCCAAGGATATTTAGGACAAATTGATAATCATCTATGAAGAAAATATCATGGTAAGGGAAGTGAAACTACAGGAATGGAGGAGTATGTTTGAAGATGTTAAAATGGATAGTTATGAGAATATTGATGACAATTTTACAAGCGTTAATGAGATTGTGAGTAACATATGAGGGTTTGATGAGAAACTAGAAGACTCCATCATTGCGAAGAAGTTTTTGTGAAATTTATAAAATATATTTGATTCCAATTTTTTAGATTTGAAATATATGGAAGATACATTCTTATATGAACTTCATAATATTCTCATAACATATTAAATGAGAAAGACATCAAATTTTAAGAATAAAGTAAAAGATGAGATTAATTTCTAGGACATGATAAAAGGAAAATTCAGAGAAGATATGGTTGAGAAACCAAGAGATTATAATTAGGATAATATTTATGAAGACTTAAACAAGATTTTATCTCTTCATTAAAATAAATTCATAGAAGGAAAGTGGAAGGAAAATGGTAAATAAGAACCAATGTGGTATAATTTCAATGGTATTGGGAAATTTTATAATGATTTTCCAAAGAAGTAGGATGTTGATACTAAATTAGATGAGTAAGATAAAAAAATCAAAAAAATAAAGGGAAGAATAGTAATAGGTCCATGATAAAAAAATAACATGATGAGAAAATTAGAAAAAGTAGACTCATCATCATAAAGCATCCATTTTGGTGATTAAGACAATTTATTTACTCATGTTGAGATGGATCTTGATTCCTAAAGCAATGATGATGACAGAGAAGAAAGCACAAAACTTGAGTGATAGCTGAAATATGAACTGGAAGCTTGTCTTCAGTAGATTACATAGTCTGAGAAATAAAATAGAAAGATAGTAAAAGAAATTAAAAATATATATAATTATAAAGAAAAGTTTTTCAATAAATAAGTGATATATATTGATGATTCTAAGAGAAAAAAATCTAAATTTGGAAGCACAAGAAAAGATAATGGTTAACATTGAAAAAAATAACTACTAAAGAATAATATTTGTCTAAGAAACAATCAATATGACTTGTTATTCAAAATTATTTGAATAAATTCAAAGAATAATTCAATAATATAGTGGAGGTTAAAGGTGAATCTTTTCAGTCTAGTGATAAGGAGAACCCCATCATTAAAGTTAATTCTATTCATAATATGTCTCAATATAGATATGTTATTCATAATAGTGAAGGTTTTATAAATCAACCTAAATCAGCTTGGAGTAAGAATAAATTTGAGTCAGTATGCCACATCAAAGGAAGGGAAAACATGGAAGTCATGCCATTATTCTTTGGGGAAAATAAGGATCAATATGATGGAAGACAACCCCCAAAAAACTTTGGACATATTTATGCTCAATGCAGAATGTCAAAATTCAGAGGATATTACTGGAACTTTGGAAGGTATGGGAAAAATCATACTCTTTCTGGAATAATATGTCTCTATATGGAAAGATTCATGAACCAAGGGAGAGTTATAATGAGAAAAAAAGAGAAAATTATTAAAGGAAGTAATCAGTGACTAGAAACTCATGTAGTTATGCACTCAAAATAATTATTAAATATTAGTGGATTTGTAAGGAATATGTAATCTGAAGGGTCACAAAGATGATAAGTGTATGACTATATTAAATAGATAAGTTCTATATGGATAAAAAGTGATGAAATTTTAGAATAAAATTAATTAGAAGTCATGAAAAGTTGAAAGTATTATGAAACCATATGAGTAGTCCAAGGAGGTTGGGAAATTCAATAGGGGATGATTTATAGTTTTTCCAAATCAATTAAAAATAGATAAAAATTGAGGAATCACTAATATATTCTAAGTCTAAAGGAAAAATTTATTTCACATGAGAAAGATTATTTTGATAAGAAAATATCCATAAACGAATATATGAAAATTAAAACAAAATTTTGTGAAAGCTGCGGTCATAATGGGAATGGATTAAAAATATTGTATGAAAATCCTTCCAGACCAAGAAGAGAGCATGAAAAGGATGTTTCAAGTAAAAGGAAGTGAATCTTACTTAACATATGATGAATATAAAATATCACTATAAGAGGAAACATGATATGTGAATATGATGAGTAATCATTTTGTTGAGGTAGTTGACATGAATAGAAGTGTTGACATTGTAATAAAAGAGAGGTTCAATTATATAAGAAACTCTCAGCATCAATGCTACTTCTAAGTAATCTAGGTGGACCATATTTATTCCCTTATACTATTTTTGAATTGTTTTAACATTTAGGTAATTAAATGAGTAAATTGAGTGTTGTTCATACTGGAAAACAAATGAGGTGTTCTTCATGATGTTTTATAACTATAATAGAGAGGTAGTATTGTGTTCATTCCTTGAGGGAGAAAAAAAAAGGGATTATGGTATCATGCAGTGAATAAGAAAATTCTTGATTGTTTTAAAAAATTATAGGAAGTGTTATGCCAATCACACATTTATCACTTATTTTTTATATTAAAATTTTTTATTAAGTAGGAGTGTTGGTTGATGATAACATGAGAGAAAATGGGGAGTTTTATTCCATTCACATGAACTATTTTGACGGTTTTGTTGATATATGTGTAAGTTACATATTTTTATTGATAAAAAAGTTTATAGAACCCCTAATATGATGTTTTTGAGTGTATCTAAGTTGATATAACATGTACTGTATTTTATGAAAAACATAGGCAACCTTGGTTATACATATCATATTTTATACACTGAGTTAGACCATGTGGAATTGGAGTAAATTAAATAAAGGATCTTTTTTAGGAGAACCATGTGGTATCATCCTTCTCTCATGAGGATAAATATTTTTATTTGGATATTTAAAAGAAGAATAAGATATGAGAATATCCCCACATTGTCTTTGTATTAATTGTTAATAGGGGATATAAAATGAGGTTAAGAGCACACATATTGACTAATCATGTTTTGATAGAATTGAAAATAAAACAATGTGGGAGATTGAAGTACCCATATGTTGAATTGTATTTTTTTCAATAAATAAGTTAGAAGGATGTAAATATGTAATGGAGATATTGTGAAAGGATTCTAAGTTGCTTCCATACTACATGGAAAATATAATGAACAACTCTTGGATTCTATCTTGGATATCATGGATGGACATGTCCAAGAAGGAATCCCTTCATATATGATGTTATAGAGATAATAATATTGAATATATGAGAAGTGATAATGGATCTGATAGAATTGTATTCAATAAGTATGGAGAAATTTTGGTTATCGTGTATGATGTTTTGAGGAACTTTAGAAGGCTTGGATTTGGGTTAAGGAAGATCTGGAGTATTTAGAAGGTGATTGGAAAATCAGAGTTCCAGAAGATCATATAACTTCAAAGGAATCATATGTATTTGACTCTAAAAATCATGAAACAACTTTGATCCAACCTTGAATTAGGAACCCAAGTCATCCCATGACATAACTGATTGGATCTCCAAATCCCTCAGGTTGGTGATAAACACTAGGGCATCACATGAATACTAAAGGTAATGATTTATCTTGAAAAATTAATATAAAGAAAATATTTTTCACCCATAATATGAATGTGACCATTATATGCATTGGATGGCTATACCATCGAATAATAAATTAAAAAAATAAATTTAACCCAATTGAAACATAAATAATTAAATACAAATCATGAAAATGATCAAAAACAACACATAAATAAAACATTGTATGATACTAATAGGAACTATGAAAAAATAACTAAAATAAAACAAGGTAATACGTAAAAGGTAGAAATATAAAATGGTTGATAAAACAATGATACCAAAATAAAATAATGAAATCAGTGCCTCAACCACTATCTTCATGCATCGAGTGAAATACATTCACTAGTTTCCACCCTATACCTGAACTGGAACCCAAAGGTCATCCAATGAAACTTAGTAAAACCTGATAAACCTATAATGATGATAGGTGTGATAATAAATTCCCAATATATATCCACCCCACATCTCATGTATATCCTTTAAAGATAATAATATTTCATGATATTTTGAAAATAGATATGAAAAGTAGGCTTTATGTTTCTTCCCAAAATAATTAACATACTAATATCATTAAAAACAATTCCCCCCATTTTAATCTCAAAACAATAATATTTTTTTAAGTACCATTATGAAACTATTTTTAATGAAAAGAGACACGAGGGGTAATGAAAAACCTTTAAGGAATATTAATTGTAACATTACAAATTAGTTTTGGAAATAAAGATATATGGTAATGATAAATATGATACATGCAAAAGTTATCATCATGGGAACCTAGGATCTTGTGTAATAATTTATTATGAACCTAACATAACTAATATAAATAACGAATAGTTCTAGATACCAAACTAAATATCCTAACACCTGATATTACCTTCATTTTCTTAACCAAGGGGAATAATCCCATAAGTAGTGTAAGGCATATCTTATGGTTCATAACTGGAGTGTGATTGTGAACTAGAACAAAAAAAATATCTCTATAATTACCACCTAATTACCCATGCATCCACATGACTTCAAAATGGAGTTGAGTCTACAAAATGATCACATAGTATTATATAGCATGTATCACAATAAGTCACACACACATCTCTAAGACCCTTACAAGAAACAACCCCAATTACATCCAGAATATAAATATAAAAGTTTATAATCCACCCTTCCTAGGAACCATCACATACATAGAATAAATGAACATTCATTTTCCAAAACAAATGGGGCATGTTTCATGTGAATATTTTTTTTAGAAAAGAAACTATTTAAAAGTGGTATCCAAATATTAAGAAATTATTTGAGGAAACATTTTATTCAAAAAATACTTGAATATCAAATCACCAAACAATCATAAAATATCAACACTTCAATGTAGGTACACATCCTATAAAGAGACAATAACACCTAAATTGATAGGGTAAACTTCTATCCGAATTCATTTTGAATCTAAAACATTTTAATTGCCAAATAAGTTTCATTGGAAAATACAAGTGGTAAATTTATCAAACTATTGGTGTGTTTGAGATTAAAAATATATTTAATCATCATGCTTCAAAGGAAAAAACACCTTCACTTCCATTTGAAAATCAAGTGAAACTAATCCCATTAAACAAATCTATTAAAGATACTAGGTAGGGATTTAAAAAATTAAAAACATGGGTTATAAATCACAAGAAATCATAGTTCTATATTTAAGGAGTCATAAAAGGGATCACCTATATTTAAGTATACTATTTTCAATCAATGTGATGAAAAACCACCTCAAGGGGGAAATAATAATCCTCAAAGACCCATAGAAACCATAAAACAACAAAACACCTAAATTAAACATGATATAATTCAAACCCTAGGCCACCAGACCATTATAGGGTTAGAAAGAAAGAGTGAATATAATGAAAATAGGGAGAAGGAGGAGGTCTCGAGAGTTTACCATAAATAATCAACCTAAAACCTTTAATAAATCCCATGATGAAGCCATTAAAAGAGGTAAAATCAAAGGAGGATAGGTGTGTGGCCTGTGAGAATTGAATGGGGAAAAGGGATACCACTAAGGGTTAAATGCGACAAAGGGAGAAAATTTAAATTCCACCTTTTTAAAAATATTGGCATTGTAGATGGTTTGACCACATGGTTTCCCAAACCATGCACTAACCATGCACCTCCTATTGGCCACCTGCAACATTTTTCATAGGTAGAATGAATGGTTAGACTAACCATGAAACAAATGTTTAATTTGTCTATGTCAAAAGCATAATGAATGTTTCATGGTTGCTATGTGGTTTTAACCAACTCTGTGTTAATCATGTAATATCCACTACATGCCCCAAAACTCTATATTTCAAGGGAATTCAACCTGTAGGGATATATAAACAAAAAAAACTAAAAAATAAATGAACTAATAGAGGTAATAAAGGTTAGGGTGAGATAATTTCCCCACCCATAAGACTTTATACCCCCAAATTTTCTAATAGAATTGGTTGATCAAGATAGTGACTTGAGGTTTGTTTTCCACACAAATAGGAAACTTAGGATATCATAGATTCTAGGACCAATATACTATCCATAAAAACCCGACTTAACTACTAACTAGAGGATAATTGAGTATACCTATGTTCTCAATTTCTAACACATGGACCATCCTAAAAACCTAGAGACTAACAAAATGAATGTTGAAAATCTATTAAGGCAACGATCTACGGAAATGAAATTTTATCTCCCTGATAAGATTTCAAAAGTAAGTAACACCCTGACCTGGTCATGGATAATATGAAAGAATTTAGTTATAGGATTCTCAAAATCACTAAGGGCACCCATAACACAGTTCAAAATTAATAAATATCCATGATACTAATAGCGGGGTTGGGTTGGGTGGGGATAAGGGACTAACCCAACCAATAGGTACCATAACCAAAAATGGAAGGACCAAGGGTTTCTCACATGAGGCTCATCAATGGTTTTCTCTATGGTGGTCTACCCACTATATTTGGTATTCTCATTAGACCCAAACCCTTAAAACCAGAACTGATTATAAAACTCCAATGAACCAAGGAACCTAAGGGAATGGGGAAAAATCCAAAAACCATTATACATCAACATCAAGGTTCAAAATTGACTATAAATTATTACAACCGTAAAAAAATTCACATATATCCATAATATATCATCAACCAAAACAAAACATAGTTAGGAGGAAACATTAGAGAAAATGGAAAAAAATGGAAACACTTAATCAGTCACCATATCAGCACCAGGTTCAACCTAGATATCTTTTGAGGGATCATATCTAGTTCGAACCCTATTAGGAGTGACTCATCTACAAAACCATTGTAGGCGACCCATACGACCATATCCAAGATAGGTACTAGGAGTCAACTGACCCAAATATTTCTTATGTCTAGACTTCTAGCATTTTTGGCACACCAAGAACTAGTTCCCATATGAATTCGATGTGAAAAAGGCACGATGAACTCTTAATACCACTACCCATCAATAAAAAATTAGATTTCTTCCCCTTTCCTTTGTTGGATCTTCCACCACTGCCCCCAATAATTGGGGAGACATCAATCACTTCGGGAATACCTATCAAATCGACCTCATCCCTCATGACCTTCTTCTCTATCCCTTTATAAGTGTTCCTAGTGGATATGCTTCTAATAGAAGGTATAGTTGAAGAAATCTCTTGAAGTACAAGTCCTTCAAGTATTTATCCATGGTTAGATCATAAATATACAACACGAGGTAAAAAAACTACAATCATACTCAAATACTAATAAACTCTTATATATACGGAAATACAATTTCTTCACCCTGGGCACTTTCACAGATTTGGGGAAGTATTTTTTAATAAAAAACGCCCTAAAATCTTCCCAGTAAAGGCCATTAAATGTGATTTTATTAATAATAGGCTTAAAATAATTCCAACATTGACCTACCAACATAAAGGACACAAACTTAAGCTTACAAGACTTGAGAATATCAAGTTGAAGGAGGATAACCTCAATATCCCATAACCAATCATACTCTACCCTGATTATTTTTTGTTCAAGGAAATGATGAGTATTAAATTTTGGAACTCCCGAATGAAAGCTTGATGCTGAGATAAAGGGGGAAGACATCTAGGATCTATAAATAGAGAAAATGGAGCAACTACCTCTGATAGGTCTTGATCAACTAAGGGTATTCCAGTGGTGAACCAACCATCAGTCCCTCAAAAGAATCAATTGAGACTGATGGGGGAGTATTAAAATATAATTATAATCATAATAAAAATTCGAACAAAAATCAATTCAAAACCTCATAAATTCAAACATACATTAATAAATCCATCTCAAAATATCGAAAATAGCTGATAGAAACCCCGGTATATTTTATAAAAAATAATTTTAAAATAATTATCATTATTTTAAATTACAATTTTAAAACATTTTATAACCTATTTGCAAACTTCTATAACTCCCATTTCAAAAAAATTCATAATTTATCCATTTCTCAAAATAAATACCATAAAATATCTCATAAAACATCATATGAAAAATATTAAAATACATTTCTCAATCTATTTTTATCAATTAAAAAATTTCCTAATCCATATTATATTTAAATTTAAAAACACTTAAAAATTTCCACTTTCCTTTCATGAATTCCAAATCCTTATTAAGTAAAACCAAAATTTTAATTATGAAAATAAATATTAAATAAATCCAAACATCACAAACAATCCATAACACACACAGGAATAATTATCCTAAATCAACAATTAGAAGAAAAAAGGGACACACATAACCATATGATACCCAAATGAAAATTTCAATAAAAATAATAATTGTGCATGTTTTAGCCGCATGGTTTGGTAAAATATGCGCTAAACATATAAGTCCCACTAAAATTATTAAAATCCTATATTACATGGTATATGCATAGTTTTCCAAATCATGAATTTTAACCATGTACCGTTGGATTCATTCCAAACTTCACCCTTGGATCTTATAAAAATAACCCATAAACTGTCAAAAAAATAAAGAATAACTCAAATAGAAACTAAAAACCTTAAAAAATCCAAGAATCAAGCTTGAATTCAAGAAATAACCATCTGATAATTCCCTGGTAATCAAGTTTTATCATGAAAGGTGGTGACTAGAAACCTACTCATGACCCTCCACTTGAATTTTTATGATCCCACCTCCAATCTATAAGATATCTAAAATAGAAAGGGTTTATTAAAAACCTAGGCCCTCTTAAGAATCTAGGCCTTAAAACTATTTTTCATGAACTAACTCTGATCCAACCCTGGATAGGGAACTCGAGCTAGCCCATGACATACCCAAGGGGAGTTCACAATCCCATTGGGCTATAAAAAATATTTATGGAATCACATGACCATGAAAGGGAATTATTTCTATAGAAAAATAAATATAAATTAAAGGTTTTCTGCCTGGAATCCCACCATGTCCAATGTGACTCAAATAAACCCGATAAACCTTAAATGATGATAAGAATGAGAATAATTTCTCAATATATATCCTCCCCATATCCCATAAATAATCTTTAATGATAAAACCATTTCATGATATATGTATAAAAAACTGTTTCTCCATTTATTCCCAAAATAAGTAACATGCTAATATCTTTCAAAACCATTTCCCTCTTTTTAATCTCAAAATAAAAATATTTTTTTATTGACCATTATGAAACTATTTTTAAAGAAAAGAGACATAAAGAGTGATGAAACCCTTAAAGTGAAAAAAAGCGTAACTCTAAAATCCAATTTTGAAAAGAGTGATACATGGTAATGAGAAATATGATACATAAAAAATATTCATCATGAAAACCTAGAATTTTATGGGATAATCTAGGATGAAGCTAACATAACTATTATAAATAATGACTAGTTCCAGATACCAATTAACCTACCATATCACCTAGTATTTCCCTCACTAGCCTAACCTAGTAGAATAATCCCATAAATAGCGAAAAACCTATCTCAGGGTGACTATCCAGAGTATGATCATGAACTAGTGCAACAACTGTCTCTAGACTTCCCACCTAACTAACCATGGCTTACCATTACATGAAAATGGATGATAATCCAAGAAATTATCACATATTATTATATAATATGAATCAAAATCATTCACACCCTTACCTATGATGATCTTTTAAGAAAAAATCCCAATTACTTCAATAATATATATACAATAGTGTATAATTATCTTATCTAGGAAACATTAGATACATAATGTAAAAGAACATTTATTTTCCAAAAAACACTGGGAATGCTTCGTGGGATTATTATTTTTATAAAATAATCCATTTTAAATTGCCAAATAGGACTTAAGAAATTATTCAAGGAAGTGGTTTATTAAAAATTGATTTTAATATCAAATCATATAACCATCATAAAATATCAACACTTAAAACAAGGTATGCATCCCTTAAAGGTCCAAGCACACCTAGATTCTTGGGGTAAACCCCCATTAGATTTTATTTAAATATAAAACATTTTATTTATTGAATAAGTTTCATTGAAAAATAGAAATTTGAAATTTATTGAACACTTGGTGTAATTGAGTTTGAAAAAAAAATTAATTATCATGTTTCAAAGTCAAACTCCCTTCACTTCCATTTAAAAATAATGTGAAACTAATTTACTTTAACAAAACCATTAAACATATTAGGCAGGGACTAAAAATATTTAAAACATGGTTTAGAAATCACAAGAAATCATAGTTATATATTTAATGAGTCATTAGAGGGACCATATACCTTTAAATATTCTACTTCCACATGTTGCGATGCTAAACAAACTTTAGGGGTAAATAAGAATCCTAAAAGACTAAAAGAATCCCAAAAACAATAAAAATACTAAGTTAAAAATGATCCAAGTCAGACCATAAGTCAAAAAAAATACAGGACTATAAATAAGGAGTTAAAATAAAGAAAAAATAGAGAGGAAAGTGGTGTGGAGAGTTTACATTGAACAATCCGCCCCAAACCTTGAATAAATATCATTGTGAAGCCCTTAAAAGAGGAAAATAGAGGGAGGAGAGGCATGCATTCCATGAGAGTCTAATGGGGGATAAGGGATACCATTAATGGTTAGATATAAAAAATATAGAAAAGGTAAATTATAACTCTTTAATGATATGTGAACTCTGCATAGTTGGTTAAACCATGCACCAATTATGAATCTCCTACTGATTACCTAGAACATTATGTATATATTAGATGCATGGCTAGACTAAATATATGTCAATCATGAAATTTTGTATTGTAAAAATTAAATTTCTCATTGCATGGCTTCCGCAATCTTTTTACTAACCATTCAACATGCATTACATGCCCAAAAAAAAATTTAAGGGAATTCAACCCAGAGGGAGAGATAATAAAAAAGGACTAATAAATAAATAAAATAATATAAGTAATTAATTTCACATTGTTTCACTAAGTTCTATACCTTTAAATTTTATTTCATTATTATTTTATTCATTCTTACTCTTGGATTTGAGTTTCGTGAGTTTCTTGTTTGAATTTAGTGTTTTGGGTAGTTTTTTCCTATGTTTCAGAGTTAATGTATATAGTTTAAGGGAAACCATGTGATGACACTTGCATGACTCATATGAAAAATCATTTCTCAATTAATTTTGTTCCTGCATGGTTTAGTCTACATGGGTAGCACAATAGTGGTGTCAAAACTATTGAAAAACCTAGTGGAAGTTGTGCAAGTTCTTGGTGTGTATGGGCGATAGAACGTCACTTGTGACCAATTAGTAGAAACTATACAATAAGTGTAAAAAAGTGTTGTAGCTTAACGTAAATGAATTTACCATAGTTATCACTTGGTTCACATAACTGTGCATCCAAACCATGCGAGTGTGTTTTGGTTCTCCAGTGGATCTTCATAGTTGGTGCATGATTTACCAAACCGTGTTACCTTATCAGTTTTATAAAAACTTGTTTTTTCAAAAATCCCTTCATGTAATTTATAAGGTTTTTACCCGTATCCTCATACTCCTCTCATTCTACCTGGCTTAGGTACACTCTACGGTGTTCTCCAAACCTTCCCTCTAGATTCTAATATACTCCCATCTCATTTCAATTAGATTTATCCCACTAACTATGAGCTCGTAATGGGCGTAACAGAGTTAGGGTTTCCCCCTATCGTCGATATCCTCTTCTCCTTCCAAGGTTGGTCGCCGATCCTTACTTCGGAAATTCTTCATGGCGTGATCATGGTGTGTGGCTCCTATATCTGCGGTGACATTGAGGGTTCGAGATCTAGTTCCAATTCCTCTTTGGATCGTGTCTTGGTTGAGGTTTCGTTCTCATATCTGTTCTATGCTCGCTGAAGCTCCAATCGTCTTTGTTTCTCTGTTTCTTTCCTGGTTCAATGGAAAGACCTCAATGGTGTCCTTCGTGATTGGTTGTTTCATGAGTAGTACTCAGTGGTCTTCTCATGGATCGGTAGCATTTCTTCATGCCCTTATGGTTCTATAGTGCTTCCCCTGCCCTATGGATTCCAAGAGTTCCTTCGGGTATTCTCTGCAGTGGTGGGTGTGGTTCTTTTTCATTTGCAGCATTGAAGGTTCATCAAGGGTTCGTGTACTTGGTCATTTCATGGTGGCTCGGTGTGTTTGAGATCCTACCTTCCATGGTCGGATGGGTGGTCGCCTTAGTCTCTATCTACTGGAGTTCTTTGAGTGGATTCTAGTGAACTTCTTGAACGATTTTGGTAGTGGCGACATGCTCTATAGGTTTATACTGGTTCATTTTTTGGCAGGTTCTCCTCCCAACATCGTCTGGCATCTGGGAAGCCTGCCTATGTAGTGATGGGTTTTTTCCATTTAATTGTTGACTTCATGAATTGGGATTGGTTATTTTTTTGTTTTGTCTATAATTTTGTTTCTGTAATGGTGAGTAATCTACTTTAGTGCGGTGTTTTGGTGTTTGACTGTTATCTGTGATTTAAGGGCTAGAACCCAGATCTTCTTTAGAGGATGCTCCAAATGAGGTTTAGAACTGTGAGATTTTTCATCTGATCATCATTTTTTTGGAATTAGATGTTTGATAGGGTATGGATTTTTCCATCTGTACCAGACCCATGAATTTATGCACAGAATTATAGCCAATCAGGGATGAGAAGATGAAATCAGTCATAACATTTTCTATGCTAGGGAGGAGTTTTATTTTGTATATTGATTTGGTTTTATTGCCTTTAGACTATTGGAGCATGTTTTTTATTATCTTATATCTTGATGTCATGTTGGTTTCCCCCTTTCCCTCAAAAGGGGGCTTATGATAATAATAAAAAATTAATTTTCAGTCTCATTTCAATTGGATTTATAAAGGATAAACCCTCATTTAACCGTATTTTTTTCTCCTTCTCCCCTATTTCTACCTGAGTTTCTTCTCCTACCTAAAATAATATGGGCTACCATAGTCAAATTTAGGTTTCAGGGAAGTTTAATCTTGCGAGTTTTGGTTGTTATGGATTTTATGGGATATTTACTTGATTTTTGCATTCAATATCAAAGTAAATGACTCTTGTATTGATTTCCACTTGATTAAGGTAGGTGATTTTGTGTGCTTTTTTTATTTGGCATGTCATTTATTGCTTGAGCTTTGTAAATATTTTATTTGTGAAGATATTCCAATATGTGAGAGTCAAATGAATTTTATAATTGTTTTGGATTGGTTCCTCTCTTTTCCAAAAGGGGTATTTCAAGAATTTTTGGTTTCTAAAATTATTTTTGAAATTCAAGTGTTAGTAAAAATGTTTCAATGTTTTGTTTTGAATAATAATGTAATTTCAAAGGCATTTTTTCCCATTTGGGTTGTTAATTGGAAAAATTATTATCTTAGATTATTAAATAATTTTAAGTGAAAGGGGTTTTGTTTTTAAAATGGTTTGAATTTGATTTTCAATCGTTATTCTTAAATAATGGTTTAGAAGTGTGATTTTAAAGAAGTGATAAAGTGGCTTGGTAACCCGAGTCTAATTTTTAGTAAGGCATGTTTGTCATTTTTTAATGGGTTTACTTGGAATTTATATGATAAAATCATGAGATACTATTTTAATATTGATTGTGACCCCTAATGGGGATATCATCTATCACTATTATATAGCTTACATTGTTGGGGATATTTCTTATTAAGGAGTTGAAGGTGATGTGAGATTTATATTATGTTACTATATTGATCACAATAAATGTTTTATTTTTCATCTACTATTTTTTCAATCATGGGTACACTAAGAACTATGAGATGATACACCCATTGGTACACATTGTTAGTGTCCCCTCTCGCATGGGATCAGGCTAGGTGGGTGGTGTCATCCCAATAATGTTAGTGTGGGATAGTTAAGTGGATTGTGTTTGTTTGGATGCAATGTACATCAATAGTTGTTATTTTATTTTTGGTAAAGTCTAAGACTAACTAACCTTAAGACCTAGTTTGTTTCCCATAATACTATATGACTCTATAGTGTACTTTTTTTGTTTTCTATATATTGATTAACATCTATGGTACTACGATTTATGCTTGCCTATTGTATTTCATTAGTGATGTGGTGCCTTAGTGTTTAGTTTTTTTCATCTTTAATTTATCTTTTTTTATTCAATGTTTCCAAAGAACTTTGAAAAAGTGTATTTATAATGTTTATTTGGAATTTACATTTTAATAAAATATGAATAGTCTAAATAAATGTTTTCCAAGTGATTGTTTTAATTTATAGAAAATGAAATTAGTGTTTATAAAATAACCATGATGTGATATTTTGTTTTCCTATGCTTACCTATAAAAATAAATTTCTTAACCACACTTCAAACTTGAATAAATGAAATTTCATTTAAAATGAATATCTTAAAATCCTTGGTGAGATCCTAATGGTCTTGGTTTTTCTCACACCAAGCATACACTATTTGGTGTATACAACACTTATGTTTTTTTAGGTGCTCTATCTTTGGTTTCTTTTGGGTTTTGGGTGGTCGGGTAATTTTTAATGGTTAGTATAGGATATAGATAATGGCCAAAGGTCACATAGAGATGGTGTTTAGCAGTTTGATTTTGGTTTTTATCTTAGGATGCTCCTACATAAGCCTTATCGGTATGGAATTTTATTTTTATCAATCTATATTGTTATTCTTATTATTTTACTACTCAGTTTATGTGATTATATTTATCTTTATATTTATAATATGTGTTGTTTTTAATTATTTATATTGAATACTCTGTTTAGTTGTTTTACTATTATTGACCTGCTCCATTAGTGCATGGTAATTCAATGTATAGACAAACCATTAATGTTTTTTGGGTGGAAACTTTGTGTGATTATTTGGTTCCTAAGGGTTAAATTATTCCTAGTTGATTGTTTTTGATACCCTAACACTAATTAATAGCCTAGAGAGATCAAGAACACACCTTGGTTATATCACAACCCGAATTGAGTGCCCGATTCAGGGGTGACCCAGATTTGTTTGAGAAAAAATGGCAGCAGAGCACCCTGTTACTATTTAGGGTTTGTATTGGTAGAAAGGAGACTAGGATAATCATTGGGACTTATGTGGAGAGTGTAGAAAAGTTATTTCCTAGCTCTTCATCACATCAAACCTCATATTTCCATGGGAGGTTGGGATTTAAATCATTATTTTGAGTTTTTTTGAGTATCCTAGATGGATTATGACATGTGATGATGATATTTTGATCTTTGGTGAATATATTAGTGATTTTAGGGGATGTGTTGAGTTTTGGTGGTGAAATTAGACAAATAACTACACATGTATGGTTATATCGCATAGTTTGGTAAACCATGTAGATCCCATGTAGATGGTTCTAGAACCATTCTAGAGCATGTTACAAAATTGGTGCACAATTTTCCTACCTATGTGACCAAACCATGCATAGTGATATTTCTCTTATAGAATTATTCTTTTACCCCCTTGATTTATGAAATAATCTTAATGGTGCTTACCATTGGCGCGATGTCAAATGATTTTTTTTCATATTGATTCATTTTTTGGTTTATTTCTATGTTTTTTTATTTTTTCCCTTAAAGTCTATTGGATGTTGGAAAAAATAATTTTTTGAGTGAAACGAGGAACATTATAAATTATTTTTAAATATTTTTTAAACATAATAGCATCATTTAAATTGTTCATTTAGAGTTTTTTCAAAGATAATAATATTCAAAATGAATTTTTAATATTATTTGGGATGGAAAGGGTTTGAGTCCCATGAAATGTTTCAAAGGTCAATAGTTTTGAAATAAAATTAGAAGGTGTTTTGGCATGAGTGTGAATTTTTATGAAATGTTTTAGTTTTATGATGAAAATTCATAAGATGCTTTGGTTTTGGAAATGAGATTTTTTTCTACAGTTAAAAAGAGTTTAAATATTTTAATGGGTGGTTTGTTTTAAGGAATGTGGGTTTTAGAAAATGGGACTTTTTGAAAATTTCTTTCAAGGAGTGTGGTTTCAAAGGAAAAATTTTATATGTTTTTTCTTGAGTGAGTTGTGCTTTGGAGTTATTTTTATTAATGATAGAATTGTGTTATATGATTAATGAAACATGGGATAATTTAGATTCATGTTTTGTGTATTTATAATATTCCTCCTAGAGAGTCTTTAAAGAAAAGTGAAATTTTCATTCGGTGGGATGAACTTCAGGATGGTAGTATTCATCATTTAGAAGTGGTTCCTCCACATTTCAACTCTACCAAGACTCAAGTCTGAGTGTTGGATCCAAATTATTATCATCCTTTGGAATCCATCGAGAACACCTTAAATTAGAGGGACCTTTTCTAATATCTTGGAGTTGTTGTGGTTGATGTTGGTATATCTTTTTGTGAGGAGGTAGTTTCTAGATCCCTGTCAGTGGAGGTTAGTTAGGATGTTTCACTTGAAGCAAGTGGGGGTTCTCCATTAGATGGTAAACAAGAGTTGGATGAGATCTATTTTGAAGTGCTAGTTAGCAAGGGGTGGTCTCCTAAAAATAAAATGAATAATAAGAAGAGGCATCTTGTGTGATTATGTTGGGTATTATATATCATTTATTAAAATTACTTGAGGATATATCATTGGTGTGGCCCCTTGTACCATCTTCATAGGTTTTTTAAGTTGATTTATTGGAAAGGGAATTTTCAGGTGTAATCGGGTTTTTGGTGATTATTTAATTTTAGTTATCATCTCATGTGTATTGATTATTTCTTAGTATTTCTCTAATGGATAATAATGAAATGTGATTTTCTGTGATTTTTGTTGTTTTGGGATGATTCTTCTTGATTTTGGGTGTGTGTTTGGGTTGTATTTGTTTTGAGAGGTTTTTCTTGATGGTTTGAACATAGGAGACCATTGGGTTTTTACTAGGGTAACTAAGACCATTTTGGGCTTAGAGTATTTAAGAACTTGATAGTGCTAGTTTACATTTGTTTTTTTCACTATGGGATATTGTTCTAGGTTGGAGGTACTTGCTTACCTACTGAGTGTAGTGGCCTAATTTCTAGAGCCCATTTGGTTTCATGTCAAGGATTATGGTGTTCTGTTTCTTTTGATTCTTGTAATGGAGCCTAGTTATGGTTCTTGTGTTTTTCTATTTGGAGTTATTTTGAGATTTATTTTCATTGGGGTATTTTGGATCAGTTTTGGGTGATTTGTGGTTTTGTGGATTTTTAGTGGGAGTTATTCTTCATGATAATGTTTTTCATTAAGGTGCTTGTCGCTCCCAAGTCCTTTCATTTTAGATTAATTCTAAATAGTGGGGAGACCGATTCCTGGTCTCCATATCCTTAGTTTTGTTTCCTTCATGATCATGTAACATGCACTTGGATACATCTAATGGGTTTTAGGTAATTTATTGTGTTTGTTGGTTCTCTTATTTAAGACTTTATTTAGTTGTTTTTCCCATATAACCGCCTATTTCATGGGGTGTTATTGAGTAATTTCTTCTTATACTTACGATTTTACCAAGGACTTTTAGGAGAAAAAGTGACATGGTGGGAAGAAATATCACAAACTATCATTTTTTCATTATTATATTTTTCATTAATTTATTTTTACTCTTTGATTTCAGTTTTAAGAATTTTGGGAAATATTTTTCTGTAGTTTCATGGTTAGTGCACACTGTTTAGGGGAAACTATGTGATGAAACTTAAATGTTTTATACACATAGAACTTTCTTAATTTATTTTGATCGTGTATGGATTATTCCACATTATTAGCACATATTTTGGGTCCAAACCATGTGAAATCCCAGTGGAAACAGTGTGATCCCTTTGTTTTTATGGGTGATGGTGCGCAATTTTCTCATGATTAGTATAAATTGAAGAAAATTTATGATGATTTGTTTTAACAATGTTTTTTTTATTTTTTGACAAATAACCATTTCTGTCTAATAATTTTTTTTGTTTTTTAAGATTAGACCCAGTCCATCATATTGAGATTTGTAAGAAAATTGAAAGTTTCTGAAAGATCAAACCCAAACATAAAGGGTGAGAAAAGTTTTTTCCTTTGTGAAAGTTGTTTTCCAGAAATAGGTTTCCAAACAAAGAGGATCATAATAAGAAGAACTAGACTCAGAGTATTGAATCAAGACACACTAGTTGTAGAGGTGGTAAGAAAGATGAATTTGATGATCAGATGCACCATTGGTCTTATGTCTATTGGTATGAAGTTCATGATTCATCTAACTTAGTGTTTATTATAAATTTAGTAATTGATAAGTGAAGAAGTTTTATTATTACTGAAGAATTTTTTAAAGAATATAGTATCTTCAAGAGTTAGGAAGTTTTCATACTTTTTTAAAAAAATAAGATGATTCTTTTATGATTAATAAGTTCTAAAAAATAAATAAAACTATCATGATAAAATCTATTAAATAAATGGAGGAATCATAATGATTATATCAGTTCCATAAATCATGAAAATGTTTGCATAGTATCCAAAATTAATATATATAGAAGTTTTTAGAAGTCCGAGTGAGTTATAGTTGATGGGGTTTGAAGAAATTAAAATATGCATAGTGGAGCTTCCATCATAATGATAATTCCATCATAATGTGAATTCCATCATAATAGGAATTCCATCGTTATGAGGATTCCATTAGACTGACTCAGAGGAGGAAATCCAACCGGACTAACACTGAGTATGAGAGTCAATTATGGAATGAGTTGAGGAAGTTTCATCATAATGAGAAGAGAAAGAAAGGTAGATCCTAATGAGATAATAAATGATGGGAGATTGTAATGAGATAATAAAGAAACAAAAATGATAATGTGATAATAAACAAACACATATTGAAATGAGCTGATAAAGAAATGTAGATCTTAATGAGATGAGAGAAATAAATGCAGATCATAATGAGCTAAGAAATAAAGGCAGATTGTAATGAGATGATAAAGGAAGGAATATCATAATTAGAAGGGGATGTTTAAGATGAGGGAAGTACATCATAATGAAGTTGAGGTGGTTACATCGTAATGAAGTTTAGGAAGTTTCATTTGACTGAAGAAAACTTAGATTATTCAATTTTTCATAAATCTTGGAGAAATATAATGAGGTTTGAGAAGTCAAAGTATAAGTTTAAATAAGAGATATTTTTAGAGTTTTGAAATTTTAAGAAGCAGGTAAAGTTTTCATGCTTCCTGATTTTTTTCTAAATCTCCCTTAAATATAGGCACATTTCATTCTCATTTTTTAAATTTATGAGTTGAGTGGAAAATATATAGTGTTGAATAATTCAAGAGAAATTTATTCATTCCAGGAAAAGATATTATAAGGGAGGTAAAATAGCTGAAAGTTTGTTTATCATAATAATCAACGTCATATTGAGAAATATTGTATTAATAAAGATCATATTGAGAATTTGAACATATTTTTAGTAATGTAGATTGAGAATGGGTTCATCATATTGAGTTCATCATACTAAATTCATTAGATCGAGTTCATCAGATCCAGCCTCATCATATTGAGAGAATCGAATCCATCCATATCGGACTGAGGATTCCAAACAGAGTTTTTATGGAGCATTTTGAACAAAGTCGTTGTTCTTTTGTTTTTGATCATTGTTTTTTAAGAAACTTTGTAAACCTATAGGAGTCAGTATAATTATTCATATTGAGAGATAGAAGCTGTCGAACAGGAGTTGACACAAGTTGTATTGAGAAAAAAAATATCTTAAGAAAGAAATCATAATGATAAAGAAATATTTTGATGAAGTTATGGAAGGAATAAAAGATGTCATCATGTAGGAGGAAGAATATATTCAAGAGATCTTGAGTTACAAACTTATAATTGTTTAACAAAGAAAGATTGTTGAAGATATCAATATGAAACTGGTTTCCAAGGATGAAGAAGTTAACATGTTTCAATAAAAATCTCTTGAGTCTGAAAGTACCCTAAGGAATATGAATGGAAACTTCAAAAAAGCTTCAGAAGTAAAAGGTGGTACTTCTAAAGTTGTTTAGAAAGATCAAATCATGAATCGTTTAAAATAATCACTTAAAAAAATAATGTTTTATCTGATCCTTCTAACATTTCAGGTTTTGGAAAAATTATTGGGAAATCTTGGCTGAAAAAAGGTTGTAAGAAAAATATTTCATCTATAAAAGATAAAAAATCTCTCATAAGGATAGATGGACCATGCCCAGAGTATGTTGACGTAGAAAGAACTTATCAATATCAACAAAGTTTCTACATAGAAAGATATTAATTCAATAGAAAATCAAGATTCGATGGGTATTTTTGGTGCTGTAGAATCTATGCAAGATGGTAAATAATTGTTGGCTCAACTTATCTCTACCCATAAGAAGGTTTGATAAATTTATAAGAAATTGTGAAAGTATAATGAGTAACTTTCTAAACTTACAGAAAGTTAAAAAGGTGAATTCTCAATATATTAGAAACATTCCAACCAAAAAACAATTTGAATGCCTTATAGAAGTTTATTGAATATATTATAAGGATGATCATCATGTTTAAAAATGTATGACACTACTTTCTAAAAAAATTTCTCATAATAAAAAAGAAGAGGAAGTTGGAAATAAGAATGTTGAAGAAAGATATTTTGTTGTTGAGACTACATTGAAAGTAAGTAAAAAGAGAAAAACCATTGATACTTGATAGTGGTTGTTCATCACACATGATAAGTGATTTAAAAATACCAAAACATATTGAAAATCATAATGGATGTTCTGTATCCTTTGGTAATTATAGTTATTTAAAAATAAGAGGAATCATAATGGCTGATATTGAAGTGGAAAAGTTGAAATTTAAGGATATTCTATTTTTTGATTGACTAAAACAAAACTTAGTGTAATTAAACTTTATGATGATATAAAATAATCAATTTTCAGAAAATATTATTTTGTTATAAAAAGTGTGAAAGTTATAAAAGTGATTACAAAAGGAGAAATAACCAGTGAGAATATTTTCCAAATAATAGAATTTAATAACTCATGTTACTTGAGTGTTGAAGATTAAAAAAAATTATGGCACTGATGACTTGGGAACCTTGAAAAAAAAGAATAAACTTTCTAAATTTGAAGCTTTACAAAATTTTCAATAATTGAAAATAATATATGGAAATGTTTGTATTACTTTCTAGAAAGGAATGATTACTAACAAAAGTCATAAGAGAGTCAAGATTCAATCTACCACCCCTTTTGAACTTATTCATTCTGATTTATGTGGGTTGATGAGGAACTAATAAAACAAAGTATATTTATACATTTTCAATTTTATTAATGATTTCACTAGATGAAAAACATCATGTTTATGAAACATAAGTGACAGGCTATGTAAATGTTTAATTTTTTGAGAAAATAAGTTGAGAACAAAATGGTGGATTATATAAGATTTTGAGAACACATAATGCTACTGAATTCACAAGTTTTTTTTTAAACTTATATGATAAATCATGCTATCAGAAATAATTATAGTGCTCAATATAATCCAAAATAAAATGGAGTAGCAGAAAGAAAGAATATAAGTTTGGTGTAAATGGGAATAAGTATGTTAACATAATACAAACTTTCAATTTTTTTTGGAAAGAATCTACTAGTAGTAATGTACATGTTCATAATAGATGTTTGTTGAGACCAAAATCCAACATGACTCTTTATTAAATGTGGTATAACAAAAAACCTTCATTGAGGTAATTAAATTTTTTTTAAGGTCCATGTTCACTTAAAATAAAAAATTTAATCTAGGAAAATTTGATGAGAAAGTTGAGGAATGAACTTTTATAGGTTATTCACCCAATGGAAGAAGATACAAATATTGGAACAAACGTTTAAAAAAGATGGTGGACTCATAGGATTTGAAATTTATTAAAAATCCATCATCCTTAACAAAAGTGGATAGGAATGATGAGGAGGATAAAATGGTGATTTTCAATAATAGTGAAAGTAAGTCAAATTATCCTTATCAATATTAAGTAGAATCATATGATGAGGAAAGTTTAGTTAAAAGAGAAAATTTGACATTTCCTAGCTTACAAAAACATTTTGAGTCCAAAAACATTATTGGATATCAGAAATCTCAAGTTCATACTAGAAGGAAGTTGATATTATAAAATTAGACTTCACTTGTATAAAAATTTGAAACGTAATCGGTTTCATAATCTATTCAACATAAAGATTGGGTGGATGCGATGAATGAAGATTTGGATCTGATTGATAAAAATGTAACATGGAAACAAGTTCCACAATCACAAAATAAAAATTTTATCATATTGAAGTGGGTTTATAGAAACAAATTGAATGATCATAGATAAATTTGAAGAAACAACACAAGACTTGTTTGTAAAGGCTATGTACAAGTGTAAGGTTTGGATTTTGAAGAAATTTTTTCCACAGTTACAAGATTAGAAACTATTAGAATTTTTATATTAGTGTTCACACATAGAAATTAAAAAGTTTATCAAATAGATGTAAATTCATCTTTCTTGAATTTTTATATTGAGGAAGAATTTTACATTGAAAAACCTTGTGGGTTTCTAATTTACTAGGATGAAAATAAATTTATTAGATTGAAGAAAGCTTTGTATGGGATAAAATATACTCCACATGCATGGTATTCTAAAATCGAAAATTATTTGAGAATTTTGAAATTCTTTAAAAGAAATGTTAACAGAAATTTATATGTGAAAGATGTTGACTCCATAAATCTAATTATATTTTTTATATTCATGATATAATTTTTTATGGGGATGATTAAATAGTTTTTAAATAATTTTCTGAAGAAATGAAAACGAATTTTGAAATTTCATTGTTGGGAGAACTAAATTTATTCCTTGGTTTACAAGTTCAAAAAAATAAATTTTCTTATCTCAAGAAAAGATGTCAGGGAATTGTTAAAGAATATTGGGATGGAAGAATCCAAATATGTTTCTACTCCTATTACAATGAGCACGAAGTTCAGTAAAGATGAATCTAGAAAATTTGTGAATAAAAAATTCTTTTGGAAGTTAATAGGAAGTCTACTTTACCTTACATCCTCAAGGATTGATATTTTTTATGGTGAGAATTTGTGTTCCAGATATCAAAATATTTTGAAAGAATCACATATGTTGGTATAAAAGAGAATTATGAGATATGTTAATGGAATAACCTCACATTTCTTGTTATACAAACAGAATTATGAAATGAAGATTCTTGTTTATACTGATGTGGATTAGGATGGAGATTGTAATGATAGAAATTTAACCTCAGGTGGAACAATTTTCTTGGGTGAATGTTGTGAGAGTTGGAATAATAAGAAACAAAGTTTGGTAACTTTGAGAACAATGGAATCTAAATACATTGCAACTAATCAAGATTGTACCCAAATGTTGTGAATGAAAGTTCATCTAGAAGATTTGAAAGAAAAAATTTCTAAACCATTGAAGATACTTTGTGATAATCATATTGAAATTGATATTTCTAAAAATAATGTTCAACATTCAAGATCAAAACACATTGATATAAAGTTTTACATTATAAAAGATAAATTTTCTTCTAGAGAGGTTTTACTGGAATAAATTTTCACAAAGTATCAGATTGTTGATATATTTACAAAATCAATTCTGAAAGAATGAGTTGTGGAATTTAGGCTGCAACTTCTTGTTAAAACTCCTCCAATAACTTCCTAAATCTCATAAGGAATAAAGTAACAAAATTTTACTTTGTAAGAATTTTTTACTTATATTTCTTAAATGAATTTTAATATGTGGTTATCATAAAATGGGGTAGAGAAAAAGAAAAATGATAGGGAAAGATAAAGTTGAGGGGTGGTTTATATTTACATGGATGAAATTTTTTCTTTCCACTGAGGAATGAAATTACTTCAAAAACATTACATTATCTAGTAGTGTGGTGTAAAGACACTCTCTTTTGAGAAAGGATATGTTTTGGTAAAATTAAAAAAACCTGATTTGTTTTAAAAAGTTGATTTTTGGAAAATTTCTAAGAGTTGAAAAGTTTTTGATAAGTGTTTTCAACAAATCCAAAGGGGGAGACTGAAGAACCCTTGTGATGATTTGTTTTAACAAACTTATTTTATTTTTTTAAAACTAAATTTTTTTCTATAAGAATGTTTTTATTATTCTGGATCACACCAAGTCCATCATAATGAGATTTGTAATAAAGTTAAAAGTTTTTGAATATTCAATCCCAAACAAAAAGGGGGAGATTTTTTTTATCTATGTGAAAGTTTTTTTAGAAACAGGTTTTTGGACATAGAGGATCAGACTGAGAAGCACCAGAATCAAAGTATCAAATCAAGCAACATCAGATGCAGAGGTGGTAAAAAATAAAAACTTTATGATTAGATGCACCATCAGCCTTAGGTCCATTAGTATGAAGTTCAAGATCCATCAGACTTCGTGTTTATTAGAATGTCATAAGTTTCTGAGGGAAGAATTCATATTATTACTAATGAGTGTTTGAAATAATAGAGTGATTTCAGAAGATATAATTTTTTCATAATTTCTAAACAAATTCATATAATGATTTTATGATCAAGAAGTTCTCGCAAATCATGAAAACTATCATGATAAAAGCTATTTAAGAAATGGAGGAATCATAATGATTGTATCAGTTCCAGAAACTAGGAACAAGTTTTCATCATATCTATAAGTACTAGATATATAAGTAATTAGAAGTCTGGGTGAGTCATAACTAATGAGGTTTGAATAATTTAAAAGCTTCTTAGTAGAGTTTCAATTACAATTAGGATTCCAACGTAATTAGAATTCCATCATAATGGGAATTAAAACATTATGATAAATCCATTGTAATGGTAATTCCATCCCTATGGGGATTCCATTAGACTGACTCTAAGGATTAAAGCCAATTTGACTAATTTTGAGGAGGAAATTAAATTCTGGAATTAGTGATGAAGTTTCATCGTAATGATAGAGAAAGAAAGTCATATCCTAATGAGATGATAAATAAAGAAAGATATTAATGAGAAAATAATGAAATGAAAATCATAATTATATAATAAAGAAATGTAGATCATAATGAGATGATAATGAAGGGAATATTGTAATGAGAAGATAAAGAAAGTCAGATCGTAATGAGCTGAGAAAGAAAGGTACATTGTAATGAGTTGATAAAGAAAGGAAGACTTTAATGAGTAGAAGAATCTGAAGCTAATGGATGTACATAGTAATTAATCTGAGGTGGTTTCATCATAATTATTTTGAGTAAGTTTCATCAAAATGAAGAAAAGTTCATTTATTCAATTGTGCATAAATATTATAGAAACTTTAGTATGTTTGAAGAAGTCAAATTTGGACTTTAAATACTAGTGATTTTCAGAGTTTTTAAGTTTGAGGCGGTGTGGAAAATTTTCAAGTTTCCTGCTTTTGTTTTTCTAAGTTACCAATAAATATAGGCACACTTCATTCAAATTTTTTCACTTTTGAGTTGAATAGAAAAGATATAGTGTTAAAGAATTCGTGTGAAGGTTATTAATTCTAGACAGAGATCTCGTAAGGAATATTAGAAAGTTTAAATTTTGTTTACTAGACTAATAAATATCTTATTGATCAAGATTATATAGAGAAATATTTTATTGAGAATTTTATCAGAGTTTGAGTAATAAATATTGAGAATGGGTTCATCATACAAAGTTTATCTTACTAAATTCATCGGATCGAGTTTATCAAACCCATCCTCACTATATTGAGATAATCATATCCAACCATTTTGTACTGATGATTCTAGAAAGAGTTTTTATGTATTAGTTTGAACAAAGTCATTATTCTTTTTTTTATCATTTTTTTGGAAGTAAAATTTTAAAATAATGGGAGTAAGTATAATCATTCACATTAGGAGATAGAAGGTGTCTAATGGGTGTTGGCACAAGTTGTATTCAATTATTTATAATAGTGAATTTCTATAGACCCATAGGAATGGCTATGATCTTAATGTAGGTTCTCACACTAAGGCCTGACCTTTTAAATCATGGGTACATTACTTTCTTTCCAACTTTATCATGGATGCGTATTTTGTAAATGATGATTTGTAAATTAATATTAACAGGTTTCAGGGGTAACGCTTAAAAAGTTTTGAAACTTATACAAAGTTAAAAATTAATTCAACCCCCATATCAGTTATTATTCAATTCTTCATAACATCAATTAGTATCAGAGACAAGTTACCATGTTCAATACTTATAATGGATAAACTCAATTCTTTAAATAGTAGAGAGATACCTAAATTTGATGAAAAAATAATTATGGATGAAAAAATAGGAGGATTCCTTATCTCTTATCTCTTGTCCTAGTAGTTTTTGATGATTCTACACTAGGGTTACCACCTTTTGAGAAGGATTCCCAAATGAATTTTATAGATAATAGAAATATCGATGTTGATGGAAAGGACAGAAATGATATCTTTATTTCCATATCAGAAAATGTTTATACGAAGGTGATGAGACTCAAGACTTCCAAAAGTATGTGGGACAAGCTGGAATATATTTTTCAAGGGAATATTAAAGTTACGGAAGAATATCTACAAATCTGGAATAATAAGTATAGATACATAAGAATGAGATATGAAGAAATTATTAATGAATACTTCACCAGGGTAAATGACATTGTTTGCAACATCATAGGATTCAGATATGTCTTGGTCGATTCTACAAGTGTGGAGAAATATATGAGAAAATTTCCAGAGAGTTTTGATTCCAAAATTTCTTCTTTATAAGATAAGTATGATTTATCTCTTGATGAGTTGAAAAACATTCTTGTTTCTTATGAAATGGGGAAATCTACAATGTTCATGAAGAATATGAAAAATGAAATGGATTTGGAAGCTATGAGGAAGATAAAAAAAATTTAAGATGAAAATGTTTATCATTGTGACTCGAACGATAAAGAGGATGATGATTTAAATAAAAAAAAATCATGTATCTAATATCAAAAAACTCTTAAAGAGGAAGGGGAAAGTATGTTGGTAAACATACACTAATTTTTTTGATTGTGGTGGAATAACAAAATTTTCTATGAATTTACCCAAGAAGAAAGTTGTAAAATTTATAGATGATTATGATGAAAAACCTCAATGGAATATGTGTAAAAAAAGTTATAAAGAAGAAAAGCCTTCCAAAAAATATAAGAAGAAGTTCACTGGAGAAAAAAGAAGTATGTTAAGTAATTAATTTAAACCAGACATAGATAAAAACAATTATTTAGAATAAGAGAGTTCTTAAAAGATTATAACTTTCATTGAAAAAGTTTAGAAAGTTAAAGACTCCTAAAATAGTGAAGAAGATCGAGGTGAAGAATCTTGCAGAGAGTATCAGATCAGAATAGAACTTCATGAATTTCTTTTGCAAAAAAATCTATTAAGAATGAAATCATAATAGTAAAGAAAGATTTTGAGTAAGTTGCTGAAGGAATAAAAGATTTCATCAAGTATACATTCAAGAGATCATGAGTTATAAAATTAGAATTTCTAAACATGGAAAGATGGTTGAAGATCTCAATAAAAAATTGGTTTCTAAGGAATAAGAAGTTAACAAGTTTCAATAAAAATATCTTGAGTTTGAAAGTACCCTGAAGAAGATGAATGAAAACTCCAACAAAGATTTGGAAGTAAAACATGAGACTTCAAAAGTTGCTGAGAAATATCAAATCAAGAATCATGTGAAATACTCACTTAACAAAAATATTGCTTTATCTGATCCTTATAAAATTTCAGGTTCTAGAAAAATTATTGGGAAATCTTGAGTGGAAAATGGTTGTGATAAACCTATTTTATCTATAAAAGATAAAAACACTCTTAGAAGGAATGATGTCCCATGTAAAGAGTATGTTCAAGTACAAAGAATTTATCAACCACAAAAAAGATTCTATGGAGAATGATCTTACTTGAATAGAAAATCAAGATTTTATGGGTATTGTTAGTACTCTGAAATCTATGGGAACATGGTATATAATTTAGGGAACAAATTATCTCTACCCAGAAAAAGGTTTGAGCAAAGTGGAATAAATATTGAAAGTAGAATGAGTAACTTTCCTAACTTATAGAAAGCTGAAAAGGTGAATTCCCAAGATGTTAGAAACATTGAAACCAAAAATAAATTCTAATGTCTTAAAGAAGTTTTTGGAATATGTGATAAGGCTGGTCATTATGGTGAAAAATGTATGAAACTCCTTCCTGAACAAGTTTCTTATAATAGAAATGAAAAGGAAGCTGGAAAGAAGAAAGTTGAATATAGATATTTTGTTATTGATACAACCTTGATAAAAAGTAAAAAAGAAAAAACCATGGATAATTGATAGTGGTTGTTCATCACAGATGACTAGTGATTTGAAAATTTTGAAACATGTTGAAAATCATGATAGAGGTGTTGTCACATTTGTTGATGATAGTTATTTAAAAATCAGAGGAATTTTAATGGATGATATCGAAGAATAAAATTTGAAATCTAAATAAGTTCTATTTTTTATGGGATAAAACATAACATACTTACTACAAGTCAACTTTGTGATAATGGAAAATAAGTGATTTTCAGAAAATACTTTTGTGTTATCAAAAGTGTGAAATATGGAAAAGTGATTACAAAAGGAGAAAGAAACAATGTGAATCTTTTACAAATAGAAGAATTTAATAACTCCTCTTAATCGAGTGTTGAATATGAAAACTAATTGTGGCACTGAATACTTGGGAACCTTGGGCAGAAAAAAATGAATAAAATTTCTAAAGTTGACGATATTTGAAATTTTCTAGAATTGGAAAGAAGAGATGAAGATGTTTTTATTACTTTACAAAAAGTAAATATGACTAAAAATGTCTTAAGAGATTTTATATTCAATATACTAGACCTGTTGAACTTATTCATTTCGATTTATGTGGGTTGATGAGACATTAATGAACAAAAGGATATTTATACTTTATCACTTTTATTGATGATTTCAATCAGACGACTTACATCATGTTTATGAAACATAAGTCAAAGGATATGGAAATGTTTAAGTTTTTATAAAAGATTTTGAGAAAGAAATGGGGGCTTATATAAAGAAGTTGAGAAAAGGTAATGGTACCAACTTCACAAGAAATACTTTTTAAAATTATCTAAGAAAACAAGGTATCAAAAATAAGTATAGTGATCCCTATACTCCACAAAAAAATGGATTATTAGAAATAAATAATATAATTTTGGTGGAAATGGGAATAAGTATGTTAGTAGAACAAACTTTCAACATTTTACTGGAAAGAAGATGTTAGTACAATTGTACATATTCAAAATAGATGTTTGTTGAGACCAAAATCCAAGAAGAATCTTTATGAAATGTAGAATAAAAAATTCATTCATTGAGGTATCCTAATGTTATTGGAAGTCCATATTTACTTAATATAAAAAATTCCAAATCTAGGAAATTTTGATGAGAAATATGAGGATGGAACTTTTATGGGTTATTCACCAAATTAAAGAAGTTACAATTATTGGAAAAAATGTTTACAAAAGATGGTGGACCCATACTATGTGAAAGTTATTGAAAATATAACTAAACAAAAGTTGTTGGGAATTATAAGGAGGATAAACTGAAGATTTCCACAATAGTAAAAGCAATTAAAAATTCCCTTATCAAGATTTTGTTGAATCATGTGATGATGAAAGTTCATATGAAATATAAACTTTGAAATTTCCTACCGTAAAAAAACATATTGAGTCCGAAAACATTATTAGGAATGAGAAGGCTCCAGTTCATACAAGAAAGAAATTGGTATTAGAAAATCATACTTCACTTATCTCAAAAGTTTAACCGGAATATATTTCATAAGCTATTCCACATAAATAATGGGTGGATGTGATGAATGAAGAGTTGGATCAGATTGAGAAAAATTTAACATGGTAACTTTTTCCATAGACATAAAATAAAAATTTTATTCAAAAAAAGTAGGTTTATAGGAAAAATTGAATCATCTTGGTGAATTTTCAAGATATAAATCAAGACTTGTTGTTAAAGTCTATGTATTAGTGGAAGGTGTGGATTTTGAAGAACCATTTTCCCCAGTTGCATGATTAGGGACTATTAGAATGTTTCCATTAGTGGACACACATCAAAATTAAAAATTTTATCAGATTAATGTAAATCCATGTTTCTTGAATGGTGATATTGAGAAATAATTTTACATTGAAAAACCTTATTGTTTTTTACTTATTGAGGATGAAAAAAAGTTTTTAGATTAAAGAAATCTTTTTATGGGCTGAAACAAGCTCTATGTTTAAGGTATTCTAAACTTGAAAATTCTTTGAGAATGTTGAAATTATCTAATGGAAAATTTTATAGAAACTTATATATGAAAAATTTTGACTCTATAACTCTAATTTTAATTGTTTATGTGGATGATATAATTTTTATTGTGGATGAAGAAAAATTTTGTGAAGCATTTGTTGAATAAATGAAGAAGAATTTTGAAATGTCAATGTTGAGTGAATTAACTTGCTTCCTTGTCTTACAAGTTAGAAAAAAGAAAAATACATTTTCTTTTCTCAAGAGTATTATGATGTGGAATTGTTAAATAAATTTGGGACTATAGAATCCAAACAAGTTTACACTCCTATTTTAGTGAGCACAAAGTTGATTAAAGATGAATCCAGAAAAAGTGTGAATCAGGAAGACTTTTGGAAGCTGATAGGATGTATACTTTACCTTACAACCTCAAGGCATGATATTGTTTATGTTGTGACTCGGTGTGACATGTATCAAAGTAATCCTAAAGAATCACATATGTTGGAATTAAATAGAATTTTGAGATATGTTAAAGGAATAACCTCACCTGAGTTGTTATAAAAAAGAAATTCTGAAATGAAGATTCTTGGTTATACTGATGCTGATTGGCATGGTGATTATAATTATATAAAATCAACCTCCGGAGGAACATTTTTCTAGGGTTAATTTTTTGTGAGTTGGAATAGTAAGAAACAAAGTTTGGTAACTTTGAGCACTACCAAATATGAATACATTTTTGATTCTCAATCTTTTACTTAAATGTTTTTGATGAAATTTTAAGTGAATGATTTCAAAGAAAAAGTTTCTAAACCATTGAATATACTTTATGATAATAATAGTGAAATTAATCTTTATGAAAATAATTTTTAACATTCAAGATAAAAACACATTGATATAAAATTTCACTTTATAAAAGATAATATTTCTGATATTTATGTTTTACTAGAATATATTTCAAAAAATTATCAAATTGCTGATATATTTACAAAAGAAATACTGAAATAAAGGTTTCTAAAATTGAGGCTACAACTTAATGTTCAGCCTCCTCCAATAACTTCATAAATCTCCTATGTAATACCCCCACCATGATTTGGATTATGTTGAAGAAGGGGGAGATAAAGTAACAATTTTTTACTTTTAAGAAGTTTTTACTTATCTTTCTTAAATGAATATGAAGCTATAGTTATCATAAAATGGGGGAGTGAAAAAGAAAAGTGATAGGGAAAGATAAAATTCAGGGGGATTTGATCATTACATAACCTAACAATTTTTGTTCCATCGAGATATGCAGTTCCTTCAAAAACGCTAATTTATCCAGTATTGTGGTGTGAGAACACTCTCTTTTGATAAAGGATATGTTTTGGTAAAATTTAAAAAACTTGAGTTATTTACCGAAGTTGAGTTTTTAAATTTTTTTTAGAGTTGAAGAAGTTTTTAACAAGTGTTTTAAAAAATGAAAAGGGGGATATTGAATAAAATCTGTGATGATTTGTTTTAACAATGTTATTTTTTATTTTTTTTATAACTAATATTTTTTTATAATAATGTTTTTTATTACTTAGGATCAGACCTAGTCCATTGTAATGAGATTTATAAGAAAGTTGAAAGTTGCAAAAAGTTAAAAACCAAACATAAAGGGTCATAAAAGTTTTTATCATTATGAAAGTAGTCTTTCAGATACATGTTTCTAGGAACAGAGGATCATATTGAAAGGCACCAGACTCAGAGTATCGGATCGAGCATCATTGGATGCAGAGGTGGTTGGAAAGATGAAGTTGATGATCAGATGTACCATCATTCTCAGGTCTATCAGTATGAAATTAAATATCTATCGGACTCTATGTTTATCTGAAATTCACAATTTTTTTATTGAAGAAGTCATATTATAGTTGAAGATTTTTTAAAAGAATATAGTGATGTTTGGAGTTATAATTTCTTCTTATTTTCTAAACAAAGTCAAATGATTATTTTCCAGTCAACATGTTCTCACAAGTTATGAAACTATACTGATAAAAGATGTTGAAGAAATGGAGGAATCATAATGATTTTCTTAGTTCTAGAAATCATGAAAAAGTTTTCATTATATCCAGAAGTACCAGATACCGATGTTTTCAAAAGTCTAAGTGAGTTATAGCTGATGAGGTTTGAATAATTTCAAAGTTGGAGAGTGGAGTTTGGATCATAATGAGAATTCCTTCATAATGATAATTACATCATAATTGGAATTCCAATATTATGAGAAATCCATAATAATGGGAATTACATCATTATGGGAATTCCATTAGACTAACTCTGAGGAGGAAATCCAATCAGACTAACTCTGAGGAGGAAATTCAATTCTGGATTGAGTTGAGGAAGTTTCTTCATAATGAGTAGAGGATGAAAGGAAAATCTTAATGAGTAGAGAAAGAAAGGCAGATCATAATGAGATAAGAAATAAATACATATCATAATGAGATAAGAAGAAAGACATATAATAATTATATGATAAAGAAAGAAAGAAAGATCATAATAATATGAGAAAAAAAGTCAGATCGTAATGAGCTGAGAAATAAAGGTAGATCGTAATGAGCTAGGAAATAAATAAAGATCGTAATGAGAAAGGGAAGCTGGATATAAGGGATGTATATTGTAATGAAGCTGACGATGTTACTTTGAAATTAATCCAAGTAAGTTTTATTAGACTAAAGAAAAGTTAGTTTATTAAATTTTGCATAAATCTCTGAGAAATATGAGGAAGTTGAAACATGTCAATGTTGATCTTTAAATGCGATTGATTTTCAAAGTTTTGAAATTTTCAGAAGTGGGGAAAGTTTTCAAGGTTTACATTTTTTTTCTGTGTATTCTATAAATATATGAACACTTCATTAACCTTTTTTAACTTTTTGAGATGATTATAAAAGGCGGAGTGTTAAAGAATTCGTGTGAAATTTATTCATCCCATACTGAGATTTCTTAAGGAAGATCAGACATCTGAAAAATTGTTTACTGGGTTGATCAACACCATATTGAGAAATATTGTATTGAGAAAGATCATATTGTTAATTTAAGTAGAGTTTGAGTAATGAATATTGAGAATGGGTTCATCATACTAAGTTTATAATACTGAATTCATCGTATTGAATTCATTGGACCTAGCCTCATCGTATTGAGATAATCAGATCCAACCATATTAAACATAGGATTCCAGACAGAGTTTTTTGTGTATCATTTTGAACAAAGTCATTATTCTTTTATTTTGGATTGTTATTTTGTAAGAAACTTTTTAAACTGATGGGATTCAGTATAATCATTATTATAGAGAGATAGAAGGTGTCCAACAGGAGTTGGCACAAGTTGTATTCACTTCTTTATAATAGTTAATTTCCATAGACCCATGGGAGTGGCTATGGAAAGGATGTAAGTTCTCACACTGAGGCCTAACCTTGAGAAACTTATGTTATTTACTTTTTTTATACTTTTTCATGCATAAGTATTTTATAAAATATTATAAGGAAATTAATCATAATTGGTTGTAGGGGTTAAGTTTAAAAAGGTTTGAAACTTATAAAAAGTTAAAAACTGATACAACCTCCCCTTATGATTTTTTATTTGATCCTTTGGAACTTCAAAAATCATAAAGCAATCATAAAAAAAGTAATGAAACTTATTATAGAGTCTTTTTACACAGTTGGAACATAGTTCACCAAACAATGTTTCCACACCATGAAATTATGTCATGGTTCTCTAGTTAATCCTATTCGGTTGGTGTATAGTTTATGAAACTGTATGTGCTACCTAGTTTTATAATTTTTTTTCAAAAAATGAACCCTTAAATTTTTAATTATTTTACCCCTCTCCTCCTCCTCCTCTCATTCAACCCAACCTAGGAATGCTAAAATGGAGTTCTACCTCCCTTACCTTTGGTTTCCAAGATCCTCCCACCACATTCTAAGCTTATTCCCCAATAAAGAACCTTCATACTCTTTGTTTCATTCTCCTTCTTCCCCTACACCTTTTCTCTTATTTTTTCCAATCCTTCAAACCCTAGGGGATCTCATGGAAAGATTTAGGGTTATTTGTGGTTTAATTTTGGGTGTTTTAATTATTAGGTCTTGTAAGGGATGTTTCATTACTTATTTAATCATTCACTATCGAATATTACTACTCCCAACATGATTTCCACTCGATCAAGGTAGTGATTTTGAGCATTTCATTTATTTTACCTATCATTTGTTGACTGATCTTTATAAATATTTAATTTTTGAATATATTCCAATATTTGATAGTAAAACATATTTTATAATTGTTTATATTGGTTTTTTATTTTTAATAAAGGATTATTTTAATAGGTTTTGGTTTATAAAATGATATTTGAATTCAAATTGTATTTAAAAATGATTCAGTGGTTTGTTTTGAATGAAATTAGAGTTTCAAAGGTATTTGATCTCATTTGGGTCATGAATTGGGTAAAGGGAAGATATTGGTCCCTTAAGTGTTATAAAATTAAAGATGGTTGGTGTTTAAGATAGTATGAATGTGGATTTCAATGGTTATTCTTAAATAATGGCTTTAACATGGGATTTCAAAGAAGAGATAATGTTGTTTAGAAACTTGAGTCTCATTTTTAGTATGGAATGTTTGTAACTTTTAAATGGTTTTAGTTAGAATGTATATGATTCCCACTTTAGCTCTTGATTTGATATGGATTGTGACCCCTGAGAGGGATATAATTTTTCATTATGATGTGGATGAAATTTTTGTGGTTGTTTCTTTCAAGGGAGTTGGTGGGGTGGTGAGATTTATATTATATTTATATATTAATCATGTGACTTGTTTGATTACTCACCTCTTATTACTAATTTAATGGGTACATGACACGTGCCTGTCGTGGGGTGTGAAAAAAACAAATATAACCTAAGTTAAAATGTAGTTAAGTGGTTAACCTATGTTGTATCCATAGAGGAGTGCACAACAATTATGTTTGTCACTTCAATTTAAGAAAGTAGAAAAGGTTGTTTTTGAAATTGTTTGAGTTGAAAAATAAAGCAAGCAATAAAAGAAAGGTTGAAAACTAATGGATGATGAAATTGATGGGGTCAGGGTAGGATTCAATTTTGCAATGTCATCATAGTAATAAATATCATCTTCCCTATCTTCCTTTTTCATTATAAATGAAAGACTCCTCGATCGAGTTATCAATCACCTTTGGTTGAAGAAAGAAATGAAACTCACTCCTATGTGCATGGAAGTTCATAAAAAATCCCTAAAAACTAAGGAAAGTCCCTATAAGTAATTTTTGATCCTTATAACTCTAGAAAAAGTCCACTAGTTCCACACACGTTCCAACGATCACTGGACACTCACCACCTAACACAATATGCTCGATCGAGACAAATTGAAATAAGCGGAGGGAGATTAAAAGTCTTTAACCAAAGATATTAAAAATGAATACACCAAACTCAAAACAATATCTCATTAAGATAATTGGTAAACAATAATAATAGAATTCATTCAAAATAAAAATAGGGTTTTGCATTTAACCACAAAACTCCAACATTACAAAAGTGAAACTCCTCCTTCCCCGATCACTCAAATGTTTTACCCCTCCATGTGAAGGGAAATAGAGTTTAAAGGGAAATAAGAGAGAATGATCAAACAAATAAAATAGAAAAGAGAAAATATAAATAACTTCAAGAAGTCAATCCTCCAGAACATCCCCTCTAGCACCATCTTGAACCCCTTTTAATGGAAGTGAACACTCTTATTTATAAGCTTTTAGAGCAGAAAATTTCCCTTCAAAATTAATCCACCGAAAGTTTGAGTCCCTTTGGCATAATAAATGGCCAAATATCAGGAAGGTTTTTTCATAAATATTATTCACCTATGTCTTGTTCATTCTTACTAAAAATATCAGTGATTTTGGACAAGTGTCACAAAAGTTATCCTCAAATTACTAATGACATATTTTTATGCCCGAGGTGACTCTTCAACTTCCTATTTTTGTACGCATACAATGGATGCTTTATTGAAAGAATTTCTTCATGAAATTTAATGTTACAGTGATCCATGGAGTCCTATTTCTATTAAAGCTGTAATCACAAAATATGGACACATGTAGGCCGAGATATGACTCATTAATTATGGTGGGGTCCATTCTGTCGTCCAGAAAACTTTCTTCTCTTGATTGATTTATCTGGGCTAGTGTGATTGGAATTGGATCAAGGTCCAGCAGACACAGTTGAATCTCACGAGCATATAAATCATAAAAAAAAGGAATCACACAATTTGGATAAAAAATGTAAAAGATATGACCGAAATACAGAAGCTATACAAAATTGATAAATTTCCAGAATTAACCAATTTCCGCAATTAATCCCATAATTCACCAAAACACTAAAATGATACAAATCAGCACAAATTGATTAATTGGAAGGGGTTAAATCATTGAAACACATATTAAAACTAATTAAAATATTATCTCTATCAATTCCCCCACACTTAGAACTTGGACTCCCGAACAAGTCAAAATCAAAAATCAAATCAAAGCAAATTCAAAACACATGGCATTGAGATCCACCAATTCCACAACAAGAAATAAAAGATAACATGCTCATCCATAACCATTATTCAAAGTTCTAAAATAATATCATTCAATATTTTTCCTCTTTATTTCTACTCCCATGCACACAAGACACCTACATCCCATCAATTTTCTCTCATCTCACAAATATCAATTTTCAACAAAGTTTATCTCATCCAAACCAATGTAAGGGTCACCATAGGTTAGAAAAACTCCTACTTATACATCCTATGTGATTCAAGGACATGTGTTTGTCATGAGGAATTTTCAGGGTTGTTCTGTGTCTTTCGGTTGGTAGGATTTTTATGTAAAAAATTCTGAGGCAGAATGAGGAGGGCTTGGCTCTTTTTGAAGCAAAATTGAACAATTCTAATTTTCACTCAAGTATGGTATCCTCCTCACTCTCCTTTGTAGAAATTCAGATCCATAATCATAAAAACTCAAGAAATTTTCAAATATCTCATCATTTTAGTAGCAAAAATTTCAATCTTCTCAAACATGATTTTTCTTAAAAGCTCTAGAAAAGGTATAATTTTCTTCCTCCATTAGAAGCTCTAGAAAAGGCACAGCTTCTCTTATCATGAAAGCTCCAGAAAGGGCACAAATTTCAACAAAATGATTTTTCATCAGAACACACATCTCTTCATTATTTTATTTTTCATTTAAAGTTTCACCAAATGAGGTAGCACAACACAAGACAACTTCCCTCACACTTAAGTTCAACTAGATCATGAAATTTCACTTCAAGAGCAGGTTGGATAGGGAAAATTGTATTGTAATGTAGCTAACCTAATAGGTTGTTCATGGATTTTAAGGGTTACAATGATTAAATGTATAAGGTAGGCCATAATGAAGGGAATATCTTGAAAAGGGGGCTTTCAAACCAAATAAATGACTCAATCATTTAAAACACATGTACCCCAAACCCTTAAGTTTTGAAAGGAATAGATCAAATTCTGGATAAAAAAAGCATGGTCTGGTTCTCTCAACAAGTGAGGTGAATGAAATGAATATAACAAAAAGGGTTCAGAATCCTCACAGGAAAGTGATTTCAAAGATAGAGACAGTGAAATGTGTCATGAGATTCCAAAATCTGAGTACATTTCATGAAATTTCAAAAGAATTGAACTTGAAATAGAATCATTTTTAGCATTCATTTAAACTAATTTTCATGGAATAAATTGGTTCACTCAATGAAATGGGTTTCAAAAATGGAAATTATAATCATTTCAGCACAAAAGTTTCAAAAACACACCAAAAACGGAAAAATAAACACACAAAAATTTGAAAACACACAATTTTTTTTTATTTTTGAAAAAAAAACACAAAATGAAAATCATAAACTACAAAGGTTACCTCCCCCAAACTTAAATGATGCAGTGTACTCAATTCATTCAAGTTGATTTAACATGTAAGAAGATTATAGAGGGAATCACAACAGCAAGCAAGTGTGGAGGAGAGGTACAACCTAACTTATAGGTAGCAAAATATTGAGTTAATCTCCTAAGTGTTGGACACTAAATACCTACACGAAAAAGAAAAAAATAAAACATAAGGCATTTATTGAAAGAAATAAAAAATAGAAATATGATTAGAAAATAAGGATATATCTTGGTTTAATCCCCCAAGTGGGCCCTGGGTTTTGACTGCCTCCAGATCGACAGTTCTAATCGGTTATCCCCAATCTGATGGTGGGTTGAGTTTCTTTCTCATGAACCAACAAAACTTCTTGTTTACATCATGCACTTCATTATTTTTATAGAGGAAACCATGGGTATAGTAAAAAAATACACCCCTAGGACAATAAGATACAATTTTCTTAGTGGGGGTAGGACAAAGAATGAGTCCTCATCTTTCTTGGTTTCCAATTTCATAGCCTCCTCTTTATTCTCCAGTGGTTCCTGAAGGTATGTATTGAATTATTCCCTTTAAAAGTAAGAATCCGTGACTCTTTTTCCTTAGGAAATTCCACTTGAATCTTCTCATGTACTCCATCTAATAAACTATCAACATGTTTGGGGAGCTCCAACTGTTCCTCTTCAGGTGCATCATGTTTTTCTTCCTCATACACCAAGGAAATACAAGTGTTGGCCGAATCTAAATATTTCAAGCAAGGGGAGCTAATACCCAATTCAGTTTCGATAAAATTAGAAGATAATGCGTTAAATAAAAGATCATATCCTTGAGTTTTCTCAGCTTCATTTGCATCTTTAGTGGGAAGTGCCTCTTGAAGTAGAGTGGTAGCAGATGGAGGCGGGTAGTCAGGCTCCTCTATCTTCTCTTCAAATTCCACTATGTTGGTGGTTTCTTCCTTCAATTATGTTGGATCTTCTACATTATGAAGAACATTGGGATCAAGTAGTTCCTCACACTCCTTCCAGAACTCATCCAGGTCTTTTTGATCTTCCGTACATACTTCATGAGGCACATCTTCTTCATCAATCTTCTTCAGCAATGGTTGAGAAGAGCCAAATGGATCTTCTTTGAATTCTGTCAACGTCTCACCTGGTTTTTCAACATCAAGGATCAGTGGGGAATCCACTTCAACTAATGGCTCAAGTTTAGGTTCAGGTTCCTCTTGGGATGTGTGAACATATTCAATTAGCCATTCCATTTTTCTCTCAAGGTCCTATATTTCTTCTCAAAGAACTGGAAATTGATCTTTTGTTCGAATTTCCTCTTCTTGTTGCACCTTGACCGTTTCTTGACAAAATTCTGGGAAGTACTCTTGGAGTTCAATTAATTCTCTAGCCAATCCCTCCAACAATGGGTATTTGAGGTTTTCTTTAAGGTCTTGAATGAGATCCTTGAATTCATCCTCCTTATTGATTTCGATTTGAGCTCCCCTGATCAGTTTAGCAAAGAGAGAAACACTATCCTCTGTAGAAAAAGATGAGTCAATAATTGGTTATTTCACTCATGGATAATTATTCCATGAATTAAAGAAATAATCATTTGAGAACATCATGGAAAAATATTTTTTTATTTTTTTTTTAATTTGAAAAGAGTCAAATATTTACAAATAGATTTTTGGTATAACCTCCCCGGCAACGGTGCCAAGTTTAGACACGTACCTATCATGGGGTGTGACAAAAACAAATATAACCTAAGTTAAAATATAGTAAAGTGGTTAACCTAGGTTGTATCCAGATAGAAGTTCACAAGAATTATGTTTGTAACTTAAATTTAAGAAAGTAGAAAAGGTTGTTTTTGAAATTGTTTGAGTTGAAAAATAAATCAAGAAATAAAAAGAAAGGTTTAACACTAATGGATGAAGAGAGTGATGGGGTCAGGGTAGGATTAAATTTTTCAATTTCATCATAGTATTAAATATATTATTCCCTCTCTTCCTTTTGAATGACAGATGAAAGACTCCTCGATCGAGTTATCAATCACCTTTGGTTGAAGAATGAAATGAAACTCACTCCTATGTGCATGGAAGTTCATAAAAATCCCTAAATAACTAAGGAAAGTACCGATCAGGAATTTTTTCTCCTTAAAACTTTAGAAAAAGTACATTAGTTCCACACACGTGCCAACGATCGCTGGACACTCACCACCTAACACAATATGCTCGATCGAGACAAATTGTAGTAGGCGGAGGGATATTAAAAGTCTTTAACCAAAGATATTAAAAATGAATACACCAAACTTAAAATATGATCACTTTAAGAGAATTGGGAAACAATAATAATAGAATTCATTCAAAATAAAAATAAGGTTTTACATTTAAGCACAAAACTCTGACATTACAAAAGTGAAACTCCCCCTTCCCCGATCACTCAAAGGTTTTACCCCACCATGTGAAGGAAAATATAGTTGAAAGGGGAAGAAGAGAGCATGAAAAAAAACAAAATAGAAAATATAAAATATAAATTACTTGAATAAGTCAATCCTCCAAAACATCCCCTCTTTCACCTTTATGAACCCCTTTGAATGGAAGTGAACACTCTTATTTATAGGATTTTAGAGTAGAAAATTTCCATCCAAAATTAATACACCAAAATATTGAGTCTCGTTATCGTAATAAATGATAGAATATAGGGAAGGTGTATTCATAAACGTTCTTCCCCTCTGTCTTGTGAATTCTTCCACAGAATCTTAGGGAATTTGGACAAGTGGCACAAAATTTATCCTCTAATTACTAATGACGTTTTTTTATGCCTGGGGAAACTGTTCAACTTCCCCTTTTTGGCCGCATACAATGGATGCTTTAATGACTGAATTTCTTCATGAAATTTAATGTGAAAGTGATGAGAAGAGTCATATTTATATTATAGCTGTAATCACATAATTTGGACACATATAGGCCGATATATACCTCATTAATTATGGTGGGGTCCATTCTATTGTCCAGAAAACTTTCTTATCTTGATTGATTTATCTAGGACAGTGTGTTTAGAATTGGATCAAGGTCTAGGAGAAAAAGTTGAATAACACGCACTTAGAAAGCCTACAAAAAAAGAATCACACAATCTGGATATAAAATGTAAAAATATTCCTGAAATAATGAAGCTACACAAAACTGCTAAATTTCCAGAATTAACCAATTTCCATAATTAAGCCCATAGTTCACCAAAACACTAAAATGATACAAATCAGATCAAATTGATTAATTGTAAGGGGTTAAATCATTGAAACACATAAGAAAAGTAATTAAAATATTATATCTATCAATTCCCCCACACTTAGCACTTGGACACCCAGACAAGTCAAAATCAAAATCAAATCAAAGAAAATTCAAAACACATGCCATTGAGATCGACCAATTACACACCAAGAAATAAAAGATATCATGTTCATCCATAACCATTATTACATGTTCTCAAATTATATCATTCAATATTTTTCCTCCTTATTTCTCATCTCACAAATATCAATTTTCAACAAAGTTTTTCTCATACAAACCAATGTAAGGGTCACCATAGGTTTGAAAAACTCCTACTTATCCACCCGATGTGAGTTAAGGACATGTGTTTTTCATGAGGACTTTTCAGGGTTGTTCTGTGTCTTTCGGTTGGTAGGATTTTTATGTGAAAAATCTTGAGGCAGAATGTGGAAGGCTTGGCTCTTTTTGAAGAAAAATTGCAAAATTCTAATTTTCACTCAAGTATGGTATCCTCCTTACTCCCCTTAGTAGAAATTCAGATCCATCATCATAAAATCTCAAGAAATGTTCAAACAGCTCATCATTTCAATAGAAAAAAATTCAATCTTCTCAAACATGATTTTTCATGAAATCTCTAGAAATGGCACAACTTTCTTCCTCTATTAGAAGCTCCAGAAAAGGCACAACTTCTCTTATCATGAAAGCTCCAGAAAAGGCACAACTTTCAACAGAATTATTTTTCATATGCACACACATCTATTCCAAATTTGATTTTCCATGCAAACTTTCCCCAAATTAGGTAGCACAACACAAGACAACTTCCTCCATACTTAAGTTCAACTAGATCATGAAATTTCACTTCAAGAGAAGGTTGGATAGGGAAAATTGGCTTTTAATGTAGCTAACCTAACAGGTTGTTCATGGCTTCTAAGGGTTACAAAGATTAAATGTACAAGGTAGTCCAGAATGAAGGTATTTTCTTAAAATGGGGGCTTTCAATCCAAATAAATGCCTCAATCATTTAAAACACATGTACCCCAAACCCTCAAGTTTGGGAAGGAATAGATCAAATTTTGGTTAAAACAAGTATAGTCTGGTTCTCTCAAGAAGTGAGGTGAATGAAAAGAATATGACAAAAAGGGTTCAGAAGCCTCATAGGAAAGTGATTTCAAAGATAGAGACAGTGAAATGTGGCATGAGATTCAAAAATATGAGTACATTTCATGAAATTACAAAAGAATTGAACTTGAAATAGAATCATTTTTAGCATTCATTTAAACTTAGTTTCATGGAATAAATCGGTTCACTCAATGACATGGGTTTAAAAAATGGAAATGATAATCATTTCAACTCAAAATTTTCAAAAACACACCAAAAACCTAAAAATAAATGCACGAAAATTTGAAAACGCACAATTTTTTTATTTTTGAAAAACAAACACAAAATGAAAATCATAAACTACAAAGGCTCCCTCCCCCACACTTAAATGATGCAGTGTCATCAATGCATTCAAGTTGATTTAACACGTAAGAAGATTTTAGAATGAATCACAATAGCAAGCTATTGTGAATGAGAGGTACAACCTAACTTATTGGTAGTGCAATATTGAGTTAATCTCCTAAGTGTTGCTCATTAAATACCTATACTAAAATGAACAAAATAAAACATAAGACATTTATTGAAAGAAATTAAAATAGAAATATGATGAGAAAAGAAGGATAAATCTTGGTTTAATCCCCCAAGTGGGCCCTAGGTTTTGACTGCCTCTAGATGGGTAGTTCTAATCGGTTATCCCCAATCTGATGGTGGGTTGTGTTTCTTTCTCATGAACCAAAAAAAATTCTTCTTTACATCAAGCGCTTCATTATTTTTGTTGAGGAAACCATGGGTATAGTAAACCAAATCCACCCCTAGGACAATAAGATACAACTTTCTTGGTGGGGGTAGAACAAATAATGAGCCCTCATCCTTCTTGGTTTCCAATTTCACAGCCTCCTCTTTATTCTCTAGTGGTTCCTGAAGGTATGTATTGAATTATTCCTTTTCAAAGTAATCATATTATAACTCTTTTTACTCAGGAAATTTCACTTGAATCATCTCATGTACTCCCTCTAATAAATGATCAACATGTTGAAGGAGCTCTAACTGTTTCTTTTTAGGTGCATCATTTTTTTCTTCTGCATCCACCAAGGCAATACAAGTGTTGCCCGAATCTAAAAATTTCAAGAAAGGGGAGATATTACAAAATTAAGTTTATATAAAATTAGAATATATTTCATTTAAGAAAAGATCATCTACCTGAGTTTTCTCGGCTTCATTTGCATCTTTATTGGGAAGTGCCTCTTAAATTAGAGTGGTAGCAGATGGAGGCGGGTAGTCAGGCTCCTCTATATTCTCTTCAAATTCCACCATGTTGGTGGTTTCTTCCTTCAATGATGTTGGATATTCTACATTATGAGGAACATGGGGATCAACTAGTTCCTCACACTCCTTCCAAAACTCATCCAGATCTTGTTGATCTCCCGTACTTACTTCATAAGGCACATCTTCTTCATCAATCTTCTTCAGCAATGGTTGAGAAGAGACAAATGGATCTTCTTTGAATTCCATCAAAGTATCACCTGGTTCTTCAACATCAAGGATCAGTGGGGAATAAACTTCCAATAATGTCTCAAGTTTAGGTTCAGGTTCCTCTTGGGATGTGTGAACATATTCAATTAGCCATTCCATTTTTCTCTCCAGGTCCTGTTTTTCTTCTCGAAGAACTTTCAATTTATATTTTGTTTGAATTTCCTCTTCTTTTTTCACCTTGAACATTTATTGAAAAAATTATGGGAAGTAATCTTGTAGTTCAATTAATTATCTAGAAAATCCCTCCAACACTGGGAATTTGAGGTTTTCTTTAAGGTCTTGAATGAGATCCTTGAATTCATCCTCCTTGTTGATTTGGATTTGAGCCCCCCTGATCTGTTTAGAAAAGAGAGAAACACTATCCTCTATAGACCAAAGTGAGTCAATAATTGGTTCTTTAACTCTTGGATAATTTTTCCATTAATTAAAGAAAAAATCATTTGATAACATCATGGTAAAATATTTTTTTATGTTTTTTTACTTTGGAAAGAGTCAAATATTTACAAATGGATTTTTCACACAGCCTACCCAGAAACAGCGCCAAGTTTTGACACGTTCATGTCATGGGGTGTGACAAAAACAAATATAACCTAAGTTAAAATATATTAAAGTGGTTAATCTAGGTTTTCTCCAAATAGGAGTTCACAACAATTATGTTTGTGACTTAAATTTAAGAAAGTAGAAAAGGTTGTTTTTGAAATTGTTTGAGTTGAAAAATAAAGAAAGCAATAAAAAGAAAGGATGAAAACTAATGGATGAAGAGAGTGATGGGGTCAGGGTAGGATTCACTTTTGAAATTTAATTATGGTAATAAATATCATCTTACCTCTCTTCCTTTTGAATGAAAAATGAAAGACTCCTCGATCGAGTTATCAATCACCTTTGGTTGAAGAAAGAGATGAAACTCACTCCTATGTGCATGGAAGTTCATAAAAAATCCTTAAACAACTAAGGAAAGTCCCTATTAGTTATTTTTGATCCTTAGAACTCTAGAAAAAGTCCACTAGTTCCACACATGTTCCAATGATCACTGAACACTCATCACCTAACACAATATGCTCGATCGAGACAAATTGCACTAGGAGGAAGGAGATTAAAAATACCATAAGGGTTGGGGTCAAGCCCCTTTATTAAAAAATAAAAAGAAAAATACATTAGAAACCCCTTTTAAACTAGGTAAGGGAGAACCCATTACATTACCATGGGCCCAAAGGTATAAGTCCCCCAGAACATAGAGGGAAAACCCATTATATGCCTGAAGGCCATAAATAACCCATTATATGCCTGAAGGTCAGGAGGGAGATTAAAAATATTTAACCAAATTTATTAAAAATCAATAAAACAAACTAAAAACACAATCACATTAAGAGAATTAGTAAAAAATAATAATATAAGTCATTCAAAATAAAAATAGGGTTTTACATTTAAGCACAAAACTTCGACATTACAAAAGTGAAACTCTCCCTTCCCCGATCACTCAAAGGTTTTACCCCTCCATGTGAAGGGAAATAGAGTTGAAAGGGGACTAAGAGAGCATGATAAAACAAAGAAAAGAGAAAATATAAAATATAAATAACTTCAAGAATTAAATCCTTTATAACATCCCCTCTTTCACCTTCTTGAACCCCTTTGAATGGAAGTGAACACTCTTATTTATAGGCTTTTAGAGTAGAAAATTTCCCTTCAAAATTAATCTATCAAAACTTTTAGTCCCATTGGCATAATAAATGGATGAAAATATGGAAGTTTTCTTCATACATGTTGTTCCCCTATGTCTTTGTAATTGTTTCTCCAAATCTCAACAAATTTGGACAAGTTTCAGAAATGTTATCCTTGAATTACAATGACATCTTTTTCTACCTGAGGTGACTCTTCAACTTTCTCTTTTTGGACGCATACAATGGATGCTTTAATGACCGAATGTCTTCATGAAATTTAATGTGAAAGTGATGCACGAATTCCTCTTTATATTACAGTTGTAATCACATAATTTGGAAACATGTAGTCCGAGGTATGCTTCATTAATTATGGTGGGGTCCATTCTATCGTTCGGAAAAATTTCTTCTCTTCATTGATTTATCTGGGCCAGTGTGTTTGGAATTGGATCAAGTTCCAGAAGAAAAAGTTTAATCCCACAAGCATAGAAATCCTATAAAAAAGTAATCACACAATTTGGATCAAAAATTAATAGATATTCCTGAAATACAGAAGCTACACAAAACTGCTAAATTTCCAAAATTAACCAATTTCCACAATTAAGCCCATAATTCACCAAAACACTAAAATGAGAAAAATTAGATCAAATTGATTAATTGGAAGGGGTTAAATCATTGAAACACATATGAAAAATAATTAAAATATCATCTATATAAATTCACCCACACTTATCACTTAGACTCCCATAAAAGTCAAAATCAAAATCAAATCAAAGAAAATTCAAAACGCATGCCTTTGAGATCCACCAATTCCACACCAAGAAATAAAAGACATCATGATCAACCATAACCATTATTAAAAGTTCTCAAATCAGATCATTCAATATTTTTCCTCTTTATTTCTCCACCCATACACACAATACACTTACCTCAAATGAATTTTCTCCCATCTCACAAATATCAATTTTCAACAAAGTTTTTCTCATCCAAACCAATGTAAGGGTAACTATAGGTTTGAAAAACTCCTACTTCTCCATCAGATGTGAGTCAAGAACATGTGTTTGTCATGAGTAATTTTCAGTTTTGTTCTATTTCTTTCAGTTGGTAGGATTTTTATGTGCAAAATTCTCAGGCAGAATGAGGAGGGCTTGACTCTTTTTGAAGAAAAATTGAAAAATTCTAATTTTCACTCAAGTATGGTATCCTCCACACTCCCCTTAGTAGAAATTTGGCCCCATCATCATAAAATCTCAAGAAATGTTCAAACAGCTCAGCATTTCAATAGAAAAAATTTAAATCTTCACAAACATGATTTTTCTTGAAAGCTCCAGAAAAGGCACAACGTTCTTCCTCCATTAGAAGCTCCAGAAAAGGCACAACTTCTCTTATCATGAAAGCTCCAGAAAAGGCACAACTTTCAACAGAATGATTTTTCATCAGTACACACATCTCTTTAGAATTTTATTTTCCACCAAAAGTTTCACCAAATGAGGTAGCACACCATAAGACAACTTCCCCCACACTTAAGTTCAACTAGATCATGAAATTTCACTTCAATAGAAGGTTGGATAGGGAAAATTGGATTGTAATGTAGCTAAACTAACATGTTGTTCATGACTTATAAGGGTTACAAAGATTAAATGTACAAGGTAGGCCAAAATTAATGGATTATCTTTAAAATGGGTCTTTCAAACCAAATACATACCTCAATCATTTTAAACACATGTACCCCAAACCCTCAAGTTTTGAATGGAATAGATCAAATTATGGTTAAAACAAGCATGGTATGGTTCTCTCAAGAAGTGATCTGAATGAAAATAATATGACAAAAATGGTTTAGAATCCTCAAAGGAAAGTGATTTCAAAGATAGAGACAGTGAAATGTGGCACGAAATTCAAAAATCTGAGTACATTTCATGAAATTCCCAACGAATTCAACTTGAAATAGAATCATTTTCAGCATTCATTTAAACACAGTTTCATGGAATAAATTGGTTCGATCAATGACATGGGTTTAAAAAATGGAAATGATAATCATTTTAGCTCAAAATTTTCAAAAACACACCAAGAACTGAAAAATAAACACACAAAAAATTGAAAACACACAATTTTTTTATTTTTGAAAAACAAACACAAAATGAAAATCATAGACTAGAAAGGTTCCCTCCCCCACACTTAAATGATGTAGTTTCCTCAATTATTCAAGTTGATTTAACATGTAAGAAAATTTTAGAATGAATCACAACAGCAAGGAAGTGTGAAGTAGAGGTACAACCTAACTTATTGGTAGTGTAATATTGATTTAATCTCCTAAGTGTTGCACACTAAATACCTATATGAAAAAGAACAAAATAAAACATAAGACATTTATTGAAAGAAATTAAAATATAAATATGATGAGAAAATAAGGATAGATCTTGGTTTAATTCTCCTAGTGGGCCCTAGGTTTTGACTGCCTCCAGACGGGCAGTTCTAATCGGTTATCCCCAATCTGATGGTGGGTTGAGTTTCTTTCTCATGAACCAACAAAACAACTTCTTTACATCATGAAATTAATTATTATTTTTAGGAGAACATGGGTATAGTAAACCAAATCCACCCCTAGGACAATAAGATACAACTTTCTTGGTGGGGGTAGGACAAATAATGAGTCCTCATCTTTCTTGGTTTCCAATTTCACAGCCTCCTCTTTATTATCCAGTGGTTCCTGAAGGTATGTATTGAATTATTCCCTTTAAAAGTAAGCTCTTGTGACCCTTTTTCCTCAGGAAATGCCACTTGAATCATCTCATGTACTCCCTCTAATAAATTATCAACATGTTTGGGGACCTCCAACTATTCCACTTTGGGTTCATCATGTTTTTATTCCTCATCCACCAAGGCAATACAAATGTTGTCCAAATCAAAAAACTTCAAGTAAGGGGATCTAATACAAAATTTGGTTTCAATAAAATTAGAAGATAATGCATTTTTGAAAAGCTCATATCCCTGAGTTTTCTCAGCTTCATTTGTATCTTTAGTGGGAAGTACCTCTTGAAGTAGAGTGGTAGTAGATGGAGGTGGGTAGTCAGGATCCTCTATACTCTCTTCAAATTCCACCATGTTGGTGGTTTCTTCCTTAAATGATGTTGGATATTCTACATTATGAGGAATAGGGGGATTAAGTAGTTCCTCACACTCCTTCTAGAACTCATCCAGATCTTGTTGATCTCTCGTACATACTTCATAAGGCACATCTTCTTCATCAATATTATTCAGTAATGGTTGAGAAGAGCCAAATGGGCCTTCTTTGAACTCCATTATCATCTCACCTGGTTCTTCAAAATCAAGGATCAGAAGGGAATCCACTTCCACTAATGGCTCAAGTTTAGGTTCAGGTTCCTCCTAGGATGTGTGAACATATTCAATTAGTCATTCCATTTTTCTCTCCAGGTCCTTTATTTCTTCTCGAAGAACTTGAAATTGATCTTTTGTTCAAATTTTCTCTTTTTATTGCACCTTGACAATTTCTTGACAAAATTATGGGAAGTAATATTGGAGTTCAATTAATTCTCTATCCAATCCCTCAAACACTGGGTATTTGAGGTTTTCTTTAAGGTCTTGAATGATATCCTTGAATTCATCCACCTTGTTTATTTGGATTCGAGCTCCCCTGATCTGTTTAGAAAAGAGAGAAACACTATCCTCTGTAGACCAAGGTGAGTCAATAATTGGTTCTTTCACTCATGGATAATTTTTTCCATGAATTAAATAAAAAATCCTTTGATAACATCATGGGAAAATATTTTTTATGTTTTTTTTAATTTGAAAAGAGTCAAATATTTACAAATGGATTGTTGGCATAACCTCCCCGGCAATGATGCCAATTTTTGACATGTGCATGTCATGGGGTGTGACAAAAACAAATATAACCTATGTTAAAATTAAGTAAAGTGGTTAACCTAGGTTGTCTCTATAGAGGAGTGGACACCAATTATGTTTGTTACTTAAATTTAATAAAGTATAAAAGGTTGTTTTTTAAATTGTTTGAGTTGAAAAATAAAGCAAGCAATAAAAAGAAAGGTTGAACACTAATGGATGAAGAGAGTGATGGGGTCAGGGTAGGATTCAATTTTGAAATTTCATCATATTAATAAAGATAATCTTACCTCTCTTCCTTTTGAATGACAAATGAAAGATTCCTAGATCGAGTTATCAATCGCCTTTGGTTGAAGAAATAAATGAAACTCACTCCTATGTGCATGGAAGTTCATAAAAAATCTCTAAACAACTAAGGAAAGTCCAGATCAGGAATTGTTTCTCCTTAGAACTCTAGAAAAAGTCCACTAGTTCCACACACGTGCCAACGATCGCTGGACACTCACCACCTAACACAATATGCTCGATTGAGACAAATTGTACTAGGTAGAGGGAGATTAAAAGTCTTTAACCAAAGCTATTAAAAATGAATACACCAAACTCAAAATAGAATCGCATTAATATAATTGGGAAAAAATAATAATAGAATTCATTCAAAAGAAAAGGGGGGTTTTACGTTTAAGCACAAAACTCTGACATTATAAAAGTGAAACTCCCCCTTCCCCAATCACTCAAAGGTTTTACCCCTCCATGTGAAGGGAAATAGAGTTGAAAGGGGAAGAAGAGAGCATGATAAAAAAAGAAAAAAGAATATATAAAATATCAATAACTTCAAGAAGTAAATATTCCAGAACATCTCCTATTGCACCTTCTTGAACCCCTTTGAATGGAAGTGAACACTCTTATTTATAGGCTTTTGGAGTAGAAAATTTCCCTTCAAAATTAATACACCGAAAGTTTGAGTTCATTTGGAATAATAAATGGTCGAATATTGGGAAGGTGTCTTCATAAATGTTGCTCCCGTCTGCCTTGTGAATTCTTCCTCAAAATCTAAGTGTACTTGGAAAAGTTTCACAAAAGTTATCCTCTAATTACCAATTACATATTTTTTATCCTGAGGTTACTCTTGAACTTCATCTTTTTGGCCGCATACAATGGATGATTTAGTGACTTAATTTCTTCATGAAATTTAATGTGAAAGTGATGTGTGGAGTCCTATTTCTATTCCAGCTAGAATCACATCATTTGGACACATGTATTCCGAGATATGCCTCATTAATTATGGTGGGGTACATTATATCATCCAGAAAACTTTCTTCTCTTGATTGATTTATCTGGGCCAGTGTGTTTAGAATTGGATCAAGGTCTAGAATAAAAAGTTAAATCCCATGAGCATAGAAATCATAAAAAAAGGAATCACAAAATTTGGATAAAAAATGTAAAATATATGCCTGAAATATAGAAGCTACACAAAACTACTAAATTTCCAGAGTTAACCAATTTCCACAATTAAGCCCATAATTCACCAAAACACTAAAATGATACAAATCAGCTCAAATTGATTAATTGTAAGGGGTTAAATAATTTAAACACATATGAAAAATAATGAAAATATTATCTCTATCAGAACACTATGCAGTAATAGAGAGAGATACTAGTACAACAAGAATTTAATATGATGTATTTTTAATGTAGGTTATAATATAAATGACATAGAAAATTATCATTCCAAAGTTTCCTCATAGGTAAAAGAATAACCAACATAGAAATTTCATTTTTTATATTAGTTTTAATATAACCAATGTCAAGAGTGATTTCTACATCTATTTATAATGTAGGGTATAAAAACCGACATAGAAAAACATCTAAGAAAATAATTATTCAACACAGACATTTAAATTTAGTCAACCACTTTTGATTTCTCCCATGATAAAAACCCTAATATCTCTTCTTCAAAAACTTTGGCCTCTAATATCAATTCTTATTCCTCCCCATCACCATTCTCATCACCAGTCTTTCTTTTTACCAATATCACCATCATTTTTGATGTCACAATCCCCTTATCCCTTTTATCACTATGCCACTCTTCTATCATATTCTATATCAATTCCCTCTCTACGATTTATGTATTCCATGGAATTTGATTCTATCGATATTTAAAATATTTTAAAATAATTAAGGTATCTTTTAATTATAGTTTTAACATGTTTTAATTCTATTTCATGATGCTTCAAATGTTATATGGTTGAATATTTTTCTATAAAACATGTGATGATAATATTTTTCATGGTACTATCACTATGAAAAATTATTATATAGAACATTGAAAAAAATTGGCCTTATATTTTTTATATGAAAATAAAATAATATGCATGGAACAAACATCGAGATTTTTTTGTTATATTATAGAATGTTTCTCTATAAAACATTGTATAACTATTTCATTTAGTTCATGAAAATATCAAAATCCTATTTTTTATTTTCTTTATTTTTCTAGAATACATAAAAAATTAATAATCAATTATTATATTTTAATTATAGAACAAGTGTTTATATGCCTTTTTAATATGTTAAAACTATAATTTTTTTGACAATAAGAACTCATTTGGCCATTTATATCATGATATTTACATATATATTTCAAAAACACTAGATATATAATTATAAAATTACATAATGAAAATAATGAACAAATGCTCTTTATTAGTGGTGAAAATTTATAAGTAATTGATAAGATTTTAATTTTATTACATTATTTTATTTTAATTTTTTCTTTATGAAATTTATTTTTTTTCTTTTATTTGTAAAATATTTTCTGTTTCTTCGGTTTTATTATTATTTATAAAAATAAATCTGAAATTTAATTTTAATATATACTAACTTATATTTAGTAATTGAAATTTGTAATAGGTGATAATAATTCATAGTTGGATTAATGAAATTAGAACCATTGATGAATATGAAAAAATATTTGACACTTTTTTTGTAATTTTCCAGAGAAAATGTTCCATAAAATTACCCTTTTATTTTCCAATGTTTGAAATTTTTAAATATTTTTTTTAATTTTTATAAATAAAAGATCATTTAATTTTTCATGGTTTTCACATGAGTTATAGTACTTTTATTTAGAATGGTGAAACTAGGAATAATTCAAAATCTATTGATGATAAATATTTTTAAGATGAAAAGTTTGATCAAATTGAATAAATGATTCACGATTTTGAAGTAGTGAAAATTGAGAAAGCCCCAATGATTGAGTGTCTATATGGTGATTCTGAAAAAAAATTGTATCCATATTGTATGAAATTTATGGTTTTAGTGGGGGTTTTAATATTGATAAACATGAAGGAAAAAATTTTATAGAATGACAAGATTCTTATAGAGTTATTATGACCATTGAAAGATATACTTCCTGAAGCCAATGATCTTCCAGATCCACATTATATTGTGAAGAAAATATTATTCCTGGTGGTTTGGGGTACAAAAAGATACATGCCTACCTGAACGAATATTTTATATATATGAATTAATATGAAGGTCTATCAGATCATCCTAAATTTGGGACATCACAATATAATTTGAAAGAAAAATTACATGTTGATTTAGCACCTACCAAGACTCCTACTAAGGAAATTTTGTATTTTCCTATAATTCATCATTTAAATTGTTTATTTGAAAAACAAAATAATTAAAAAACGTTAATATTACATGCAGAATATAAAATATCTGATAGAAAATTGCATCATCTAGAATATTATCAACAGTGGATGAAAATTGATGACCAATTTCCTACCTTTAGAAATAAAGTTAAAAATCTCACATATGGACTGATCATGGATGAAATGAATCTATATCAGAGACTTTATAGTAAAAATAGTTCATGGAATGTTTTATTCATAATTTATAACTTATCTCTTTAATTTTTCATCAAGTGGAAATATATCATTTTGAATTTAAAGATTTCTAGACCAAAACAGCCTAGAAATGATATTGATGTTTTCTTATCACCATTAATTGATTATTTGAAACTTTTATTGGAAGAATTTATAAAGCTTGCCTAATTTAAAAATAAAAGACTTTGTACTATCAACTACAACATGGGAGAAAAATAGTATACATGGGTTATCAAAGGTTTTTATCTATGAATCACTCTTATAAAATATTAAAAATGACATTCAATAGTTCACATGAATTTTATATTAATCTAAAATCTTTTTCAATAAATAATTATTTTGAGAGGGTGAAAAAAATTGATTTCACATTTCAAAGGAAACAAAAATATTTTAATGGCAAAAATATATGGTAGAAATAATCAATTTTTTTGAGATTCCATGTTGGAGATAAAATTGAGTCAAATATAACATTGATTCCATGCATGTTCAGAAAAATATCTATGATTTTTTTATTAGAACATTGTTAGATATTAAAGGAAATACTAAGGATGAGTCGAATGAAATATGATACTTGATTTAAATGGGAATACATTTATAGTTAGTTACCACTCCTAATAGATGATGAACAGACCCACCCCCAATATCTCACGCATTATCCAAGGTGGAGAAAATTTGTTTTTTTTTTCAATTCATCCATGGTATTATATCTCCATAGGGTTATTCTTTAGATGTAAAAATGTTTGTGTCACTAAAAGATTTGAAGTTAACCAACATGAAATATCATATTTATCATGTCATGATGTAACAAATCCTATCAATCTCATTGCATGGAATATTTCCCATCTGTGTAAAAATGAGTATTAGGAAGGTGTATTATTTTTTTAATTCCATTTGTAACAAAGTGATTGATCTGAATTCATTGAATAGTTTAGAGAACTAATATAGTGACCTGACCCTAATAATACTAGATCCGATGTCTAATACCATTACATTGGCATGATTAGAAGGAAATGAATCCTAAAGGAATGATCAGTTTAGTAGTCTTGGAAAACTAGATACATACATGAGTCTTTTATTACAAATTATTACACAAATTACAATATTTTTTTCAAAGATAATAAATTTATTATATATATTATATCTCTACATATCTTTCTTAGTACACTTCATAGAATCCTAGGGAAAGGAAATAGAATAAGGGTGATCTCAAATGATTTATAAGGGTAAAATATGATGGAAGTAATAATGAATCAATGAGAAGAATCAATATGCAAAGGTAATAACTGAAATCACATGTCATTAAAATAACTACATAAGGAAAAATAAATACAAAAATAGAAATAATTGAAACACATCCCATTTAATCAATTACCTTAGAAATAAATATATCCATAAATAATGTCAATGAAAAAATATCATGGATAATAATAATTGATTATAATTGAAGGAAATGATTAATTATTGGATTCCATGTTTCCCAGGTACATGGTAACTTTTCCTTCAAGACCTTTTACTATAAAATTTAGTATAATACTATCAAGACCTTTCACAAGATAGTTTATAATGTTCTTTATTACAAACTCAAAGTCTATGTTCCTAACTGATTTCATCTCATGATACAACCTATGTACCAAGGGGCTTACATTAAATGGTCCACAATCCATTTTATACATGTCCAAATCATTCCTCATATGTTAAGTAATCAATTTAATTCATGAACATTATGCCTTATCAAATATCCGTATTGAGTAAAGAATATGGATTTATCAATATTTCCCAAGATAATTATACAACTATCAAAGTAATTACCGTATGTAAAAATGGTATATGATTTAGGAAATGAACATTTCCAAGACATGTGGTATGGATAATTAGGGGAAATTTAATGTCTAATAATATCAATAAAGTTAATATTTAAAGGGGACTACAAAAACGAATAAAGGAAGGGAATGTCAATACTATCCTTGGAAAAATTAATCAAAAACCATATGGAAGAATAATTATAATGGTATAAATATAATATATCCCATGTGAATTAAAAATAAATTAGTTTTTTCATTTATGAATATATTTACTATAAAAATTTCATTTAATAAATTCTTGATGAAAACATCCTTTTCATTTTAAAAAACACTTTGAAATCCTTTTATTTGAAAATAAATTTAAAAAAAATTCTTTAAAAATCAAGATTTTAAAATTGCGAAGGAAACTTAAAAGAAATGACATAGGGTAATTCTATACATTTTTTACAAGGTAAGAAGAATATTCCTTTTATAAGGTAAAAGGTTAGAAAAGTGCCTTGTCTACAAAGAAAAACGAAGGCTATTTCAAAACATTTTAAAAGAAAAAAAGGGTAAAAATTTATTTAATAAATAATTTTGGAAACGTTAAAAACACATTTTAAGACCTTTTTAGAAAACATGATTTTTTTGAAGAAAATAGTTTCTTTGAAAAATGAGAGAAATGTTGTCGGGTTTTCGTAAAACAAATTCTAAAAACATTTTTTGTACTATAGAGTGGGAAATGTTACTATTACTTAAAAAAGGTCATGAATAACCATAGGATAAGAATATTGAAGGGATTACTGAAAAATCATAATATAAATTACTTTAATGGAATTTCAAGAATACGCAATCTCTATTAGAATGATATTGTGAAATAAATCCTTAAAATGATCATAAATATGAAGTGAGAATTAATAAATGAATTTATTATGTGTATCAACTATAATTCAATATAAGAGAAGTATAAATACATCAATTTATGATCAAAATCATTATACACATAATCATATAATATTAACTACAATGAGGAAGTAATATAACCTAATGAAAGGGAATTGGGTTATGAAATTTCTTTACCACTTGGTAACTTTAAGTGTAAATCCAATTAGATGAAATAACCAAAACTTAAAATAAATATATCATAAATAATTAATGAATCATGATATTACATATCAATTTGGTAGTATGGAAATCATATATAATAAATTAGGTGCACAACAATAAAGTGTCCCTCAAAGAATTGAAATTGAGACAAAGTCCCTGAAAAATATAGTAACATTTGAATTAGAGTCCCAAAAAATAACTATCATAAAATAAAACATTTAAGCACCATGGATATAAAATAATTTATGATATAATATATCAAAATTTTTAGTAGATACACCACACAAAATATTTGGTGATTTTTAAATTTATCTCACAAATGTAAAAAGTGAGATGAAAATCCATTACCTTACGTTTACTTTTGGGTGAACGTACATTAACCAACTATATAACGGTTATAATAATGTTAATAACTTATAAAATAAACATAATAATATTTATAATATCATATATTAACTTATTATAATATCTTATTACCCATTTGTTAACAATCATTCATTATTTTCATCATTTCGGGTGTTAATTGTCATGTCTTCCGAGTATGTTTTGACTTGTTATTTTTGTTCTTATTACATATAGAATGATTTAATTATATACAGGCATTAAACCATGATTTAAATATCATATAAACTCGTTATATATATATTTATAATAATACATAAAATTTTTAGAAATTAAATGAAATGCACCATTCATGGAGACGATAGGTTCTACGTACGCATGGAACTACTTCAATTTATTTTTTGTATTTAAAAAGTAAATGATATATATATTTATATTATCATTATATTATAATATTTATTTCATATATTTAACATATTTAAATTAAAACCATTATTAATACATTCCATGTATAGTGTGAAAGAATCACATCGCTTTGAGGATGCGGTATTCCACACGTCCACAAAGGAAGTTATCATATTCCCAAAAAATAGAAAGCATAAAGGTAAGTGTTATATAAAAATTAAATAATAAAATTGATATGATAATTATGATAAATATCATTTATAAAATATAAATCAATCTTTATTTCCAGCATTGAAATATGGTAATGGAAGGAAGAACAACATCAGTTAGCGAGGTAGTAGTCCAACATACACATGGACAATGATTTCATATCTCATTTGATGGATGTATGTGAAAGTGTAGGTAGAAATATTAGCATAAAAAATATTATTATAATAAATTTACTGAAATTATTCTATAATCATGATATAAAAATAATTGAAGGGGTGGATAATTAAATGAAACAAAAGTGATAGTTGAAGAACATTACCTCTTATTTGGGTAACTCCTTTTTGGTTTATACCAAAAGAATTACTTGGTAAGATTTATTACAAAATAAAGGATTATAGGATTAGGGGGGTATTTTGGGAGATTATTTAGGTATATTTTGGGTGAGACAAATGCCTTGAGAGGTGTGAATAAGTGGTAGGTGAGAGTGCCTTTTTTAGTGGAGGAGGAGTGTCATTTTTGTAAATTTTTGAAAGAGGGAATTCCACCCACATTTTCCCCATTTAAAGTGGCTCCAATAATGGTAAACATTAGATACAAGGGAGTATAGGTTCTAAATATTTCCATAAAATGTATTATTTACCAATTTATAGGCCATTTGGCCCTTAAGTTTAAGGTTAAATCCCTTGTCAAGCTACTTTTTCTCTTAATCACTGTAATTAATTTTAATTACATTCACTAATAGTTTTGGTAGAAAAATAAGTTGAAATTATTATAAATTTTAAATTATTCTGATTCCAAATATGGAATCCATTTTTCAAAATTTCAATTAGATAGTGGAAGAAATTAATTTAAAATTAATCCCCCTCATGGGGCGACAATGTAGGTTTCTAAAGTGAAAATGTTTAAAAGTTTTCTATGTTTTAATATCCAATTTCAAAGTGAAATTTATTCCAATTAACTAAATTGTATTAATTTAGGTATAATTTATATAATTTTAATTTAAAACTAATTTAAAAATTAATTTAAACATATAAATTATTTAGACGAAAAAGAAATTTTTACTTAAAATTCAGTATTTTTTTAGTATTCATCAAAAACGAAACTTTATAGAAAAATAAAAAAACTCAACCTAACCTAAATTTGATGTTTAAAATTCAAAAATTAAGTTTATTTTTTCAGATAAAATTTATTTAAGTGTCAAAATTCAGTTTTAAAATAGGTTTTCCATTAAAAGGTGGCAAAAGTGCCTTTATAAAAATATAGATTTTTATGTATAATATTTGGTTTGTTCTTATCTCATGCATATTAAATATATTGGATGAATTTAAAAAATATTTAATTTAACATATAATATATACATTTCATTAATATAATTCAATAATATTAATTAATCTAATTTATTAGTATAAAACACCTTTGGGTGCATAAAGATGTTTTTTTATAAAGAAATTCCCTTTACATTGGATTTTTTATATTCATTTATAATTAATTAGTAACCAATGAATTCAACCATATATTCTTATAATTTAGTTAACCTATTAATAACCTCTAATTTAATGGATAGGTTATATATTTTTATATTAAATAATAATATTTTAATAATATATTATTGTTAAGTAAAACTCTATCTTGTGTGTAACACAAGCTATCAAAGAAACTTGTTGTTGTGTGAGATTCAAGCTAACTCAGTATGGTGTTCATTGCAAGATATATAATATATTAAAATTATGAAAATTTTAAATATACCATAAATTTTTAATAGTTTATATTCATTTCTACATTTGGTGTTGCGTGTCATATACTCTATCGAAAAAAGGATACTCTCTTAGAATTTTTAGGGTGTTACATTCTCCCCACCTTAAATAAATTATATCCTTGAAATTTAAACTAGTTATCAGTAATATATGGTTTTCTATTTAAAAATTACCTTATTTTATTCCTACATCATGAGGAGTCCTGGTAAAACATCCTCTTGTAAAGAGATAATGGAAAGTACTACGGTCATCACGTAATAAGGTTTCCAAGTATGAGAAAATCGATGGAAAATCAAGATATTGATTTCAATATAAACATCAACGCATAACAAGGCTTCCAAAATAAATATTATGGTAATAATTTAAATTTATTCATTAATTATCCTTTTATGTAAGGATTTCAATAAAAACTCAATACATAAATGCTTCATCCATTTATTTCCACATAGTTTATTCCATGGTCTACAGTTTATCCTATAGAGGAGGGAATTGACTTGGGTAATTACTAGGTTCCCCAAATCTAAGTAAAATAACTATAAATGGATCCTTAGGACGATATTTATTTCTTTACATCATACTCTTTATTTTTTCTCGAAAATTATTTGCTTTATGTCCTTTTTTTCCATACATAAATAATTTCAATGTTCCATTGAGACACTTTCCTAAGTGTCTCATTTCACATTTCTTATATTATGGAAATAGATCCCTTTTTTCTATATGGTCTCCACCACTTTAGATCTTAGAAAAATCAATCCTTATATTCTTTATGGATACTGGGAGTTAGTTAACATATATATTATTAATCATATTCTAAGAAAATTGATTAGGCATGAACACGATATTTTCACTCATATCAACATCCTATTTAGTTTCTCATTTCCACTGCATTGTCCTTGATTTTTAATGATAACATGATTTATTAAGGTTCCAGTCATCATATAAATCCAAAAATCATAGTGTGAGAAACAATTATCATAGCGTAAAAACCATATAATCATTTTTAGGGTGTCTAAATGTTGATACACAATTTTTTATCTAAAAAACCTCAAGTTAGAACTAGTCTATTCATTTTCATTATCTATTTGAACCCTTCATAATGGGTTGTGAAGAAAATGTGAATTATACTAATCATATCCACTATGAGTGTCAAACTAGGTATGCAGTAAGGCCCATTTTCATGTATTAGGTTACGCTCAAGTCAGTCCTGACACACCTTTTCAGAATTGTTACCTCTCGGTACATATGTTCTAGAACTACATCAACTTGTAGTATCCAGATAGAGATGTATTTCTAGGAATGCCCACATAGTCTCTAGATTACCAAAATATAAGTTATATCTTATATACGTATCCTTAAATTCTACCTTAGGTCTATGTTCCCTAATCTCTGTTTTTCTAAATCTAGTTTCCAAGGTTTCTATTAAACTTCCTTTGATACCAACTGTAGTGACCCAAACCCAGTAATCCTAGAGCTAGTGTCTACAAACATTATATTAGAATGATTAAAAGGAAATGAATCCCAGAGGACCAATCAGTTTAGTAGTCTTGGTGAACCAGATACATACACGAGTCTTTTATTACAAATGAATACTGAAATTATAACATAATTTTTTTGAAGATAATAAACTTATTCCATCTAGTAGATCCTTTCATATCTTTCTTAGTACACTTCATGGAATCATGGGTAATGGAAAAAAAATAAGGGTGAGCTCAAATTCCCATTAAGGGTAAAATACAATAGAAGAAATAATGAATCAATGAGAATAATCAATATGGAAAGTTAATAACTGGAAAAACATTCCATTCAAATAACTATATAAGGTATAATCAATATGGATATGAAAATAACTAAAACACATACCATTTAATCAATGAACTGAGAATGAAATGAATCCATATATACTGCCAAAGAAAAAATATCATGGATAATAATAATTGATTCTAAATTAAGGTATTAATTAATTATTGGAAGACATGTTTTTCAGGTACATAGTAACTTTACCATCAAGACCCTTCATAAGTTCGTTTAACATACTACTGTTAAGAGATTTTAAAAGATAGTTTAGAATGTTATTTGGTACAAAATTAAAGGGTTTTCCTAACTAATTTCATCTCATGAGACAACTGATGCATCTATGGTATTAATTTAAATAGTCCCCAACCCATGTCATACATGTCTAAAGCATTCCTCATATATTTTGTAATCGATTTAATTCATGAAAAATGTCCCTGATCTAATATCCATATTGAATAAAGAATACATATTTATCAATATTTTCCTAGATAATAAAATAACTATCAAAGTAATTACCATATGTAAAAATGGTATACAGTTTTGGAAATGAACATATCCATGATAACTGATATAGATAATTAGGGGAAATTTAATTTCCAATAATCTTAGGAAAGTGAATATTTCAAGGGGACTATAAAAATGAATCAAGTAAGTGATTTTCAATACTATACATACCCAAATAAATAATAAAACATACAGAGGTAAAATAAGGATGGTATCAATACAAAATATCCCAAGTAGAGTACAAATAATGGGTGTTTATTATTGACGAATGTAAATACTATAAAAATATATTTTGAAAAAATTCTTGAGGAAAATATCATTTTCGTTTTGAATTTTTTTTGAAATACTTTAAATTTAAAATAACATTTAAAAAATTCATTATAAATTTAACTTTTAAACTTGAAGAGGAAGCTTCAAAGAAATGACGATGGGTAATTTTGTACATGACGTACAAGGTAAAAAGAACCATTCTTTTTCAAGGTAAAAAGGTTAGAAAAGTGTCTTATTCAGAAAAAGATAAGAAGGTTACTTTGAATACATTTTTAAAATATAACTAGGGAAAAATATATTTAATAAATCATTTTTTAAAGGTCAAAAATATTTTTGAAGACATTTTTAGATAACTGGGGTTTTATAATAAAATTGGTTCTCCGACTAAAGATAGAAATGAAGTAGGGTTTTTTTTAAAAAAATTAATTTTGTTTGAGAAACAATGAGTATAAAAATGATACTATTACTTGAAAAAGGTCATTAATAACAATATTATAATAAAATTAAAGTGTTTATTGAACAATTATCATGTAAATTCCATTAATTAAATTTCAATAATAAGTAATCTCAATTAGAACAAGATTATGAAATAAAACCTTAAAACGATCATAACATTGAAGTAAGAATTAATAAAAGAATTGATTATGTGTATCAACTATAAATACAAATAAAGGAATTTTAAATAAATCAATAGATGGTCAAACTCATTATACACATAATCATAGAATATTTACGTCAATGAGGAAGTAATATAACCCAATGAAAAGGAATTGTGTTATGAAATTTCGTTACCACTTGGTAACATTAAGTGTTAATCCCATTAGATGAAATAATTAAAATTTAAACTTTAAATATCATGAATAATTAATGAATCATAATATTACATGTCAATGTGGAAGTTTTTACACCATATATAATAAATTATGTACACAACAATAAAGTGTGCCTCAAAGAATGGAAATTGAGATGAAGTCCCTTACAAATGTTGTAACATTTGAATCAGAAACAACAAAAATAATAGTCATAAAATGAAAAATATAAATACCAATAATAAAAAATAATTAATTATATAATATTATATACACCACCAAAAATAATTATGTGGGTAATATGAAATTTATCTCACAGATGTAAAAAAGTGAGATAAAATTCCCTAACCTTGCGTTTCCTTTTGGGTGAAAATCCGTTAACATTATGTATAATGGTTTTAAGAATGTTATTAACTTATAAAATTTCCATAATAAAATTTATAATATCATATATTATCTTATTATAATATATTATTACCCTTTTTTTAACAATGTATTGTTATTTTCATCATTTTGGGTGTTAATTATCATGTTTTCTGAGTATTTTTTTGACTTGTTTTTTTTTGTTCTTATTATGTAAATAATTATTTAATCTTATAAATGATTTAAAAAATGATATAAATATCATATATATTCATTATATATTTATTTAGAATAATCCATAAAATTTTGAGATAAGAAATGAAATACATCGTTCATTGAGATTGTAGGTCGTACGTACGCATGAACGCTAATTCCATTTCATTGTCATATTTAAAACATAAATGATATATATATATATATATTATAATTATATTATAATATTCATCTCATTTATATCACATATGTTTTTTTAAAACCATCCTTAATACATTCGATGTATAGAATGAACGAATCACATCGCTTTGAGGAGGCGGTAGTCCACACGTCCACAAACGAAGTTATTGTATTCCCAAAAAATGGAAATCATAATTGTATGTGTTATATAAAAATTCAAAAAACATAAATACATAATAAATATCATATATATAATATTTAAAATATAAATCCTTAATTATTTCCAACCTTTAAAGGTGGTAATGGAAGAATGAACGACATCAGTTTGTGAGGAGGTAATCCGCCGTACACACAAACGATGATTGCGTATCCTATTGGATGGATGTGTGTGAATGTGTAAGAAGAAATATTAGCATAAAAAAATTTATTATATTTAATATACCGATGTTATAATATAATCATGATATAAAAATAATTTAATGGGTGGATAAGTAAATGAAACAAAAGTGATCGTTGAAGAATGTTACCTCTTATTCGGGTAACTAATTTTTCGTTTACACCAAAAGACTTCCTTGGTTGGATATATTCATATAGGGATGATTATAGTATGAGTTTATGGATGTTGGGAGATTATTTGGGAAGATTTATATTGAGACAAAGGGCATTATAGGTGTGAATAAGTGTGAGGGGTGAGTTTTTTTTATAGTGGAGAAGCAGTGACATTCTTGTAATGTTTTGAAAGAGGGAATTCAACCCACGTTTTTTCCTTGTAAATTTGCTCCAATAATATTATAAATTAGATAAAAGTGAGTATATAGCCTATATATGTCCATAATTTGTCTTTTGGAGAAGTTTCTAGGTCATATTGGACCATAAGTTAATGATTTAGTCCCTTGTTAATCTAATTTTTCTCTTAATCACTATAGTTAATTTTAATTACATTCACTAATATGTTTGGTAAAAAACTATGTTTATCTTATTATATATTATAAATTATTATTATTCAAAATATGGAATCCAATTTTCCAAATTCTAATCACAATGTGGAATAAATTAATTTAAAATTAATCTTGTAGAGGGGATGACTATGTTGGTTTTTAAAGTGAAAATGTTCAAAAGTTTGCTAAGTTTTTATATCCACTTTCAAAGTGAAATTGATTCCAATGACCTAAATTGGATTAATTTATTTTTAATTGGTATAATTAAACTTTAAAAATAGTTTAAAATTTAATTTAAACATATAAATTATTTATATGAAAATTCAATTTTCGATTAAAATTTAGTATTTTTTCACTATTCATCAAAACAAAACTTCATAGAAAAATACAAAAAATTCACCCTAACCTAAATTTTATATTTTTATTTCAAAGATAAAGTTTAATATTTCAAATAAAATTTATAAAAGTTTCATAATTTAGTTTTAAAATAGGTTCTCCAATGAAAGGTGGCAAACTTCCTTTATAAAAATACAGTTTTTTATATATAATACTGGATTTGTTCTTATCTTATGCCTATTAAATCTATTGTATGAATGTAAAAAATATTTGGTTTAACATATAATATATATATTTTATTAATATAATTAATTAAGAGTAATTAATTTAATTTATTATGATAAAACTTCTTTGGGTGCATAAGAATAGTTTTTTATAAAAATATTTCATTTATATTCAATTGTTTTTTTACAATCATTTATAATTACTTAGTAACCAAGGAATTAAAACATATATTCTTATAATTTAGTTAATAATATTTATAAAACACAATTTAATTTCTAGTTTATATCTTATTATATTAAATAATAATATTTTAATAATTATTTTTGTTCAGCAAAACCCGACCTTGTGCATAACACAAGCTATCAAAGAAAATTGTTGTTGCATGAGATGCACAATAACCAAGTATTGCGTTCATTGAAATATATAAAATATATTAAAATTATTAAAATTATTAAATATACCATAATGTCTCAAGAGGTTATATTCCTTTCTACATTTGGTGTTGTGTGTCATACAATATATCGAATAAAAGTTACTCTTTTATAATTTCTAGGGTATTACAACCACATAGTTTCTATACTTTTTAAACTAAATATGCACTTTCTACCATATTTTTTTGATATCATGGTGCATTTAATGGTTCATTTAGTGTGATAAATAATTATTTTTTCCTATATATCTATTTTGTATGTATCTCTTTGAAAGGTATATGAAGATATTAAAGGGATATGTTAAGAATCTGTATTGAATAGAAGCCTCCATTGTTGATAAGTATATTTATAAGGATGTTTGAGAGTTTTTTACAAAAAAATTATATGAAATGGAGCACATTGGGTTTCCTATATCTCACCATGAATGATTCAGTTTTAGATGAAATAGGTTTCATGGATTGAAAGTAAAATTACTGACCAATGAACAAAAAAATAAGGTATATTTATACATCTTGAATAACATATATAATGCTCAACTATATATAAAATTTCATATTAATGTGTAAAAACAAAATTATCTAAATTATAAAGATATGTGGATATTGAATGAGACTAATAATATTTTTGGAGTGGTTTAAAGTATCTGTTCATGGTAGATCATATACAACATAAAAATTGAGGTAGTTAGCAAGAAAACCAAGTTTAAATTAGATAACATGGTCTAGATATGACAATAATGGATATACATATTATACCAAATATCAAGACAACAAAAGTGTAGTTTATAATAGTAGTGTATTGGTGTTCTTATAAGTATTTCATTTTCCAAGTGAAAAAGAAAAAACCCATCTCTTCATCAAGTGTGTATTAATGATTTATTGAAGAAATATGGGAGATTTATCACATTAAATTTGGAGTTCTAAAATTTAAATGAAAATTGATTATCGGTAACAATAATGTCAAACATGATGAATTTAGAATGAAATTGGTTAATCAGAATAGATTAGAATACACAACTCATCCCTTTATCATGGAAACACATATAAAGCAAACTTTATATGTTCTTGATCTATCCAAAGTGTATTGGTCTATCATTTTCAAGGAAAAAAAATAGTGTTTTGGTGATGATAAAACATGAAAACGATGATGATTTATATGAGTTTCCTAATTTTATGGAAATATTATCATAGAATATTGATGACCAAGCCATAAACACGGTTTATGCCGTATATAACCATCATGAAGAAGAAATATGATAAAACAATCCATTAGTAATTTCCTAATATTATAGTAACATATATTTATTTATTATTTACCTTTTTAAATTTTATAAAATATTAGATATATTAGTTATAATTTTCTTAATTAAAACCCATATTTTAATAAATATGATAAATTGTTTGTTTATATTAGTTTAGTTTCATTTTTATCATTTTTAAATTATTCAACTTTATATGTAACTATTATATTTTCATAAAATTTTACTTAAGATTTTTTAGTATATCTATATAATTTTATGTTTCATAAATATTGTTAGTATTATTTTAACATTTTTAACTTATAAAAAATAATATAAAGTGTTTGTTTAGTTTAGTTTAGTTTTTTATATCATTCTAAAACTATTATTAAAATTTATATGTAATATTTGGATTTATATAATCTTTTATAGTTTTATTTTATTTTGTCCCTTTCATTTTATGTCACATAAATTTGTTGATATTTTTTTAATATTAGTGTTAACTACTCTAATTAATATGTAAAAGAGTGGATTTCTTTGTGTATCTATGTTTTATTTTTACTATTTTAAAATTATTATTCAATTTATTATAAAATGGTTGGATTTTTATAATATTTTAAACAATTTTTCCCATTTTTTATATCATTTCATCTATCATTAATGTTGTTAGAATTTTAGTTAACTAAAATAAAAAATATAAATAAAAAAGTGTTTAGTTTAGTTTACTTTTTTCGGATAATTAACAACATTTTATTTAATTATATATATATAAATTGTATTTGCATATTTTTATACAAGTTTTTTGTTAATTTGATTTATAGGATAATGTGAGATCAAATAAATGATTCACCTCAAGATTCTAGGGAGTACCATACACAAACTTCTACTAAGGATCCTTTACATCCTTCTACTCAAGATCCTTCTACTTCTACGTGGGTAGAGAAGGCTTCTGGGGTTGGTAAACATGGTAATAAACATTCACCAAAATTATTAGTTGCCCATAGCCTAGTCTAGATGATATATATTTAGTTTTATGATATTGATAATCACAGGGGTAAAAATTCAAAACAATTTAATACTTTTGTTGCAATGAAAGCTCATACGAACTTTAATTTTTTGATTTTTGAATAGAAAAGTGTCAAAAGGTTAAAATATCTTAGTTATGAGTGAAAATTTTGGTAAGATAATTTATTATTATATTACTTATCATGATATGTTTTGACTAATATAATTTTTATGTTCTTATCAAAAGACATATGATATACCTAACAGTTTAGATTTCATGAAAGAATGTTTATCCTTGGCTTCTAGTGGATGATGGTGTTTTAAATCAACCCCCACATTAGATTTATTTTTTTGGAAAAGATAAAATAAAAATACTTGTGAAATATATCCTTTTATATATCAATATACATAGAATCGGTCTGTTGAAATAAGATGACATGAATGATTTGTGATAAGTGAAATGTTAGTTTTTAGAATATTTTTTATATAATAACTATCATATTAATTATTTTTTCCCTAAATGTATAGAAACTGAGGATATATAATTAGAATATAAAATATAAAAACATATACCCTCATACTTTATCTCATGAAGGGTATACATTATTAAACTAACAAATGATTGTTGAATTTTTAAAAAAATGAGAGATGAGTCTTCAGACTCCACAATGGTTGATCATTACCCCAGTTAGACATGAAAAATAAAAGAGGTACTTAATGATAAAAAAGGGAACATATCTTATAGAATAGTTTAGGGTTGTAGTTAATAGGATTTTAGAGAGTTATTTAAGTTATTTCAACTCTTTATTTATTGTGATTCACTAATAATTTTTTTAAATATTATATACAAGAATCCCTTAAGGAGAATAACACATAGGAGACCTTCATACGTGGGGATAAGAAGGATATTTTAGCTATTAAATTAGGAAATATGCAACACCTGGGACACGTATGAGGATAAGAGGTAGGTGTATTAGTTAAAAAATTGTTTGGTGGCTTTAGAGATTTTTCAAAGGAGGATGTATATAAAAGAAAAATAGAATCACTAGAAGATAAAATTTAGGCGATGAGTGAGATAATAGTGGAATGGATTAGAGATTCATAATAATTGATGTTTTTAGACATTAAATGATAGTTTTAGGATGTTAGTCCTCTAACATTGTCTATATATCTTACCCCTCCACTTATTCCTACATATCCAACTCCAACACCTCCTCCTCCATAGCTTCCCATATACTATGAGTTACTTATTATGGACCCTCAGAATCATATTATTTCATATGAGATTATATATTATATTTGGGGTACCATACATCATCATAAGATGGATATGGATAAAATTAGGGTAACAATACATGATATTATAGATAGATTAATAAGAGTATCATTTCCTACATATGTGGTCAGTACAGTTGGACAATGTGTTGTCCATTTGTTTTACTTTATCTATCAAGAGTTTTCTTAAAAATTACCACTTAACTATGTATAGAATATATTATTTATTTTATATTGGTTGTAAATTATTTTTTAAAAATATAATATATAAATACACCCAAATATATTTATCTATATTTTTTATAGGAATACTTTATAGGTAAATACATATTGTATTGACAAGAACAAGTACAAGACACTATGAATTTAGATACTATTTATTCTAAACTTGTTAAATTATCATGATATTAATATATTTTTAGAATTTTATGAGCTTATAATGGATGATAACATTTTTGGGCATGATATGACTATGGTGATTTTATAGAGAGATATCACAAAGCTTGTAAATAGAGATTTTTTAGGCATCAATGAAATGCAAGTTTTATTCATGTAATTATATTATCATATTTCATTCAATTATTTTTATATAATGAAACTAAATACATATGTTTTTTTTTGTTTGACGTATATTTATACACTTTTTATCCTGTATGATACAATAATAATATATATATTTTTTGATACACATTTTATTTCACCATTGACAAACAAAATAAAATATATAAAAATAATAGTATATATTTCAGAGAGGCTTTAAAATAATGTAATTTAGTGTTGAATACTTCCTTATCTTAATGGGTATGAAACATATATTATTTAAAGTACCATTACACTTAATTTAATAATCACTCACATCATATTTTTTGTATTTTAGTGGACATTGGTTTTGTATTTTTTTCCAAAAGAGAATACAACTTACTAGTTATGAACTATATATAGTGGTGTGCAAGAAAATTTGAGGGAAGTATTGAAAACATAAGTTTTATAATTTATAAACTTATATATTATAATTAGTTTTAATTTTATTTTATACATATAATTTTCAAATTGGGAATGGAATTAATTTACAGTTACAATAGGAAAGAGGAAATAAAATATAAACTATATGTTCACAAAGGTGACTTCTCATTTTTAATTACTATATTTTGGATGAAACCACTTAAAATGTTATTTTAAATTGAAAAATTATTTTGAAACAAAAAAAAATAACCATAAAAAATGAGTAAAGGAAAGTAGATATTATGTTTGAAGATTTATGTTTGAAATAATTTCAACTGGGAAAATTTTAAAATTACACAAGCCAACATTTTATTATAACATTTCCATTAATTTAACATATAATTATACTGATAATTCATGTTAAATTATTTCCTTTGAATTTTCATCTTTTTTATGACCCTCACAGTTATTTTGAAAAAGATATAAATCACTTTCAAGTAGCATGTGATGATTATTTCATAGGTTTGATTAGGTTTTAATTTATTTATAATATATATTTTTATATTTAAAATTAAAATTTAAAATTTCAAATGGTTTGAATAGAGGTGATATGTATTTTTTTATTATGGAATTATATTTTTACTTCTGTTTTATAGTTCTGTTTGTATTATTTTCTAGTTCTTTTTGTTGCTGCTATACTGATAGGGTCATGTATCTGAATTTTTTTATTAAATGAAATTAAAAATAAAATGAAATAGGCCTTTGTCTCATTTATTTTAAAACCAAAATTAAAAATAGTTTTTTACATTAGTTATTCTAAATAATAGATGTAATAAAGAGTCTCCCACATTGGTTACAAAATAATTGACATAAAAAACCATTCATATTCAACATTTTTATCCTATTTTCTATGATGGTTTAATTGATAAATGACATTAAAGACTCTTTATCATGTAAATTATTGATAAATAATGTAAAAAACCATATTTACAACATCACATATAATTATGTCACTAGTTAATCAATGTCAAAAAGAAAAAAAACTGATGTTGAAAACCATTTTTTCACTAGTGAGGTATAGATTTATGCTACACTGGTTGGTACATATACTGTTAGTGTTCCCTTTATCATGGGAAAGGGATTGGTGGTGGTGTTGGAAGTGGTGGTAGTGGGGGTGGGGGTGTTATCTCAATAAGGTTAGTGTGGGATAGTTTTTTGTATTATGTTAGTTTGGATGCAACAAATGTCCTTAGTTGGTCTCATTTTGAGAAAATTCTAGTAATATCTTACCTTATAACCTAGTCTATTTCCAATGATATTATATGACTCCATATGTGACTTTTGTTTGTGTTCTATAGATCTATTCACATCTATGGTACTATGATTTATGTTTTCCTATTCCATTTCATTAGTGATGTGGTTCCTTGATGTTTAGTTATATCATTCTTGTATTTAGCATGTTTTATTCAAGTGTTTCCGAAGATCTATGAGAAATTGTATTTATAAAGTGTATTCAGAAATTGGATTTAAAATGAGAATTGTAATAAAGGAGGTATAAGCCAAAGAAATGTTTTCAAAGTGATTATTTTAATTTAAAGAAAATTTATAAAATGGTCATGGTATGATATTTGGTTTTCTTATGCTTCACAATAAGAATCTATTTCCTAAATGTATTTCAAAATATAATAGATCAAATTTCATTTGAAATAAATATCACAAAATATTGAGTGATATCCTATCGGACTTGGTTATTCTCACACCCTGCATACACTATTTTGTGTATGCATCTCTTATGCTTTTCTTTTCTAGTTCCCTAAAATTATGTTCTTTAAGGTTTTGGGTGTTTGGGTTGCCATGGATGGTCGATATGGGATATGGAGTGTGGACTTAGGTCACATGAAGTTGGTTAGTTTTAGTATGTTTTTTTTTGTTTTTTTATAGGGATGTTCCTATATCTTCCTTATCGGCGTAGGATTTTATTTTGATTTATTTGTATCGTGATGCTTATTATTTTACTATTCAGTTTATGTGATTTCATTTATATTTTTGGTCATTTTACGTGTTGTTTTTTAATTATTTATGTTTCATAATTTATGTGGTTTTATTATTATTATTGACCTTCTTCATTAGTGCATGGGTGTCTGATGAATGGATGATCCATGCATGATTTTTGGGAGGAATCCTTTATGTGATTATTTGATTTTTGAGGGTGAAATCAATTCCACTTGATTAATTTTAATACCCTATAACTAGTTTCCATCCCAAGGCAATCGAGAATGATCCTTGATTATGTTATGATTTGGATTGGGTTCCTAGTTCAGGGGTGACCTAGGTTGGTTCATGACATTAAACATATGACTCTTCATGAACAAAATTCTTCATCATAAGACTTCATGAGTGATTGATTGAATTTGATATGGACATACAGATTTCATTTTATGAATTCTATGGACCATAAGAATTTTTCTAATTAAGGAGACATGGTTTAAAATCGGTTATTGTGGGTTTTTGTGGTGATGAATGAACATGAATGCACATACCTGAAGATTACAGGTCATGCTATATTACAAGTGTGAGTAATCATCAAATGAACAATTATTATCGAAGTTACTATAATTTTGTGTTAAATACCTACTTAATAAAGTTTTTAGTTGATTTTGAGTGGTTTAGAAGGCCTATAGATATGTAATAATGGTTCTGGAAGCATTTGAAGAAGTATAAAATTACTATCAACTATGTAAGTGTCATCTTAGAACTGTAAAAACTACATAAAGGTAACTTGATACCCACGTAAAGGTGAGACCGTGTTTCAAGTTTCTACCCCTTATATAAAGGTAACCCTAGAATTTTACTGGTGTGTATAGGTCACACTAAAATATAGGAGTTATTAAAAGGTAGTTCGAACCTATGTATGGGTAACTCAAAAATACTAGAGGCTACATAAGGGTCTTCTAGTTTTATATAATAGTACTTTAGACTTTTTGTAAAGATAACCTTAGTTTACAATGATCTACATAAAGGTAATCAATGAGTTATGTAAAGGTCAAACTAAGGGTCAGGACCTATGTATAGATATGTTGAGAATCCAAAATTTATATTCTAATGAAATATGTATAATATAACTTAGATGATATTGTTATGATTATATTCATGGATCAAACATCACAATTATACATGGATCATTATTAGAGTAGATATTAAGAAAGAACTGGCTGAAGAGAATCTATTTTTGCTTAGATGAGATCCATGATACAAACAGGAGGTCCATATGGAAATTGAGCATATTGCAATACATGTGGAAGATTTTAAGAGTATTGTAAATGAAATGAATTATTTGGGAAGAATAAGATGTTATATTTCAATATCCCATGGGTGAATAAAATCCTATGCATTTTAGAGATTGAAAATTGGTTGATGACTGAGATTAAAACAATCTTGAATACATGATCAAAATTAGGATTTCTTCTGGAATGATTTAAATTCAAATTTGAGGAATTATTTTTAACTATCATGGAGTTTCCAAAATCATTTTGTAAATAATATTCAAATTTTATTCACATGATATTTTATGTGAGTATAAATTGGGCAGAAAAGAAAAATGTATGATATGGATTGAGAGAATATATTAGAGACCCAATACATAACTATATTAAAGGAAGAAGAAATATTTTAATATAAGGAGGTTCTAAATATAAGGATATCAAGATAACTCAAGTATTCATGAAGATTGAGGAAGATCCAAACCTCACAAGATCTAGAGAACGTCTCAAGACTAAAATACATGATTAAGACTATTTATTATTGAAGATATTAGAGAAAATGTACATGATAAAACATTATCCTATAGGCTTATGGATAAAGATCATCTCAATAAGGTAAAAAAGAAACCTTGAAGAATAAGAAGGTCTTTCTATCACTGAATCAAAATTGAAGGAGCTTGTTACTGGGGTGTCTAACAAGTCACTAAAGTGGAGTTTTTAATTAGGGTGTATAAATAATTTTTGGAGAGGATGTTTGTGATTGGGGGTGTCTAAAAAGTTATTGTAGGATTTTATTTAGAGTCTCTAAACAACTGATATTGTAATCTATTGTTTCTATTGTAGTTTATCCATGGTGGGGTATCTAACCAACATAGAAAGGTGAAAGTTTTTAATTCCAAACCTTATACATCCTATATCCCTCTTTCTCTTTTATTACTACTATACATGAGGTGAGGCTATGAGATAACATTATGTGTATTGAGACCTTAACAAGTCCAATAGGCTAAGTTCAAGAAGAAGTATTTGTAAAAATAGGACCATATTTCACTCCGCTTCTCAATGGTCTATATGGTTTGGGAACTTCACTCCTAAGATGTAATTTATCACATGGTGAAGGTTGCATTACCCCTTATAAATTTAGAGATCCTCAAGAAATGTTATGGGATATTTTTTCTTGTGAAATACCCTTAGGGTAAGGAGGATTTGGTATACTTCTAAAGGTGTTCTATATCAAGTATAAAATGAAGAGTAAAATAAATAATACACATCATTTCAAGTACACCTTGTTCATGTTTATTATTTCAATTACATGTCGATTTTTTTGAGGATGGACCATACTTATATTTGTGTTTGGTTCCACTATGAGGTTCATATTATAAACCCCCCAAAACCATAGAAAACAAGTTGAATCCTTGATATTTAACATAATCAAACCACATATGAGATGAAATTTAATCCCGAAGTTGTTCCCTTTTTTAATCTTCACTATTGTCTCTTGAATCGCCAGTTGGTTCTTCAACTTCATAATGATTTTCTAGGATTTATCTACCTTAGTAATATGATTTTAATTTGGATCTACACCCATTATAATTTCTTGTTTTATGCAATAGAATAATATGATATTTGATTGTATCTCATCAGAGTACATAGATTTTTTTAGTTATAATCATCTCTTTAAAATTCCATGAGTTCTCACAATAGCATTATGCAAGGAAGCACATTGATTGTCAAATAACTCTCAATAATTTTATAAAGGATAATTAGATTACTATTTCAAATGTTAACACACACCTATATAAGGTTTATAATTCCACTTCTTAACACACATCCAACATCTATGTGATAAAAACTCTCTATTTAAAATAAATACTATAGGTATATATTCTAATTTAATTTACATACTCTTATAAGAAAAAAAATAGTTCAACATAAATTAAATTTTTTTGTTTTTAGTTTTTCTTCTCTATATAGTGAATTTGTAATAATTATTGATTCTGATGTGGTCCCATACAATCCATGAAACACATAAGTGTACTTTAGATCAAACGAGCATACACATGGTACACTCCTTGCAGGATAACCTTTTATACCATGATATCATGGTACATCATTGTTAAATACTTTGACATGAACATGTGTTCCATATAATGTTCTAATATAATCCTATCATAAATATAACATGTGATAAATTTATTAGTTATATCTAAAAATAAAAATTAAAAATTAAAAAAACTACATTATATTAAATGTACCTTAAAATACGGGTGATATGTTCAACTATTGAGTATTGTAGAAGAAACATCAGATTTGTCTGGTTGAAATATAAATTAATCTTCTAATGATATCATTACTCTAAAAAAATATGAAAATGTCTATTTTTGGTTTCATTGAATCAATAAAAAAGTGGAAAATTTTCTATTTTTCACATTATGTGATAAAATATAAAGGCATTTTGCAATTTGTTCTTCAAATGTTGAATATAAAGAACCCCACATGTGAAAAGAGTAATGAATGATGTATTTATTGTCAGTGTATCATAATTTCAATGTATAAGTAATCCTTAAATGAGTAGATGATGATTCTTTAAGGATTGTTATGGATACATAAAAGTCTATAATTTTGATATCACGGCACTATCAAAATGTGAGGATACTAGCTTGAATAATTTAACAGAAGTTATAGACATAGTGGTGATAAAAATTGTGGTTATTTTTTACAGTTTTTAATGCTTAATGACACATGTTAATTATGATGAGAATAATGACACATTTTTATAAAAACATTTTAGTGAAGAATATGGTATTTTTTGAAATATTGGTGAGGTAAATCAAAGTAATTTTTTTGAATATTTATGATAGGAAAATGAAGTTGATATTGAGAATTATATTTGAGAATGGAATTGTATTAGAATTATTATAATTATTTTTTGGTGGGAATTTATTAAAAAATTATCCAACCAAGGACCCACCACAACCACACAAGAGGGATCTAGGTCCACCACATGGGAGGAAGGTCAACAAGGATAACCTAAGGTGGAATTGAATGTGCAGAGGCCTTTCATAGGTAGGAATATCTAGCACACATTTCACACAAGGTGCATCACATGTGCACATGGCACATAGGTGAGTGCATAGGTGGACCATTCTATGGTGTAGGACAGCCCTTGATAGGCACGTGTGAAGTGTATCCAAGTACCGACCCTTCTTCTATCTTGATAGGTCAATAAAGAAGGAATTATTATTAAGTAGAGATCGTACACATGAAAAGTCGATGTGGAACAACACATTAGTGGAACTTTTCAATAATCTAAAAATATTACAGGTATAATAGGGTCATTAAATCTAAATAAATATCACTCCTATTAATCCTTAACATCGTCATCTCCTTCATTAGACTTATGAATGATTTTTTTGCATGTCATTCTTCACACTATGTTATGCTTGATCAAAGATGAGAATACCATGGGCAGGCTGATATTCAGAGGGTATGGTTGTGTGATGATCATGCATTAAAAATTATTGCATGCTATCCTTAATGTGCATAGATGCGATAATTTGAAGAATGATCTACTTTCTGATCATGATATGAAGTTGTAGAGAGACTTTAATTAATATAGATTCATGTTTTAGTTTGAGCTTCTAAAAATGATGAAGCACACGATTATTTTCTTATTCATGATAGACCTCATCACAAAAGAAGAAGGGAAGAACATGGGGCTTTATAACAATAATATTTGGTGTTTGAATATTATGAGAATCAACAAAGATATTAGACTCTTTGGAAGTACACCTTGAATTGGTATTTATCACACATTAAAAGTAAGTGAATCTCAGAATAAAAATCATATCATAAGTGATAAAACACTCAGGATAAGGTGGTGGAACCTTTCTATAAATACCAAGGTATAGATAAGGAATTCAGTTGTTTTCGTTCGATATTTTTGAGAGATATCGATTAAAAAACATCTTAATGCTTACATTTACATAAAGTAAATAATATTTTGTGAGCCTTTATTGGATATTCTAGAGAGTAAGATCCTGCGACACACTATTTTTTATCCTCACATTCATTATGTTACACGAAGGTAGATATAGTCCCCACACCTTCACTTCTATGAAGGAATAATCTAAAAGACTCCTCGAGGTTTTAATGGACTTGAGAGATATCCTATTTTATGAGGAAAAATAAATATTACAATTCCCATTCACGTGAAGATTGAGGCATTTCATGTCAGGAATTTCACAAAGAAGGATCAGCACAATTGTCTGGTTTGAATGAAAGAATTGATAGAGAACTCATATATTGTTACTAATGAAAAGAGAAAATATTTTTGAATATTTTTAACTTTCATGAAGAATAAGGAAATCAATTATCTCATGTTCACTATTACATGAATGAGGATACATGATTTTATGAAGCTGAAAATGTTTCAATCACTTTATACAGTACATGCATTCAATGCACCGTACATGTCAACATTGAAACACTTCAACCGGTAGGAAGTTATATACAAGAAAAAGATCGAGGGTGATTGATACATTGATTTAACCAAGCCACATAAAGAAAAAACCCCCAAGAATAAATATGAATAAGATATTAATAACATGATATATTAATAAGAATTAATATATGTGCTAAGGTTTATTCATAACAATTTTTTCATGCTTTATGCATGAAGTTATCTTGAATAAACCAATTTGATAATTCTAGAAGAAATTAACTTTATGATTTAAAAGATTAATTGTGAATAAAATGATATCATAGGATGGAATAATTGAAGTCAATGATTCATCATTCGTAGGAAGAAATTTTTCTCGAGCATTGATTGAATGAAAAAGGCCTGATAATTCACTAAAGATTAGAAGTTATTGAGAAATATTAACATAATTAATTATTGTTAATATGTTTACAGGATCAAGCCAGTTGGTCTAGTGAGATAATGGAGGAAGATCTATTTCAATTGGTGTAGAAGAAACATGAAGCATGCATAGATCTTGCTATCATTAGATCAAAATATGACAAAGGAGTTTGTGATCAAGGTGTCTGACTAGTCACTAAAGAAGATATTACATTTGGTGTATATAAACAATTGTTTGAGAATTTTAGTTGGGTCTTATAACCAACTACCATTGTTATCACTTATGGATATAGTGGAAAATCCATGTTGGGGTGTCTAACCAACATGGAAAGGAGTTTTTCTTATTACCAAACCTTATAAATATCTCGTTATATTATCTCTACTATTATTTATACATATTAGGTGAGATTGTGAGATATTAATAAGAGGATCAATAACCTTAACAAGTTTTGAGTGGTTGAATTAAAAGAAAATAATTTGTAAAAATAAACCACTCATTCACCTCCCTCTCAGTGATTAGTCTAGTATAGAGCTATACAATTGGTATAAAAGGGATTACCCCCTCTAAACATCCAAGAGTAATCGTGAGACATGGATAATATTTACTCAGTCAAAAACCAAGGTGTTTCCAAACTCGATGGGAATAATTATCACAGTTGAAGGAATATGATACTAACCTACCTTCTATCACTTGGCCTAGAAGTTAGAGATACTACAGTATTTGGGTTTCCCCTCATTACTGAAAATACTTTTATGACTCATGATGATAATAGAAATATGGAATTAGATGAAAATTCTGAAATTTCCATCTTGATGTCTTTATTAGAGATGTTTTACATGAAGATCATAGTTATCTGAAATACCAAATAGATTTGGGAAAAATTTATAAACAACTATAAATGTAATGTCAAAGTCAAGAAATCCAAACTGAAAGTTTAGAAGAGCTATTTTGAGGACATAAAAATTAATGATGAAGAAAATATTAATGATTATTTCACTAGATTGAATGATATAGCCAAAAACATTCATGGATTCAGTGAGAAGCTGGATGACTCTATCATTGTGAATGAATTAATGATGAATTTTCTAGATCAGTTTGATTTAAAAATATATTCTATATAAGAAAGTTAAGAGTTAACACTATATTATTTACAAAACATTCCCATAGCTTATTAGATGTATAAAACTCTATCCTTCAAAAACAAGAAAAGAGCAAAAATAACCTTTGATTCTATGAGAAAAGGTAAAGTGAAGGAATAAGATATTACAAAACCAAGTGATTTAGATGTCAATATAGATTATTATCTTAGTAAAATCATTTCTCTTATATCTATAATATTAAAAATGTTAAAATTGAAAGTAAAAGAAAAAAAATAACAAAAGTTTTTCGAATTATGATGAATTTGGATATTTTTCCTATGATTTTATAAACAAGAAGGATAATGAATCTGAATATGATGAGGAAGATACAAAATTCTAGAAAAATAAAAAGGATAAGAAGAAAAATAAGTATTCTAGAAATTGGAGAATAAATTTTATGATCAATTAGGAGAAATCCTTTTCATTATCAAGAAGCTATTCAAATGATGAGATTAATTTTCTTGCTAAAGTTGAAGAAGGATCGGATTCATCAAGCATTGATGGTGATGGATAAGAAATGAAAAATATAGAATAGAAGTTGAAAGGTGAGTTAGAATTATGTATTTAAGAGATTATAAATATCATAAAATAAAGGAAGACAATACTAAAAGTGAAGAATTAGGATCCTAAAATAGAATAAGTGATCAAGAAAGAATAATATTATGTTGATGAGGTTAGGAATACCAAGATTAAAAAAGATAAACAATAAAATATTATAAAAGGTCTTCAAGATAAGATAGCTATAAGGGAATAAGAACTGAGTGAGACATAACAAATGTGATTTTTTGTTCAAAATAAGCTAAAAAAGATAGAGAGAACTTCAGTAAGTCCATTAAAGTTAAAATTTATATTTCCTATAATGAAGGGGGAAACAATTTTGAACATGCTCATACCAAGAATATCAGGAAGAAATCCTCTCTTACATCAAATGGGGAGAGAAATATGCAAATAAAATCTATTATTCATAGGAAAAATAAGGCCTGTCCTGATGAATTACAACATCAATAAGTATTTGGATATAATAATTATCAAGATATAAGACCCAGGTTTAGAGGTATCTCCTAAAACTATATAATTTATGGAAATAAATCCTACTCTTACAAGTATAACATCTCATTTATAAAAAGGAGGCATGAATCAAGGGGGAGTTATGGTGATCATATGAGAAAAAGTTCTCAAATAAAGAAATTTTTGAAAAAATCCACCAAAGCTATCATCAAAAAAAATGTATGAATACATAGAGAACATTTATCGTAGACGTGAGAAGGAGGGTCATAAATTTAGGAGATGTGTGAAAAGACTATTAGGATATATTTCCTATACTAGGAAAGGGAATACAATTTAGAAATATAAAAAGGAGTATTTATGAAATATTAAGATTCAAAAGGGCATATGAGAAGTCCAAATAAGCTAAGAAAGTCAAGAAAGAATACATATAGATCTAGAAATATTAGTTGGATATGTCGAAGGGAATGGATAAATAACATATATATTCTAAATATAAAGTAAAATAAGAGGAATCTTTAATAATAGGTGACTTAAAGACACACAATAATCTATATGAAGGGCAGGGAAAAACTGGGAATGAGGTTTGTCAATCATAACACGCTAATAAAAGATTATGAAGGGGTTTATGCAAGAAAAAGGAAAAGAAATTTCCTTGACATCTGATATGGGAAACACTACTCCACATGAGGAAGTTTTTCTTGAGAAGAATTTAAGCATTCAAGTAGAAAATAATGATAACAAGAATAATAGTACTTCACAATCTAAGATGAAAAGATAGAAAGAAAAGAAAATGGTGAGAGGAAACTCTAAGATTGAGTGATAATTCTAAGAAAAAAAGGTACCACCTTATTCCCTTATCTATATTCTTTTATACTAACATATAGGGAATTGAAGGAGATGGATATATCCCTTGAGGGGGATCACTGAAGAGTTAAATCTGTTAAATCTTCATTACGCAGTGAATGTGGAACTTTTGAATAGATTTTTAAAATTGGAAGTTGAGGTGTAACAATCAATCCCATATCCCTACTCATTATGAATTGATAATTATTATCATTAGTGAGTTGGTATTGAGATAATAAAGTGGTTATATATATTTTTTCACTTAAACTTTTTGATGAATTTGTTGAGATATGTGAAATTTATAATTCATTTCAGGATATATATCTTTTGAGAATCCCAAAAACATTTAGAAGTTAGTCATATGAGTTTGGTATCACATGATACATAACTTATAGACAATAATGATCACGTTGGTTGTAAATTATTTTTTATAAAAAAATGTTTTCCCATGCAGACATATAGTTTTCTAGCTAAAGGCTCTTTGTTAATGAAAAACATGTGATGGAATCATTCTCTCAAAAGTTTTTAGGCTAAGTATTTAAATGAACAGATTAGAAGAACCCTATTATAAATTTTCATTTATTATCAATATGGGGGATAATAACATTGAATTTATAAAGTGAATAATTATTAACAACAAATTCAAAAGGAGAGATTGAAGATCCCCCAACTGAAGATAAGAATTAATTTTTCATTTTTTGTTTTTGTATCATAAATTCAATGTATTATAAAGTTATAAATGTAGATAATATGATTCTTGGAGTATTGTTATGGATCCAATAAAGTCTATATGTTGGGTATTATAGAACTATCAAAGTGTGATGCTACTAGCTTGAAAAATTCAAGAGAAGCTGAAGACATAGTTTCAACAAAACTTATGGTGATTTTTGGACTGATCTTAATGCTCGAAGACATGTGTCAATTTTGATGAGAAGAATGAAAAATTGCATAAAAGAATGTTTAGTTAAGAATATAGTATTTGAGGAATTATTTTTGAGATAAATCAAAGAAGATATTATTGAATATTTGTGATAGGAAGAAGAATTTGATATTGATAATTATATTTTAAAATGGCTTGGTATTATATTTTATATATAGAATTGTTCTAATTATTTTTTTTTGTACCATTAATAAAAAATTATCCAGACATTATCCAAATAAGGACCCACCTAAACCACACATGCGGGACCTAGTTCTTACACGTGGGAGGTAGGTCAACACGGACTACCCATGGTGTCATTTAAGAGGCAAATCACCCATATGGGTAGGCTTATCATGCACACAACATGCACATAGAGTATAGAGTGCACACATGGCGCATAGATGAGTGCCCAGGTGGACCGTGAAATGGTGTGATGTGACTTGTAATGGGTGTATGTGAAGTGTATTCTAGTGCTGACCCCAGTTCCAGTTTTAGAGGTTAATGAAGTGGGAATCATTATTAATAGGTTCTCATACAAGAGAATGATTTATATGGGACAACACATTAGTGTCACTATTCACACATTCTAAAATGTTATAATGAAACAAGGTTTTTTGATTAAAAAAATGTGATACCTCTTAATTCTCTACGATATCGTCTCCTTCCTTTGACTTATGAAGCATTTCTACATGCACTATTCATCATGCCACACCATGTTTGATCAATTCTAAGATTGGCATGGACGTTTCAAGATTGAGTGGATATGGTCATGTGATGATCATGTATTGAAACCTCTTTCATGATATATTAAATTATTATACATGCGATAATTAGAATAATTCTATATTTTCTAAGAATGATGTGAAGTTACATTGATACTTTCATGTGTTGATAGGAATGTTTGAGTTTGATATTCTAAAAAAAAGATGAATCATGCAATTACTCTCATATGAACATATTAATTTATCACAAAATATTAAGGGAACCACGAAAATATTGGACGCCATAATCTTTGATGTTTGAATATTATGAGAATAGTATAATATATTTGGATCATTGAAAATAAACTATGACTTGGGATTTATAATAAATTAAAAGGTAGTGAATCTTGGAATGAAAATAACCATAGATGGTGAAACATAGGGGATAAGATTGTGGAACCTCTCTATAAAAACCAAGTCCTTGGAGAGGCATTTATTCTCCATCATTTGAGATTTTTGATACATCTCATTTTCAAAAGAAAAATAGAGAATATTTACACTTCCATTTATGTAAAAAATAGAATATTCTACAATCCTTTCTTAGATATGTGAAGGAGAGAACATCCTGCAACACATCGATTGTGATCCTTACATTCAGTGTGTTACATGAAGGTTGAGAGAGTCATCGTACCTTTACATCAACAAAGAAATCATACATGAGACTCCTAGGGTTTATGAAGGATTTTAGAGATCTCCTATTTGATAATGAAAAATAGAGAGTGTAATTCCCATCTTTATAAAGCTTAAGGTATCTCATGTTATAAATTTCATGAAGAAGAATAAACAAAAATGTCCGGTCTGTATAAAGGAATTGATAGATAACCTACTTATTATCACTAATAAAAAGAAGAAGATATTTCCATGTAATATTAACTTTCATAAGAAATAATTAAATTAGATATAACATTTTTAATATTATGTGAAAGAGTACACAAAATTTCATAGAGATGTAATAATTGAAAATGTTTCTTACAATACATGCAGTATGTGCATGCCATGCACCTTACATGTCTGCATTGAAACACTTCAAAAAACTGTAAGTTAAAACTAAGAATAATATTAAGGGTTCTTGAGACATTTATTTAACCAATACACTTAATTAAAATAGTACATGTGATAAATTGTGAATAATATATTATGCACATGGAATAATAATGAGCATTTATATATATGATATTTTTTATTCGTAACACATATATCATGATTTATGCATGAAGATATCTTGAATAAACTAAATTGATAATTAAATAAGAAATTAAATTAAGTATTTGAACGATTAATCTTGAATAAAATAAAATTAGAAGATATAATTATAGATTCCATGGCTTCATCATTTATAGGAAGAACTTTTTCATGAGCATTGATTGACCAAGGAAGACATAATCATTCATTAAAGATTAGAAGTTATTGAGAAATACTGAGAGTCCTGATTACTATTGAAGTTGTTAAAAAAGTGTAAATGATAAATCTATTTGATTGAGGGAGATCATGGAGGAATATATATGTCAAGTGTTATAGAAAAACCAGTAGAAGAAAAAGATCTTACTATCATTGGATCAAAATCTGACAAAGGAGTTTGTGACCAGGGTGTCTAACCAGTCACTAAAGAAGAGATTACAGTTTGAATGTATAACCAATTTATGATGAATTATTATTGGGTTTTATATCCAAAAACTATTTTTAACACTTGAAGATATAATGGAGAATCCAAGTTGGAATATTTAATCAACATGGAAAAGAGTGGGTCTTAGTACCGAACCTTGCAAATATCAGGTGTTGTGCATTATATTATTATTTTTTCATATGAGGTGAGAATGTGAGATATTATTGATAGGATTGATAACCTTATCATGTTATATAGGTTTAATTAGAAAAAAATAATATGTAAAAATAAACCATGGATTCACCCACCTCTCAGTGGATAATCCGACCTCGAGATATATAAGTGGTATTAAAGGGAATGTCCCCTCTAAAGATCAAAGAAGAATTACTAGGAATGGAAAATATTAAATCAGTCAACAGTTGAGGTATTTCCACATTTTAATAGAATAATTATCAGATTTATAGGAATAATATGATTCCCTACCTCCAATCACTTGGCCTAGAAGTGAGAGATATTACAATATTTGGGATTCCACCCATTACTGACAATACTGATATGACTCAAGATGATAATTGAAATATATAATTATATGGAAAGGATCAAAATGACATATTGATATCTTTATTTGAGAAGGTTTACATGAATTTCATAGGTCTCCTGACTTCCAATGAGATTTGGGACAAATTAAGAAGCAACTATGATGGTAATATCAATGTTATAGAAGCCAAACTAGAAGTTTGGATGATCCAGTTTAAGGACATAAAAATGATTGATGAATAAAATATTGATGAATATTTCACAAAAGTGAATGAAATAGTCATCAACAATTGAGGATTCAGTCTGATGTTGGATGAATCTATCATTATCAAAAAATTGTTGAGGAATTCTTGTGATTAATTTAATTCAAAAATATTAGTTATGGAAGAAAGATAAGATTTTACACTCGATTAATTACACAAAATTCTCATAAATTATGATATGAGGAAAACATAAGCCTTAAAAAATAAGGAAAAATATAAAATTTACTTTTATGTTATGTGAAAAGAAAAAGTGAAGGAATAATATGTTGAAGAACCAAGTGATTTAGATGCTGAGAGAGATGATGATCTTAGTGAAATAATTGCTCTTATACTAAGTGGTTTAAAAAATTTAAAATTGAATGTAAAAGGAAAAAAATCATACAATTTATAAAAAATTTATGGATTTAGAAACTTTGCTTATAACTATTGGAAAAAGAAGGCTATTGAATCTGAATCTGATGAGGAAGATGATAAATATATAAAGAAGAAAAAGAAGTACTTCAGCCTTTGGAGAAGAAATTTGTTGAGAAACCATGAGAAATACTATTCATTATCAAGTAAATATTTAGGTTACAAGGTTAATTTTAATGATAAAGTTAAATAAATCCCCGATTTGTCAAGTATTTATATAGATGGAAAATAAATGACAAAGTTTGAATGGTATTTTGAGTTGGAAGCATTTATTAAGTATATTATGATGAAAATACAAGAAAAGAATACTTAACTGAAAGAGAAGAATGAGGATTCTAAAGAAAATTAATAACTGATCAATAAATAAGAATATTATATTAACGAGATCAAGAAGAACAAGCTTAGATAAGCTGAACAAAAAAATATTATCAGTAATCTTAAAGAGAAGCTAGCTACAAGGGAATAAGTACCCGATGAGACACAATAAATCTTTCTTATTATTCAAAATGACCTGAAAAAATCCAGAGAAAACATTAGTATTTACATTGAACTTAAAGGATACCCTTCTAATGTTAGTGAGACGAATGTTCTAATAATGAAATCATAATATTCACCATATTTTTCTCAAAGTTACATTACTATTACTTACCGTACAGGTGAAAAAAAAATTATTTGATCCTTCTTGGACAAAGAAGATTAGTGGGGGATACTATATTACATAAAATTGAGATAGAATATGTTAATAAATTATCTTCCCTTTAGGTAAAAGAAGACTAAATTTTAATAATTAAAACATCAACAAGTGTCTGGACATGATAATTATTAAGTTGGATATAGCAACCCAGAACTTTTGGCCCATTACATTGCCTAAAATCAGGTATTTGAGGTATTTTCGAGGAAAAAGGAGTGTTTTAGTGGATAAATGTGGTTCACCAATAGTGAATTATTTATCTAATAGTGGAACACCAATGGTAAATCATTTTTAACTAATGTTGGATCATTTTGAATTATTGGTGGATCACTAATGGTGGCTCATTTTGAGCTAATGGTTGATCACTAACCATGTATCATTTTGAACTAATGGTGGAATGACAATAACATATCATTTTGAACTAATTATGGATCATAAAAAATGGATTACTTTGAACTAAAAATGGATCACCTATAGTGGATCATTTTGAACTAATGGTGGATCACCAATGGTGGCTCATTTTGAAATAATGGTGGGTCAAAAATAGTGGCTCATTTTGAAATAATAATGGATCACCCATGTAGATCATTTTGAACTAATAATGGATAAACAATGGTAGATCATTTTGAACTAACAGTGGATAACCAATGGTGTCTCATTTTGAACTAACAGTGGATCACCAATAATGGATCATTTTGAACAGTGAATCCAGTTTTCTAAAATTTCCAATTTTTCCATTTTTTACATCAATTTTAATGATTTTTTTTTAATAACTTAAGTAAGGGAATTTAGATACTTTTTAGATATTATTAATCATATCTTCAATTTTTAAAAAGTATAGAGTCCTTTTAAATGTTTAAACTATGTGGATTTAATAAAATCTGACATTAATGGCTAATTAAAACCATATCCAGTCCAACTAGTTTGGGATCTAATATTTCAGAAGGGAAGATATGTACTTCATTCATTTGGGCCTACTTTCTCTTGATATAGGAGGTTATATTCCATTGGAGTTAGGGAACCTTATTGCTGAGGTTTGTTTGAGTTCCCTCAAAGAGGTTTATTCTTGTATGTACACCCCTTGTTTTGGTGCAGGAAGTTGGTGTAAATATTCTTTCTTCCAGGTAGGGGGTCCCTTGTTTCTCCTTTTTTTGTATCATATGGAATGGGTTACTCTTTTTATCTCTTGGTAAGATAGTTTCATCCGTATTAAGATAGATAATTAACTAGTTTAAATTAAATGTAAAGGGGTAGGAAATTTATTTAATAATTTTATATATTTTTTAAATTATGATATTGAGATTATATATGTTTGTTTTTTCACTGAAAACTATATCCATAAGTATCCCTAGTTTTTTGCAGTATTGATATATGTTGTGATGCCTATTTTGTGTGATTTTTGGTGACACCACTATAAATAAATGGTTAACCACTTATACTTGTCTAATGAATTGGTTGCACCAGGATATATGGATTGTGTGATAACACCCTTAAATAAATATGTTTAATTGAATAAAAGACCATATTTCCAATATAGAAAACACTATGTGTGTGTTGTAACATATTTATGGATTTAGTTGTGTGATGTGGATTGGTTGGGTTGATGCAATTCTAGGGAGGGGGATTTGTTGTGATGTGTGTGGGGGAAGTGGATGCGATGTGGTTTTTCAACAAGGTTGTCATGGTTGTTGTGGTGTGGTTGTGTAGTGGGGCTAAAAATGGCTACAATATGATGGAAGTTGTAAGTTGGGTGTGATTTTTGGGTTGTTGAGTTGTAATTACTATTGTGTTCTATGTTGAGATAGTTTCCCAAGTTGTATTGTAATTACAATGTATTTTCTAATAGAAGAATAAACTATAATATGCTATGTGTTTTAAATGGAGGGATGTTAATTATAAATTAAATTGATGGAAAGTGATTAATGCACTGACTATTTTAATTGAAATGGGTTGATAACTGATAATATGGAAATTGTATTTAATTAAAGATGGTTTGTATATTATTGCTTGTTGTGGGGGTTTTATGAATTTAGAGGCAGTAAAAAAGTGAGGGAAAGTTGTGAGTTGATTGATACCTTTATTGTGAACCCCTAGAATGGGCTTGTGTATAACTATTATATATACATTACATTTCATTGTGATTTTATTACATGCCCCATCCATATTGAACAATATGTTCTCACACCCACATACACACACACACACACACATTTATATATATATATATGTATATATATTTGGGGGGTGTTTTTACCAAAATCCCAATGTGAGTATGGATGGCCCGCTACCTAATTTTCCCTACTCTCTCTTCTAGGCATTTATTATATGCATAGGTTGTGATGTCCCGAAGTAAAAAGTGTATACTTTCTACAATTGATGTGATGAGATGTGATGTCCCAATTGCCTTCAGGAGAGACGTGATGATATGGATTATGGTGGGGATCATACATGGTAGGAGGTGGGCATGGGGTTTGTAACGCCCCGACTCCAGCTACCCAGAGTCGGTGCATTAATTACATAACATTGGCATGATCACAAGAAAGATCAAATCCCGAAAGACCGATTGGTTTAGTATCCTTGGAAACACTAGATATAATCATAAAGTTTTACATTACATTTCAAAGTGAAAAACTACTACAACAACAAAGTCTTCATATCCATACTATTAACCCCTCATAATATCCCTACAAGTCATTCATAAATTACTTCTTCACTACCTGGGAAAAATAAAACATAGAAAAGGGGTGAGCTCAAATGCCCAGTAAGGATAACAATATAGCGGAACATTCAAAATAAGCATAAACATTTAAGGCAATGAATTACTAAAACAAAAGCCTTTTAAAATTGAACTTCAACATAGTATGGAAAAAGTAAAATGAAATAATGCCATTTACTTGTTCACATGGATATTCTACTAATCAAATAATCACATGCAATATCAATAACCACTTTCATAATGTTGGAATGCATAATGCCAGACTATCATAACCACATAGCCAAGGCCTCGTGCCAAGACTACAAATAAGATTTTGTCAAGGCCTTGTGCCAAGACACTAGTTTGTCTCATGAGACCTACCGATGCATCGAGGAGCTATAGCGGGCTCCACCTGTCACTTATTAAGTCCAATGAATTCCCATATGAAAAGGTTTAAACATAACATAAACATTCGTATTAAAACTAGAATATGAAATGTCAATAATTTCACCATAAACTATGAATGGTATAAAAATAGCACATCCACAGTCAAACATATCACAAAACCTTCAATACAATATAGAAGTTTTGTTTTATAATAAATCAACTTCAAATAATCTTAAAATCCATCAAAGGATGTTGACATAGATGAAATCAAAATTCTTTTTAAAGAAGTATCTCCTTTTATTTTGAAATCATTTAAGATCCATATAAAATAAAACATTTTCTTTGAAAATATTCTTATAAGATTGTATGGAAAGCTTCGACGATTTTATAACGGCGGAAAATAACCGCACCCGCCGTATAAGTTAAAAAAAACATTCTTACCTCAATTCAGTCGAAAAGGTTAAAAAGGACCTTGTTTTGAAAACGACGGAAAGATTCCTTTATAAACATCTTATAAAAAGTCAAACAAGGGTATAAATGACTTTAACCCATATTCTTGTAAATAGTAAAAATGTTTTGAAATACATTTCAAAGAAACATGGATGTGGATGATAAAGAGATCCCAGTAGATTATTACGTATAATACAACCTCGGATAATGAAGAGATTGTGAAATAACCCTTACCTTGTACTTTTCCTTGGTTGTGGTAGGTTAACCTCCTGTATAATGGTGAAATAATTGTTATTAAATTATACAAGAATCTTATATAATAATATGATATCATATATGATCTTTTAACATTGATTTGTTAATAATATCTTAGAATTATCGTCGTTTCGGGAGTTAACTTACTCATTTTCTTTTATATGTTTTGTTACATAAGCCATGGTTGTTGTATCTTATTCATATCCAGAATGATATCCAGTACTTAAACATCATTTTTAAATCATCAAATGATAATTATACTTGAATGGATACGATGGAGAATGAATCTCATCGCGTTCGTGGAGACGGTAGTCCGTACGTACGCACGAGCGACAATATCATTCTTTTGATATTAAAATAATATATAAATGGATGGTATATCATATATAAAGAATCATTAACATGTTATATTTATTATTTACATGAGTTACACATCATTATTATACCCATCCAAATAATATTATATTGAATAACAATTACACCACGACGTGGAGACGGTAGTCCGTACGTACGCACGTATGGTGACATGTTATTCAAAGGGTGGATAGAATACTGAATATGGTTGTACCATATTTATAATAACATCACAGTATATGTGAGATACTGGAGTTATTATTTTAGAATGGTAAGAACAAAGGAAGAAGAAGTGGAAGAAGAAATGAACTTAGAAAAGGGTGGTGAAATCATTACCTCTTCTTCGGGTTCTTCCTTTTGATTTGATCAAAAGGGCTCCTTAGGTTGGCTTTATGATCAAAATAAGGCCTCTAGGTTGTATTGAGGGATGTTGGGAGAGTATTTGGGCAGAGTTTGGCCGAACCAAAAGGCTTTAGAGGTGTGAAGAAATGAGAAGGAGGAGTGCCTTTTTATAAGAGGGGTGAGGGGCACCTTTGGAAAAGCTAGAAATATTAATTTATAATAAATTCATATTCGGTTTCTAATGGCTCCAAAATTGACTATTCAAAGGTTAAGGTGGGGATAGGTCTAAAACAACTCAACCAATAGAATTTAGACAGGTTTGGGTACTTATATTAACCTTATCTTTAAGTATTAACTCTAAGTTAATTAGTTTCACTTTTACAATGTCTCTTTGTATTTTTATATTATATGGTTAATAGACTTACCATATACATACAAGCGACCCCCAAGTGGTCCATTAATGATTATCCTATCATTATATAAGTCTCTTGGCCGAACCTTAGATTTTTAAAAATTTAATATCAATTAATAATATAATATTTGTTTTAAGAACTCTTTTATGTCAATTTTGACACTATTCAATAGTTGATTTTTGTGAAACTAATAACAGATTTATTACTTCGAACAAAGTCAATTAAATCACTCCTAATATATCATATTATCCTAGAAAATTAGTTTAATTCATTAAAAGTTTCATATTATATTTATTTGGGTATTTATAATATCAATTATTTTAATTTTTCACTATTTTAGAAATTACTGCATCATCATTGTGTCATAAATAAAATAAATTATTTAATGTCTAAAAATTATAAATAAAATATCAGTATGTAGGAAATCTTTTTATCTTTATAATGAATATTTATAATCTAAAATCCAATATATATAACCCTATGTAACAATTGTTTTTCTAAAAGATATATGCTTGTGTCATTTTTGTATTCATTTTAACTTAATTAAAATAAAGTGTCATTATCACTTACAAGTGGATCCATGGGGTCCCAAAATAGACCCAAAGATTCCCATGGTCGACCATGTATCAACCAATAGGGTTAAGACACGTTTTAGGGTAATTTAGTATTATTATAATATTATTTTTTAACCCTTATTTACCGGATTTACCCTTAACCATGGTAAATAAAATATTTACCGCAGTAATTATTCAAAATGTCTAAAAATAAAAGTTACCTATTTACACAATTTGAACATCCTGATTCCAAATATGGAATCCATTTTCCTAAATTCAAAACACAGAAGTGGCAGAAATTAATTTAAAATTAATTTCCGCTGTCAAAACAAAAAGCGTGTTTTTAAGAGATAATAACTATCAAAAGATTGACACTCGTTTATGTTCGGTTTAATTGTAAAATTATGTCCAATGACCAACATTATATTAAATGGTAAAAATATATTCTAAATATACTTTAAAACCACTCAAATTCATAATTTATCACTATTAATTATTTTGATTAAAAAAGTTGTTTTTAATTAAAACTTAGTAATTTTCACTATTCATCAAAATATGAAAGTTATCCAAAATGTACCAAAATTTCACCTTAGGCTAAATTCGATATTATGAATCCAAAAATGAAGTCCATTTTGAAATATAAAATATATATGATTTCAAAAATTAGGTATTACTATTCACAACGGCTAGTTTAATTAGTTGTGGTGTGGGTTAGAACTCGAGGTTGCGTACAACACACGCTATCGCATTATTCGAAGGGAAACGTACCGTAGAAGCTTGGGGTGTTACATTCTCCCCTACTTCAAATAATTGTGTCCTCGCAATTTCTAGGGTATTACTGCATAAAAAGACTCGGGTGGTTCTTCATCATAAGTTCCTCGGGTTCCCACGTTGCCTCTTCCATCTTATGGTTTCTCCACAAAACTTTTACCAGACGCGTCGTCCGGTTTCTCAGCACTTGTTCTCTCGTATCAAGAATCTTGACGGGCTCTTCGCAATAAGACAGATCGGGTTCCAGTTCTAATTCTTCATAGGTGAGTACATGCGTTGGATCAGGCATGTATTTCCTCAATAGAGATACGTGGAACACATCGTGAACTTTGGAGAGACTTGGCGGCATTGCCAATCGGTAAGCTACAACCCCAATTCGTTCTAGAATTTCGAAAGGTCCAATGTACCTGGGACTCAATTTACCTTTCTTACCAAAACGTATGACTCCCTTCCACGGAGATACCTTCAGGAAAACATGATCACCGACTTGAAATTCCAAATCCTTCCTTCGATTATCGGCATATCTCTTCTGCCTACTTTGAACTGCTTTGATGTGATTTTGGATTACCTTCACCTTTTCCACCGTTTCCTCCACCAGTTCTGGGCCTACAAGTTTTCTTTCACCAACATCATCCCAACAGGTTGGTGTACGACATCTCTTTCCATATAACGCTTCATATGGTGACATCTGAATACTCGAATGGAAGCTATTGTTATAGGAAAATTCTACCAGAGGTAAATATTGATCCCACATACCCTGAAAGTCAAGTGAGCAAGATCTCAACATGTCTTCTAAGGTTTGAATAGTCCGTTCTGATTGTCCGTCTGTCTGAGGGTGGTAAGCAGTGCTCAAATAAAGTTCAGTATCCAGGGATTTATGAAGAATTTTCCAGAATCTTGAAGTAAAACGGGGATCACGATCAGAAACAATTGATAAGGGTACTCCATGAAGTCTCACAACTTCATTAATATATAGTCTTGCTAGACGTTCCAGGGGTAGATCTTCTCTTATAGCAAGAAAATGTGCTGACTTGGTAAGACGGTCAACAATAACCCATATTGCATCATTCCTTCTAGGAGTCTTTGGTAGCCCCATGACAAAGTCCATCGTAATATTGTCCCATTTCCACTCCGGTATGGGAAGAGGTTGCATGACTCCTCCAGGCTGTTGCCTTCCAGCTTTCACTTGTTGACAAACCATACATCTTGACACAAATCAGCAATCTCCCTCTTCATGTTGTCCCACCAAAAATGTTCCTTCAAATCTCTATACATTTTGGTGCTCCCAGGGTGTATAGAGAAATTGGAACTATGAGCATCATCCAGCAATTCCCTTTTTAGATCAGGTGAATCGGGAACACAAAGTCTCTTCCCGAATTTCAAAATCCCATCTTCATACACAAAGTCTCTCAATCTCCCATCATTCACAGCTTTAATCTTCTTCTGAAATTCTTCATCATCAGTCTGAGAACTCTTAATCCTTTCTAGTAAAGATGGTTTGGCAACCATTTGAAAAAGCATTGATGTTTCACCTTCCCTGGTTATTCCCATGTCCATCTTCACTAGATCCATGAAAATTGGATCCCTTTCAATTCTCATCATGTTCAAAACTCCATGGTCTTTTCTGCTCAAAGAATCTGCCACCTTGTTTGCTTTCCCCGGGTGGTAGTGTATCGTACAATCATAATCCTTGAGTAATTCAAGCCATCTCCTTTGCCTCATGTTGAGTTCTTTTTGTGAGAAAATATACTTCAAACTCTTGTGATCAGTATAAATCTCACATTTTTCCCCATAGAGGTAGTGCCTCCATATCTTCAAAGCAAAGATCACAGCTGCTAACTCAAGATCATGAGTAGGATAGTTTTGTTCATGAATTTTCAACTGTCGTGATGCATAGGCAATAACTCTATCATTCTGCATAAGGACACAGCCAAGTCCCTTCTTTGATGCATCACTATAAATAACGAACCCATCATTCCCCGATGGTAGAGTCAATATAGGAGCATTGACTAATCTTCTCTTCAGTTCTTCGAAACATTCTTCACACTCTTTTGTCCAAACAAATTTAACCCCTTTACGTGTGAGCTTCGTTAATGGGTTAGCCAATCGGGCAAAATTCTGGACGAAACGTCGATAATAACCTGCCAAACCAATAAAACTACGTAACTCAGTTATACTCGTAGGTGCTGGCCATTCTTGGATTGCCTTGGTCTTAGAAGGATCAACAGAGATTCCATCTTTAGAGACAATATGGCCAAGAAAAGAAATCTCCTGAAGCCAGAATTCACACTTGCTAAACTTCCCATATAATTCATGCCTCCTCAGAGTCTTCAAGATAATGCGCAAGTGATTTTCATGATCTTCGTAGGTTTTGGAGTATACCAAGATATCATCAATAAATACCACCACAAATTCATCGAGATACTCCTTGAAAACTCTATTCATTAGATCCATGAATACAGAGGGTGCATTAGTCAATCCAAACGGCATTACAGTAAACTCGTAATGCCCGTACCTGGTTCGAAATGCTGTTTTCGGAATGTCTTCCTTCTTCACACACAACTGATGGTATCCAGATCGAAGGTCAATCTTTGAAAAGTATTTAGCTCCATGCAGTTGGTCAAATAAATCATCAATACGAGGTAGGGGATACTTGTTCTTTATCGTTATAGCATTGATCTCCCTATAGTCGATACATAACCTCATAGATCCATCTTTCTTTTTAACAAAAAGAACAGGGGCTCCCCATGGAGAAACACTAGGGCGAATAAATCACTTATTACTCAGTTCCTCTAGTTGTTTCTTTAGTTCGACTAATTCTACAGTGGCCATTCTATAAGGGGTCTTCGATATAGGCCTTGATCCAGGAATCAAATCAATGGAAAACTCAACTTCTCGTTCTGGAGGATGTCCAGGTAAATCTTCCGGAAATACATCTACAAATTCTTTCACAACAGGTACATCCTCTATTTGAACATTCCTTTCCTCACCGATAGTTATTTCATTCTCTTCCTCCCCAATAATTGAATTAAGTTGAGCTACTGGGGGTGGATATAAATAAGAATTAGGTGGTGATGATTCTGCTCTAAAGATAAGGTGTTCCTTATCATTATCATCAAGAATCGTAACCTCTTTCTTCTTACAATAAATCTTCGCATCATAGTCCGAAAGCCAGTCCATACCGAGGATTATATCAAACTCAATCATAGGTATGACAATGATATCAGCTGATAAAGAAAATTTATGTGCTCTAATGGGGACTGATTCACAAAACTTTGTTGCAATGATACTTCCCTTAGGAGTTTTAACTGACAACTCCCTTATTAAATCAAATTGGAAATATCTAATTTTCTTAGCAAACTGGGAAGATATGAAACAATGCGATGATCCAGAATCAAATAATGCATTTTCTAAACTTGAGGAAACCATTAAATTACCTGCCACCACGTCTTTCGGAGCTTCTACCTCAGCAGTAGTGATAGCATATGCCTGTCCTTGATCCCTTGGCCTTTTCTGAGGTAAGTTCTCCTGACGCTTAGGACATGAATTTGCATAATGCCCCATCTCCCTACAATTGTAGCACTGAACATTGGTAGCTTCCTTCTTCCCCTTGCAATTATGAGCTTGGTGGCCTTTTTCACCACACTTGTAACAGACTCCCATTCCCTTCAAGCAAGTACCAGGGTGTTTCTTCCCGCATTTACCACAGGATGGATATTCAACCTTTCCCTTCTTCCCCTTATTTCCATTCCCAGATTGTTCAGCAGGTCTCTTCTTCTCTTGCATTGCTTTAAAGTCATAAGACTTAGAGAATTCCTTTTCGGTCTTGATGGCACATGAGACAATGTCTTCGTACGATGAAAAGGATTGTGAGACTAATGCTCGACGGAGAAATGGTTTTAACCCATCAAAGAAACGATCAATCTTACTTCTTGGGTTGCGTATATAATCTCCAGCATACCTCGCTAACCTTGTAAAGTTAGCCTCATACTTTGCGACATTCTCATCCTCCTTCTGTCTCAGACTTAGAAATTGCCTTTCCATATCTGCTCGATGGTCGCGAGGGAAGTATTTTTCTAAAAACAGATCTTGGAACTCCCTCCATTCCATATTTGATACTTCATCATCTTCCTTCATGTTTTGAATCAATGACCACCATTGATCAGCATCTCCAGTGAGGCGGTAAACTGCCATGATAACTTTCTCCCTTTCACTGCTCCCCAAAGCCTGAAATATTTTCTCTAGGGAATTTATCCATTGCTCAGCTACTAAGGGATTTGTACTCCCATTGAACGTTGGTGGTTTTTGCCTCATGAATCGATCTAACATTGATCCTCCACGCTGCGGATCAGGGTGCTCCATACGGGTAAGGTTATTATTCATAACCTGAGTAAGTTGTCCCAGTATGGTGATTAGCTGATCGGCACCAGTTGCATCACCAGCCCCACTATAATTATCTTGAGCAGGAGGGCAATCCCTATATGGAGTGCGCGCATTGATACGGTTTCCATTTCTTCCACTAGGCGCCATTTCTAAACAATGGCATAAACTAGATCAGTTTATGAATCAAAATACATAATCTCATACTTATAAAACACTTAACATAAATTGAACTATTTATGGATATAATCCATAATCATAAAAATGTTTTCTTTGAGGAAGTATATACTCATAAACCCTTCATAATTATTTGTAAAGAAAATGAGAGTTATCCTAAGAATATCCCCCGGGAGTGTCGTAACCAAGAGTGCAGCAAGGCCCGTTGTCGTGCACCAGTTCCCGTTCGAGTCTAGCTCAAAGCGGTGTTTTCGGGTTTTACCCCTAGGTACATCTGTGCTAGAGCCGCCTCTACCTGCTCGTATCCAGACAGGGATGTATTGCTCGGAAAACTCACAAAATCTCTACAATACCAAAATTCTAGGAAGTTCTTCTATACTAATCCTCAAAGTTCATCTTAGGTCTACGTGCTCTAATCAGAGTTTATCTAAATCTAGCTTCCAAGGTTTGTACTAAACTTCCTCTGATACCAACTGTAACGCCCCGACCCCAGCTACCCAGAGTCGGTGCATTAATTACATAACATTGGCATGATCACAAGAAAGATCAAATCCCGAAAGACCGATTGGTTTAGTAGCCTTGGAAACACTAGATATAATCATAAAGTTTTACATTACATTTCAAAGTGAAAAACTACTACAACAACAAAGTCTTCATATCCATACTATTAACCCCTCATAATATCCCTGCAAGTCATTCATAAATTACTTCTTCACTACCTGGGAAAAATAAAACATAGAAAAGGGGTGAGCTCAAATGCCCAGTAAGGATAACAATATAGCGGAACATTCAAAATAAGCATAAACATTTAAGGCAATGAATTACTAAAACAAAAGCCTTTTAAAATTGAACTTCAACATAGTATGGAAAAAGTAAAATGAAATAATGCCATTTACTTGTTCACATGGATATTCTACTAATCGAATAATCACATGCAATATCAATAACCACTTTCATAATGTTGGAATGCATAATGCCAGACTATCATAACCACATAGCCAAGGCCTCGTGCCAAGACTACAAATAAGATTTTGTCAAGGCCTTGTGCCAAGACACTAGTTTGTCTCATGAGACCTACCGATGCATCGAGGAGCTATAGCAGGCTCCACCCGTCACTTATTAAGTCCAATGCATTCCCATATGAAAAGGTTTAAACATAACATAAACATTCGTATTAAAACTAGAATATGAAATGTCAATAATTTCACCATAAACTATGAATGGTATAAAAATAGCACATCCACAGTCAAACATATCACAAAACCTTCAATACAATATAGAAGTTTTGTTTCATAATAAATCAACTTCAAATAATCTTAAAATCCATCAAAGGATGTTGACATAGATGAAATCAAAATTCTTTTTAAAGAAGTATCTCCTTTTATTTTGAAATCATTTAAGATCCATATAAAATAAAACATTTTCTTTGAAAATATTCTTATAAGATTGTATGGAAAGCTTCTACAATTTTATAACGGCGGAAAATAACCGCACCCGCCGTATAAGTTAAAAAAAACATTCTTACCTCAATTCAGTCGAAAAGGTTAAAAAGGACCTTATTTTGAAAACGACGGAAAGATTCCTTTATAAACCTCTTATAAAAAGTCAAACAAGGGTATAAATGACTTTAACCCATATTCTTGTAAATAGTAAAAATGTTTTGAAATACATTTCAAAGAAACATGGATGTGGATGATAAAGAGATCCCAGTAGATTATTACGTATAATACAACCTCGGATAATGAAGAGATTGTGAAATAACCCTTACCTTGTACTTTTCCTTGGTTGTGGTAGGTTAACCTCCTGTATAATGGTGAAATAATTGTTATTAAATTATACAAGAATCATATATAATAATATGATATCATATATGATCTTTTAACATTGATTTGTTAATAATATCTTAGAATTATCGTCGTTTCGGGAGTTAACTTACTCATTTTCTTTTATATGTTTTGTTACATAAGCCATGGTTGTTGTATCTTATTCATATCCAGAATGATATCCAGTCCTTAAACATAATTTTTAAATCATCAAATGATAATTATACTTGAATGGATACGATGGAGAATGAATCTCATCGCGTTCGTGGAGACGGTAGTCCGTACGTACGCACGAGCGACAATATCATTCTTTTGATATTAAAATAATATATAAATGGATGGTATATCATATATACAGAATCATTAACATGTTATATTTATTATTTAAATGAGTTACATATCATTATTATACCCATCCAAATAATATTATATTGAATAACAATTACACCACGACGTGGAGACGGTAGTCCGTACGTACGCACGTATGGTGACATGTTATTCAAAGGGTGGATAGAATACTGAATATGGTTGTACCATATTTATAATAACATCACAGTATATGTGAGATACTGGAGTTATTATTTTAGAATGGTAAGAACAAAGGAAGAAGAAGTGGAAGAAGAAATGAACTTAGAAAAGGGTGGTGAAATTATTACCTCTTCTTCGGGTTCTTCCTTTTGATTTGATCAAAAGGGCTCCTTAGGTTGGCTTTCTGATCAAACTAAGGCCTCTAGGTTGTATTGAGGGATGTTGGGAGAGTATTTGGGCAGATTTTGGCCGAACCAAAAGGCTTTAGAGGTGTGAAGAAATGAGAAGGAGGAGTGCCTTTTTATAAGAGGGGTGAGGGGCACCTTTGGAAAAGCTAGAAATAATAATTTATAATAAATTCATATTCGGTTTCTAATGGCTCAAAAATTGACTATTCAAAGGTTAAGGTGGGGATAGGTCTAAAACAACTCAACCAATAGAATTTAGACAGGTTTGGGTACTTATATTAACCTTATCTTTAAGTATTAACTCTAAGTTAATTAGTTTCACTTTTACAATGTCTCTTTGTATTTTTATATTATATGGTTAATAGACTTACCATATACATACAATAGACCCCCAAGTGGTCCATTAATGATGATCCTATCATTATATAAGTCTCTTGGCCGAACCTTAGATTTTTAAAAATTTAATATCAATTAATAATATAATATTTGTTTTAAGAACTCTTTTATGTCAATTTTGACACTATTCAATAGTTGATTTTTGTGAAACTCATAACAGATTGATTACTTCGAACAAAGTCAATTAAATCACTCCTAATATATCATATTATCCTAGAAAATTAGTTTAATTCATTAAAAGTTTCATATTATATTTATTTGGGTATTTATAATATCAATTATTTTAATTTTTCACTATTTTAGAAATTACTGCATCATCATTGTGTCATAAATAAAATAAATTATTTAATGTCTAAAAATTATAAATAAAATATCATTATGTAGGAAATCTTTTTATCTTTATAATGAATATTTATAATCTAAAATCCAATATATATAACCCTATGTAACAATTGTTTTTCTAAAAGATATATGCTTGTGTCATTTTTGTATTCATTTTAACTTAATTAAAATAAAGTGTCATTATCACTTACAAGTGGATCCATGGGGTCCCAAAATAGACCCAAAGATTCCCATGGTAGACCATGTATCAACCAATAGGGTTAAGACACGTTTTAGGGTAATTTAGTATTATTATAATATTATTTTTTAACCCTTATTTACCGGATTTACCCTTAACCATGGTAAATAAAATATTTACCGCAGTAATTATTCAAAATGTCTAAAAATAAAAGTTACCTATTTACACAATTTGAACATCCTGATTCCAAATATGGAATCCATTTTCCTAAATTAAAAACACAGAAGTGGCAGAAATTAATTTAAAATTAATTCCCGCTGTCAAAACAAAAAGCGTGTTTTTAAGAGATAATAACTATCAAAAGATTGACACTCGTTTATGTTCGGTTTAATTGTAAAATTATGTCCAATGACCAACATTATATTAAATGGTAAAAATATATTCTAAATATACTTTAAAACCACTCAAATTCATAATTTATCACTATTAATTATTTTGATTAAAAAAGTTGTTTTTAATTAAAACTTAGTAATTTTCACTATTCATCAAAATATGAAAGTTATCCGAAATGTACCAAAATTTCACCTTAGGCTAAATTCGATATTCCGAATCCAAAAATGAAGTCCATTTTGAAATATAAAATATATATGATTTCAAAAAGTAGGTATTACTATTCACAACGGCTAGTTTAATTAGTTGTGGTGTGGGTTAGAACTCGAGGTTGCGTACAACACACGCTATCGCATTATTCGAAGGGAAACGTACCGTAGAAGCTTGGGGTGTTACAGGGTTCATTTCCTTCATGTTCACGATATCCTATTACATTAGTTATGATGTGTGATGTAATAAGATGGACCAAGTGTCTACGGGTGATATATGATGTGATGTGATGGACCTAGTGTAAAACTCTAATAATTTTAAAATAAATTTAATATAGCTTATAATGCACACAACACTGAGTCTCTATGATAAAAAATTAATTTGTTATTATTTATACAAGATAGTTATAAACTATCCATGAAACATAATTTTTCAGCTTCTGTGATTTGAATTTTGAAAAACGGACATACAGAGTTGCATTCGGTAAGATATTTAAAGTCTGATAGGACCAACTTAATTTTTAATGAATAGTAACTTGCCCTTATGAATAGTAATTTTACCCTTATGAATATTAATATGACCCTTATGAATAGTAACATCGCCCATGAAAGTATAAATAAAATTTAGGCACCTTATAAATGAAAGTGAATTTTTTAAAAATAAATAATTAAGTGTTGGTATTTTTGTGAGCAATAAATATTTAATTACAAATTTATAATTAATAAATTTATTTAAAATAAAATTCATTTTCATAATTTTTTTTCATAAATCAATATTTTTTTCCTATGATTTTTGGATAATTTAATGAGACCTTAGATAATTTTTAGGGTGTTATAAAATCAGTTATAATTTTAAAATCTGATTTTTTGTACTAAATAAAGGTTTTAATTAAAAATTAAATTTCTCATATTTATAAAATTATTTTCATAAAAACGACTTCATTTTTTAATTCTATATGATGAAAAATGGTTTGGGTTAATTTTTTTGGATTTACTAAAATACTTGAATATTTGGTGAATAGTAAAATACGATAATTTACGATAAATGATAAATACATGATTTATTGAGTCATAGGTGATGTATGGATGATGTAAGAAAACTTGGTTTTAACTCATATGAAATTATTACTATTTTGGTCATAAGAATCAACACTATTTATTTTCTTGAGAAAAATAATAAAATAATGAATAAGATATTCAAAAATCACCCCTCTCCTCTACTATAAAACCACCCTCACTCCCTCTTCTACTCCCTCCTCTAAGCATTTGAGCTTGAAAATTTTCTAACCAAATCCTATTCCCTAGTATATCCCCACTTCCAAGATCTCTTTTTATTTCTAAAATACCAATTCCCCTTACCTTAAGGAGGTTCTCAAGGAGAATATTTCAAGAGGTAAATCCTCTTCCTTTTTCATTTAATTTAATTTCAATTTATTTTATTCTCTTATCTTCTCCTCCCATACTATTTTCAAATGATCATGAAAAATCCAGTATCATCTATATAGTTTAATTATATCATGTTAATGTAATATCCTTCCTCAAACTACTACCTCTCTCTCTATTATTTTTAAAACTAAATCATTGTCTATGAGGTGCCGATTTACAACCTTCATGGACGACGAACCTTCATTATTCAATTTCTCTATCAAGGTTGGTAATAAAACCATTTTTATGGTAAAAATAGACTATAATATATGTACTAAAACATAGTTAATGTTATATAACCAGTATATATACATAATATTAATTCATACGACAAAACTAGTTTGTAATAATTGAAATACCACCAAAACAATCTAAATGATTATCTCTAATGTTTTATCTAATAAAGCATCCTCATACCATATAAAAAATGAATTATATAAAACTTTAATCTTATGTATTTTAAATAATATCATATAAATTAAATTATGGAGACTTATATCCATTCCACATGAACTTCCATACTCATATACAAGTATATCGATCGTGGAAACCAAAGAAACGAATGCTCCCGAGTGATAAATTTTATCTTATAACTCATCAAAAGGGCATAAACTAATTTAATAAAATTATAATAAATCAAATAAATTTAAATAAGATTCTGAATTAAATAATTTATGGATTTAATTTTATTATCCATGACATTAATATCACGTGCATAACACATTCAGACATAAGGTAAGGGTTTTCTCATCTCACTTTTATTTTTGTGAGATTTCCATTATTCTCTACTTATTTCTTGTATGTGGTGTATGTATACTAAAAATTGATATATAATATCATCAATATATTTTCTTCATGGTATTAAATTATTCATTTGATAATTATTAATTTTTGGTAATATGATTTGATTGATTACAAAGTGGTAAGGGGTTTCTCATCTCACTTTTATTTTCATGGGATTCACACTATTCAACACTTATATCCTGTATATGGTGTATTTATACTTAAAAATGATATATAATATCATGAATCTATTTATATTCATTATATTTAATTATTAATTTTATAATTATTAATTTTTTGTCATATGATTCGATTCATTACAAAGTGGTAAGTGTTTTCTCATCTCACTTCCATTTTTGTGAGATATTTCGTATTCACTGCTATTTATTGTGTATGGTGTATTTATACTAACCATTGATGTATAATATCATGAATATATTTCTTTTAATGGTATTAAATTTATCATTTTGTGATTATTAATTTTGGGTCATTTTATTTGATTGATTACAAACTGGTAAGGGATTTTACCCGAACCCCCATTTCTTCCTTCAGGTTACTCATTCTCTACCTTTAATCAAATGTAATTCATCTTTATTATTGTATATTTAGTATAAATTATGTGTATATATTAAAAAATCATATATCTAGATCATATCATACTTATTTTATGGGGATATGCAGGTTTTAAAATGGTTCCCTTATAAATTCTTCCTGGTAAACAAGCTCGATTCAAGGGAACTTCTCGAATTATTACACATTTTTTAGTACACTATATAAACTATTTTAAGATGTAATTTTTTTTTAAAATCACATATTTTATCATGAAAAAATATATTGGTTCATTTCCGATTTTATGAAAATAGACATTCCTTTTCACTTTAAATTCTCTCTAATATTTTCCTTAAACCGAACTAAAATGTTTTATTTCTAAAGAATCTTAAAAAATATTTTTTACATGATTTCACTTAAGTGGAAAATAATATGTGCCTAAAATATAATTTCAATGTACTTCAGTTTTCTTTTCTAGTATATACATGTTTACAATATGATTTTTTGAAAAATACAAATTTTTCCCAAAAGAACTCTACTTTCCAAAGTAAAAAGGTTTTTTTGTCGTCTCACTTTTACTCTTGTGAGATATACGACTGGATCACCAATTATTTATTGTATGTGGTGTATGTAATAAAATTTGATAAATCATATCAAGAGTCTCCTTATTTTCATGATATTCTAAGGGATTATTATTTGAATGTTTTGAAGTGGTATGAGACACTTTGAAATGTTTAAAGAATATTTCCTCATGAAGATTTCAATGGTATCATTAAAAATTATCTTTATATATGTCAAAATCCTTGTTGAATATTGTACTTCATTGAGGTTTATCTCTTATGATATCATCTACCATATATTGTTGAAGGTCTGATGATCATTTTGACTGTGGATGTGCTAATTTGATACCATTCATGGGTTATAGTTAAAGTATTCACATTTCATATGCTAGTTTTTTCAATAAAAATGTTTATGTTTTATATGTATCACCATTTTCATACGAGGAATGTATTGGACTTATTAAGTGATGGGTGGGGTGATTCATGCTCCAATTTACCCAAGAGAATAAGGTAAGACGGTCCTTGTAGTTTAGCTTGGGTTGTCAAATCCTCAGAGACCTAAGAAGTAACCTATAGACACGTACATTCTATGGACTGTTTTTGGCTATGAAGTGGCCAACATGGGTTTATTTTAGATGGGTTTAAATGAAATCTAAGAGACTTAAGTGAATTCAATTTACAATAATTAGTTGATCCTAGGTTATCGCTCGGGGTGGATTGGACGTATTTCCTTTTTAATGATTTCAATTTCTTATATTTGAGATGGGTTCATTTAAGGAGATAAAACAACATCATAACTTACTAGTTTAATTCCTACACCCTTTAATACTAATCACCTATACACTTGAAGGATCAATGTTTTGAGAACTTAAAGGTAAAGGTTCATATTAGTACTTGAAGTGTGTGGCCTTAAATTCAACAAGGACGATGGAGTTTAAAAATAATCAAATAAAAATCTCAATTAAAGAAGTGATTATACATTAATGAGGTGATAAATAACATCCAATCCATCCCCTTGCTACTCCCTTGGATCAACCCATAAGTGTGTTAGCCCTCCATTGATCCCATGGTTTCAATGGAAGTGGAAAGTAGACTCATGAGGGAGGAAATGGAGAAGTAAAGAAAACAACAAAAATAAAATGATCACTCCACCGTTGTGTGAATAATTTCACAAGGTTTGGTGTGAATAAATTCACACCTTGATCCAATGGTATCAAAGTTATATGAAGAACAATATAATAAGAGTAGAAGAAGAACTTTTATTAAGAAACTAAAGTGAATTGAACAACTTACATGTGAAAGACAAATTTGAGACAACAAAATCGCAGCATAACATTACAATTGAACAAAGCATCCAAGATCCAAAAACTATTTCACCAACACTACCTTAAATAGGAATTTTGGGATCCTTGGGTAGAGCCTCCAATAGTAAAAGACATACCACTTGAGTATGGTAGGTCTAGGGTGGTGGAAAGTTTGTGGAAAGAAGACTTTCCACCCTTGACCCGAAAATTCATCCATCTTCCATCCACCAAACAGATGCGCATGAAACACCTTCTATATGGCAGAATTTTGGTGTTCCATATAAGACTTAAATTAATCTCCGGATGTCCCCTAACATCCTGTAAACTCTCAGCCCAAACGGAGTTACGGGTTTTGAGATATGGTTTAATTGGTGGGATGTTTTTCTAGGCCGCAGAATCTGTCCCAGAATTTTATCTCTAACTTGGGATGCCTAAATGGACACTATGGAGGCCGAATTAGAATTGGATTATGCAGAATTATTTGTTCCTATACATGTCTTATACCAGCCCCCGAAATATGGGATTCATTGGGCCTGTATGTTGGGCCCCACCGTCTCATCAGTGGGCTGGTGTCCAATCCGCCTTCTCTAGAATTGCTTCCTTTCATCACAAAATATCCTCATATTCTTCCATGAATTCTCCATTGATCCCTGAATAAAAATTGTTCATATTGAAGTGTAGATAAATTTCCAAAAATATCAAATTAAAATAAGTATAATCAGATGAATCATTGGGTACTTCAAGTAATGTTCAAAAATGTACCACATAATAGTGCATTTTAAGAAGGTATTACAATCATAATGTGAAATGATGTTCAAAGTGTAAAATGCACTAAAATGGTGTTTATGAATAATAAATAACATGAATATTATATATATTAACAATTAATATTATCCTTATTTAGTGGCTAATCACACCCCCAACTTGAGTTTTGTTAGTCCCGAGCAAAATATATCTCAACAATATGAAATTCAAATTCCCTTTTCCAAAAATATTTTAATACACAATGATCACCAGAAACCCTTATACCAAACAATCATGAAACCCATAAAAATATTTTAATGCAATATAGTTTCATAAGCAGATCTCAATCCCAATCCCATTCCTTTGTTCAAATTCATTGCCATATTTCATCCAATATCAATTAAGTATGAGGATGTGTTGTGCATCACAATAGACATGGGGGCTCATCTTTATTCAAGGGGAAAATTACAGAAGTGCTAGGTGGAATCACATTTCCATATTAAGATGAGTATTCAAATTTTTTTTTTGTATTGTTTTTTTTTGTTATTTTTTTGTTTTTGCAATTTTTCCATGGTAATTGAAATTGCACTCAAAAGAGTCAACCCCTGTAGTGAGACTTTGTCGATGACTCCCAGGCTCAAAGACCTTAGGGCACCAAGTGAAGCCCACATACTCGAGCATCATCTCGAGTTAACTCAGTCATAAACAAATTCAAATTACCATAAATAGAGATAAAATTACTAACTTTGGGCTAGACAACTATGGAGTCACGATCCCCAAGTGTCAAAAGCCACGGATTAGGTCATTTCATTGCTCTACGCGCAATTTTTTTTTTTTTTGAATACTCATATTAAACTAAAATGATTGCTAAACCTATGCTATTTATTTTGGGGACCCCATGAACTCAAACTAATACCCCACTATCCAAAGGACATGCATTGTGATCTTTTTTTTATTTGGATGAAAATATAAATGATGAAATATCACATTGGACAGCCACACTTTCCAAAATCAATGCTCATGAAATTATACAAGGATTAAAATTGGAATCAAGGTATTCTAAATTATTTGATATTCAGTTTCAAAGTGTGCAATGTGTATTTCCATGTTTAAAGTTAAAGGAATTTTTCCTTCCATTTTCACAATTTTTTTTTCAAATCATTTATCATTTTTTTGACACAAAAGCATTTTTTATTTTATCTACCCCCCCCCCAACTTAAAATAACACTATCCTCAGTGTTTAAAGAAAAGAAAATTTAGAAGGGGTAGAGGTAGAGAATGAAAGTTCAAAAAGGAAATTGAAAATGAGGGTTATTGAATAAAGTCACCTTGTGGTTGAAGTTGAAATTCGTGTTGCTTCCTTTCAATCCTTTGATATCCATGTCACTTGCAGAGTTCCCTAGTAGAAAAAGCAAAAACAAAACAAAAAAAACAATATATATATATATATAATAAAGGAAGTAAAATATAAGTATATATATATAAATTATAGAATAAGGAAGCACAAGAATCTGTAGGTCAGTGTTAAGTGCGCGCCCCTGTCTCCCTTCGGTCCCGGGTTCGAATCCCCGCGGCTTCGTCGGTTGTGATGGGGTTTTCCCCACGACCTACGATGTGGATTTTTTTATTATTATATTTTTATTTATTTTTTTGTATTTTTATTTTTTTAACTTACAAACACATAAAAATAAAGTAAATTAAAATGATGATACATTGTATTCTTTTTAAATTTCTGGGTAAGGTATTACTCAAGGATCACACTATGTGACACAGATGAATATGGTGCTCCCCTTTCGTACCCATCCATAATCATTATAGAAGAACAGGTCAATAGTTTATTTTTTTTATTTCGAAATATCAAAATGTCTCATTAAGCCTATTTAAAAATATAAAGTTGATTAAAACAATGAAATTTTTGGAAACGTGAAAACAATGGGTTGCCTCCCATTCAGCGCTTTGTTTAACGTCGTTAGCCCGACATGGACACTAAATCTATTAATTTTTTCCTGGTTCATAGGTTGGATCAGTTAACTCAACCTCTATTTCCTATTTATTGAATGATTCAATGAATGGTTTTAACCTTTGACCATTGACCTTGACAATGTAACCACTTGTGGGATCTTGAATCTCTACTACCCCATGGGGGAATACATGAGCACTATGAAAGGTCCTGACCATCTAGACCTTAACTTTCCCGGGTGTAAATGAAGTTTTGAACTATACAAGATCACAAGTTTTCCCGGTTCAAAATGTTTCACCTTGATATTCCTAGATTGGTAGGATTGAACTCTAGCTTTATTGATCCTTGAATTTTCATAAGCCTCCATCCTTAGTTCCTCCAGTTCATTGAGATCTAATTTCCTTTTTGTTCCGGCCAATGAGAGGTCATAATCCATTTTCTTAATTTCCCAAAAGGCCTTATGCTCAATTTCAACAGGTAAATGGCATACTTTTCCATAAACCAACCTATATGGGGACATTCCTAAAATGATTTTATATGCGGTTCGATAGGCCCAAAGAGCATCTAAGAGTTTCTCAGACCAATATTTCCTAGAGGGGTTGACAGTTTTTTCAATAATTTGCTTAATCTCTCTATTCGCTAACTCAGCTTGACCATTAGTTTGAGGATGGAATGTAGTGGACACTTTATGAGAAATACCATAATTAGACATGAGTGAAGAGAATGGGTGGTTGCAGAAATGGGTTCCTCGATCACTGATTATAGCCCTAGGAATTCCAAATAGAGAAAATATGTTCTCTTTTAGAAATTTAATCACAACTTGATGATCATTGTACTTAGTGGTAATGACCTCATCCCATTTTGAGACATAATCAACAGCTAAGAGTATGTAAAGGTATCCCCTAGAGTTTGGGAAGGGACCCATGAAATCAATTCCCCAGCAGTCAAAGATTTCAACCACTAATATGGGAGTGAGTGGCATTTGATTCCTTTTTGTGATGGACCCTACTTGTTGACACCTAGGACAGCTTTGAAAAAAGGCATAGGATTCCCTTGAGAGGGTGGGCCAGAAGAGACCACATTGAAGAATCTTAGAAGATGTTTTCTTAGAGGAAAAGTGACCTCCACATGCCTCACTATGACAGAATTTAAGGATGGACTCTTGTTCAGATTCTGGGACACACCTCCTAATGACTTGGTCAGGGAAAAACTTATAGAGGTATGGATCATCAAACACATAGTGTCTAACATCATAAAGGAATTTCCTTCGAGCTTGAGTCCCTAAGAATTTTGGAATGACTCTTGTAACTAAGAAATTGTCTATGTCGGCATACCAAGGGAAGTAACTCATAGAGTATAGGTGTTCATCAGGAAATGAATCAGATGCAGAAAGGTGATTTGAGTTGTCTTTGAATTCCATCCTAGAGAGGTGATCAGCTACAACATTTTCAACTCCCTTTTTATCCTTGATTGTGAGGTCAAATTCTTGTAAGAGAATGACCCACCTAATCAGTATAGCCTTAGCATCTTGTTTTTGGAAGAGGTATTTTAGTGCAGAATGGTCAGTGGACACAGTGATGGGGGATACTAAGAGGTAGGACCTAAACTTCTCTAAGGAAAACACAATATCAAGTAACTCCTTTTCAGTGGTGGTGTGGTTGATTTGGGAATCATTTAAGGATTTTCTTGCATAAGAAATGACATAAGGATTTTTATCGCAATGTTGTCCTAACACAAATCCTACAGCAAAGTCACTGGCATCACACATAAGTTCGAAAGGAAGGTTCCAATTTGGAGATTTCATGATGGGGGGAGATGTGAGAGAGGATTTGAGGCTTGAGAATGAACCCTCACAGATTTTTGTCCAAACAAATGGAGCATCCTTTACTAGGAGGGCACAAAGGGGACGATATATTGAACTAAAGTCCTTGATGAATCTTCTATAGAAACCAGCATGTTCTAAGAAATACCTCACTTCCTTGACAGTTTTGTTTGATGGAAGCTGACGAATGATGTCAACCATGGCTTTATCAACTTCAATCCCCCTACCTGAGACCAGATGGCCTAAAATTAGTCCCTCTTTAACCATAAAATGGCACTTTTCCCAATTTAGGACTAGATTCTTTTCTTCACATCTTGAAAAGATGCTCTCTATATTCCTCAGACATCCCTCAAATGTATACCCAAACATAGAGAAGTCATCCATGAAGACCTCTAGAAAATCCCCTACCATGTCTGAGAAGATTCCCATCATGCACCATTGGAAGGTTTCATGAGCATTTCATAAACCAAATGGCATGAGTTTGAAGGAAAAGGTTCCGAATGGACATGTGAATGTAGTCTTCCCTTGATCCTCTAGGGAGACCTCAATTTGATTATACCCCGAGTACCCATCTAAGAAACAGTAGAACGCATGACCTGCCACTCTCTCAAGGACTTGGTCAATGAATGGTAAAGGGAAATGGTCCTTCTTGGTGAATGAGTTTAGCTTCCTATAGTCAATGCAGACCCTCCATCCACTACTCACCCTTGTTGGAAGAATCTCTCCATCCTCATTGGTTATCACTGTGATTCCATCCTTTTTTGGAACCACTTGGATTGGGCTCACCCATTCACTCTCAACTATGGGATATATGATACTAGCTTTTAGAAATTTCAGGAGTTCTTTTCTTACTACCTCCATGAGATTAGGATTAAGTCTCCGTTGAGGTTGACGACATGGCTTTGAATCAGATTCCAGAACAATCCTATGAGTCCCGATAAGTGGGCTAATCCCAGGAATATCAGAAAGGGTCCAACCAATGGCTTTCTTATGCTTCCTAAGAACATCTAGAAGCATCCTTTCATGATTTGCTTCAAGAGAAGAAGAAATGACAATAGGATGTGTTTGATTGTCCCCTATGAAAGCATACATGAGTGTAGTGGGAAGTTATTTTAATTAAAGATCAGGTTGGTTCGGAATTTCAACAGAAGATTGGGACATTGGATCAAGTTCAATTTCTTTTTTTAGAGTTTCAGATAGGATTGATTCCCCACATGTAGAAGTTTCATCTACTAGATTTGATTGATCAGATTTAGGGAAGGAATTTGGAGTGGTCTCCATGAAAGTGGTTTCTTGAAAGGTTTCACTAATTGTTGGACCTAAGACTTCATCATTAGAGCAATTTAAAAATTATTCAATCCAAGGAGATAAACTTCCTTCATATGAACAAAGGAAATCAATCTCATCCTGACTTAAACCTTCATCAAATATTCCTTGATGTTCCATGGATTCATTATCAATGCTTCCTATAATGTTTACTTCACGAATGTCCTCTTCATCCCCTATTTTTGAGCTTGCATTATAGATGTTCAAGTCAAGACTCATGTTCCCAAAGTTAATCGTCGTGTTCCCATTTTGAACTCGGATAACAGAGTTGATTGTTACAAGTAAAGGAAGACCAAGGATTATTGGGGTTTGTTCCTTATTTCCTAAGTTTGGATGGTTGTCAAGGACAATTAAATCAGCAGGGTAGATGAATTATTCAACCTTTACCAAAACGTCCTTCAAAATCCCCTTTGGAACCATAATGCTACGATCAGCAAGCTGAAGTGTGACAGATGTGGGTTGGAGTTCTTCTAGGCCTAACTGGCAGTACACAGCATATGGGATAAGATTGACACTAGCACCTAGGTCACAGAAGGCCTTGAAAACTTTGCTCTCTCCTAGTTCAACATTGATGTAAGGGAAACCTGGGTCTTTCAACTTAGGAGGAATGGTCCCTTGAATGGTGGTACTCACATTAGCATCCAAAAGGACTTGGTTTTTATGTGAAATTTTTCTTTTAAAAGTGCACAAGTCCTTATGGTACATTGAGTAGTCAGGTATGGTTTGGATGGCATCGAGAAGGGAAATGTTCAACTTGACTTGTGAGAATATTTCCCTCAATGTTTCACTCAGTTCAGGATTGGGTTTCCCCCTCATGCGTTGAGGAAATGGTGCAGGTTGTGGGGTTGATTGTTGAAGATTTGTTTCTTTCACATTGTTATCAGTTTCCTCAGTTTGATCTTGTGGTTCATTTGAATTTTCATTCAAGTTTGAATCTTCAGGTGGGTTCTGAATTAGTTGTTCAGGTTTCTCAATTGATTTCCAACTTCTTAAAACAGTTACAACCTTTAGTTGTTCATGAGTTGTTTGAGTACAACTTGACTCTCCCCTTGAAGTTGAGGATGGCATCGCCTGAGTAGGCTTGGGTGCCTTTCCAGTTTTGATGGTTTGAAGTTCTTGTTTTAGGGAAGATACCTCTAAGTTCATCCTCTCCATTTGTTTGCATAGTTGTTCTAGTAGGATTTGTGGAACAGTTTGGGTTGGTGCTTGAGAAGATTGGTTTATCCCGGGGGGTATTTTGGAGGTGGGATGATTTGTTCAAAATGGACCGGTGGCTAATGGTATTGGATAGGTTGGGTTTGGAGCTGGTTATGGGATTGGTAGTTCTGATGGGGGTAAGGATTTTGTCCCTGTGGTTGGCTAGGTTATTGGTTATCTTTCTAGCGGAATCCTGGGTGGTCATTATACCTTGGGTTGAAGTTGTTTTGGTATTGAGGCTTTTGAAAGTTCAAGGCATTTACTTCCGCTGGGGTACTCCTAAAAGAACATCCTTTATGGATGGAATGGTTGGGAAGTTGTATTTATTATGGTCATGTTTGTCACAAATTGTGCAAACAGGGTCAATAGTTTTGATTTCATGGACTTTCCTAAGGTCTATCTCTTCAACCTTCCTAGAGAGTGCTACGAGTTTAGCCCTAAGGCTTTCCTCTTCTCTAAGTGTATGAATTCTAGTAGTTCTTTGTGGATTTTCAGAATAATGTGAAGTTCTCCATGTTTGGTTTTGTTCATAAAGGCTTTCTAGATACTCGTAAGCATCATTTGGGGCTTTGTTTTTAAAGGTTCCATTACACATCATGTCAATGAACTGTTTGTTCCCCGGACCCAACCCTTCATAGAAAATTCTCAATTGTTCGGGAATAGAAAAACCATGGTGTGGAACCATGTTTAGATTGTATTTGAACCTTTCCCATGTTTCATATAATGAATCTCCCTCTTTTTCAAAAAAGTTTTGGATACTCTTTTTAAGTGCAATTGTTTTGTGGTGGGGAAAGTATTTTTTGTAGAATTCTCTTTGTAGTTGGTCCCAAGAGTTGATGGATGATGGTCTCAAATTTTTTAGCCAATTTTTAGCTTGATCCTTTAAATAAAAAGGAAATAGCCTCATATTAGCTGATTCTAGTTGATGTGGGGGCACATGGTTTCTACAATGTCATTGAACTCCTTAATGTGCAGGTATGGCATCTCGGACTCCATTCCATGGAATGTGGGAAGGTGGTTTAGGACATGTGGTTTAAAGATGTAGTTGGAATCTCCTAGGGAATTATGTATAATGCATGAGGGGGAATTGGTCCAGGAATGTGTGAGGTAGTCATTCATGGTGTGATCAATTGCATTCCCCAAGTTTGGGGCTGCCGCATTTGGGTTTCCATTTTGGTTCCCACCCGGGTTTATGAGTTGGTTTCTTTGAAGAACTTCCATTGAAATGGGCTCAATTTTTGACTCGGGGGTGTTAGGAAGATTATGATCTAATGGAAATAGTTCCCTTGGTGTACTTTACTCCCCAACCCCAGGACTATCCACCCTAACTAGATGGTTTGATTGATCGCGGGTGTAGGCGTACATGCGCCAAAAGAAAAAAAAACAAGAAGGGGACAAGATAAGAGAATTTGGATGAGAAAATAAGATATAAGGGAGAATAGAATGGGTGTTTAGATGACTTACTTGTGTCCCCTGCAAAGGCGCCAAAATTTGATTCATGCTCAAATTTACCCAAGAGAAGAAGGTAAGACGGTCCTTGTAGTGTAGCTTGGGTTATCGAATCCTCAGAGACCTAAGAAGTAACCTACAAACACCTACATTATATGGACTGTTTTTGGATATGAAGTGGCCAACATGGGTTGATTTTAGATGGGTTTAAATGAATTATAATAGACTTAAGTGAATTCATTTTAAAAGAATTAGTTGATCTTAGGTTATCGCTCGGGGTGGATTGGACGTATTTCCTTTTTAATGATTTCAATTTCTTATATTTGAGATGGGTTCATTTAAGGAGATAAAACAACATCATCACTTACTAGTTTAATTTCTACACCCTTTAATACTAATCACCTATAAAATTGAAGGATCAATGTTTTGAGCACTTCAAGGTAAAGGTTCGTATTAGTACTTGAAGTGTGTGGCCTTAAATTCAACAAGGACGATGGAGTTTAAAAATAATCAAATAAAAATCTCAATTAAAGAAGTGATTATACATTAATGAGGTGATAAATAATATCCAATACAGCCTCTTTATACTCCCTTGGATCAACCCATAAGTGGGTTAGCCCTCCATTTATCCCATGGTTTCAATGGAAGCGGAAAGTAGACTCATGAGGGAGGAAATGGAGAAGTAAAGAAAACAACAAAAATAAAATGATCACTCCACTGTTGTGTGAATAATTTCACAAGGTTTGGTGTGAATAAATTTACACCATGATCCAACGGTATCAAAGTGATATGAAGAACAACAGAATAATAGTATAAGAAGAACTTTTATTAAGAAACTAAAGTTAATTGAACAACTTACATGTGAAAGACAAATTTGAGACAAAAAAATCGCAGCATAACATTAGAATTGAACAAAGCGTCCGAGATCCAAAAACTCCTTCACCACCACTGCCTTAAATAGGAATTTTTGGAGCCTTGGGTCTAGCCTCCAATAGTAAAATTCATCCCACTTGATTATGGTAGGTCTAGGGTGGTGGAAAGTTTGTGGAAAGAAGACTTTCCACCCTTGACCCGAAAATGCATCCAGCTTGCATCTACCAAACAGATGCGCATGAAAAACCTTCTAGATGGCCGAATTTGGGTGGTCCATAGAAGTCTTAAATTAATATACGTATGTTCCCTAATATCTTGTAAAATATCAGCCCAAAAGGAATTATTGTTTTCGAGATATGGTTTAATTGGTGGGCGGTTTTTCTGGGCCGCAGAATCTGTCCCAGAATTTTATCTCTAACTTGGACCTCCTAAATGGACACCATGGAGGCCGTATTAGCATTGGATTATAAAGAGTGATTTGTTCCTTTACATGTATGATATCATCCCAAGAATGTTGGGATTCATTGGGACTGTATGTTGGGCCCCACCGTCTCATTAGTGGGCTGGTTTCCAATCTTCCTTCTCTAGAATTGCTTTCTTTCATCACAAAATATCCCCATCTTCTTCCATGAATTCTCCATTAATCCCTGAATCAAAAATGTTCATATTGAAGTGTAGATAAATTTCCAAAAATATAAAATTAAAATAAGTATAATCAGATGAATCATTGGGTACTTAAATAATGTTAAAAAAATGTACCACATAATAGTGCATTTTAAGAGGGTATTACAATCATAATGTGAAATGATGTTCAAAGTGTAAAATGCACTAAAATGGTGTTTATAAATAATAAAGAACATCAATATTATATATATTAACAATGGATATTATCCTTATTTAGTGGCTAATCATGGGGACCTCTATAGCCCCTCAATGCATTGTTAGGTATCATAAGACAAACTAGTTTGGGTTTTTACCCATTTATGTATGGTCTTGCCACGAGGACTTGAAAGTATGGTTTTGATATCCTGCATTATGCATTCACTCATTATGAAACTATTATATGATATTCCATGTGATTATTCGACTAGTATAATATCCATGGTTATGTTTTATTATGGAATTATTTATTCAGCTTTCATTCCCACTATATTATGCTCAAGTTTATTTTTAAAGTCATGTGTTTCCTTTATTCACCTTGCCTAATGTTTATGTTTCTGATAACTTATAATATATTAATTACCTTTACTAAGCATCTAATCTCACCCCTTTCTTATGTTTCCTTTCCCCAGGTTATGAAGAATAAAACTTTGAATAAGCTTTTAAGGATACAATTTATTTCATTTTATTATGTATCATGTTGTATATTATATATTTTCCCAATGTATTATCAGTATCAAGAATGTAATGTGGTATTACAAGATTGCTAAACTACTTGATCCTTTTGAATTTTATTCCTTGTAATCATAACAATGTAATAAAATAATGCACTGGCTCCGGGCTTCTGGGGTCGGGGCATTACACCAAGTGTCAGTGGGTAGTATGTGATGTGATGTGGTGTTATTTAGAAGAGGTGGGAGCACCAAGATGTATGATGTTGGGGTGTGAGAGAGGAAAATTAGTGGGAAATTAGTGTGGTTTACCCTTCATCTATATGCTTCATATTACGTTATTAGACTTGGATGTGTTATTTAGTAGGTTTTTCATGGTGAGGATCTGTTTGGTATGTACACCTATATAGGTCCTTTTTGGTTCTACTATTTTCTCATGGGTGCATTAATATGCTCTTTTTACATGTCCATAAGAGACTTGGGATTTCCTATTGAGTATACCTGTATGATCAACCTATGTATATGAAGTTATTTTCAGGTTTCCATGAGTAATTCTTGGACCATGCTGAACATTATTAGGTTGGACTTTTGGATAGTTTCTATGTTGTTGATTTAGCTTTGTTTTTTGGTATTTACATTGGAGACATTTACTTATATCAGTTTTATTTATTAATTCATTGTAGGATGATTTTGTTTTATTTTTATATTATGTCTTGGAGTTGTTTGTGGATGATTCATCTTATCTGCTAATCCTATTTATATTATTGAGGGTAATGCCTCCCATAAATGATATTTTTATACCCATGGTGCTAGTCACCAACTCGAGGACTACTGGAGGCTGGACTCTGGGGTCATTATCTCTCCCCCCCCCCATTACGGTATCTTTGGAGGGATGGGGTCCTGAATGAGTGGTATCAAAGGTAATGGTTGAGAGATTGGATGGAGTTTGGAGTTAGGTACATGGAATATTTCATGGGTTAGTATGTAAATAGTTCTAGTTGACCTTAGTGCATGAAAGATGCCGATAAAATTAGTTAGGACATGATATTTTAGGGCCCTCCATGATTATTTGTACAAACTCTGAGTTTATTGAATGACCAAGTGAGGTGGAACCACTTATATGGTAGAGACTTAATTGAGGTACATGCATTATGATGACTTGTGGTCTTATTCGAATTTGGTGGTTTTGGATCTGGGAAAGTTAAAGTATGTTAAAATTAATTAGAAAAAAATAAATAAATTTACATACTAACAGGCTTAGAAAATATTTTTCCCCTTTTTAGATATGGATCCTTGTCATTGTATGCATGTGGACGAGGAAGTGGATGTTCAATAGGCTAAAACAGTTGATCACAGGAGGGTTGATCCTATTTAGGATGATGATCAGTGGTAGAGGACACTGTGATATTTTCAGTGGTAGGATTTGGAGAAGTATGAGGGAAATTTTTTTGATGTAGAGATAGAGAGATAGCTAGAGGAGATGGATATCACTTTCAGATTGATCCAGGCCCCAATAAAGTACTAGGTCCCCTTGGTAGTTAGTCAGATTTTAGGATCTTTGTGTCAGTGGTGGATGTTGTACCTTAGTGAGAAGAAGAAGTTAGATGTTTCATTGTTCAACTTCTAGAAGGATTTCCAAGTATAGTTCCTTTTATTGACCATGAAGGATGCATAGATACAGGAGGTGCTCTCACTACTTCATGGGATTATGTCTGTGTGGGAGATTGAGATCAAGTTTAAGAACCTTCAATGCTTTTACCCTGATCTTTTCCTAGATGAGGAGACCCAAGAAAGGTGTCTTGATAAAGAACTCCATCCTATAATCTAGTATACAATCACTCCTTTTACATTGATAATGTATCTATAGGTTAATAAGAAGGAAGATGTGATTGAGTGAATTCACTCACAGGGAGGCTTACCATGAGAGGGGAACCAGTATCATTCCTCAAGGAGTAGAGTTCTCAGTGATAGGTCTTAGATAACATGTACTTTGAAGTTTTTACTAGAAAGGAGTCGAACTCAGTAGATCCCCTTCTGGACTTTTGGTGATCGTAGTTTCTATTCTATTCCAAGGGACTTAATAATAGTGTGTTTCATATTTGGGTTCATGGCCATCATCAAGATCAGTGTCCAATGGTTACTCGAGCCCAGTTTGGTAGGGGTGTATAGGTCCATCATCATCCTCAACAACAGTTACTAGTGAGGCCATTATAGTAGTAGGTGTAGTAGTATTATGCTCCAAATAGAGTGGATGGTGTAGGTAGAGTCCATATTTTGGTTTTTTCCCATGTTTAAGGGCCTCAACCAGGGCATGGCCATAGAGTCTGACTATAGAGATGTAGAGGAGATGGGTGCGATAAAATTCACTCATTAGAAGAGTCAGGATTTATTTGAGCTATGATAAATTTATCATCTACCCATGTTTGTGATTTTTTTGATTCAGGATATTTTCACTCCTTTACTATACCCACTCTAGTTTGTGATTTGAGAATGGACATAGAAATTATTCCTATGCCCCTAGTTTTTACTACACCAGTTAGAGGCCAAAAAATATTGTTTGATCTGTTTCAATGGTGTATAATGATGATGGGACCACATTATTCCCATGGAGACCTTTTCTTGATTCATATGAAACCATAATATGTCATTCATTACATTTAAAAGTTGTATTCTATGTGTTATATTATCACTTTCTTTTAGAAGAGAGTTTTGTTCCCATATGTGGATGGACAACATGTGGTTTTCGTTGTTAGGTGGGGTTTTTAGGTGGGCAGTAGACGTGTGGGGGCCCTTATTTCCTTAATGGATAGTTTTTCTATAGAATCATTAGACACATGGATAGAGGATATTCCTATGGTCATCAGGGAGTTCCTAGTTTTTTTCTGTGAGGAGGTTGTGGTGCTACACCCTCAATGTGGTGTTGATTTTTAGATAGACTTGCAGCCTAGTGATTCTCTGATATCAATGGATTCTTATTGGATGGAACCCTATGAGTTAAGGGAGTTGAGGATTACAACTGATGATTTGATGTATAAAGGTTTCATCCATCGAATTTTGTCACTGTGGGGTGATCCAGTGTTGTTCACAAAAAGTTAGATGGTAGTATGAGGCTAGGTATAGTCTACCAAAGGTTGAATATGGTGAAAATCAAGAATCTATAGATTCATATAAGGATAGATAATCTTTTTGACCAGTTAAAAGGGGCCATTTGGTTTTCTATGATTGATCTGTGGTCTAGGTATCACCAGTTGATGGTGAAGAAGGTTGATATCCTAAAGAATTCATTAGATTTAGGTATGGGAACCTTGAGTTTTTTGTCATTACGTTCATTTTTATGAATGCAGCAGCCATGTTCCTGGGGATCATAAACTCTATAATCCCTGATTTCTTGGGTTAGTTATTTATCATAATCATTGAAGATATATTGATATACTCAAATTTGGATGAGGATCATGATAATCATCTCAGATATATATTTTAGGTTCTTTAACACCACAAAATCTATGGAAAGTTTACCAAGTGTATGTTTTAGACATGAAAGGTGTATTTACTCAGACATGTGTGTCTCATCAGGGTATAGTAGCGGACCTGACAAAGGTTAAAGTAGTCGTTTCTTAAGTAGTACCCAATAACGTGGTAGAGGTTCATAGTTTTCTGGGTCTTGTATGATATTATCAGAGGGTTTTCCCAATTTTTATTGATATAAATCCTTATTAATAGCATTTAATGGGAAGTATGAATCTTTTTTGTAGACCTAACAGTTCCAAGTAGTGTTTGGTTACCTGAAGGGGAAGTTGATCAGTGCTAAAGTGATCAGGTTTCCATAGGAGGGGGTAATGTTTGAGGTGTTTTGTTACACTTCCCTTTTGGGATTAATATGCATGTTCATGCATCATAGGGTGGTTATATCATATGGTTCTAGGAAGTTATGTCCCCATGAGAATAATTATTCCACCCATGACCTATAGCAATGAGCGGTTTTGTTTGTGCTGAAGTTTTGGCAGTATTACCATAGAGAGTGCATTGTGGTCTTCAAAGATCATAAGAGTTTGAGGTATGTATTTTCCTAGCATGATATAAATATATGACAATGAAGGTGGATTTAGTTTCTTAAAGAATATGATATTGATATCTCATACACCTTAGGAAATGGGAATGTGGTGGCCAATGATTTCAGTAGGGAGTCACAAAGGGATGTTGTTCATGAGTCTGCAGATGCTTAGAGTGTGATAAAGGAGTTGGAAGCCTTTCACTTAGATGTGAGGGTGGTTGGTGGAAGAGTTTTATTTTTTTAGATGTCAGTTAAACCTTTCCTGAAGTGGAAGGTGGATGAGTTTCAATGGAGTGACTCGGAGGTAGAGGTGATAAATGATTGTATCGGCCATGGTTATGTTCTAAGGGATGGTTGAAGGATGGTTGGAACTGAATGGTGTTTCAGGGGAGGATTTTTATTTCAGTAGTGATGTTTAAGGGATTCCTTCATGAGTTTAATATATCAACTTTATTGGTACACCCAAGAGTTTCCAAGATGTACCATGTCTTGAAGACACATTTTTGGTGGCCCAAGAAGAAATAAGAAGTGGTAGAGTTTGTAGATCGATGTCTGGTTTTCTAGCATGTAAAGGTTAAGCATTGTGTTACTGGTAGTTTTATGTGACCCTTGGATGTTCCCAAGTGGAAATAATAAGAAACATCAATGGAATTAATCATAGGGTTTCCCCAAGATCTTGTAGGATGTGATGCTATCTGTTTAATGGTGGATCAATTGATGAAATTGGCCCACTTCTCAGCGATCAAGGATTTAGGTGTAGTGGATTCATGGTTAAGAGGTATTTGGATGAGGTGGTGTGGTTTCATGGAGTACTAAGTTCCATTTTCTCAGATTAGGATGAAAATTATAACTCATAATTATGGAGGGGATTACAATATTCTTTTGGCACTCAATTACACCTCAACACTGATTTCCACCCCCATAAGGATGGGCATATAGAGCGGACTATATTGATGATTTAGGGTATTTTGTGGGCATTTTTCTTCCACTTCAGTGGATAATGTGAATGACACCTTCCCATGCTTGATTTTTCTTATAATAACAAATATCACTCATCCATTGGTATGGCCTTGTTTAAGGAATTTTATGGGTGGCCATGTCATTATCATTTATGTTGGATAGAGGTTAGGGAGTCATCAGTTCTTTGTCCTTATGTGGTGCATATCCCAACTAAGAAGGTTTAGTTTTTTTGAGAGAGAATGAAAGTAGCATAGAACTGGTATAAGTATTATAAAAATTGTAGGTGGATGCCCCCAGTGTTCAAGGTTGCAGACCATGTGTTCTTGAGAGTCTCCCCTCGACATGGGAAGCGAAGGTTTGGTAGGGGGGGTATGATTTATAACTTTTTCTGGGCCCTTTGAGGTGTTTGGGTGTGTTTACATGGTGATGTATCAGTTTGAGTTACCACCATAGCTGGAGAGGATATGTGATTTTTTCCACATCCCTCAATTGCATCAATATCTTCATGATGGATCCCATGTCATTAACTGGGGAGAGTTAGATATCAAGGATGAAATGAAGTTTGTAGAGTGTCCAATGGGTATCCAATATCATCAAGATAAGTTTATATAAGGATGAACCATTCCCTTGGTTTGTGTACCATGGATGCATGGTGTCCTAGAGGAGAGTAATTGGGAGTGTGATACCTAGATTTTTTCTCAGTAACTGAAGTTTTTTTGAGTTTTTCCATGATATTTCTTTTGGGATGTACTTTTTAGACCTTTGTGTTTTATGAGATATGATTTACCCCTTGATGTGATGCATGTTGTGTGATAAATTTATGACATGTGAAAAGGTGTGACCTAATTTCTAATTGATACACATTATAATATGATGTGATTAAACCTATGCGGCTGAGTCAGTGCCTCCCAAAGCAGATAGTATCTTTACATGAAGGATTAAATTACCTAATTTATATGTTCATGGAAGTATGGATTGTTCAGCTATTGCGGATGTTTGGATTAGCAAGTTTAGTTGGTGGTGGCATTTCATGTGTAATGATATCATTGATAAGTATCTCGAGGGATAGCTATTCATAAATTTTATCTCTTTCCTTACGGGTTATTTTTGAATTATCAAGGGTGAGAATAATATGATAGGTATCATATATAATAGCCCATACCATCTGACTAGCTACTTTGTAGTAAATCTGGTGTTTGAGTTATATTGTGGAAAAAGTGGTGTTTTAGAGGATTTTATTGGATCACCAATTCTGAATCATTTTGAACTAATGGTGGATCATTTTTAACTAATGGTGGATCACCAATGGTGTCTCATTTTGAACTAACAGTGGATCACCAATGGTGGCTCATTTTTAACTAATGGTGGATCACCAATAGTGGATCATTTTGAACTAATGGTGGAGCACCAATAGTGGTCATTTTTAAATAATGTTGGATCACTAATGGTGGATCATTTTTAATAGTGAATATAACCTTCTGAAATTTCAATTTTTCCTTTTTGACATCCTTTTTAAAGAAAATTATTTTTGATACCTTAATAAATTTAATTTAAAATTGTTACAACGGTGATTAATCATATCATCAATTTATAAAAAATTATAAGAACTTTTAAATGTTAAAACCATGTGTATTTAATAAAATCCAACTTTAATGTCCTATTAAAATCACATTCAATCCCAATGGTTTGGGATCAAATCTTTCAAAAGTGAAGATATTTCCTTCACTCATTCGACCTTACATTCTATTGAGATGAGATGTTTAAAATCCTTCTTCCCTTGAATTCATGGAACCTTATTGCTATAGTTGGTTTGAGTTCCCCCAAATATGCTTCTTCCTACCCCTTATTTTGTATTCGTGCGAGATGGTTTACTCCTGTTATATCTTGGTAATATAGTTTCATCTATGTTAACAAGGATAATTAATCGATTTAAATGTAATGAAATGGGGTAGGGGAATGATTAGAAATATTTTATATCTTTTTGATATTGTGATATTGATATTATTTATACTTGTTATTTCATTTAAAACCATGGCCATCGGTATCCCTAGTTTTTGTGTTTTTGATATATATTGAGATTCCTATATTGTGGGATTTTTTTAACACCACCAAAAATAAATGGTTAACCAATTATAATCATATAATGAATTGGATGCACCGGGATATATGGATTATGTGATAACTCCCTTAAATAAAGAAGTGTAATTGAATTAAATCCTCTATGATCAATGTGGAAAATGCTATGTTTATGTTGTAACATGATTATGGATGCAATAGTGTGTTGTGGAGTGGTTGCATTTATGCAATTCATGGGTGTTGGATTTGTTGTGATGTGTGTGGTGGTAGTGGATGTGATGTGGTTTTTCAATGGGGGTGCGATGGTGTTTATAGCGTAGTTGTGAATTGGGGATGAAAAAGTGGTTGTGATATGATGGAATGGGGAAGGTGGATGTGGTTATTGGGATGTTGAGTTGTGATGGATTTTGTGTGCTCTGTTGATATAGTTTTCTGAGTAGTATTTTTATTAACATGGATTTTCTAAAAAAATAATAAACTATAATAAGCTATGTGGTTTTAATGGTGGGTTGTTAAAAATAATTTAATGGAAATAAAAGTGTTTAATGAACTTACTATTTGAATTGAAATGTTTTGATAACTGATAATCAAGAAATTGTCTTCTGTTGAAGTTGGTTTTTGGATTATGGCTTGTTGTGGGGTTTTATGCATTTAGAGGCAGCAAAAATTTGAGGGAAAATTGTGAGTTTATTGGTACCTTTGTTGTGAACCCCTGGGTTGGGCATGTTTGTAGCTATTATATATACATTGTATTTCCTTGTGATTTCATTATGTTCCCCACCCATTTAGAGAATCATGTTACGACACCCATATATATATATATGGGGGTGTTTTTCCAAACAACCTGATGGGAGGATTGATGGAAGGTTACCCACTCTTCCCACTCCCTCTTCTAGGAGTTGGTGATATACATGAGTTGTGATGGCTAGGAGTCAAAAGTTCCGTGGTCTATATGTGATGTGATGATATGTGATGGCCTAGGTGTCTTTTAGAGAGATGTGAAGAGATGACTTATGGTGGTGGTTGTGCATGGTAGGAGGATGGAACCGGGTTTATGTACTTCATGTTCATGATACCCTACTACAATAGATAAGAGATGTGATGTGATGAGATGGCCCATATGTTTATAGGTTAGATGTGATGTGATGTGATGGACCATGTATCTGCAGGAGGGATGTGATGTGATTTGGGGTTATTTAGGAGAGTTTGGAGTGCTAGAACATACAACGTTGGGGTGTGAGAGCATAAAATTAGTGGGAAAGCGGTGCAGGTTAACCTTCATCGATATGATTCATATTATGTTATTATACTTGGATGCATTATTTGGTGAATATGCTATGGTGAGGATAGGTTTGGTTAGTAATCCTTTGTTGGTCCTGTTTGGTTTTACTATTTTCACATGGGTGCATTAGTATTCTCTTTTCACATGTGCACAAGAGACTTTGGTTTTCCTACTGGGTATACCTGTATGCTCACCCTACATATATAATGACGTGTTTAGGTTTCCAGTAGGACTTTATGGACCGTGATGGACATTACTATCTCAAACCTTTGGATAGTTACCGTGTTGTTGCTTTATCTGTGTTATTGGGAATTTACTTTGGATACTTTTACCAGTATTAGTTTTATTTATTCCTGAATTGTGGGATTATTATAGTTTATTTTTATTTTATGTCTTAGATTTGATTTTTTATGACTCGTCTTATCTTCTAATCCTATTTATATTATTGAGGTTAATGTCTCCCATACATTATTTTTTATACCCTTGGATCTAGTCACCAACTGAAGGTCTACTAGAGGTGGGACTCATGGGTCATTATCTCTCTACCCTCATTGTGGTATCTTTATAGGGAGAGAGTCGTGACTATAGAGGATCTATATTTAGAGGTATATGATGGTGTTGTGGAAGTTTTGGACATAAAGTCTACTCTTCCTTATATAACATGTCATTGTTGGTAATGAGGAATGAATCAAGGGGGTGGGGTGGGTGGGTGGGTTATGGTGATCATATGAGAACATATTCTCTAATAAATAATGTTTTGACCAAAAATAAACTAAAGCTATCAATACAAAACATTTATGAATACTTAGAAGAGATTTTTTGTAGATGCGAGAAGGAGTATCACAAAGATAAGAAATTCATTAAAAGTCTTCCATGGGAGATTCCCTATTATGGGAAAGGGAAGAAAATTTAAAAAGATAAAAAACAGGACTCATTCAATATTAATCCCTTCAAAAGGGCATGTGAGAACCCTAGAGAGGGTGAGCAGGTCATGAAATAATTCTTGGAGATCTAGCCAGATCAGTTTGAGATGGCCAAGAGAATAGAGAAATAATAAATAGATAATAAACCTAAAATAAAACAAGAGGAATCTATAATAATTAGTTAATTAAATACTCAAAGTAATTTTTTTGAATGGTATTTAAAAAATGGGCATAAGGTAAAGAATTTTATGTCAATCCGACCAGTCCAAGAAGAAATTATGAAAAGGATGATGCAAGAAAAAGGAAATGAAATTTCCTTGACATCTGAGATAGAAAAAAATACTCCACATGAGGAAGCTATTATTGTGAATAATGAAATAATGGAAGAAGTGAAGAATGAAAATTAATTCACAATATGAGATATAAAGAAAGAAATAATATATATAAGGGCGAGAAGAAACTCTCAGCCTATGTTCTATTTCAGAGGAACAAAAAGGTCCCTCTATATTCCCTTATTTATATTCTTTTATAATAACCTATATATAATTGAATGAGACATATGTATCCATTGAGGGAGAGCATTGACAAGTTAAATCTGTTAAATCATCACTACATAGTGTATTTGGAACATTTGAACTACTTCGTTAAATTAGAATATGGGGTATGAGAATCAATCCCATATCCCTAATTTTAATGAATTTATAATTATTATCATGGGGGAGATAATATTGATATAATAAGGGGGAGGGGGCTATATCTCTTTGCACTTGAAATTTTTGATGTGTTTGTTGAGATATGTGCATGATTTAATATATTTCTTAATGAATATATTTTGAGCATCCCCAAATAATAAAAAATTTATTTTTCTAATTTTGGTATCACATACTTCATAATTTATGGATAACATTAATCACCATGGTTATACAATCTTGTTTTCTATAAAGGTTTTTCCTATGTATACATAGATTTTTCTAGCTAATAGAGATTTTCAAAGGAAAAACATATGATTGTATCTTTCTCTCACAATTGGATAAGGCTAAGGATTTAAATGAATATATGAGAAGACCCCAATTAAACCATTACATTTATTATCAATTAGGGGCAGAGAAACATTGAATTTATAATGTGAAGTGGTATTGAAAAAAAATTCAAAGGGGGATATTGAAGAGCCCCCCAAATGAAAAGAAGAATGGATGTTGTATTTTATCTATGTGTATCACAAATTCAATAAATAATAAATTCTTAAATGATGATATAGATATGCATATAGAATTTTTACGGAATCATGAATGTCCATAAGTTGGATATCATGGAAATGGAAAACTATGAGGCTACTAGCAGGAAGAATTCAATTGAATTTGAAGAAATAGTGGAAAAAAATTGTGACGTTTTTTTAATTTTCTTAATGATCAAATAAATGTTTCAATTGTGATGAGAAGAATAAAAAATTCTCTATAACAATGTTTAGTGAATAATATGGGATTTCATGAAATATTGGTGAGGTAAATCAAAGGATATTTTATTGAATAGTTGCGAGAGAAAGATGAATTTTATATTGAGAATTATATTTGATAATATCTAGGTATTTTATTATATACTTATAATTATTCTATGTATTGTTTTGTGACTTTATTAAGAAACTGCACAGCCCTTGGCCAACTAAGGACCTACTTAAACAACACATGTGGGACCTAGGTCTACTATGTTGGAGGCTAGTCAACATGGCCAACCTAGGGTGAAATTGAAGAGTCTGAGTGCCTACACCGGTAGATATATCATTCACACAATGCACACAAGCAATATATCATTTTCACATGGAACACAAGTGAGATACTAAGTGTATTTCACAATGGCATGGCATGACCCATGATGGGAATGTGCGAAGTGTATCCAGAATCTGACCTTGTTGCCAGTTCGAGAGGTCAATGAAGCATGAAGTATTATTAAGAAGCACTCATACAATAATAAGGTCAATATGGGATAATTTGATAGTGGAAATAATCATGTGATTTGATATGTTATAGATATAATAGTTATGTTTGATTGAAGTCAATCTGATGCCACTTAATCCTCAACGTCATCATATCAGTCCTTTGACTTGTGAAGGATTTTTGTTCACACCATTATTCATGTTGAACCATGCTTGATCAAATCTAATACTACCATGGGTGTGTTGATATTAATAGGAGATATTCATGTGATGATCACACATCTAACATTCTTGCATGAGTTCTTCTATGTGAATACATGAAATTATTCAATGAATTATCTACTTTCTGATCATGGTACAAAGTTTTAGAGATACTTTCATGCATCTAGAGGTATGGTTGATTTTGAGATTTAAAAAATGATTAAGCACATGATTATTTTCACAAGAACAGATGACATAATCATAAAATAATAAGTGAACCATGAGTATATTTGATGAAATAATCTTCGACATTTGAAAATCCTAAGAATCAGTTGATATATTTGGCTCTTTGAAAATACATAGTGACATTGTATTTATCAAAAATTAAAGGGTAGTGAATATCGAAATAAAAAGAGTATTATAGGTGAAAAAACCTTGGGGATAAGGCAGTTGTACCTCTCTATAAATACCAAGCCTTACCAAGGCATTCAGTTGCTATCATTTAAGATTTTTGAGTGTTATCATTTTCAGAAGAAAAATAGACAATCTTTGTGATTCAATTTAATTGAAGGATAGAAGATTCCTTGAGCTTTAATTAGATATGTGAAGGAGATTTTATCCCATGACATGTTATTTGTGATCCTAAAACTCAGTGTGTTATGTGATTTCTTGGAGAGTCCTTGTGCCTCCACTTGTGTGAAGGATGCATCCATAATCCTCCTTCGGTTTGTGAAGGATTTGAGAGATCTACCATTTGATGAAGAAAACAGAGTCTAGAACCTATTCATGTGAGGCTTAAGGCATATCACATTAGTAATTTCATGAAGAATAATAAATTAACTTGTCTTGTCTATGTGAATTAATTGGAAGTGAACCCACATATTACCACCAATGTAAATAAGAATAGATTTTTACATATTGTTAACCTGTTTATAGAATAAGGAAAAGAGATATCACGTGTTTAATGTTATGAAATGGAGGATTCATGATTTAATAAAGCTGAAAAAATTGAAAACATATCTAATATTATAAGTATTCTATGCACCATACAAGTATGCATTGAAACACTTTAACTAATTAGAAGGTAAAACCAAGAAGAATATTGAGGGTTCTTGAGACATTGATTTAACCAAGAAACGCAAAGAAAATTGAACCTAAGAGAAACCTTGAATGAGATATTAATAAAATTATATATTAATAATAATTTATATATGTGATAAGGTTTGTTTATTACACATGTATCATGATTTATGCAAGAAGAGATCTTGAATAAACCAAGTTTATAATTTGAGAAGAAAGTACTTCTAGGATGTGAATGGTTGATCATGTATAAAATCATATTAGAAGATGGAATAACTGATATTTAGGCTTCATCATTAGTAAGAATTTTTTTTACTGGTCATTGATTGACCGAGGAAGACCCAATCATTCACTAAAGATCAGAAGTTGTAGTGAAACACTAAAAAACTTTATTATTGTTCAATTTATTGAATAAGTGTACAAGAGAAATATAGTTGAACCAGTGAGTTCATAGAGGAAGATATATTTCAAGTGTTGTATAAGAAACCAGAAACACACATATATGTTACTAACATTGGATCAAAATCTGACACAGGAGTTTGTGACCAAAGTGTCTGACCACTCACTAAAGAAGATATTTTAGTTATGGTGTATAACCAATTTCTTGGGAATTACAGTTGGAGCTTCAAAATAACTAATATTTTTTATCACTTGTGGATATATTGGAGAATCCGTGTTGTGGTGCCTAATCAACATGGAAAAGAGTAGGTCTTAGTACCGAACCTTATAAATACCATGTGATGTGATCTCTCTTATTATACTGGTATATGAGGTGAGCCTGTGAGATATTATTGAGAGGATTTTAAACATTAAAAAGTTTTAAGGTTGAGTTACAAGAAAATAACTTGTAAAAATAAACCATTGATTCACCCTCACTCTTAGTGGTCAATCTGTCCTGGGGCTCTACAAAATACTTTTTCGAGTTTGTACCCCCATTTATTCTAAGCATATAACAAAAATTCGTTAAAGGTGACTATCACATAAAAATTATGTTATGAATATACTTATTACATTAAATTTGATTCATGAGTTTAACTTGAACTTTATTGACATTTCATGTAATCATTGGAGTGGTATATCTATTTTTTTACAATGATAAATTTTACAAGAATATCAATATACTACTAAAATATAAATAAGTTCAGTGAAAATTATCTTATAGTTTACACATCAATTAGTCAAATTATTATTCAATGCCCCATCCCATTGATCCATTATACCTATAAATTTTATAAAAAATAATTTATTATATTTTTTTTAATAAACTCATATAAATATATGTTCATTTTTTAATCTCAACCTTTTGATAAAAAATAAGAGGTTTCATTACACCAACATAATCCATATTAAAGTATTAAAAAAATTAAAAATCATTTACTAGAAAAATAAAATTACTTGTTAATAAAGAAATAAATCAAATATTTTATTAATAAAAAATGAAAATCAAGATTTTTGTTATATTTTTTATTTAATATGGTTGTAGTATTCGTGGAATGTTTATTATAAGGGAAGTTTTTTCTTTATTATGAATGAAATTAATTTAAAAAATCAATATTTATATAAGCTTATTTTTAGTTGATTTATCAAACGAATAATTGAGAGTTAAAAAATAATAGAATACAACATGTAAAAACTAATAACTAACATTTTATATAAGAAATTATCTTATATAATTTTAATTTATTTTATTTTACTTAATATTATTTATAAATTTATCTTTAAAATATTCATATTATATATTAAATAAAAAAATTATTCTATAGTTTTTTATAATAATTTTTCAATCTAAATATTATATAGTATTTAACAAACTCTATTAATATTTAATTTAATAATCCATTAATATTATCCTATTTTCACTTATATATATAAATCATAAAATGTATAATATAACCTAATAATAAATCTATAAAACCTATTACATACAATATAAATCTAGTATCATTATTTATACAATTCATATCTCACTTTTCATAATTTCAATCACTATTTATCAACACTAAGAAAATATATTAATTAATGTATTACGTAAAAATTAAAATATAATATTTTTATATTTTTACTAGTAATTGATTTATCTAAAATATAATTTGTATTTAAAAAAATAACATAAGTAAATGTATAGAAAATAAATAATTAAAATTTCATATAAAAATTTATCATATAACCTTTTAATGTATTTTTTAAATTTAATATTATTTATAAAAATATATTTAAAATATCAATACTCTATATTAAGTAAAATATAATATTTATTTTTTGAATTTATTAAAATAAATTTTTAATATCATTGTCATGTAGTATTCAAAAAATTACATTAATATTTATATTTAATTAAACAATTTTTTTTAAATTTTCACAAAACTAATTTTTGGGTCAAAGTGGTTACCCTTGTTGAATTTGGGGCCTTAGAATAAAATAATATGAAGATTATATTACTGAAATATTCATGGTGTTGAACAATAATTAATATCTTATCATATTTTTATCATTCTTAATCATAATAATGAATATGATAATGTCCTTTGAGTACATGTCACACTGAAAGATCATAGTAGTTCCCCGTAATGACGATAACCTTGAAGTGCTATGATAGTATTCTTAACTACATGATATATGGATAGATGATATCATATAATGAGACATAGATGAAATAGACTATTAGGGGTATGAGGATCATAAGGTTTTGGGACTTCTTCTCATGAAGTTTATCATTGGTAATCTCAAGAAATGAGATTATGAGAACTTAACCCACCATGAGAAAATCCACATTTGTACATGTCAATGGATTTTTCTTTTTCTATAAATTTTAAATGGTCCTTATAATTTAAGATTATTAATAATTCATATCATGATTCACATACTTTGATGTATTGATGAAAATTGTGATGACATATTCTCACGATGAGGTATGCTACATTGGGTGCATCATGATTTATATCACATTAATGAATAATGTAAAATATGTTTCCCACATCATTTATATAAAATAAGTATATATCTTAGTCCATTTTATGATATTGGAACTATTTTATTAAGTCTATGTCCATGGTGTTCTGTCAGCAAGTTGATTTTCAGAATTTTAAAGAAAGAGACATTGATCACCTAGGTTGGTGACATTTGTATGCAACTTGTTTGATTATGGATGTTAAGAAAAAGAGATTAAATTACATAATGTGAGTTCAAATAAGGTTTTTAAATTTTATAAATACCTCCTTTCTATATGGGTGCCTTGTCATGTTGTTAGATGCTAACCTTGGAATTTAGGCAGTTCCACCTAATTCCACTAAGAAAGGGACCTTGAGGGTCACACACTAAGTGTATTCGGAGCCGTAGATAAATTATAAATGAATTTAACATATTGAATAAATATTATTATTTCATATGGTTTAATAATTATTCAAGTTTAGTTGATAAAAAATATTCATTTGAATGTTTATTTATTTATCACTGAATAATGTGGTGATATTTACTTATTTAAATAGTCATTATTTGAGGCCCAATAAATATTGGAGAGTATTGGAAAACTGAGTTTAATGGTCTAGTGAGAAATAAAATATTTAATTTTGAATAAATATTTATTAATTTTTTGAAGTAAATAATATTTATTTATTTGTGAGTTTAGTACATGTTAAGTAAATAATAATAATAATATTTAGAAATGGGGTTTGTTAAAGTTTAGGAGAATAATAAAGGCCCTTGTAAAATTATTTATTCTCTATCCCTAAGACTATAAATACGTGGTTATATAATTTTCTAATCATAGGTAATAATAACCATTATAATGGTTACATATAATGAATTCTTGACAGAATACTCTTAAGACAAAGAGAGATATTCCACTAGAACACCCTCAAGAATAGAGAGATATCCTTCTGCATCACCAAAATTATTCTATCTCACCTTAAATGATTATTTGGTGAGAAAAACTATTGATACAGTAATTAGAACCATTCGTGCTAGAACATGGATAATTATATGGTGATGATCATAGGTTCACAAAGCATGTATGGATCACTGATGGAGGGAATATATCCTCGATTCATCAAAAAATGATGATGTGACAAGAGGCTCAAACTAAATCATCAATGAATAAATAATTTCAATGAGTGATAATTCCTTATCTTGAATCTAATTATTTATAAATTATATGTAATGATCCTATCTTGTATATTTTACGGTTACTATTTTATATAGTCTTGAGGAGAAATCCAAATCACTTGATGAAAGACCATTGTTGGGCATGGGTCTGACTGCTTATGCTACACTCCAGAACCTTCAACCCTCACATCTTAAAAATAATTCCAATTCAAAACAATTCATAGTGCACACAACATTAAAATTCAAAAACCAAATTTGAAATTCAAAAAAAAAAGTGGGGAATTTCGAGAACACTGCCTCAATATAGATAATCATTAATATTAATCATTAATAATTATATTATTCATTAATATTATTCATAATCTTACTTATTTTTATAAAAAATAAAATTTTCAATATAATATAATAATAAATACATAAAATCCAATTTCCAAAAGAATCTATAAATTATGTTACATAAGATAAACCCCTGAAAATAATATGAAGTATAACGAACAATAGTTAATAAAAATATGATATTGTCAAGAAATATTTCTTTAATAGATATATATATTAATAAGGTCCAAAAACCATGAAATACTTATAAGTTGTTCATTCCAATTCATTGTTAGTGGTTTTCACATCAGATAAAAAACATAAAAATCAATATATGACTAATTTTATGTGCATTAAATGAATTAATAAAACATAACTTCTTTATAAAATAAATAATAATTGTGCACTGTAATAAAAAACATGATAAATTTAGAAATCAATAATTTTAAAAATACAACAATTATAAATCAATATATTAATAAAAATAAAAATATTAGAATGAGAAGGAAGAAAAAATAATTATTGAAAACAACAATGCACAAGTTTTAATGGGGATGATGATAGGTGAAGTAAAAAAGGGTGAATCGTGATGCTACAGTGGGACATCTGAAAACTGTATGCTGAAAGGGGACTAATACCCGGATACTATGGGGAGATAAAAACAAGATAAACACAATAACTCCTTATTTATCTTCCAAATATTTCTCTCCATGGAGTCTGACCTTTCCAAAAAAAGGGAAATTAATTACAATTGCTCCTAATCATTTATTTTCCACAAAAACAACTTTTGTTGACTGATTCATTATTACCTTGGATTCCATACAAGGATGTCAACCATATGGGATAGTAATAGATCATAATTCTATATAACCACCCCACTTGTGGAACAATATACCACAAACCTGACTCTTATCTTGATTTCAAGGAAAATAGTAGAATTGTCTTGTGATCCATGAGGTATCTGGGAACCAAAAAAATATTCAATAATTTTATAAATGAAAAAAGGAAATATTTTTTCAAAAAAATCACTACTTTAAAATTAATACTCAATTATTATTGTAATGAATAAATTAAACCACCACTAACTTATCATCAAATAATTATTCAAGTGTAAAGTTCAAAAAATTCATAAACATTAATAATTATTATAATTAAGTACTAAATTGATCAATCATTCAATAAAAAATAAAAAAGGAAGTATTAAAATAAGGAATAAATAACAACATGAACATAAAATTTTAAATGATTCATATTATTTTTATATATAAATAATCAGGGGATGGAATCATGGAATGGTGCTATGTTCACCTAAAAGGGATCCCATCTTGAGTCGACCTAGGGTTTCTCATAGCGGAGACTCTTGTTGTGGAAGTAACATGATGTCCCTTTAGTTTGTTTGTCTATCCTAATTTTATTATCCATCACACTTTCTTAGGTATAGGGGTGATTAACGGGACATCGGATCATGGGAAGCCCTACTAGATCGCATTTTTGGGAAAGATAGAATTGAAAAAATGAATCTCATGTTAATTTTTCATAAGTGGGTTGGGGGAAAATCCCATGTATTTAAGCAGACTGACCTCAAAAAATGCATGCTATCCCACGGGTCACGTTTAACTTTTTTTTTATTTTTTTAATATTATATCAATTTAATGTAACATTTTTAATGGAAAAAATATATTTTATAATAATATTATGAAAATATATATACAAATTAAAATTTATGTGATAACTATCACATGTTTCATATTTAATAATCCTCAATAAGAAGTATTTTATACCCTTTTTATTAAAAAAATCTAATCTTAATTACTTATTATGGTCGAACTACATTCTAGTCCACTTAAAATGGGTACTTGCCCAGACCAAACTAATTTTTTAGAGCCCGTATTAAATGTGTGACTAAATAAACCAAAAATTTGTAGGCCTAGTCCATGTGGTCTTGGCCTGTGCTGCCCCGATTCCACTTTTTAAACTCCCCTACCTCTGCATAGATTCACAATTTTATAGGATTCATTATTTTCCCTATTGTGTAGGTGGTATCTTTATTATTTGTATAGAACTTTTATACAGGTTTTGAATCTCATTATTTATGGTTATCAAGTTTTTGTACTATGTTTCTACTCCATTTTTATAAGTTTCATATTCTTTATGTTCTCTTTTCCTGATGTTACTGATTTTTAGCTTTTAGGTATCATACTAATTTTTTAGGTTTATTTATTCAGATTTGATATAATCTCCTTTTGGTTTTGGCCTCTCCAGTCCATTCTTCCGACCATAGGCATTCATATTTGTACTTCACTTTAGTATTGAGTGGGGCTCCCAACCCTTGATTGGTGAGCTCCTTTCTTTTATTTTCACATAGTATTTATCCAACACTTTCTCTATCATTGTGAAAGACTTCAACCGCAACCCTTCATAGGTGGAGGTTATCTCACTATGCTCCATGGTTGTTTGGTTGCTTCATTATGGTTTTTGGTTTTTTGTGGTGGTCGATTTGGTGATGGTGTCCCCTGGTTTCATTTTTTGTTATGTATTCTTGGGCTTTGATCTATGATGGGTGTTTGAAATGCCTTGATTTTGGAAGGTGAAAACATGAAAAATTATTTTTAAAAGGAGTGTATTTAGTTCTTTGGGAATCATACAGTGATGGTTTCAAGACAATGATGGTAATGTAACTTGGGTTTCAGTGCTTAGAATAGATCCCCAACCTATTGATCTACATTAGGGATTGTCCTATTAATTATTTATCTAAATTCTTACAAGTAGACCCATTTATTATTAATAAATAGAAAAGAATATATATCATACTATCTATGCATTTATGAATAATTCATGAATCAAGATACATAAATTTTTGAACGGAAAATTGTTATTATAGTTTGAAATTTAATTTTAAATCCAAAATTTAATATAAAAGTATTTTTATGAAGTTTCAAGATCATACATGTGTTTAATATGTATATCACTTGTAAATATGATGATGATAATATTTTTTTATTGTTTCATGGACCTATAAGGTATGAAAATGAAATATTTCCCCATGCCCACAATTTTTTACTTAGATTTTTTTTCTTGGTGGCGTAAATATTGTCATCAGGTTCCATGCCCCACACGATAATATCCATAGGGAAAATCCATTAATAACCCCATTTTCATCCATAATTCTAATATCTCTTAAACATTTACCATTCTATTTCAGAATAAATTTTATTTTCCATTTCAATAAAAACTTTTTCTGTCCTATGAAACGAGGTTAGAGGGAAAATAAAATACAAACCATGAACTATGTGAAGCCTTGACTATAAAGAGGGGTGAATGTTAAAATATGTTTTTTTATTTTTAAGTATAAGGATAATATAATTATGGATATGGGTCTTGAAATATTACGATGGTTTTACAGTTTTATTTTATTTTACTTTTTTTATATTTTTTATTTTATATATGTATAATAAAAAATTGTATTTGGTATTATTTTTATTAAGAAATCCAAAAATATTAATTAAATTATCATTAATAACTTCCTTTTATTTTAATCTTGTTTTATTCATTTCGACTTTGCGGTATTGGAACAATAAAATATTAGTAATAATAACACATTATTAATAATACAAGGATAATAATTATTCATTATTAATGATAATATATAATTAATAATTAATCATCACACAACAAAAAACTAGAAAGAATATAATCAAAAAAATAACAACAATTTAATTAAAAATAATGTAATTAATAATTAATCGATAATAATTAATCTTTTTTAATAATAATCGATATAAATTATTATAACCAGTTATGGGAATAGGATAAATACAAAGAAAAACACATGTAATACATAGATATTTTAATATATTTTTAACTTTAAATAAGTCAATGTGTTCTATAGCTTTCTCCACACTCAGCACTGAACTTAAACAAAACCACAATATATTTATATAAAATAAAATATTTAAGTATGATCATTAAAACCTAGTCACTAAATTAGTGGAAATTAATAGGATTAACAATTTGATAAAATATGTGTATAAACAAAATAAATGATACTTTTAATATGAATTATATTCAATTAGTTTACCTAAAATGACTAATAAGATCATTTATTGTTTTGAAAAGATTTATTATAAAAATTTCCATTTTTATATGCTATGATTTATATTTCAAGAAAAATATGATTAATAATGGTTAGTTATTTTTTATGTCAATAATTGGTTAACACCAGATTAGTTGGTAATTGATATGAAATAATAATAATAACAGTTAATATTTTAAAATTTCATTTCCCAATAAAAATGAGTTATAACAACCCTTCTATTTACTTCATATTTAAACATGATTTATTACATAAAATTTTACTTAATACAACTATGAGTATAGATAGTTCTAGTGTCTTAAGAAATTAGGAACATTACATAACAAATTAAAACATTAAATACACAATTTTTATTTAAAGATTCTTTTATATGACCACAACATTTCTTCGTACTTAACACTTCATGGGATAACCTGAGGATGCACATAAGAAAGGGGTGAGCTATAAATCCTAGTAAGAGAGTAAAAAAGGAATAACATGAAAAATAAAATACATGTTAGGAAATAGGAATATCAATGGATCATAAGAGAAACATGAACATAACGTAATGATATAGCATGATTATCATAACATGGAAATGTGGAAACAACATACCACTTGATATTAGCATGATCCAAAGCTCATTGTACATGGATTAGCATAAGTAAACCCTCATTGCACATGAATTAGCATGATTAAACTCTCATTGCACATGAATTGTCAAGATTAACCCCTCATTGAACATGGATTACCATGATTAAACCCTAATTTTACATGGATTATCAATATACTAAATATTACCCAATGCATTGGAGCGCTATCAGGGCGCACCCTTTACAAACATTTCATTTCATACAAAAGTGTACCACAAGTATCATATAACATGGAATCATTCAACATCATAAGTTACTCCAAGATTAAGGAATGTGTAATACATAAATTTAAGTACCATTAAATATGTATATGTGAATAAAGTTTAATACCCTTGATAGAGAAATTGGTATGGTATTCACTACATGATGATTTTGTCTTAGAAAATCACGGTGCAATTTCAGCAGCATAACATCTTCATATAGAAATTCATAAGTTGAGTTTATGAGAGATAAATGGGTCTCAATTAATTTATACATGAAATAGATAGTAAGGGGATCGTGGAACAAAATATACCAACATATGAAATGGAATTTAGATCCATAATATGGGAGAAATATCTGAACGGAAATAGGAAGAGCGAAATCCCTTACAGAAATTTGGCAAGGTAACGAGTGTAAACAGAAGGCATTAGTGAGGGAGAAAGTGGTATCTCATCATTCAAACAAAAGTAGGAAAGTATGGGGGAGGTTATAAATCATACCCCAATATTTTTAATTAAAATTAGAAGGGTATTACAACATAAAGAAACTTGGATAAAAATGAGAAAAGAAGGAATCCCTTACTGGAGTGTGTGACTTCAAGAGCTTAAAGAGGGAATTATTGAGAGCTTGGGGTGCCTTGAGAGGATTCTAGAGAGAGGAGGGCAGAGTAGAAAGGTGCTCCAAGTATTTTTAGTGAAGATAAGTGGGAGATTTGGTGGTTTTATGTATTAAATGAGAGGGAAATTCTTTAATATTTCACAAACGTAGGTTTTGGAATCCATATAATTGAATATTCAAAACCACAAAAATTACCTTGGTTTTTGCCTATGATTTTTACCAAAGTAGATTGGAAAATATTATTTTATAATTACAATGTCCGAAAATATTAAAATATTATCCTTTATTATGAGGAGGTGAGTCACACCCTCAAGTAAATGAATTTAAAATCATAAAATATATTATACACTTTGGAGGATTCACTAAGGCATTATAAAATAAGTCAAATAAATCTAAAATCACATTATTTTAAGGAAAAAAACAATTACTTACATCATATTTTTAATCACAATGGTACTTGTAAAGGAATCATGGAAAGAACCAACAAACTTGAAGTCGGAAGTATCATAGTGAATCTTAAAATCATCATTTATAAATTCAATATTTGGATCTTCATTGAATCTATAGGGTGGAATAAAGGCATTAAATGTCAAATATTCAATGGAAAATAGTAATGGAAGTCAGTAATTTTGATATTTAATTATCACACTATTAGGTTCATCCTAGAGTAAATCATCAAAATAGGAACACTAACCCATAAGAATAATAAAGGATAGATCCTAGTTTTGTATGTCAGGGGGTACTCAATTAGGAATAAATACATTTAATTGGATTGAATTTTAAATCTAATATATTTAAAATAATTTAATTTATAACTCTTTATATAAATCATGATTTTTATCACTTATATAAAAACAAAAAGAAATTATATTCCCACATATACAAATATATCCATCCGTAAGATACATAAAACCATTTAATGTAAAGGTGTAGAATCATATAAAACCAAAATACCTATAAGAGAAATCTTTCTATGGTAGGTAGCCACCCCCATTTTTATAGATAGTTCCTAAGACCCTAGGACATTGTGTAGTTTAACCCAAATTCCCACTATCCATGGATCACTACTCTTGAGAGGCATAAATTTGAATATAATCCTAACACCTAATATATATAAATAAAAACTATCCTTTAAATTCAAGCTCATTTCTGAAAAAAAAAATCAAATTCATGGTTGAGCAGAACTAAATTTTATATCACACCTTGCATGTAACTCCTTATAAACATGTTATGACATTTATAAGATATAGTTAAACACTTTAAAATAAAAAATTCATCCATTCATAATATAAAATTTATATTCCAGAGTAATAGAATTGGTAATAAACTAAATAAATGAACAATTCATAAATATTGATATGATATAAAAATTAATGACCATTTTATAAATAACATAAATTATAAACAATATTAATTACCCATGTTTTTATTGTAATTCAATAACATAGATAAACACAAATATTTTGCATATATTTTAATATGATATCATTCATATTTTTAATTTACATGGAATTTAATATAAACACCTCCATATTCAACATATGTTATAACAACTCTACTCTTTACTATATATTTAAACATGATTTATTATATAAACTTTCATTTAAGATAACTTTGAGGATCGATAGGTCTAGTGTATTGGGAAATTAGGAACATTACATGATAACTTAAGGGATAAAATACAACATCTTTATTGAAAACTTCTTTTACATGACCACAAAATTCCATCATATGTAGTATTGCATGGGATAACCTGAGGACATACATAAGAAAACAGTGAGCTATAAATCCCAGTAAGGGAGTAAACAAGGCATAAAATAATGAATAAAATACATGTTAGGAAATAGGAATATGAATGGAGCACAAGAGAATAATTAACATAAAGGCATGATATATCATGATTATCATAACATGGAAATGGGGTAATGACATACAACATGATATTAGCATGATCCAAGGCTCATTTCACATGGATTAGCATGAGTAAACCCTCATTGCACTTGAATTAGAATGAGTAAACCCTCATTGAACTTGAATTAGCATGAGTAAATCTTCATTTCACTTGAATTAACATGAGTAAATCCTAATTTCACATGGAATATCACGATACTAGACATTATCCAATGCATTGGAGTGCTATTAGGGCGCACCCTTTATAAACATTTCATTTCATGCATAAGTGTGCCACATGAATCACATAACATGGAATCATTCAACATAATAAGTTATTACAAGATTAAGAAATGTGGAATATATATATGTAAGAACCATTAAATAAGTATATGTTCATAAAGTTTAATACCCTTTATAGAGACATGGTTATGGTATTCACTACATGATGATTTTGGATTGGAAAATCGTGGTGCAATTTCGCGAACATAACGTCATCTTATGGAAATTCATAAATTGGGTTGATGAGACAGAAAGGGGTATCTCATAATTTATACATGAAATAGACAATAATGGGATAATGGAATATAATATCCCAACATATGAAATGTAATTTAGATGCATAATATGGGAGAAATAATTTAATGGAAATAAGAAGAGAGAAATCCTTTACAGAATTTTGGCATGGTAACGGGTGTACACAAAAGGAATTAACGAGAGATAAAGGGTTTTCTCATAATTAAAAATAACTAGGGTAGTATGAGGGAGGTGAGAAATCATACCCCAACATTCTTAATTGAAAATAAAAGGGTATAACAACATAAAGATACTTGGTAAAAATGATAAAGGAAGAAATCCCTTACAAAATTTCTGCATAGTAATGGATTAGGTAAGGGTCAAAACACGGGAGGATAAATGATCCCTCAATAAAATAACATCAAATGTACATTAATGTAATTTTTATAAAATAATGGCATTATAACCATTCAAAATTACAAGAACTACTTTCAAATAAGATACTTGAATTTGAAAGGAGGAGAGGAAAGTGAGGATCTCTTAGTTGGAAGTGTGATCCTAAAGGCTCGGGAGAGGCTTGAGAGAGGCTTCTTGGGAGCTTGGGGCACATTGGGAGGATTATAGAGAGAATAGGTCAGAGGTTGGTTGATCTCCAAATGGTTTGAGTAAAGAGGAATGAGATATTGAGTGGGTTTATATAGGAAAGGAGAGGGAATTCATTATTATTTAGGTTTTGGAAACTACACATTAAACTAATCAAAACCACAAACCATAACATGGTTTTTGCCCATGGTTTCTGCTAAAGGGGAGTGATATAAAATATTTTATAAGGCCAAGGGCCGAACATATTCAAATATTAGGCTTTCTTATGTGGAGGTGAGTCACACTATCAAGGGAATCATTTTAAAATGTTAAAATATTTTATAAGTCTTGGAAGGTCCACTAAGGCATTATAAAATTAATCAAAAAAATAAAATAACATTATTTTAAAGGTAAAAAATATATTAGAAAAATAACCCTTTTATATTATTTTATTAGATCATTATTGGGTCATTATAATGTCATAAAACGCATTATATATTTATTCGGTATTTAATTTTTTACCCAAACATTCATCTGTCTCTGAAAATTGTGAAAAATTCACCATTGGATAATTTCAATTCCATGATTCCAAAAAAATATTTATTTTATCTAAATAATTTTATAAATATTTTAATTTTATCTTTTAAAATAAAAACCTTCACTTACTAAAAATTGACGGGTTTTGAAAAAATAGTTTTTAAACCTTAATAAAAGTTACATTTGACTTCATAAAAATTATATGATCATTTATATTTAAAAATTATATAATAATAATATTTTATTAAAATATTATTTATTCCAAAAATTCACTAATTCATCAAAATAAATTCTTTAATTAAAAATACAATTTCAGTTTTATCGTATGAAAATATAATTCTTATCAAACTAAATACTTAATCATTTATAGAGTAGAAAAATAAGGAATATAATCACCAGTTATAATTAAAAGGAGTGTTCTGATAACACTATTATACTAAAAATATTAATAAAACCTTATTTTAATATAAAAATTTATATATTTCTAAAAAGTACCATTTTACCAAAAAAATCAATTCATCTAATTCATTATATTTTTAAGAAAAACTATTCTTATAAGGGAATTTATGGAATTATAATTTTATTTATAAAAGGGATTACACAATAATTAAATGATTCATTGTTACATAATCTCTTATAACACCCGCATAAGACCTAAGGGTAAGGTGTGCGATTGTGGCGGAATCTTGGGGAGGCTCAGATAACATCACTCGGGTGGTAATCTCTATTAGCTTCCAATTCTTCCATAGGAGATTCCATTCAAGATTAAATCATTGAAGCTCGGTTTGGGATTGGTCAAGAGCGAAGCCCAGTGATGCTACCTCCTTTCTGAGTTCTGACAGATGAGTTTCGTATGGCTTGAGTTTACTAGATGAGGACATCCACTCCTTTGTTTGTGTCGAAAGGATTATTTTTAAAACCTTAAATTTATTTAAATTGTGTGATCAATGTTCAAAAGCTATTTTATCAATGGTAATGGTACTTAATGGTCATTTAAATAAAATTGGATAAAATAAAAAAAATCATGTGTTTTATATATCCATAATAAATTTAATTAAATAAAATAAAGATATTTTTTCATGAATGTTTGGGTTCTTACAACCTTCCCCCCTAAGAAATTTCACCCTTGAAATTTTATTTTCCCAAACTAAAACAAATTAGGGTAACTCTGCCTTATCACTTCCTTCGGTTCCCATGTTTCTTCTTCAAACTTGTGGTTTCTCCACAACACTTTGATGAGGGGAATTATCTTATTCCGTAGAACATTTTCCCTATGATCTAAGATCTTCACTGGATTTTCCTTATAGGAGAGATCATTATCTAATGGTACCACCACTGGATTGAGTACATACGATGGTTTAGTTATGTACTTCCTCAATAGTGATACATGGAATACATAATATACTTGAGACAGGTTCAATGGTAGTGCTAGTCGATAGTCCACTATTCCAATGCGGTCAAGGATCAAAAAAGGGCCAATGTACCTTGGAATAAGCTTTCTATTCTTCCAAAATCCCATAACTCTCTTCCATAGTGATATGTGGAGGAATACTATATCTCCAACATCAAACTCTAGGCCTCATCGACAGTTGTCAGTATAACTATTTTTTCTACTCTGAGCATATTTAATGTGCTTCTAGATGGTTATAACATTGCCCAAAATTTCTTTGACCATTTTAGGACCTATATGTTTTTTCTCGCCAAATTCATCCCAACATTCTAGCGTTCTTCACCTATTCCCATAAAGGGCTTCATAAGGTGCCATTTGGATGCTTGGGTGGAAACTATTATTGTAAGATAACTCAACTAGAGGAAGATGTTGATCCCATCCTCCTTTGAAGTCCATTGATCATTCTCTCAACATGTACTCAAGTGTTTGGATAGTCCGCTCAGATTAAAAATTAGTTTGAGGATTATAAGTTGTACTAAAGTTCAACTCATTATTTAGATCATGTTGGAGACTCTTCCAGAACGTAGAGTTAAATCTTGGATATAGATTTGATACAATAGATAATGGTACACCATGAAAGCTTACCACTTATCTGATGTATATCCATGCTAGTTGATCCAATGAGAAATCCTCCCAAATTTCAATGATGTGTGCAGTCTTTCTAAGAAGATCCACAACAACCTAGATAGCATTGTTTCATTTGGATGTCTTCGAAAGTCTGGTGACAATGTCCATGGTGATGTTCTCTCATTTTCATGTTGTTATGGGTAATGGTTTCATAATACCCTTAGACTTATGCCTCTCATCCTTCACCTGTTGACATACCAGACACATTGATGTATACTCAACGATCGCCTTCTTCATGTTATCCCACCAATAATGCTCTCTGAGAGCTTGATACATCTTTATGTTTTCTGGGTGAATGGAGAAATTCGAACAATGTGCATCATCCAAAAGTTATTTCTTTAACTTCAGATTTGATGGGACACATAGTCTTGATCCAAATATCACAATTCCTTCTTTATTAACATTAAAATATGAGGATTTCAATTTTCTAATAGTTTCCACTTTCTTCTGAATTCACACATCATCCTTTTGAGCATCCTTTAACATTTCCAAATGAGATGGTTGAGAAATCATTTGTGAAAGGATTGAGGATGTTCCTTTATTTATGATTCTCGTGTCTATATTCATCAAATCTAAGAATATTAGATCATTTTCAACTATCATTAATGAATGAGTTCCTGGATCCTTTCTACTTAGAGCGTTTTCCACTTTATTAGCTTTCCCTAAATGGTAGTTAATTGAGTAGTCATAGTCTTTTATCATCTCTAACCATCTTCATTGGAGCATATTCAACTTTTTCTATGTGAATATATACTTGAGGATTTTTTGATCCGTATATATTTCACACTTTTCCCCAAAGAGGCAATGTCACTATATTTTCAAAGAAAATATTACTACAGACAACCCCAGATAATGTGTTGGATAGTTCTGCTCATGAAATTTCAATTGCCTTGAAGAATTGGCAATGAATTTGTCATTTTGCATCATCACAAAACCCATGCCCTTCTTTGAAGCATCACTGAATACCAAAAAATGTTCTCCACTTGTGGGTAGTGTGAGCACAAGCATAGTAATAAGCCTATTTTTTAACTTCTTGAAGATCTCTTTGCATTAATAATTCCAGGAAAACTTGACTCCCTTCCGAGTTAGCTTGGTAAGTGGGTTTTACAATCATGAGAAATTTCTCACAAATCAGTGATAATATCCAGATGACCCATGTAATTTATAGATATCTGTCACATATGTTGGCCTTTTCCATACCTCAAATATATTTGTCTTGGTGGGATCCACAAATATCCCATTATTTGTGATGATATTCCCCAATAATGAGACTTCCTTAAACCAAAACTCACACTTGCTGTACTTTTCATAGAGATTCTCCTTTTTCAAGGTCTCTTTTACAATGTTTAGATTCTCCTCATGATCCTCCTTGGTTTTGGAGTATATTAGAATATTTTCTACAAATACTACCACAAATTTTTCTAGGTAATCTCTAAAGACTCTATTCATAAAGTCCATGAAGATTTCTAGAGCATTAGTGAGTCAGAAAGACATTAATATGAATTCATAGTGTCTGTACCTTGAATGAAAAGCAGTCTTGGGGATATCCTACTTCTTCACCATTACTTGTTAATGTGATGACTACAGATCAACCTTGGAGAAGTATTGTGCTCCATGTAGCCGATCGAACAATTCATCAATTAATGTAAAAGGATACTTGTTCTTTACCATGATTTTCTTGAGCTCACAATAATCAATGCAAAGGCGCATTGACCCATCCTTCTTCTTGAAGAAGAGGACTAGTGTGACCCATGGTGCAACACTTGGGCATATAAACCCTTTATCTAGATTATCCTATAGTTTTTTCTTTAGATCCTCTGGCTACACAACAACCATTCTATATGGAGAATTGGATATTGGAAATTCCCTAGGTATGAGATCAATTGAGAATTCAACATATCTTCTAGGTGGAAGACTAGAAAATTCCTCGGGAAACACATCAGAGAATTCCCTCAGAAAAGGAATGTCTTTAAGGATGGGTCCTTCCTTGGACTCAATCATCTAAGAAAGATACAAGTGCTCATAGGGTAGTAATATCCACTATTGATATGATGGTGCTAAATAAGATTCATCCTCCTCCTTTCACTTGTATATAATCTGGGGTCAATTCACCATATAGAGAGTGATTTCTCTCTCACCTCAATTTATGATGGCTCTATATAAGTAAATCCAATCCATTCCAAGAAATGTATCAAATTACCCAAGAGGGATTATGATGAGGTTCATCGGTAATTTCAATCCACAAATTGTGACAGGGGAGGAGTTATATTCATGGGATGCAATAATTGCAGAATTTTCTGTTCTCACCAACATATCTACTTCCATGATTTGTGGTGGTGTTTGTATTGTTCTACTAAACTTTCAGGATATAAAATAATGCGTAGAATTAGAATAAAAAAGAACATTCTCTAATATTGAATGAATAACTAATGTACCTCTCATCACTTCATTTTTGGGATTCACTTTAGTAGTATTGATGGAAAAAACTATCCCTTTCTATCTTGGAGGTTGTTGGTTGCCTCTAAAAACCCTTGGCTTAGGGAAAAAGTTCACAAATTTTCCTGGTTCTTTGTAGTTGTAGCAATGAAAAATGCATTGAGGGTCAAATAGAGCATTCTTTTCCTCTGTCATAGTAGCAGGTTTTTATTTTCAATAGTTAATGTCTAGGTACCCTTCTCTTCCACTCCTAAAGCATTTCCTCGTCCCCTTCAGATAATTTCCGTGATTCTTTTTTCCACACCATTGGAAAGTAGGGTGATAGAATTTCATAGCACCATTGGATTTATCAATCGGACTACCAAAATTAAATTCCACTTTTTTATTCTTATCCCCATGATACCCCTAATATTTTCCAATCTCTATTTTGACTTTGAAGGCATATCAGACAATTTTCTCATAGTTATCAAAGTTTCAGAATGCTTGGGCTTTCTGTAGGCAAGGTTTTATCCCACCAAAGAAGCGGTCAACATTGAATTCGGGGGTAAATACAAAGCCAGAGACATATCGTGCAAGCCTTGTGAAGTTTTCCACATACGATCTGATGGATTTATAGTCCTTTTTTATTGAGGGAAAGGAAGTCCCTTTCCATCTTAAGTCAAAGGATCCAAGGAAACTATTTATTGAAAAACATTTTCCAGAAATACTTCCATTCCAACGCCTTGATCTCTTCATTAGGATTTGTATTTTTGATCAATTTACACCTTTGATCAGCTTCACCCTCCATATGATAAGCATCCAGAATAATTTTCTCTTGTTAGAAATATTAAAGGATGGATAATATGTTCTCAATAGAGTTTATCCATTGTTCGATGATTGAGGGATCATATGATCCACTGAATGTAGGAGGCATTTGTCTCATGAAGCTCTCAATTGCAGATTGTTCTTTCTTATGGGGGTTTGAATGTTACTCTTGAACCATGTTTCTATTAAAAACATGAGTTAATTGAGATCATATCGTGACAAATTTTGAGATTCCCTCTCCCATTGGATTGGAGATATCATTAGAACAATCATCACATTGATCTTCACATCATTTATTAGACTGAGTCCTTTTATTACTGGCCATTTGGCTAGAATAAAAGTAAAGTTCGAGGTAATTTTATTAAACACATAAAGGGGAATCCAATGAAAAAAATGGATAACTTATAAATTAAATGTATTTCCTCAACTTATGAATTTATAGGCCTCAATATAAGTTATCCACGATCTACTTCCCAACATATATTATTAGGAGAATTTTTTTATTCCCTAAATAATGGTTCATACCAAGATTATAAATTTACCAAAACATATCCCTTAGGAGTGTCGAACCAAGAGTGGAGAAAGGCCCATTTTCATGCACCAGTCCCCGTTCGAGTCTAGCTCAAAGTAGTGTTTTTTGGTTTTACCCCTAGATACATCTGTGCTAGAGCCACATCTACTTGTTCGTATCCAAACATGGATGGATTTTTTTTATAAACCACTTACTCTATACTCACCAAAATTTAGGGATATTTTTCTTATACTTAGTATTATACCTAAGGATTTTAATAGGGTTTTCTAATCCTAATCCCAAAAATAACTAAACATCCCTTTTTTACTAACTACAACAACCCTACTCTTTATTTCATATTTAAACATGATTTATTACATAAACATGGACTTAGTATAAATTTGAGGATTGAGACATATAGTGTCTTGGGAAATTAGAAACATTACATGAAAACTTAAAATATGAAATAAAAAATCTTTATTGAAAGATTATTTTACATGAACACAACATTCCTTTGTACTTAACACTGCATGGGATAACCTGAGTATGTACACAAGAAAGGGGTGAGCTATAAATCCTAGTAAGAGAGTAAACAAGGTATGGCATGAAAAATACAATACATTTTAGGAAATAGGCATATAAATGGATCATAAGAGAAATATGAACATAAATTCATGATATAGCATGATTATCATAACATGGAAATGTGGCAACAACATACAACATGATATTAGAATGATCCAAGGCTCATGGAACATGGATTAGTATGAATAAACCCTCATTGCACATGAATTAGCATGAGTAAACCCTCATTGCACATGAATTAGAATTAGTAAACCCTCATTGAACATGGACTATCATGATTAAACCCTAATTAAACATGGATTATCATGATACTAAATATTACATAATGCATTGGAGCACTATCAGGGTGCACCCTTTACAAACATTTCATTTCATGGATAATTGTGCCACATGGATCATATAACATGGAATCATTCAACATCATAAGTTATTAAAAGATTAAGGAATATGGAATAAATAAATTTAAGTACCATTCAATATGTATATATTCATAAAGGTGAATACCCTTGATAGAGAAATGGGTATGGTATTCACTACACGATGATTTTGGCTTGGAAAATCGCAGTGCAATTTCGGCAGCATAACGTCATCATATAGAAATTCATAAGTTGGATCTATGAGAGATAAATTGGTTTATAATCATTTATACATGAAATAGACAATAAGGGGATCAGGTAACATAATATACGAACACATGGAATGGAATTTAGATGCATAATATGGAAGAAATACTTAAATGGAAATAAGAAGAGATAAATCCCTTACGAAATTTTGGCAAGGTGACAGGTGTACACAAAAAAGCATTAATGAGAGAGAAAGTGGTATCTCATAATTAAAACATAAGGAGGGAAGTATGGGGGAGGTGAAAATCATACCCCAAAATTTTTAATTGAATGTAAAAGGGTATTACAACCTAGAGAAACTTGGATAAAAATGAGAAAAGAAGGAATCCCTTACTTGACTGTGTGACTTCAAGAGTTTGAAGAGGGGATTATTCAGAGCTTGGGGAAACTTTGGAGGATTATAGAGAGAGTATGGAAGATTAGGAATGTTCTGCAATTATTTTTAGTGAAGATAAGTGGGATATTGGGTGGGTTTATATAGGAAATGAGAGGAGAATTCTTTAATATTTCACAAACTTAGGTTTTGGAATCCATATAATTAGATATTCAAAACCAAAAAACATCCCATGGATTTTGCCCATATTTTTTGACAAATTGGATTGGAAAAAATTATTTTATAAGTCCAATGACCTAAAATATTAAAATATTATCCTTGCTTATGTGGAGGTGAGTCACACCCTCAAGGAAATGAATTTAAAATCATAAAATATATTATACACTTTGGAGGATTCACTATGGAATTATAAAATAAGTTAAATAAATATAAAATCACATTATTTTAATGAAAAATCATATATTTGGCCGATAATTACTATTATAGTATTTATTAAATCATTTTGGGGTCATTATGATGTAATAAAACACATATTTTATTTATACGGTATTTAATTTTTACCCAAAAATTTGACTCTCAGAAAATTATGAAAAATTCACCATTGGATAAATTAGATGTCCTGACTCCAAAAATAATATTAATTTTATATAAGTAATTTTCTAAATATGTGAATTTTCACTTTTAAAATGGATACCGACATTTATTGAAAATTCACGGGTTTTGACAAAAACCAGTTCTCAAACCATAATAAGAATTACATTTGACTTCATTAGAATTATATACTCATTTATTATTCATTAAATTAATTTGATAAAATTATTTTATTAAAATATTAATTATTTAAAAAAATCATTAATTCTTTAAAATAAATTACTTAAAAAATACATTTTCTGTTTTATCGTATAAAAAATATCACTTTTATAAAACTGATTACCTAATCATTTACAAATAAGGAACTGATATAATCATCATTTATAAGAATTGTTTTTATAATATTATTAATAAAATCCATAGTTTAATGTAATTTATATATTTATCAAAAGTACATTTTTTACGTGAAAAGACAATTTTTCAAATTTTTCACTTTTTAAGAAAGACTAGTTTCATAATGGAATTGATGGAATATGAATTTTATTTATAAAAAAGAATTACATAATAAGTAACTAATGCCTTATTACATAACCCCTTGTAACACCTACATAATACCTAAGGGTAAGGTGTACGATAATGACAGACTCTTGGGGCGGCTCAGATAACATCGCCCGGGTGGTAATCTCTATTAACTTGAACTTCTACCGTAGGCGATTCCGTTCTAGATTAACATGTTGAATCTCATATTGTTATTGGTCAAGAGTGAATCCTAGTGACACTACCTCCTTTAGGAGCTCTGAAAATGAGCTTTGTACGGCCCGAGTCTACTGGATAAAGATATCCTCTCCTCTGTTTGTGTCGAAAGGATTCTTTTTAAAAACCTTAAATTTATATTAGTCATGTGATCACTATTAAACATCTATATTATCAATGGTAATGATACTTAATGGTCATTTAAACCCAATAATAATAAAAATAATAAAAAATAGTGCACCTGTTTTCTATAATACATTAAAAGAAAGGGAATTTTATTCATAAAAGATTGGGTCATTACATGGGTTTTCAATATATTATATGATTTTACTCAAAAATTGAATCTATAAATTTTAATTTTAAAAAATGAAAATAATTTTTTATTTATAATAAAAATATTAACTTAAGATGTATTTTTGATATTTTTCTGAAATAATTGGTTTGTAGGTGAATAGGGAAAATACCGATTTCACTAAAAACTGTCACTTTTATGAAATTATCACAATGAAGGAATGAATTAAGTATTTTTGAAACATTTTTATATAAAATATTTATCCTTATAAGTAAGATAAATCATTTAAAATTCCTATATATTTTTTATAAAACCCATGTATATCATTTTGGAAACATAATTAACATTTTATTCTATTTTTTCTTATTTTCATATATTCAAAATTAATTTTCATCACTTGTAAAAATTAATTCTATAAAAAATGTTTTTAATATTTTAGATAAATATTATCATATTATGTAGTAATTAAAATTTAAATTTTGTTCATAAAAGTATGTTTACTAGGATTTAAGTTATTGACTATGATAATGGTAAAACTATTATTTTCAAAGAATTGTTTGATTAATATTGTGTAATTTTTATCTAATAAATTTAATTAATATATTTTAAATGACGAATATAATATTATTTTTAAACAAATATATTATTATATTTACACATATTTAATTGGTAACCAATTCTAAATAATATTAACAACACATAATAGTTAAAACACCATTTTCTATAAAAATTATTTTTCTATATAATAAATGTTTTAGTTAAAAAAAATTCTATTGTTTATAAATTGAATATTATATGGATATTTTAATTAAGTTATAATACTAAAAGTTTTTAAGAAGGTTTATTTTATATTTTTAGTAAAACATAAATTACTTAGTTAAAATCAAGTTTCCAAGGTGAAAACAAAAAAAGGTAAAAGTAAAAACCTAAGAACAAATGAATTACATCATATTTAAAACATGTGTGGAAATAATTGGTTGACTATTTCTAGACCCAATATCACTAAAAAATCTATTATTTCAATATTTTGGAGTCCTTTACCCATGAATATCGTATTGATATTATTGAAAAGTAAAGAGGTATTCACAAAAGTGCCATTTTATTCACTTATAAAAAGGGACACTTTCTTCACTTATAAAAGAGGAAACCTACACCCCATTATGAAAAACTAATTAATTAAAATTAATTAATGAAACTATACCATTTTTTCCTAATATAATAATCTATCAGGTTTATAATACTCTATTCTCAATTACTTATCATAAGGCCTTCATTTATAAGGAGGCTTTGAAGAGAATGTTCAAAGTCCCAACGTGAGTATCTCCTAGTCATTAACATTTTATTATTAATATTTATCTTATAAAAAACCTTTAACATAGTAATGTGATAAAATTAGTGTAATTATTATACTAAAGTGTTATTATATTAATTTAAAAACCTTTATTCATTCATTTCCATTAATTTAGAAAAACAAAATAATGTTAACCGTGCATTTTGCGAACCTCCGCCTATATGAATTAGCACTTTTTATTTTTCATCATAATTTTATTTCATTATACAAAACACTTAAAATATGATTCAAAAAATTAAAAACATTTAAATATAATAATCATTCTCTTATTATAATGATATTATACAGTTCCTTAATCATACTCACCCATCAGGATATAACATGTTCATGTTTGGTTCGGTTTAACCACTTACTTGAATAATACTATAAAAATATATCATGGATGACTATTATAACTTAAATAATAATATTATTATAATTTAACAAGTAATTATATATTGGTTTTTATGGTTCTATAGTGGTTATATTAATCTTTATACGTATTGTTAAATATCATATTTGATTGATAAAATTACCAAAACATATGGACACTGATCAATTTTCACACAAACATAAGGAAAAACTATTTAATAAATAAATACAATATGATAATAAATGGTTTATATTAAATTAAATATTTAATAATAAGGATCCTAAGAAGGTATCTATGGAAACTTCATGTGAAGAACAAATATACAACAAGGTAAGGGGGTTTTGTCTCAAATTCCTTCCTTTGAGACAAGTTTTTTATTATGAACCTAATTTAATTTCTAAGGTAAACATAATAACTATTTGATATATAATATCATGAATTATATTTAAATAATTATATTTTACATTAAATTATAAGACCTATATTTCAAGGGGTTATGATTAAAATTATACTCAAGACATAAAAGTTCTTTATCTCAAACATTAACTTCTTGAGAAATTTTTATATTATAAACCATGTTTTTCAATGTATAGTTTATTTAATTCCCATGAAAAAATATTTATCATATATATATATATATTTATTTATGGTAAATACCAATAAAAGTATGTTCCTTCTCCTTAAATATTATTTGATTCAATTTTTACCTTAGTTGTAAGACCTTTTAGTAACTAAATTTTCATTCATTGAGTTATAATGTTTCATCTTGAACTTTTTTTGGGTTATTACACCCAAATATTTTACTATATGGTATTTCTTATTACTATTTTGTAAAATAATTTTTTAATTAAAAATAAAGTTTTACTATGTGAGTTTTAAATAAAGGTATCTTCAAAGTATTAAAATGGTTACTTTCCTTTAATTTTCAAATGTTTTACCATTTGTTCTATATTTACTATAAAAAAATCTATGTAATTTTAAAGTATCCATTATTAGGTTTTATTTTTAAAAGTAATTTTTTTTCAAAGTCTTCCACTTAACATTTTCAATATATACTTTTTAAAGTGACATATAAGTTTGTATTTTATATCAACACTAAAAATGTTTTCTAACATCTCTTTTAATTTTTTAACTCTATTTTCTATTTCATATTCAAAATGATTTACAATTATAGGGTTTATGTTACATGATTTATCCTCTAATAAATATATATATTTATAATTTTTGGGATTGAAATCATAGTATCATAAATTTTTTTATTCAATCCCTTTTTATGTGATACAGTTTGAAGAATTATTTTTCAAGGTTGTTTTTCATCTATGTCAACATCCTTATGAGTTTTCTTTATTATATGGGGGATATTTTCTTTTGAAACCAACAACCTTATTTCTATGGATTTCTTATGTAATGTTATTTTCTATCAAAGATATGTTTCATCACTGCCTTTATCTTTCATAACTATCCACCGTGAATATGAATAAATTTTCCTCAAATGCCTTTTCTTTCTGAATACCCTATTACCCATTCCTTTTATTAAAGGGTGTCTACCTAAATTTCATTCATTGATTGATTGGGGTAATTTTTTACTTGAACATATACCACTTAATCTATAAAATGATAGTTTTATGGATGCTTACATTGAAATCTATTCCATTTATTAATTGGGGAACTTTTAAAAATCTATATATTGTTGTTCTAATACAGATGATTATTGGATAACTGACTATGTATTTCTTAACCATAAATCTTCTTCCTCTCGATGAGTTATGATCATGTTATCTCATTTATTTATATGGGGAATAATATTGTAATTTTTTATGTTTTTATTTCAATATGGATTATTATTGGCAAATGAAGTTTGTATTATTTGACCATCTTCTTTCTTTGGATGGGTTATGACTATTTTATACCTTTTATTGACATAGAGAAAATTATTGTTATTCGTTATGTTGTTACTCCAATAAAGGATATTATTGGAAAATATGTTTTTGTATTATTTACTCATTACCAGATATAATGAATTCATTAGACTTAAACAAGTGATGAGTGGGGCCTGATATTATATTGTCCATCGATGCATCGATAGGTCTAATGAGACAAACATGTTTGTGTATTTGGTGTGTACCTACCCAATTCATCAAGATTTCTTTACTATGTTCTTTTTGATAGAAATAATTTCTTAGCTACTTACTTGATGGAAATAATGATGTCTTTCCTGAGGCCTTGATGATAAGATAAATATATCCATCGCTATGCATCCCATCACTATGAATTTAGTTATTGTTATTAATGTGATCTATTTATTTTCATACCTCAATACAAAATAATTGCATATTAGAGGCACTTTTTTAGAGGGGGTTATTCACAACCCCCTCTAAAATTTATTAGCCTTATTTTTTTAAATATTTAGAGGGATTTTAGAGGTAGTTATGTCAAAACCACGACTAATTTAATAATAAGTGATGCTATATGTTTTGTTGGATTATAGAGGTTATATATATATATGGATATTATAGGGAGTTTTGAACCTCCTCTAAGGTATGAAATTAGAGGGGGTGGTGTAAGAAATTAGAGGGGTTTAGGAACTACTTCTAATCCGTTAGATTAGAGGGGGTTTTGAACCCCTTCTAATTTAAGAAATTATGGGGGGTTGTAAACCCCTTCTAATTTAAGAAATTATAGGGGGTTGTGAACCCCCTATAATATATGAAATTAGAGTGGGTTTTAAACCCCCTATAATATATGAAATTAAAGGGGTTTTTGAACCCCCTCTAATCTAATAAATTTGAGGGGTTGTGAACCCCCTCTAATCTATGACATTAGAGGGGGTTTCGAATCCCCTCTAATCTAATAAATTTGAGGTGGTTTTGAACCCACTCTAATATATGACCTTATAGGGTGTTGTAAACACCATCTAATTCAAGAAATTAGAGGGGTTCATGAACCACCACTAATCCATTTTATTATAGGGGTTTTTAACTTAACTTAAATTTTTTTTTTAATTTTTTTAAAAATCTCATATAAATTCAAATTTTATAATATATATGTGTGTGTGTGCACATGTGTGCCTATATATATATATTAAATAATCACATTATAAAATTATATTTAAATGAATTATAAACACACACAGATATATATATATATATATATATATATATAAAGATATTATGTAAGTACTTTAAATAAATACCTAAACATATAAACAAAAATGTATACATATATAAATATTGGTATACATAATATTAATATAATTATAAATATATTTATTCAAATATATAAAATGTATATATGGTTTTATAAATACATTACATTTATATTATGATTTATATTATACACATATTATATTAAATACATTTTTATTGTATATTTATGCATAAATACATTTATATTATATTATGTATGCAAATATATATAATATAGAAAAAATTATATATATATATATTATTACAAATATTTTATTATATATAAATTTCTATATATTATAAAATTATTATATATATATATTTTTTTTAGCACGTACTGTAGCAGCGCGGGTACTGTAGCAGTACTGTTCACCGAGGGGTCCTTTGGGCCAAAAAATGGGCTTTCAAACCTTGTATTCAGGCCACTTGGCCTTGGGCCTTCGGGCTATGTAATGGATCTCGCTCTACCGAGTCTAAAGAGGTCTTTTCTTTAATAATAAATTGAGGCTTCGGCCCCAACCTTTTAAAAAATAGTATTTATAAAACAAACATATAATTGTTATAGTTTAAAAAAATACATGTAACTATAATAATAATTAATAATATTATTGTCACAAACACACACACATATATATAAGTATATAAAAAAATTATATATTTATACTATAATTATATTATATTTATAAATATTATATAAATGCAAAAATACACATACACACAAATATAAATGTATAAATATATATTTATATATGTAAATATAATTATTTATATAAATTATATATAAATATTACACAAAAATACATTATATATACCAAAATATATTATTTTTTTATATTTATATACACAAGTATATATATATATATGGAAGGTGGATAGATGGCGCCACACTCCCCTGGAGAACGACGCAATTAGGGTTCCACCTTAAGCGGTTCCCTAAACCAGACGTCGGCGCCTCTGCATCAGCCCTACTTCTCTTCATCAGCCTCGTCGTTTTCTTCAATATCCCCTTTCCCCGCTTTTCTCCTACGTCCATCATAGAGCTGCGAACATCGACACACTTTCTTCGTTGCGCGGTCTCCGGGTCCGATATTGGTCATCGCACGTCTTCCATCTCTTAGGACTTGCGGGTGACATTTCCAACTTGCTGCAGTGAAGGCGATCATCTCTGTCTTCAGATTTGATTCTTTCAGATCTACACATCGTCGCGTTGGGATGCCTTCCACGATTTCGGTGGTGGTGGTGCTTCATTTCCGAAGTCCCCATGTGCGAAGACGAAGGTCTCCGAGTGTCTTGGGTTCCTTCGAGCGACAGTGTCTATCGTTCCTGTCTTCTAGTTATGACCCGCGATGTCCACAGTGTGGTGTTGATGGATGTTATTCCTCAATGGTTGAGCATGGGCTCTTCTCTGGTCGGTGTTTTGGTTCCCCTTTAGTCTGCTTTGTCTCTCCCTCAGGCTCTAATCGGGCTTCCAGATTAGTGCCACCCCAAAATTGGCTGTTTTCATTGCTTTTGTGGAGACATGTGGTGGTTGGGTTTCCCCCCTGATGCCTCATCCAGATTTCCATTTGACGATAAACGTTTGAAGGGAGTTGAGAATTGGATTAGAGGACCAATTTGTAATAAGCTCGGACTCATTGCTTGGATTTCTCGAGTTGTTTCCCTTGTTTTGATTTGGTGATGATCTTTGAATGGTGGATTCTGTTTCTGAGTTTTCAGGGGGAGGCCATGGGTTATGCGTTGCTTGGTACATCGGAATTTTTAACATCGACTATGATTGTTTCGCTCTGTTTGTTTTCATCTGTTTTTGCATATCTTTTTGTGCTGAAAGCTGGAGGAGATGCATATGTTTCTGTGAGATTTGGTCAATGTATCTTTGCATTTGGTATGCGTGTCTATTTGCTGCAGATGGCGTCGGGTGGGCGCCCTCGAAAGAGGGATGGGTGTGGTGACACCCATCATTCATATGTCAATCCTTCTCGGACGGATGAGTTCTATGTTGATTTTTGCACGGTGTCATATGTCTGGTTTTGCGCCGCATCATGTTGACATTGCAGTTTTGCTTGCATTGTTAAGTGGGTGGCTCATTTGAGTGATAGGTGTGGTGGAATCTATCATCCAGTCGTCTTCTTACATTTCGATGTTGGATGGAGGAGTGCCTTTCTTGGTTTTTGTCGCCAACACGAATCATTTCTTGGAAATGGGTGTGGCGCATCATCCTCTATTGATTTCGCTATTACAGGTGCTGACAGGGGGGGGAAATGGACTCTTGGATGCTTCTTTCTTGAATGTTTGTTCCTTGTTTCGCGTTTCGGTCCACGTTTGGCCTATGTGTCCTGTCGGTTTTCATTGTTCTCAATGAGTCATTGTTATGGGTTTCTCCTTTTCCCAGTCTTCAAAAGGAGATCTGTCTTCGTTTAATAAAAGGGGTTTTCCCCTCAAATTTAAATAAAAACAAGTGTATATATATATATACAATATTTTCCTATTTAAATAAATATAACTAAATAAATGTACATAAATATAATATATCATATGTAATATATCAAAATCAAACTGGGTGAGTTGGTTAAGGCACATCGTTGACTTGAAGGCAGTGTAGGGTTCAATTCCTCTCGGCCTCAGTTTTTTCAGCCCTCTCTTAGCTATGGTTACACGCGCGCACCACATGGGTGGGTGCCGACATGTCTATGGGGAATTAACATGTATCGGGGCCTGTATCATGTTGCAGTGGCATGTTGGGGGGTGTCTCAACGGTGTCTGGCAGGCCGGTGGCATGTCAACAGGTCGGTGGTGTGTCAGTGTGTGTGAGGGGGTGTGTCTAGCTTGTCAGTGGGTTATCATGGGCTGTGTCTGGGGGTGTCTCAGCGGTGTTGGGGTGAGAGGGGGTGTCTGATGGGGGTGTCGGGGGTTGTGCGGTGGGTTGTCGAGGGCTGTGTCTTGGGGTGTCGGGGTGAGAGGGGTGTGTGATGGGGGTGTCTCAATAGTGTTAGGGTGAGGGGTATTTTATGGGGGTGTCGGGGGTCGTGGGGTGGGATGAGAGGGATATCCTCCTAGAATCCCCCATTAAAAAAAATTCTTTGCTAAGGATGGTTATACAACCACCGCTAAATTGAATGTTTGGGATTCAATTAAATGTGGTTCTAACCACCCCTAAATTGAATATTTAAATTAGGGGTGGTTAGAACCGCCCCTAAATGGTCTGTCTACGGTTAATTTAGGGCGAGATAATAGGGGGTTAAAACCTCCTCTAATCTAACCACTGCTAAAAACAGAATCATTTTATCAACACTTACTGAGAAACGCCTCTAATCAGAGTAGGAAGTCACTTTAACGACGATTTTGGGTAACTGCTAAAGTGTTTAGAAGGGGTTAACCCCTTCTAAATGAAAAAACCCCTTCTAATCGCCCAGTTTTTTTGTTGTACCTATCCATGGTTATATTATTCTCTCAGTTTCATCTAATTATGAAGTTATGATGATTACTTAATCCTTTAATAATATTAATTCCACATTTATGCCCTGATTTCCTTAGTTATATGTTTTCCCTTATTGAGCATTTGATCACACCCCTTCTTATGTTTCCATTTCCCTAGGTTATGAAGAAAGTTATTACACATGATATGTCTATCATGATAGATTATGAGAAGAATTTTTGCGAGATGTTGAAGAATTTTTAGGGATTAAGTAGTTTCTTATAGTGGAAAAAATTTTCTTTAGATGAGAAAGAAATGGACTTTATTAGTTTATGATTTTTCATAATTCCCTAAAGATATAAACCTAAAAGGTCTTTATAATGCATGTAATTTAATATTTTCCTTTAGTAATGTTATTATAAGATAGTTATGTTTAGGAATGTATAGTTGGTATTGAAGCCAATATGTAAAGTATGGGTTATGACACCAGATCTCAGAGTGCATCTCTTGGGTGTCACAATGCATTGATCCAGGGGGGCTCAAACCCAATTCCTCCCCTAACCACTACAATAATAATCAATAACAATCGATTATATAATTAATAATAATGTAATTAATAATAATCAATAACAAAAAATTTACTTATAATTGATATTATAATTTACAATGTAATTAATACTGTAATTAAAAATAATTAGCAACATAAATAACAAATCAACTAATAATATAATTTTTAATAAATAATAGGAAATAATAATTATTTTATGTAGTTAATAATAATAATAATAATAATAATAATAATAACTATGATGTAATTTATTATAGTAAATCATAGTAATGCAATTCAAAATAATATATGTTAATAATAATTGATAATTTAATTTATATTAATTAATTAATAATAATGTAAGTAATAATAATTAATGATTGTGAATTATTATTAATTTCATTATTAACTTCACCATTAATTACATTATTTATTATTAATTATCATTAATTACGTCATTATTATTAACTATAGTCAGTAAAATTATTAATTATTATAAATTAAATTATTATTAATTAATTATCTTTAATTATATTATTAATTATTATTGATTTCATTATTAAACACATTATTAATCACATTATTAATTATTAATAATTACATCATCATTATAAAATATAATGATTTACCTTATTAATTATTTTTAATTATAATTAATTAATAACTATTAATTATACTATTAATTATTATTAATTACATTAATATTCATTATTATTTGAAAATAATTGTAATATTTTATTTCATGCCTTTATTGGGTATTAATTTTTATCAATTACACTGTCAGAGTTTATTATTATTAATTATTTCATCATCATGATTATTAAGATTATTATTAATTATTATTAGAGGTTAGAGTGGATTCAGGGAGCGGTGGTCGAGCAATTCCTTAGTGACTTTGAAAACTACCTTTTATTCCTCATTTAGATAGATTCTTCTAGCTTCAATATAATGGATTCTATCATGGAAGTCATCTCTGAAGTTATCTCTGTATGTTCCCCACCTGATTCCATTACTTTCGATGTAAAGAGTAAGATGAAGGTTGACCTTTTGACTCTTAGAGTTTCTGATAGAATCATGAATGACATTGCGGTATTATATGCTATTGGTGTAGTTGGCATTCAAGAATGAATAATTGAATAATCATCTAATATTATGGAAGAATCAAAGTGTGATATGACGTATGATCCATTCTAATGGATTTAGTATGGTGGTGCCTATTCTATGGATACAATTATCTTATAAGAATTTTGTATTCTTAATTTGATAACCTATAGGATTAAAAAGAAAGGTGATTAATATTTCTTCAATGAAAACTATATGGCCTTCTCAAAGATAGACTCTGGGATTGTAAGAAATAATCATTTATCATTTTTCTTTATAGCCTAATAAAAACCATTTAGGTCTTTTAGACATTATGAAACATCTGATGGTGATTTAGGGATTTGATGGTTAGTGTATAACATTATTAAGAAGAGGTTTCTTCCATGTTGCTTTTTATTATATAGAGTTGAAATCAAAAGCTTGGGTTCTTGGTTTTTTAATCTAATACTAGTAACTCTTAAAATCTATGATTGGGATCCCATATTCAACCCCTTAAAAGTGAATAATTCAATCACTCAGGTTTTGTTTGACTAAAAGGCTCAAGCTGTTTTTTTTTATTTTCTATAGATCTTATGGGACATCAATTATGTGGCTGTAGTCCCTATTAAAATGGATAAATAAGAAGAAAGGGATATATATGGCCACTTTGATCAAATATTAGTGGTTTTTGATCTTAGCTATCTTCTGATTGGATCTATCGTACAAACTGCAAAGGACCATCACTTTGATTTCGTGGTTGAGTATGAGAAAGTTCCTAAATTATGTGAAAGATAATTTAAAATTAGTCAAAACATGGACCACTTCCATAGTAAAATAGTCCATGTTTACTATGGTTTGATTGGTAACACCTCTTATAATTGTATAAGGAAGTTGAATAATAAAAATATTCCTGCTGTTTTAGATCAAATTTCTAATATGGCTAGTTAGTTTTAGGTGATCTCTAGTGAATCTGAGGTTTACTTAGATAAGGATTTAATCACCCTGGTTCATAAATAATTAAACCTGGTTATTGATGAAAAAATTACTAGGGACGATGAAGCTCACATTTAGGATTAATATAACCCATTCTAGGAACCTCTTTTATCCAAATAAGAATGATTGGGGTTATGTAGCTAATTCACTAGTTGATGCTTCTATAGAATCCAAAATATCACTATAAGGTTGTGATGATTCAAGTTTTAAGGGAAAGGGAATCTTGTATAATTATAAGGGCCTTAAATAAATAGAATCCTATGATGTATTTTCTTCTGAATCGGGGCCACTATTTACCACAATAGGAGAGATACCTGATATTTCTACAGTGTAAAACCCAATTATCATACCTAGTCAAAGAAATATAAAGGAAAGGAACTTTAGTGCTCCACTATCAGTGAATATTAAGTGTACTTTATAGACCTTTAATAAGAAAAATATATACACTTTATAAAGATAAAAGGTAAAAAGGACAACACTTTGTTGGGGGCATGCTCACTTACCTTTTGAAAAAAGATGTTTGGTACAGTCATGCTGCAATTAAATAAAATTGACTAGACCTATACTCCTTCCCATTTAAGGCTAAAAAGGATGAATCCAACCCTATCAAAGATCTATTACGCTATTATAGAGATATCCCTAGTGAGGGGTTCTATTTTTGTGGATCTCCCTGCTGGTAAGAATTCCAGTGAATTTGGTTCTGGAAATAAAATATAGGTGTAAGATTCCATCCTATAGATACAAATTCCTGTTGTTAAAAAAAGACAAAAATATATGGAAACACCCATGAAATAAACAACCATTTCTATAACACTTGTTGTGTATGAGGACTGCAATAGGTAGTCTAGTAAGTACACATCATCAAGCAGTAATAATGTAAACTTCTTTATCATGTTATACTCTCAAATTTCCTATATTAACAAGGTATCATTCCTTGAGGAATGTGATAAGGATGGTGGATTAATTCAAGTGAACACATCTATATAACTGGAAACTTCATAATAGAGGCAAGTGGTGGATTCTACTAATGAATTTTAGACTTTATAGACTAATACACTGGATGAAAACCTTGATAAAGATAAGTCCCAACTCCACATTGATGATCACATGGATATGAATGATGTAAGGTCTATTGGATATAAGGGTGATAGTGGTGGTTCTGCAAGAAATATGAAGAAAAAAACCCCTGAAACAAAATGGAAGTGTATGAATGTGCATGAAATAGGTGCATCTAGGACTGAAGATGTTGCTGATGAGGCTATAAAAAATATGAAATATTCTGATCTCACCTATAAAGAGAAGGAAGCTTTGAAATATCATATAGTCCATGGAATAATTTGAAATAGTTATGATACCACAACCCTCAGGATTGGTATGCTACACATAATATGGGAAATAGATCTCAAATAAGATAATGCTTTTTCTATGGTTAGCTTTTAAAATACTATTTGAGTAGTGGTTCATTTTATTCCTCTATTTATGGTTTTTAGAAGGTTTATGGAGATAATGTTGGAGTCCTAGAGAGAATAACCTTGGGATGGTGATTCATGATACCTGATTACCACAATAGGTGGTCGAGATATAATTCTATATTATGTACAACCCCAGGATACTGGGGGTCTTTCCATGAAGTATGGAGAGTAGGTATGGAGTTTATATTTCTAGAATCCTTTCTCTGGGCTTGAGGATGAACCCTTTTCACTTGTTGTAGTATTTTTTGTTTCTTTTATGTATTTGGTCATGTGTTTCTTGTGTCCCCTCCTATATTTTTTATGTGTCTGTGTGTTCTTAATAAATTTTCGAGACCATAGGATTGGATTTTCAAACCCATATTCTGATGACTTATTATTAATTATTAGTTATTATTAATTATATTATTAATTACATTGTTAATATATTATCAATTATTATCATGAAATGGTTTTTTCAAAATGTATGAAATTATTTTATGTTTTTGAGATCCATATCCTTAATTACTCTGGACCCTAAAAAATCTAAAAAAGGAAGTTAAAAACCACCACATTTTAAGAGGCAAACATAAAATTCAATAAATCTTTAGGATCTAACCAATATTCACTTAATTATTAGGTAAATTATATTTGGTCATCAACCCAAATCTAATATTGAGTGAATATTAATTTACCATGTTTAATTTTATTATCATTAAACAAGGATAAAAAACAAATTTATTTACCCCAACTCATTAACCTTTAAAACCACAATTATTTTTGTTTGAAAATTATTTTTATTTATTACAAGGTCCTTCATGGGATATCAAACTCTCGAGACATATTATCTTCTCTAAAAATAATTAATAATGAATAAATGTAATTAGCTCCCTTTTGTCATTTTTTTGAGTTTCTAATCATGAAACCAAATTCGGTGTTTGTTGCATATTTCTTGTAAAATGGATTCACCACATATGTAGAATAGAAACATGTTCCAATCATAGGCACCAAAATTTTTGTGTCAACATTTCCACTATAATTTTCATCTCTTGATAAATCACCATGAATCAAATAAACATTTTAACCTTCATCTAACACCTTATTAACTCTATTCAACTCATTAATACTATTAGTACCTTCATATAATAAGTTATGTCAGTCATGTAACATCACATAAATCAAGTATTGCAACATTGTTTTACCATTTTATCATCAAATTCCCATGTTTTTTCATATATAAATAAGAATAAAAAAAAGATAAACTTCCCCTTAACCATCTGATTCAATTTAATCATGATCAATTATGTATTGAAAACTTAAGTAATGATCTTCCATTTCATCCCCACACCATATTTTTAAAAAATAGATTGATCCCATAATATAAAAATAACTATAATGATGGGTTTCATGCATATTATTTTGATGTATGGTATCTATCTTATTTATAACCTATTTATTTGCTGAGCACCACAAATTCTTATCATTAATTACTCACACATCCTTAACTTCAATCATCCATAGGGAGAGTGTATATTGATGTGCTTTCTAGCCGAACTCTACTGGGATGTTTCTTATAATATTAATGGAATGTGTTTATATTAGTTCAAACTCATATAATATATTATATAGAATCCAAATTATTTTCAAATTTTTAGATCATGATTATATCATAATTCAAGAGAGACTTGATGGTGGGAAGATCCTAGAGATATGGTCACTATATTTTGACTATTTTTTACTTTCCCATAAAATAATTTTTATTCCTAGAATTATGAGGGAATAAGTCATGGGAGAGTATCACTCATACAAATGGTTAGTTCAACATGGAGTAAAAAATATATATCAGGATCATTATAGGAAATATTGGCGGTCATGTGTAATGAACCTAACTGAGAATACCCAAACTGTAACATCCTGTATTTTTAGTGAGGTATGTTTCCTTTTAGTTTTCAGTCAGACCTTATTGAGTTCCTCTTTTTTATTAGACCTTGGCGATCAAGCCCTTAGGCCAGTACATTCTCTTTTGGAGGGAAAGGTTTCTAGTGGGATTAAAATTGGATGTAGGCCAAATTATATAGCATGTATTAAATACACGATGTGTATTTGGATGGTGAGCCCTCGTTCAAGTCATGTAGAGGTTTTCCCTAGGAATTAAATCATGATAATTACATGACATGTAATGCATTTACACGTTGTGTAATTCAGACAACTTCAAATGTAACCACTTATTACCAAAACAACACCATAAACATAACCAAATCATCAACACAAAAGGCCTAAAAGTACTCCCCACCATTAGAAATCAGCTAGCATCGACTATTCTAGAAGAAACCATAACAAGATCCGTGGTGGGTCTCCCCACCATTAAGAATTGACCATAAAAAACCAACCATCACATAACGACATGTGAACTATCACATAAAAGAAACACCCAACATAAGGGGGCCTCGATGAAAGAAAATCCTTACTGGGTGGTGAAACAAACCAAAATTCATCACCTGCATAAGACTCTTGCATCTCCAAATGAGAGAAACCCAAAGAAAAACTAATCCACAGAGGCTAGACACATAAGGGATACCAATCCTAAATTTTCATAAAAAAAGGCACAACCATTGGGAATATAAGAAAAATAGACCACTAATCCTTCTTAAAACCAAAGAGGAACCAAAAAACCCAATGAGTAAATGAGGCCCCTATGCCTTTTACAACAAAATAGAACCTTCAATTATAAAGAAAATACAATAGAGAAACTTAAACTGTCCCATTCCAACAATAGAGGAAAAATCCAAGCCAACGTCCTCCACACCCCTGTGACTCTAGACTATGTGCAAGATTCAATCTAGGTCCTATATATGGAACCCTAATTTCTGGAGTATCCATTGCCTCATAGTCAAAAGATGATAATCCCTGATCATAACTCCTTCTAAAAAAACTTTCATTAAGACATGGAATCAAAATATACTCCATCATAATATTTCACACTAAAGGAGAGGTAGCATAGAAAAGACATATAACAGAACAACTCTTCTCAAAATGGAAAATTTAAAGATTTCCAAAAGACACATCTGATAAAATAGAAGTTCTTAGAAGATCCAAAACATCCACTTTTACAATTTAATCAAAAAGTAAACCCCAAAAGATACCATTTCCACATGGAAAGTAAAACACTACAAAACAAAACCATGACAACGAAAAGAGAATTTAATAGAAAATGAATTTAAACGGATCCCACAAGAGAACCCTAATCCTATAAAGAGACTAAAGTGTCCTATGAGGGGATGGATCTGGCCCCATTCCGCTTCCTGGAAACAACCTAACAAAACCACTACGAGTGACCTAGGCTGTAACATCCCAGGTAAATAAAGAATATGACATTTTAATATTTATTAATATTTGTGAATTAAATATTAATTTTACTTTAAAGGGTATACTATGTTCGATGGCGTACCTGACACGCAACAATGTGTTTCTCCAAAGTCTTATGTTGCAAACAATGCTGAGTCATACTGAAAAATAATAATATAATATTATTTTAAATGGTAGTTAACACCCAGTCGATGTATTGGCGGGAATGAACCAAACTAACTATATTATGATTATACATGTTTGTTAAATGTTTTTACATTTATCCAATAAAATTTAGAGGCTTAAAATGTGAATGAATCCAATTTTAAGCATAAATACTCTAATATTCTTTAAAAGGTCGATTTACTGACTTTTGATGGTGAACCCTTTCTAAATCTAGTTATTGTCACTTTTATATGTTCTATTTTACCAAATAAAATTCTTCTTTTGAATGAGGACATCAAAATTTACTTTGGAATAAATTTTGGTATTTTTCTGATAATGTTCATTTTTAATGAAAAGTGAAAAATACTGCATTTTAATACAAAACTACCTTTTAATTTAATTTATTTATATGGTTAGATTATCTTTTTAAATGGTTTTAAATTGTAATTGGATTATTTTTTTACCATTTAATCCAATTTTGGTCATTTAAAGTAATTTCAATTTGAAATTGGATATAAACAAATGTCAATCTTTTGATAGTTATTATTTCTTAAAAACATGCTTTCTAGTTTTGACAACGGAAATTAATTTTAAATTAATTAATGAAACTTATATGTTTAGAATTTGGTAAAATATACATCATTTTTGAATTCGGAATATCAAAATTATCTTTAGGTGATTTTTTGGTATTTTTTTGAAAACGTTCAATTTTTTATGAATAGTGAAAAACGGTGCATAGTAGTTAAAAACTGACTTTTTCATTTAAATGAAATTTTACCGATTCTGTGAATTGAATTTAAAAAATCCGACATACATGGTTGTCATCAGTAAGTAAAATTTGGTTCAATAAGATGAAAATATTTTTTTGGTGAATAATAACTTTTGACTTTTATTTACAGCGGTTAATGTAAATAGGGTAATTCAAGGTAAAAATAATATTATAATAATATAAAATTACCTTAACACTTATCCTAACCTTATTGGATGAGTCATGGATGAAAAATAAAATCCTTGGGTAGAACGTTTTACCTTTGAAAGCCATTTGGGTAAGATAATGATATTAATAACTTTTTATTTAAAGTAAAAATAAAAATATCATAAACATGTATTGTTTTGACAAAACAATTTTAAAGTGGGGTTTTATAACTGATATATTTTACTATAAATATTCATTATAAATATAAAAATATTTACTACATCATGGTAATTTATTTATAATTCCTAGACATCAAATAAATTTATTTATTTATGACACAGTGATGACGTAATGATTACCTCATTATTGAATGATTTAAATAAATGATATTATAAATGTTAAAATAAATTTATTTTGTACCTTTTTATGTCATCCAAAAAATTTATAGATGATTATGGATTGTTATCTTTGAATTAATGATGTTTTTTAGAAATAATCAAGTTGGTTTGGATTTTTTAAAAAGGTCATGATATGAATAGTATAAAATTTGACATAAATGAATTTTTAAATCAATTAATATTTTATTAAATGATATAATAATCTTAAAAATCTAAGATTTGTCCAAATTACTTATATAAGGTTGATAATGTCATTAATGAACCACTTTTGGTTCGATTGACCTTTTATAGTAAATATGTTAACCATATAGTATGAATATAAAAGAAGACATGGTAAAAGTTAAATAAGTTAACAAAAGGTTAAATAAAGAAGATAAGGATTAAAAAATATCCAAAACTTTTCCAACTCTTATTGGATGATTTTATTTCAAATAATATTCATCTTATCTTATAATTTATTGAGTTTGGGACCTTTTGAAATCAAAATTCAGTTTATAATAAAATAATATTTTCAAACTTTCCTAAAGAGCCCCTCCCCCCTTGTAAAAGGTCATCAACTCTAACCCATTACTCACACCTCTCAAGACCCTTGTATCATCAAAAATCTATCCAAATAATCTCCCAATATCTCTATCTTCCTCCTAGAATCCTTATTTTAGGCATAATACACTTCAAGGAATCCTTTTGGTTCAAACTAAAGGGAGTTACCTGATTTAAAGGTAACGTCTTCCCTCAAGTTATCTTCTTTTATTTTACTTCTCCACTCCCTATGATCTTCATAATATTTTTTTATATAAAAAAAATAGTATCCTCAATATACTAGGTTGTTTTTATTATAAGGATTCGAACTACACTTACACACACCTCCGTATAATGGGCAAAGAACATACTGTTTCTGTGGATGGAGAACTACTGCCTCACGAAACGATGATTGTTCGATTATCTCTTACAGCCTCTCATGGTGGAAATTATGATGGAACTACATTTTAATGTGCTATATATTATATTTATATTGTTTCTATTATTCTTTATTTCTCATTTATAACATACCTTTATGGTTTCCATAATGGGTAAATACAATAATTTCATTTGAGGAAGTGCTGATTACCGCCCCCTCAAAGTGATATGAATTGTTCATGACAAACGTGGAACGTATAAAGGATAGAGTTAATGGAATTATATATGATATTATAATGGAATTATAATATACCTATGTATCATTAAGTTTTCATTCCATTAAAATACGAAATAAAAATGAAAGCAGCGTTCATGCATACGTACGACTTACCGTCTCCATGAACGATGCATTTCATTTCTTATCTCCAAATTTTATATACTGTTATAAATACATATATATACTGGATATATATGATATATATGATATCTAAATAAGTAATATCATTATGGAGATAATGGAATTTTTACCACATGGAAACTAGTAATTATAAGATGTTCATTTTTTACTCATGTACCAAATATTGAAAAAACGACCGTTATTAACATAAAAGATTATGTAATGTTTATAATGTGTTAATAAGTGATATAAAGGAATAATAAACTTGAAAAATGTTCTTAAGCAAGTAGAAATTAAATTTAGTTTATTATTCAGGAAATTAAAGAACGAACAAGTCAAGTTGGACACAAGGTAAGAGAACTTCTTAAGCCAATTTCCATTCTTTGGATTGATCTTCTACTTCTTATTTATATCGTGTTATGATTATATGAGAAATAAATTTTGATATATTATCTTTTATTTATACTTTATTTATGTGTGATTATATTGAATACACACAATCTATCTATTTTATTTACAAAATGATCTTTGTAAGGGACTTTGTCTAAATCTTCTTTTATTGAGGCATGTTTTGATAATATACACCTCCTTCTTCTACCCAGTATATAATAAAACACTTTTAATTTTACTTTCATTCAAAGGAAATCTTTTTCTATAGAGCATTTTAATAAATGACAAAAGGAATGTTTTTTTAACGTATGCGGAGACAGTGACCTCTTCGCCGCTGTAATCATTATTTGGCTTCCTCTATATGACTTAATGTTTTTTAAAATGAAAAAGAAACCCCTTATTCTATTTTTTGGTGTTTTGGTATTAAAAATAGTTTTTAAAATGGATTGATTATTTCAATATCTTGAAATTATTTCTTGTGATTTCAAATTAAATGTTATTAGTGAAATGTTTATATTTCCGATATTTTATGTGTTATAATTTTATAATGGTACTTAAACATTTGACGGGTGGTTACGTGATAAACCTAATGAAGCGTGGTGTCGTGATAAACCAGGATAGGTGGTTATGTTATAACCTCTAATTCATTGGGTATGGATGTTAGTTTTATAGCTATTCTATTTAGTGATATGTGTGGAAGTCGATCGTATGGTTATTCCATTTAAGTAGGTTTTTGTCCGAAGTTACCTTTATATGTTATGTGTGGTTTCTATGGGTTTTATGGTAATATTTTGGTTACAAAAGGGCAAGAAATGATCTTTTATTCAGTGAATAGTATTTAATACTTCATAAAGGTGAAAATCATTACTTATGATAAAGTATTGATGGTTTACATGATGTTTTGAAAATTAACAGTTTTCCTTGTTTGTGCATCCCTTACTGAGCTTTTTATACTCTTCCCAAGTTTTTGAAATTTTTTTCACAGGACTTAAAGATGAATAGGCTCAAGGATGTGATCAAGTAAAATTAATTCTATCTAAAAACATGGAAATAGACATGAATCATTTTTTAAGAGTTTTTATTTTATGGAAAAATAGATACTGATTAGAAGTGTCTATTTGGTAATATTCAAAATGTAATGTAATAAGTTATGGCCTAATTCTCTAAAACAATTGATTAGCCACCGGAAGAGGCTGATATTAATTGTTAATATATATATTTTTTGTGTGCCTTGTTATTCATAAATACCATTTTAGTGAATTTTACACTTTGAACATCATTTCAGATCATGATTACAATTCTTTCTTAAAATGCACTACTACATGGTACATTCTTGAGAATCTCATAAAACAAAAAATTGTCCTTATTTTATTTTCATATTTTATTTTCAGGTCTCCCATGATATAAGGAACAATTCATTCTTTTGGAGCACTTGAATATTCACAATGGAAGACCACCAAAGTGGGCCTTGAAGCAACAAACTTCCTGGGAAAACTGAACTGGACAACAACCCAATAAAAGTACTGTAGAGGCCATGATTCAAGCCCAATGAGTCCCAAAATTTAAATGGAGTTATAATACATCATGGGGAACATTTAATTAAACATTTTACCAAGATAATTAGAAGGTTTTAATGGATTTCTAGACGACACAAGTTGAAGATTCAATTCTGGGCCAGATTTGCGGCCCAGAAAAACATCCCACCATTTAAATTATATATCGCAAACCACAAAGTATTTTGGGCTGAAATTTTACAGGATATTAGGGGCTATCTGGGGATTAATTTAAGTCTTCTATAGACCACTCCAATTTAGCCTTCTAGAAGTTCATTTAGGCACTTCTGTTCGGTGGATGAAAGATGACTCCCACTTCGAGGCAAGAGTTGAAAGGTCTACTCTACATTAAATGTCCACCCACCTAGGTCCACCACAATTAATTAAATATAGTGGGATTGATGGTGGATCTACCCAAGGCCTGATAAATGTAAATTTAAGGTAGTATCAATGGATTATTTAGGGATATTTGAGTTTTACTTTCATTGTAATGTTGTTATGCCAAATTGCCATTGTAACGTTCTTCTTTCGCATGTAAGTTGTTTGAATCACCTTAGTTTTCAATAAAAGTTATTCTTCTTCTCTTTTTCTATTCTTCTAATTTTCAAATTGATAACTTTTCCCCAATGTGTGATCTTATTCACACCGTCACTTGTGAATTTATTCACACAACGGTGGAGTGATCGTTTCATTGTTTTATTTTTCTTCTTCAATCCTGCTTCTTTAAGTCGACTTCCCGCTTCCATTTATTGAATAGCATAAATGGAGGGGAAAACCATATGGGTTGATCCTAGGTAGTTTCATGGGGTGGATTGGATGTTATTTAATGTGCTTAAATTCATAATAATTTCATTATTTTAAGATTTCCATTTGATGATTTATTTTCTTCTTCGTCTTCACCAACTTTAACGATGACACATTTTGAGTGGTAGTGTTATCCAATTCCTTGGAATGATATTTAAATTGATCCTAAAAGTGCATTGGTGATTAGACTTAGAATTGTGTAGGGATTAAATTGGTTAATGATGTTGAGGAGTTATATCATTTTGTGGATTCATCTTGAATTAGTGAAATGAAACGTTATAAGAAAATAAATACATTCAATCTAACCCTAGTAACAACTTAGGATCAACTCATCTCCATTAATTGTTTTAGACTAAGTAATTGTATGTTTTTTATTTTTTTATTTAAATTAAATCACTAGTTATTCAAATCAAATCAATCCAAATAGTTGGCCACTGTATAGCCAAATCCATCCAAAATCAGAGTGTCTCTAGGTTTCTTCTTCGGTCCCTATGGATTCGACCCCTACCTATACTACAAAAACCGCATACCAGTAGGGTAAATTTGGACGCAACCAAATTTTGGCATCGTTTCTGGGGACCCAAGTAAGTCACCTTAGATACTAATTTTCTTTTCTCACCCCAAATTCTCTTTTTTCACCTCCATTTCTCTTCTCTATTCCCCTATCTATTTTTTTTTGTCCTAAAAATATGATATCTAAATCTCTCTCTAATCCAATGTATTATCTTCAGCAATACCTCAATATAGAACCAAGTTATAATCAAATTGAAAAATAAATATTGGGAATAAAAAAACTTAGGGAATTACTTTTATCAACCCTTGAATGATTACCCCACACCCGATGAGACGCTCAATCAATGGGATAATGAATGTTTGAATGATCAATTTCATGCCCTCTCAAGGATGATTGAAGAGTCCAATCTTAGCGAAGTCCATAATGTTCAACCCCAAATCCTATTTGTTCCTCATTAATTTCTTGAACAATTGTGTAATCAAATGGAGATAATGAATTCTGAGGTTTCATCTTTGAGGTTAGAACTACAAAACTTTAAAACATGTGAAGAACCCACTTTAGAATCTGGGAAATCATAGTTAGATAATGGTGTGAATTGGTCAGGAAATGTTGAAAGTAAAGATGAAGAGTGTTTAAACCAGGATTAAATTTATTTTTTGAATTCAAAAGATAATAACTTGACATCATAGATTGAGTTTCCTGAACATAGATCCATTAGTGATTTTTAGGACCACCGATCACAGAAGCATTGGAAGAAATACCAAACATTGACCTCATACCCACTCCTATAATTCAAATGGACACTTTTAGGGATGAATCATATTTTTATAAGGAACCAATTAATTCTAAAAATATTGGAGAAGAAAGTGATTTTGATTCAAATTTCCAATCTACTTTAAGAAAATTCAATCAACCCAAACTCAAAATCATTGTCCTTCCTTCCCCACTCGAGTATCCCATCATTTGTGATAATCAAGAGATTGGGGTTTTCATTCATTCATATCATGAAACCCACAAAGTGGGGTTGATATTTGATTTATTAGTAAATACTACAGAAGAAAAAAGATCAACCATTTCTGACACTTCTTGGATTTCCCATTCATTTTAGAAAATAGGATTGTTCATGAATCAAATTAAAAACCTTCTTACCAACCACAAGGGAGACTCATTCTCAATAAAGTTGAAGTGAAGAAAGATGAGGTAATTAAAATTTTGAAAGTTGGAATTGGATAATTTGGGAGGTTCAAGTCGATCTAAAGACTTTAAATTAAGTGTCGCGTGGGAGGAAACCCGTGTTTTTCATGTTTCCAATCATTTTGAATCATTTTTTTATTTTGATATTTTTTTTAAAAAAATTATTAAACTGTTGACCTGTTCTTATTTTAAGAGTAAGGATGGGTATGAAAGGGGAGAACCATATTCATTTGTGTCACGCGGTGTGATCCCTGAGTAATACCGTACCCAGAAATTTAAAAGAAGACAATGTATCGTCAGTTTATTTTATTTTATTTTATGGTTTTGTAGGTATTTAAAAAAATAGACTATTGACATGTTCTTATTTTATGAGTAAGGATGGGTATGAAAGGGGAGGACCGTATTCATCCGTGTCATGCAGTGTGATCCCTGAGTACTACCTTACCCAAAAAATATAAAAAAGATAATGTGTCATTAGTTTGATTTAAAAAAAATAGGGAAAACCATAAAAATGTTGATACTTGGTTTTAAATAAATTATTGTGTTGTTTTTTTGTCTAGTTTGTTCTTCTTTGTATGGTTCAGGGACTATTTTGGGTGATACGTATTCAATCAAAGAGGTGCCTATATCTCCCAGGATATCAAAGGAGTAATCTAGAGAATCATGAACTTCAACTTCAAAAACCAGGTGAATTTGTTCTATGTTTATTATTTAAAATTCCTTTTAGAACTCCTCTCATCTACCTCTACCCCTTCTAATATTTATTTTCTTTAAAAACTGGGGACATTGTTATTTTAATTTGGGGGGAGATGAACTATTTTTTTTTTGATCTTGTGTGCATAAAAAAATGTGTGGAAGGAAAATTTTCATTAACCTTGAACATGATAACACACATTGCAAACTCTAAAATTGGATATCAAATAATTTTGTATGCCTTGATTATAAGTGTTGGCAAGAAACTTCCTCAAACCTACACCCCAAGTTCCAATAGTCCAACTCTATCTATATTGACATACTAAATAACAATAGGCACTCTAAAATATAGTTTCTTTAAAGAACCTAGGATATTATACCATTTTTTCATGAACTAATGCAGGTTGACCCCAAACCAGTCACCCAAGTCAGCCCTAGACAAGGCCCGAAGGGAATTCCTGATCTCCATGGGCTGGAAACTAGTTCTGAGGAATCACCATACAAATAGAGTTAATGTCATCGCTTAATAAAAATAAAAAAATAGTATAAACTAACTGAGAAACGAAAATAATAAATACAATAATCAATTTGAACATAATTTATACATAAACCGAAAATACAACCAAATCCAAGAAAAAAATTCAAACTAAACTTGAAAACCACAATGTATCCATGTGACACCAAGGGCCACTCTATGATACCAAGACTAACCATCACCCATGATGATCGAAACTAATTTGGAACCTACATCAGAAGCTAAAAACATGAAATAAATATAGGCGTGAGTATTAGATCTTAGTAGGAATTCCCAAACAAATATATTCCCAATTCACTTACTTTAATTAAAAGAAATGTCAACTTATGGTTTGAAATACAATGAATAAAAATAATTTCTTTCACACATTTTCCTCTTTAAAACAAAGCATGGTCCATTACCCTTTTTCTATTTAAAAACTATATTATTTTCCAAGAAGATACCATTAACATTATGAAAGAGAAAAGATGGTGTTTTAATTATCTAAAAGGAGAAGGTAACTGTAAAATATTTTAAAAACAAATTCCATAAACTTTTGAAAACCACCACACAACCTTTAGCCAAAAAGTACACTATAAAGGAAAACAATAACAATGATTAAAAAAATAATAGAAATGGTATATAACATAAATGAGAAAACAACCAAAAAGCATCTCAATCATCTTACATAGAAAATTAAGTTAAAAAGAAAATGGGAGAACCTAGGAGATCAGGGGAATAAACTCGAACATACTATTCATTTTGACTCATCCTAAAGGCATGCCTCACCCAATGACATCATTCTCTCCCACATGTTTTATCACACCCTACTTGGTCCGCCTGAGGGGAAATGTCCCGTAGTAACAAAAACAATCAATATCCTTGCTATGATCTACTATCTAGAGAAAAATCCTAATATATTAGAGTAATCATTTCATGAAAATCCACTAGTTATTCTAGGTTCCCATGTCAAGACTAAATAATGGGTGAGACAACCAATGATAATCAAGCGTACAATCCCAAGAACGTATATCATATACAAGAAATATACAACAAGTCACCTTGAGCCACCCCAATAAACAATACCATGCCTTTCAACCATTAAAACAAAAGGGAGTCTCTCAGCATGGACCTCCCAACACATTCAACATAGACAAGGAAGGATGATTACCTAATGAGAGTTTTCAAGTCATCCATTTTAATAAAAGTTCTAAATGAGACTCAAATACCCATCAAGAAAATCACCCATTTTCACGGAACAAAAACTTCCTTTCTAAAAAGGTAGAAACACACTATTTTTCATTACACAACCACATAGAATATTCCACTTTAGCACTCACACCAAATTTTCAAAACCAAACCTCTTTTATCAAAATTAAAAATGAGCCACACACCATCATCACATGTCAATCTATTTTACAAAACACCAAACATAAACAACTTTAAAATCCAAAAATCATTTGGGAGAACCAATTTAAGAAACTCAAACCATATTTTTAGAAGAAAAATTCCTTTACCAAGCCAAAAAATATCTTTAAAAATCATAAATCAGTTACAAAATCCAACAGAGGATTTTATCAAACACTTGGTGTGTATATCTTAACAAAATAAATCCATATACTTCAAAACAAGAAGAAAATCATCAAATTTGATGCTAAGAAATTATTAAAAAAGTCATACATTAATAATTAACATAAAGGGAAGCTTTTAAAAGTAATAAACCAATGATTATTGAATTTAAGTGATAAGTGAAAATGGAAACCTTCCTCAAACTCACGAATCTTCAACAACACCCACCCAAAACAACCTCCCAAGTGTTCCAAGAAGAAAGAACAACCATACAGAACCTTAACCAAACAAAACACCTAATTGAAACCCAAAGAAACATGAACCCTTGATCTACATAACTAATGGAGAAGAGGGAATCAAAATAAAAAGGAAGAAATAGGTATATAGAGAAGGGATAAGGAGAATACCATGAATATCTAGCCCCAAAACATGAACAAAACCCTTATATATAGCCTAAAGAAGAGGGGGGCTTAGAGGGGAAGGGAGGGTCTCCCTTTGGGTCTCAAGAACCAATAGAAGAGGAAAGTCAGAGTTTTTTGGTTAAAAACTGAAGAGGGTATAATGGGAAAATCAAACTTGTAATCCACCTAGATAGGTCACACGGTTAGCCTGCACAGTTTCCTGAGAAATGGCACACGATTTCCCAAACCATGCGACAACTGTTCACCACCTACTTTTAAGCTCAAAATATCTATTTTTATAAAAAAACCCATGGGAAAACCAAGGGAAAAATTCAAAACCAAAAATAAACCAAAGAACAATAGACTGATACTCAAAATTTAAATATGTCACACCCGGAACCCGAGAGAAAAACCAAGATCCAAATGATGAACCATAAAAAAATGAAAATAATAATATGGGTGTGAAATATTGTTATTTTCCTTATGGTTCATTACTTTTAACTTATTCTCCATTTTTTCACGCTACGTACTTCTCCATATATGCCTAAAAACTATTTAATAAATTAAATTGAATGTTTTTCCATATATAACGGGACCCTAAAAATCTTCAAAATAGAACCGTTGGGTATCCTCATTAATGTGAGACACCCTAATGGGTGTGGCCTTCCTTAAATTTTCATTTTCCCCTTTTCCTTAATTTTTTATACCACCTTTTTAGGCGTGTGATTCCTTGTGATAAATGATACCACTAAAATGTAGAATGAATTAATAGAAAATATAGGCCATGTGATAGGCCCTATGCTTATTGTCATATCCTACCTTGTTTTAATTAAATTATTGGGTCAAATGGATTCAAATTTTATGATTATAATTCCTTTATGAATGATGTGAGATGTTTATAGCTAAAAAGTAATGTCAGTATAATAGTGATACTTGGGATTCTATATGGATTGCCTTGGATGGGCTCTACGAGGTTTATAATTAGTTTTTTATATATGTATTTTATATATGCTAGGAGAGACACAAGGTATTCCTTGTATGGGATTAACATGAATTTTACTTACCTATATATGAGAAATATCTGTTCCCTAGTAGAGAAACCATGGATGGGCTCAGTGGATAGATGGTTATATTAGGATATAAGCGATACTTGACCCCCTATGTGAGATACTGGGGATGGTCTTGGGGCTTTTTCTTCACACTAGGATGGGAGTGATACTTAGGATTACATTTATGGATCTCCTTGGAAGGAATCATATGACATTGAATATTTATTGTTCTCCTGGTGTGATACTTGGGTTTCTTGATATGGTTCTCCTTGGATGGGACCAAGATGACACATAATTAAATTTAATATATTTATTCTTATATAAATCCAATAATTCCTTTTCATCCATTTAAAGGATGTGAACACTAAGAGAAATCATATGCTTGGGATTGTAACACATCTTGATAATTTATTTACGATGACTCACTTATACGTTACATAACACTTGTATAGATCACCTTGGTTTTGAGACACCCAGTATAGGATGAAGCTGGAGGTGTCAATCAGGTATCCCATGAGGAAACCAATTCGATGTATTTATTTACTTACTACCTTGAATTTCTTATCATTGGTATACTATTAATTTAATATTCACATAACATATTGATCTTGAAACCGTTGGTGGTGTCCTACTAAGTATATCTCACACCTTTCTTGGGATCCCCTTGGTACCCAAGAATTCTTCACGATTGCAGGTATAAATAATGGGAAGCATCTAGCTTCTAATGCTTGATTCTGAGTTCTATGATGAAGTACGAGAGTAGAGGATTGAGCCTATGCTCATGATCCTAGTAGTAAAAGATTTTTTATTTTTTTATAGCATGTGGTATATTACTATTTCATATATATCCCATGTACTCATTTTTTATAACTACATGACATCATAAACATCAATTTATATCTATTTGTGATTCATCTTACACCTTTTTATTTATCTGGATGATTTATTATTCCAATCCTACTTATTTATTTCTATTTCCACTGTATACCATTATTATTTAACACCATTATAAATTCATATATATAAATTAATTGTATACCCATGGTCATTTCATATCCCTCCCTTCTAGTTGGCCACCTCTAGTGTACGTGGAGGAACATTTAAGGTCATGTGGCCAAATTTCTTGGGGTACCACTTAGTGGATTCTGAGACAAAATGCTACAAAGTTGTATCAGATCTATTTCTTCCTTTTATCTTACTATTTGGGTATTAGATAGGAGACTATGGTGTATCTAAATTTGGTAATGATTCTATTACTGAGAGTAGCTAACCCATGTATAGGGGAAACCCAAATTACCTGAGATGGGATATTGTTGTTACTGGTTGCACCTATTACAATTGTATGGATTTCACCATAGGGTGATGCAAATGTCTTGTGAAACTATTGTTACTATTATTGTTATTATTATGGGTTCATTTTTTCTATCTAGTTATGGAAAGGATATAAATATCATGCATCATGCTAGGTGATTTAGAACTTAAATATCAAGTATTATGCCATTCCATATTTACATTTATGCATACATTGCTTGTATTTTCATGTGATTATTGTGAGTGACTTGATTTATATATATATAAATATCATAATTTTTATTGTAGGGATAGCATAATTGGATTAATTATGGTTCTTACATCAATATTAATGGGTTTTTTCCATATAGATTGATGATGACACCTTAATAAACTAATTATGCCACATTTGATCTAAGAACCAATGGTCTATCGGATAAAATATTAGTTGATTTTATTGATTAATACCAATTATAATGTATGAATCATGAACTTCTATAAATTAGGAATGGTAGTTAATTCAATAAAATCACCATACATGACCCATTATATCCTGATACTAGATATAAAGGTCAAGGCACAGTTACTTGACATGACAATTGCAATTTATAAGGTTTATGTCCCCTTATAAGTTGGGAATGGTGAAAATTTTAATTGGATTGAGATATCTATATCCATATAAATAATAATGAACATGAAATAAATCTTAAATCTAAACGAAATGGTTTCCACTAAATGGGAATTCTAATTACAAAGTAAAGGGTTTTTTCCTCTATAACTTGTAATTGACACTCCATATATCGAAACCCCTACCATGTGTGAGAAATTTACCCTAATACAAACATAGAAGTGGGAAGTAGGTAGTGTCTCTCGATAATTTTGTGACCTTATTGTCACCTAGACCTAGCTTAATGAGAAATCTGAGAGGTATGACTTGTTATAGGAAGGATTTGAACTTTTATTTTACTGCATTCACTATTTATTATCTATATACTATTAAATCTTATACGAGGCATGAAATAGGAAATGTAGACCTATTCTGAAAATACTTTCTTGAGTCATAAGTTAGGAGAGTGGAAACATCGATTCTATGTAGGTGGTGGGACCTGAGATGCCCATATTACCTCCTTTAGTTCCACTCAAGGAACCTCCTGTAGATCTTCCACTAGGTGATGATTCTCACTCTCATAATATTTTCTTCCACTTCATGTATTCTAACAAGTTTTTCCCTAACCTTAACCTACTATGGAAAAGTTGATGTAGGAATTATAGCAGAAACATCCTCTCACCATTTTAGGGGATGGCGTTCCTCAAGATGTTGAGTCATAGATGGATTCCGTGTTATCTATCTTTGAGAATTTAGAGGTTCAATATCTCTACCTATATGCTTGTTTATTCTTCTAAACATTGGTGTGATGTTAATACCTATGACAGAAGTCTTCCAAATATGGTCAAGGTTGGCTTTCAAATATCCATTTATGATTACTTCATTCCCCAAACATCGAGAGAAGACCACGCTCAAGATTTTATGCACCGACAATAGTGTTTCACATCTGTGATGGAATATTCAACTTCTTCACCATAATTTAGTGTTTTTCATAGAAATTGTTAGGTGATGAGAAGATGATTGTGAGACATTTTGAGGGTATGATTGTGTATGCCATTCGATTGCAGGTGAATGTTTTTAGGTTGACCACCATTTCAGAGATATTGAACCAAGACCCCATTACAAATTGGAACCCGAGGGAAGGTAGCAATGGGAGACATGGTGGTTTAGCTTCTAAGTAGGGAGATAGTTTGACCAGTGGTAGGAAACATCATTTTGTTGGTACACATAGGGGAATTGATAGCTATATGACACACACTGACAGTTATGTGGTGTGTCACCAATGTGGTAGAGAAGGCCATACAATTACCCAATGTAGGAGGAACCCAATCAAGTTCCAAGATTACAGCATGATGGGTCACTTGTATCATTTTGTTTTTATGAACTCTCCCTACTGTATCTAGTGAAAAGGGATCTGTGCTGAGACCACTTTCCGGTACAAGATCAGTAGCACTATGTCAGGCTAGGAGTAGGTCCACTACCATCTAATAAAGCTGATTAGGTGTTCATGGACAAGGTAGTCAAACTTTAGAGTTTCAGTGCTGATAGAGGATACCTACCTATATTAGTTAGGTTTCGTCATAGTTTCACGACTCTGCAGTGTATCATACACATGGGGATCTGATTCTAGGTTCATCTATGACTAGAGGTACTATTTTGGTAGACTCTAATTTAGTTTTATCCATATTTTATATAGGTTCACCGCACTCCTTTATATATACTACAATTATGGAAACTATGGTCCTAGAGATAGAGTAATTTTGTGTAATGATTACTCTAGAAACACCATTAAGGGTTTGATCATAGAATGTATGCCAGTGTATGGAGTTCCACCTTGAGATTGGGGGTACTAATTCTTCTCTAACTTCTATGTCCTTGAGATGACCATTTTTGACTTCATTCCCGATATGGATTGCTAGTTCCATACTAGGCCCATGCTGGTTACTGTTTACAAAGCGTGTCTTTCATGTAACCCAAGTTAAGTGATTATATTCAAAAGGGTGAATAGTATATCTATGAAAGTTGAGATGGACCCGAGCATCATGGTCTGTGAAGAGTGACAACCTAGGTGGATTGTCTCTTTATGGTCAATTAGGGAATGTATCTTGTAGAATTAACTCATATTGTGGACCATTTCAATTATGTATTTCCTAACGATTTCTATGGTTTACCTTTGATGAGAGAGGTGGATTTCACCATTGATATGATACCAAGTGTGGCATCAGTTTCCATTCCTCCCAATAGGATGACACCTACAAAGATCCTAGAACTCAATAAGTAGTTGGAAGACTTAGTGGAATTTTTTATATGAATCAGTACCTATCCATGGGGTTCACCTATCCTTTTCACCAAGATTGTGTATAGTACCCTCAGGTTGTCTGTGGATTACTGATGGTTGAACCAACTTATGGTGGAGAACCAGTATCCACTACCTTTTATAGATAACCTCTTCAACCAGCTCTGAGGAGCGGCATTTTTATCTAAGATTAATTTGAGTTTGGGTTACCATCCACTACATGAGATACCATTGTATGTACTACGTAAATCATTTTGATTTAGGTATGAATTGTACCTAGTTATTCCATATGGCCTTAGGGATCCTATGAATCCATTTTTCGAATTTTATCTAGATTCATTTGTGGTAGTCTTTATAGAAGACATATTAGTGTATTATCACACTAGAAATGACCATGCCAACTATCTTAAGATCATGATTAATGTAATAAGGGAGCATCATAAATATACTATGCTCTGAAAATTCCAATTTTGGATCGATATGGTTCACTTCCTAGGTTATATAATTACAAATGAAGGATTTTCTATTGAACTAGATAAGGTGAGTGTCCTGGTTTCCTTGGATTATCCCAATAATGTCTTTGACATAAAAAATTTCTTAGGGATATCTGAATAATACAAGCAATTAATTTTGGATTTATCATTCCTAGAATAACCAATTATGGGATTGACGAAAAAGGGTGTGATGTTATGTTATTCTGAAGCTTGTGAGACAAAATTTTAGGAGTTGAAAGGGAGGATGACTTCAAAATTGATCTTGGTTCTTCTGAAGTTGGGAAGAATCTATAATGTTTACTGTAGTGCTTCAGAAATTGGTTTAGGGGTAGTTCTTATGTTGGTAGATCAGGTTGTAGCATACAAATTCTGCCAGATGAGACCCCACGGTCAGAATTAACCTATGCACAACATCGAACTAGCATCTATGGTTCATGATTTATGCTGTAAAAGGAATTATCTTTTCAGTGAGTGGTTCATTGTTTACGTAGATAAAAAAATATAAAATATATTTCCACATAGCATGACATGAATTTGAGGTATATTAGGTGTGTAGAGTACCTAAATTCATTCTACTTTGAGCGTTCTTATACACCCAAGAAGGTAAATGCATTGGATGATGCCCTAATCTAAACGGCTCAGACATATTCCATCTAGGAGGCCAGTAGTGAGTGGATGTTGATGGGTCTATTTTTTTATATGCACCTAGAGGTTTAGGAAAATCATGGGTAGCCTATTTTAGTAGCTATGGTAGTTACATCCTACCTTCAAGAATGGTAGAAAACGAGACAACTATCAGTTTCTGAGGGCATCGTCCAAAGGGAGGTTGTATTAGGTGAAAACCGACCTCCTAGTAGGATTATCAATGAGAAAGAGATCATTCACTTATGTGTGTGTGTGGGTGCATGTTGACATATGGGAAGAGTTGATGTAGGAATATCATTCCTATGTTTTGGAAGTTCACACTAAGCTTACCATGATGTTACAATACATATGTCGATAATATTTGTGTCCAAGTTTGAAGAGTTATATTACAGGTTTTATCACTCAGTGATCTACCTGTTAGCAGGTGAAGGCTGATCACCAATGACATATTGGGATTTTATTGCCTGAATCCATTATTGAGTTAAAATATAATGACATACATATGGTCTTCATGAAGGGGTTTCTGATATTCCCTCATGGTAGTGATGTAGTATAAGTGATCATCAAAAATTAGACCACTCGCACAATTACTACCAATCCAAAAGACCTTCTCAGTTGATATGATAAGGAGTATTTATATCCAGTATATTGTGTACCTTCATGGTGTTCCCCATTCCATCGTATTAGACCAAGATTCCCACCTTACATCATGGTTCTAGAAAGGGATAAAAAGGAACTGAGTTCACAGGTTCTATTGAGTACAACATATCACCCAGAGACCGACAAGCAATACGATCATATGATATGGGTGTTATAGGACATGATTTGATCATTTTCCATTGAATTCATAGGTTCTAGGGAGAATCATATACCTCTTGTCGAGTTTCCCTACTATAAAAATTCCCAAGAAATAATTTAGATGGATCCTTATGAGGCCCTTTATGGTAGGTCATTACATTCACCCATGTACTGGTTATAGGCAGGTGATGTAGAACTACTGGGTCCTTATATAATTTAGGAGATTACAGAGTAGGTACAAACGATTCAAAATAATATGTCTATAGCTCACTCCAGGCATAAGTCTTATACATATCATCACCGACGACCTTTGGAGTTCGAGGTGGGACATCGAGTCTTTCTACGATTTTTTCTTGGACTAGGTCATAGATAGATTCAAATATATATAAAGTTATCTCCTTATTATTTTTTTCCTTTTGAGAATATGGAGAGGATTAGGACGACAACCTATTAGTTTCAATTGCCTCAGAGTTAATGTTCCATGCATGATGTCTTCCACATATCACAACTTCACTGTTATCATTCTGACTGGTCTCATTCATTTGAACCTAAGTATATTTAGTTGGAGGTAGATGCATCCTTAGAGGAGTATCCGATTCATATTGTTTATTGGATCATCAAGACTCTTGAGGAAAGCAAGTTCCTCTAGTATAAGTTATATTGAACCATGTCCATTTTTAGGATGCGACTTGGGAGAGAGAGGCTGGTGTATGTGCTTAGTGACTGGAACTTTTTTTAGATAATTTCTTACTACCCTTGAAAGGGAAACTTGGGGATGGGTTGTTTTAATTAGGTAAGGTTGTAACATATTGAATTTTTAGTGAGGTAAATTTCCTTTTAGTTATTGTCTATGCCTTGTTGAGTTCCTATTTTGGCTTAGACCCTAGTGACTGGGACCTTAGGCCAGTCCATTATGTTTTGGAGGGAGGGGATGTTGGTGAGATCTATCCAGGACACAAAAAAAATTACATGGAATGTATTTAAATACACAACTTGTATTAAATACATTATGTATATTTGTCTTCTAGACCTCATTTATGTAATGTATAGGTTTTCCCTATGAGGGAAATATTGAGCATTACATGATGTGTAATGAATTTACACACAGTGTAAATGATCGAGCATGTTTTCTAAAGGGGAAGAACCCATTATTCTAATATAGGGGATTATTTTCTTCCTACAAAAAGGAGAGGAGCCGTGCATGGGATTCCCTCCAAGCCTAAGCTAGGGATCCTTCTTCCTCCTCTATCCAGACTCCATTTCCATCATCATTGGGTGCATTGGATTCCTATAGAAAATATATCTACTCATCTTCCTTATATTCCTAATTTATCTTCCTACCTCTTCTGCTATTTTGTTGAGAGGTCATTTGACCAATTTTCAAGGCATTGATATGTTCTTCCATTTTCTCCCATTTTAGATCGAATCAAAGGATAAAAAAATAGAATATTGGTTATCTATGAACCTATGGTAGGTGGTCTAGTTCTTTTCCATAAGGTTAATTGAATTTAAATTATGCTCCATTGTGCCGCATGACATACCTATATGGTGGTTCCTCTAAATGGTTTAATAAAGTAAATTTAATGGTTTTCCATGTATAATGGGACCCTAGCTACCTACAAAATAACGTTGTTGGGAGATTTCCTTGATGTGAGCCACCCCATGGGTGTTACCTTAATTAAAGGCCTATTTACCCTTTTCTATAATTTTTAAAACTCCTTTTGAGGTGTGTGATGCCTTATGATAAATGATAATATTGAAATTAAAAATGAATTAAGAGAAAATAGAGCCCATGTGATAGTCTATATGCTTATTTCCATAGCATTACATGTATTAATTAAATGAATTGGTCAGCATGAATAAAATGTTATGATTATAACTCCTTGATGAATGATATGAGCTATTGATATCTAAACATTCCTATCAATATGAGAGAGATAATTGGGATTCCATTCATGGATTTCCTTGGATGTTCTCTTCAAGCTTTATAATTAGTTTTTGTATATGAATTATATATACACCGGGAGAGATACTTGGTATTCCTTGGATGAGCTCATCATGAATTTTACTTACCTATGTGTGAGAGATACCCATTCCCTAAGGGAGACATCTTGGATGATATTGGTGTCTAGATGGTTATACTAGGACACAAGTGATACTCGGTCCCCTATGTGAGATTACAGTTATGGTCTTAGAGGGTTGTCTTCACACCAAGATGGGAGTGATACTTTGGATTCTATTTATGGATCTACTTGGATAATATCCTATGGTATTGAGTATTTATTCTGCTCCTAGTGTAATACTTTGGTTCCTTTCTACGGTTCACCTTGGATGGGCTAAGGATACCACTTAATTAAATTCAAGAGAAGCATTATTATATAAATCAAAGAATTATTTTTCTTCTGATTAAAGGACGTGACCACAAAGCCAAATAAAGTGGTTGGGTTTATTCCACGTCATTTTACTTTATTTATGAAGACACAATTATAAATTACATCACAATTGTATTGGTCACCTTGGTTGAGAGACACCTCACTAAGGCTGAAGTGGGTGGTGTTGTCTGGGTATCCCATGAGGAACCTAGTCTGATGTATTTATTTATTTACTTACTTTATTTTATTATCATTAGTACTCTAATAATTTTACATGAACAAAATAAATTAATCTAGACACTTTTGGTGGTGTCCTACTAAGTATATATCACACTCTTCTTGGGATTCCCTTGGTACCCAAGAAGACTTCATTATTGAAGGTATAGATAAAGGGAAGAGGCCAGCTTCTGATTCTTGATTTCGAGTTCTAGGATGGAATATGGGAGAAGAGGACCAAGACTATGATTGTGATTCTAGTAGTGGATTCTTTTGGCCTTTATTGTATTTTTTATAGAATGTGGTATATGATTGTTTCCCCGGTATCCGGTGTACTCATTTTTTATAACTACATGAAATCATCATCATCACTTTGTATCAATTTATAATTCAACTTCCACATGTGTATTTATCTTGATGATTTATTATTATACTGCTACTTATTTATTTTTGTTTCCACTACTTAACATTATTATTTACCATTGTTATGCATTATAATATATGAGAGAATAGTATATCCATGGAAACAACCTAGGCCATTTCTATTAGTCTTCAGCCTCTAGTATATGGGGAGGTGTTCTTGAATCCATGTGAACAACCGTCACGGAGCACCACTTAGTGACTTCTAAGTTGGGACACTACATAGGCAGTACCTGAATCATGTCTTCATTGAACCTAAATGTATTTATGGATTCCAATGGTTGGGTGACTGGTTTTTTGGCTCTTAGTACATATTTAGGGAATGATTTATCCACTTAAGATAAAAAGGTAATTCATGAAAAAATTTTATAACAAGTATTGTGTGACTTGTCAATGTATCAGATTTTCCACTAGACAAACACACAAATTGCAAGAATAGGAAAATAACATAGTAGGAAAGTAAATAACCCTATATGAGTGAATCAAAAATATAAAATTCAACGAAATGTGCCACATGACTAGAGTTATATGCAACTATGGAAACTTGAAACACTATCCATGAATAAGTGGTGTGCCAACATAAAATATCTATCCAAACATGGGATCTATGTTTTAAATCACCTAACACCCCAACTAGTTAATATGACATATATGATCAATAGAACCATGGACATTGAAATACTAAAATTGTGTCTTTCAGTACATAAAATTAAATAAGTGTAACTGTATGTCCACTGAGATATCCATGTAGGGTGTGAGCATAAACACTTAGTAGGGAACCACAAATGGTGTCTCAACTTAGTGATGAATAAAAAGGTATATGGATGGATATGTATATATATTTATATACATATATAGTGAAATAGTTTAGTTATTCAATAATTAAGGTATAAAAATTGTTATCAGTGATGTAGTAAATCTACCATCATTAACACACAATTATCTATATTGAGAGGGTCTATATATGCACTACCTACTTTGAGCCTATGCTCAGAATCTGAGATGAACTAGGTAAGGAAATCTTATAGCCCAACCCAGTGAAATTATTATAAAGTAGTTCGGGTGTAATAACCATCATGAGGGAAATTGAATAGTGTATAACAAGTCATAGAAATATTACATCACTTCCCCAGGGAAAGGGGAAAGTTTATAATGAGTGAGGGAATTGCAAACATATCCCAAATAACCATAGGCCAATATACCTTATAAACTAATCTTTAACAAGAGTATATGTAAATAATTCCACATTATTTATATCTATGAAGCACACATGCTTGATATAAAAGTAATACACATTATTTACATTGAAGAAATACACATTTGCCACATCAAAGAATAAAAATTCTATTTATAAAAGTTATACACATGCTCTATATCAATTAAATTAAAATTCTAGTTGAAATATGAAAAATAAAATATTTCCATTAACTTTTATTGGTATTTTAATGTTTTTTATACAACTAATTTATAATTTAGTGGTTACTTGTCAAAAATTTGGTATATAGTATTTTTTTAGATTTTATTATTGAAAATTATTAAATTTTCATTTTTAATTATTTTATCTAACTTTGGAATTAATAGAATAAATCACACATTTAATCTTGGATATTTTGATGATTTTTAGGTGGAGGGAAGTTATTTCAAAAGGATCAAATTGGTTCGGTCATAGAATCTATAATATCTATAGTAGGAGATAGAAAACAATAAAGGAATATGGGTGTATGTGTTAATTTACCTAGTGTATGTGTTATCCTAGTTAGCATATTTTTCATCTTCAATCACAAGTGGGAAGAAAAATGGAATTGGAAGATGAGTGTAGGTGTCTTTTTGGACCTAAATATGTCCCAATTGAATGATAATAGGTGTCATCTTTCTAGTGTAGGGGTGATCTACAAAAGTCAATTCCACAACATAAATGCATCCCTGCAGAATATTTTGTATGTTACATAAGGTTAACTTTGCTAATATCAACGGTATCATATGGTTTCTATGAATATTTTGTGAAGGTAGAGGTGTTGTGTAACGGTCATTCAGGCCTATAAAAGGGTAATATTCACATAAATATATGAATATTTCAGTTTTAGTTTCATTTATGTATTTGGAAAATTCATCCAATGGATAATAACCACCAAACATTGAGGGATTCACTAGGGATTTGGATGAGGTTTTGGGATACCTTATCAATATTAATACAATCAATAATAGTATTCCATGTGGATTATGTTTAATGAAATCGTATCTAAGGAAACATGAAAAATAAAAATAAAAACTGTAGATATCAATGTGATTTAAATCCACGATAAAAAAAATAAACTATCTAAAATCTAAAAGAGAGAAGATACTAAAGGTTTGACCAAATGAAAAGAGGTGGGAAATGTGTGTTTACAAAGGAAGCATGAGGCTGAATAGAAATCTAGTTCATTCATCAATATCTAATACTAGGGACTATTGCTACTAATTTTTATTGTTTTCATTTATTTTTTGTCTCACTTAGTTTTAAAATGCTCTCTTATTCCCCTTTCAAGTATTCCACTCTTCACAAGGAGGGATAAATTATGAGTGATTATAGAACAAAAGGATATACCTTTTGTAATGAATGAGTCCAAATCTTGAATGGATAAATGCTATCTATTTTGTTAACTAGTTTTGATGCTCAGTAACAATATTTATTAGAAAGTGTGATTTTATTTGAATTTAATTATTTTTTATTGATTATTGTTTTATTTGATGATATATAAACTCCTACCACTTAGTTATGGTCTATATACGATGAACTATGATATATTTTAGTAGTGAAGTGATTGTAAATATTCAAACCATGTGGAAGTGGTAGTGGGACCTCGTGGTTATTTAGGAAGAACAAGTCCCAATTGGAAATCACCTAAGTTACCTAGGAGGGTTCACTGTAAAACTTACACACGTAAGAAGAAGGGTAGACAAAGTTTATGTTTAATTTAGGAATATACTCACCATTTCCATTCAACCCAGGGTGATAGGGGATGAAAATGTAAATCCTATCACTAATCAGTCATATTGAAGAAGTGAGGTAAACTTTAAGACTAGTATATCACTATAATAAAACATCCAACCCTAACACGATCACTGTTTTTATTATAGTTTTTTTCAAATTATTGTGTCATTTCTTTATTTAGTTTAAAAAACAAACTAAAAATACCCCTTTTCTCTAATAAATATGTAAAAAATGATTTTTGGACACTCCACTCTTGAATAAAACCTTAGGTTTCCATTATTACTACATTTAACCTATAAATAATTTCTTTTCCACACCCAATGATAGATCCTATGTCAAAACTTTACCCCATTTCAAGGGATTCATTAACAAAAATTAGAAAAAATATAACCTTTTCTTTTCATGACCAAATCTTACAATAACAAATTATATGAAATTAACCCTTAAATTGAAATAAATTTATAGAAAACACTTAGAAAACTTAATTTTTAATATTATTTTGAAGAATTTTCCTTGAAAGACTCAAGTAAGACTTATAGTGACAACATTTATCCTACCATCATGGAAACTAATCCTATACATACCCTGATAGATTTGTGCACCCTATAATTCATTCATTAGAATAATAAAATTTATATGCCCACCCTTAAAAATGATTTTTAATTGAAAATAAATTTAATATAACTACTAAAAAAATTGTAAGACTTCGTAGGTGAGTACATGAACAATCACATAAATTATTTTTCAAATGTCTTCTCCACACCAAAACCTAAAGGAGTGGCAAGGGAGAAAGTAAAGTAGAGGTCATTATCTTTTCTAATTTAAGGAATAGTAAAATAATGGTTGTACATCCTATAAATAGGAGAGATTCATGGATGATATTATCTGATAAGGATATTAATTCAAGTATTTTTTCCCACCTCTTGGAGAATAACCATTAAGAAAGAGATTCATGCGATTAGATATGATAATAGAGATACTCTCTATGAGTACTTGGAGAGGTTTAATAAGCTTTGTTCGATTTTCCCACATAAAGATATTAGAGGATCACCGGTTTATAGTATTATCAATTCTTGGTGAAAAATGATAAGAACTTTCTGGATGCATTATTTAGAGGAGCATTGATAGAAAAATCACCAGCAGAATCCAAGGGACTTATCGAGATTATTTCTCAAATCTGACAACAATTTTCCATAATAAGTACTAATACAAGAGGAATAACTATGATAAGAACATTTGATTTATCTCCATTATTATAATTTATACTTGAATTGATAAAATTACTTCTAATATAGATGGTTTTAAACCAAACTAGTGAACTACAATACCTAGCCAAGGTATGTGGTTTATATTCACCCCCTTTCCATTTTACTGATATATGCTTTGTGGTTCATGGAACTAGAAAGTGATAAATACTATACTAAAAAATTAAATTTAAAAAAATAAAATAAAAATACATGATTAAACCCCAATTCTAGTATGGATTTGGAAATCCATAAGAAAAAATAAATCCCCTATTCCAACATCAAAACCAACCATACCAACACCCACCAATCTCCCAACAACCTTACAAGTAACCTTATAACCAACCCCTTACCAATATCACCATTCCTTATAGTATAAGAGAAACTATGAACATCCACCCACCAGTACAAAATCCCTAGTACAACAGCAATAAGGACCTGAAGTTGAGAATCTTAGGAATTAAGTGGGAGATTTGAGAAGCCATATCAATGTACTTGTTGATCTTTTGTCCAAAAAACAAAGCAAGATTCTAGATTAAATAGTTCCTAACCAAATGCAGAATGTGATAATGAAAAATACCAGAATAAGTTAGGAAATTTACCCCATAACCATACTTTCATTTGTACAAAACTAACCAAGAAGTTAAGAATAAGTATATGAAAGACCTAAAACTGAACAAGCTCAAGACTAAATTAATGGGAATGTTGCGAGAGAGGCTGGAAAACCAAGATGTAATTTATTTGTAGATTCTTGAAATAAAATCACTTAATGATGAGAATAAATAGGAAGAAGATAATTATAAACAATGGATAATGAAACAAGGAAAACCATTGAAATGAAAGCTAAGGGAGAATAAAAACTGACCACTCCCATTCCATTTAATAGTGATTCACTAAAATAATATTCAGGAGAATAACATACAAAAGAAATTATGGAAACATTCTAGATAGTAGAGATTAATACCCCTATCTTAGAATCACTCAAAAAAATTCTTGAGTATTATCAGTTCCTCAAATAACATTTCACAAACAGTATGATTCTTTAAAGAAATGCAAGGATCAATTTAAGAAGAAGTGTATTAGCTCTGACTACACCTCAGTTACCCAAAAAATTTCCAGACCCATGGAAATATTATACCCCTTTCACTATAATTTCACCAATTTTTTAGATACATTATGTGATTTATTTTCTTTAATAATACACTACGTTTTCACTTCCTTGCTGATGAGAGAGTTTAGTTCGGTAAGAGTTGTGGTACAACTTGTAAATAGGTCCACTAATTTTCCAAATTGGAGTCATGTAATATGTGTTGGTTAGAGTCTAAGATATTATTTTCTGAGTAGAATTTTATATGATGAATATGTAGGAATATTAGAGAGAATCACCCTCACCCATCATTTTGGCGAGATTTTCTAAAATACACTAATAATAATAATCAATGATCATAAAGGAACACTTATCATAGGTTTTGGAGATATCAATACCCACTTAAACATCTTTGAAACTATAAATTAACTTTTAGATGAATATTCACTTCATACACTATTAATCCTTGAAAAATATGAACCCATATAAGATCTAGGTATTTTACATGGATATTTAGACTTAGGAAAACATTTATTAATTGAAAATTTCATGGAAGACTAAGCTACCATGAATTCTAGAAAATCTATTCTCATATTTAATGATGAGGTAACTTATTAGTTTTTTGATGAATTTGATTATTTAAATAATATATAAGAATAAAATATATTACCTCTTTTTTAGAAAGTTTAGGCTTTAGAAGTGAGGAACCTCAATTTAAACACATCCATAAAACAACGAACAATTTTTGAATTAAAACCTCTACCAAATGATTTAATGTGTGTATATTTGATTGATGAAAATAAACTACAAGTCATTATTATTTATAACTTATCCCAAAGTTAGGAATATGAATTAATTGATATTTTTAAATATAATGTACAGGTAATATGTTTGAGTTTAGGTGATATTATAGGAATTATTTCAAAAAACAATTCCACACAAAATTATTCTTGAGGGAGAATGCAAAACTATTAGGCATCCCCAAAGGAGTTAAAATAACATCTTTATAGAGGTATTGAAGATATATATAGATAAATTCTTTGAATTGGGGATGATCTATCCCATTTTAGGCTCACAATGGGTCAACCCCATCCATGTAGTTTCTAAGAAATTTGGCCTAACCATTGTGAGAAATTTAAGAAATGTGTTAATCCCTATGAGAATTCATAATAGTTGAAGAGTTTTTATAGAATATAGGAATCTGAACAAATACACTCAAAAATTTCATTTCACCATTTGTTTAATTTACTAGATATTGGTGATATTGTAATATAGGACCTACTACTATTTCATGGATGGGTTTTAAGGATATTTTTAGGTGCCCATTACTCTGAAATACTAGGAGAAGACAAAAAATACATATCCCATTAGAAACTTTTTTATAAGAGGACACCATTTGGACTTTTCAATTCTCTAGTACATTTAAAAGATTTATGTAAAGTATTTTTCAATTCACACTAAATAATTACTAGAGGTATTTTTATATGTTTTCACTATTTTTGGAGATTCTTTTGATCATTGCTGAATTTTTATTTGAAAAGTTTTGAAATATTGTATTGAAAAGAACTTGGTTTTGAACTATGAAAAGTGTAGTTTCATGGTGAAATGAAGAAAAAACCTTGAGAATATCATTTCTTATAAATTTAGTTACGTTGATAAGTCAAAAATTGAATTGGTAAATTATTTTCCTTACCCAACTTGTATGAAACACGTTCGATATTTTTTAGGGCATCATGCATTTTACTGATGTCTCATTAAAGACTTTAGTAAATTTTATATACCTCTTTCAAAATTACATATATAGGATTCTGATTTTTATTTTAATAATGAGTTCATAATAACTTTTTATGATTTAAAGAGGATATTTATAACACCACCAATGATGCAGGAACTAAATTGGGAGATACCTTTTGAGTTACTATAAGATGATTCTCACCAATTTTTGGGTGTTATGATATCACCAAGAGTAGAAAGAAAACATCAAGACATTTCATATTCCTCTAGATCATTGTATTCTTGCAACATCAACTATACAATAACATAAAAATTTCTTTATAGGTTTTCCCTTGGATAAATTAAAATAATATTTACTTGGGATTAAAGTTGTTGTGTTTTCAAACCTTTTTGACCTTAGATATTTTATAAAGAAGGTATATATATAACATTAACTTATGAAATGTATTCTATTAATTTAGGAGTTTAAATTGGAGATTAAGGACAATAATGGATCTGAGAACTTAGTGGATTATCACATTATTAGGCTACCTAAAACCCATTAAGCATAAACTCTCGACTAAACCCCAATGAATGACCACATTGAAAGAGATAAGCTATATTTGGTAAAGGATAAGTGAACTAGTATGAAGTTATGATCAAATATCTAGTAACTTCTCAAGTCCCATCTTACTTCAATACCATTAAATTTATTGACTTAAATATAAATCCAAACATTACATTTTTAAAGATCCATATCTTTGGAAAAATTTTAATGACCAAATGATAAGAAGATGATTACCCGTAAGTGATATTGAATATATTTTTGGATTTTTTCACACAGTATGTTCTGGAGGCCACTCTAGAACTCAAATGAAAAAAAGAAAATATTTCAAATCTAAAATTTATTAGGCTAATTTTCATATATATTCACATTAATATTTTTAAAAATGTGAGAAATATAAATTATATATAAGCATTTCAAAGTGATAATAAGTACCTAAATGATCCAATGGTTTTAGTAAATATTATAAAGTGTGGGGAATAGAATTTATGGGACCATTTATTATATAATTTGGAAATTCCTATATCTTTTATTAAATTTATTATGTTTCAAAAAGGATGTAATCCAAAGCCACCAAAACCAATGATGTTATTTTTGTTTGTTCCCTAGTCATATATGACATATTTGGTAAGTTTGTAGTGACCATATCCATTATCAGTGATAAAGGAACTCAATTTTTCAATAGGATAATGGATTCCCTAATGAGGAAGTATTAAGTACATCATAAAACACTAACATCCTATCATCCACATACTAATGACTAAGATAAATATTCCAATAGGGAGATCGATGGAATTTTAGAGAAAAATATTAATCTAAAAAAAAAACTGGAGCCAAAAGTTGGAATATACCTTATGGGATTATAGTAAAATTTAAAAATCCCCATTTTAATGGGTCCATATCGACTGATTTATTGAAAGAGATGTCTCTCACTTATGGTGTTGGTGAATAAGACCTAATTAGATGTGAAAGAAGTAAAACAAGACATGGAAAGTTCTTAAAAAGAGGGGATATTATAACTAAAATAATTAGAGTATATCAGAAGAGTGAATTTTGAAAATTCAAAAATTTAAAAATAAAGGACAAAAGTGTCTCATGAAAAACTAATTCAACCAAATGAATTACATATTCGAGATCAAATAATATTATACATCTCAAGATTAAAGATGATTCTAGGAAAATATAATTCAATTTAGGAAGGTCCATTCCTAGTCACCAATATAATTACTTTTATTGATATGAATATTTTTAGGGATGGATATAAGGAACACTTCAATATTAATGGAAAAAAGATGAATATATTCTATGTGAACTTTACCTAAGAATTAGTGGAGGATATCAAACTCCTCCAACCATTTTATCAATATAATCCATCAGTTTTTACCTATCATAACCATTTAATTAATTTTTGTTATTCCATTTGAAATTGTATCACATGCTAAATTTGTTTGAATTCATTGAGGAAACCGTAAAATTTTATTTTAGTGGAGGAGATCTTTGTAGTTTAAAACTTATCAAATTATCTTTTTTTATTTTTTTGTAATTTTTAAACTTTTTGGGTGTTTTTCATAGTTTTCTTATTTTGTACAACCCATTTATCTTCCTTTGAATTTCCTTATGAATTTTGAATCTATTAAAATGTTAAGAAACTAATTTGAATCATTTACTCACCTTAGATGAGTTCTGAAATAATTTTTTTTAATACTCTAAGTGAAGAAAATTCATGCAAGGACTATATATCTCTGAATCTCATTCCATGATATACTATCCAAAATTTTAATCAAAAACATAATAGGTTTATAAGACAAATATGAAATATTCTTTACAACTCTATATTTTCTTAGAGAACCTTAATCTTATTAAATAAATAGAAATTTATGAATAATTTAATCAAAACATTGGAGTATTCAAGGATCTTGTGCAATAAATGATTGAGGAGTTCATTTGAATGAAACCCCATTTACATTGAACCATTTTTTCAATATATCCTTGAAATTTTATCCTCATATCCCTTATAAAATATTAATTAATTTTTTATAAATCCACATTACATTCCAAAAATCACTATCTACCTTACTTTAGAAACTAATAAATGATCAAGTTTGAATTCAAGTATGGGGTAAGAGAGAAATTGAGTTGGAAAAATCCATTTTGATTGATCTTCCTGATATAAGAAATTAAGAGCTACAACTTAGTGATAATGGTTTTTTGGGAAAATCATTTTTGGAAGGATGGGAAGATGGACTATTTATCATCCAATCCTAGGTATGTAATTTTACCAGTGTTTAAAGTAAAATGTACCTCTCATTCCCTTTTAAAATTAATTTTTTCACAAAATTTCATGACTAAATTCATGCTGAGAAAATGATAAAAAGAGGTAATGAGGGAAGAAATATATCATTGATTCTGAATTTCTCCAAGGTTAGACCACCTTAGAAGTTGGAGGGGAGTTGTGAGGACAACCAAAGTGGTATTTAAGGTGAAATATTTCATTCCATTTTTTATGTAGGTGATTTCCAATGGGAGATGGTTGAGAAAAAGTGATGAAACTATAGAATAAGTTCCCTACAAAACATCATAAATAATGTAAATAGTTCCAAATACATTTAATGGTAGATCTCACACTTACAAAAAGAAATTTCAATGTCCCTCTATACCATATATAGAATAACAATTTTTTTTGAAAACTTTTAAAGGAAATAGGGAGAAGAATTTTTTATCTTATTTAAATATTAAAAGGTGTAACCTAACCTTTAAAAACTCAAATGGGTGAATTTGAAATTTAGGAATAAGGTAATGAGGAACCTATTATTTAAGGAAACTAAATATCATGAATTGTTATTCAACATAGATCCTAAAATCTAAAATATACCGTATAAGTTTTTATGATAATAATACCCAACTATAAACCATAAAACAACCTTTAAAAGTCTCTCATGATATTGAAAAAATACTTGACTCATTAGGTAGATATGAATAAATTCATCAAGAATATGATGAAAATTCCATGAACTTGTAAATAGAAAAACATTTTCTAGAAGGTGTACTTAGGTGATGGGAGAAATATTTCTAGAAAGATAGGTATAAGTGTAAATGAGAGGATAAAATAAGTGGGAATTAATTAAATTTTCTAAATAAATAAAATTGAATTAAGATAATTGAGGAGGAATAAGAACATGAGGACAATAGTGTTGGAAAAAGAACTCACATTGTCTAGTGTTTGGATTTTTCTAGGATAATATTTATGAAGTTCAGTTTTCTAGGAGTTCTAGGATTAAGTTTGGGGTAATTGATAGAGAGAATATTTTTATTAATTTTAATTTGTATATTAATGTTTTTTATCCCACCAATTTATCATTTAATGGGTAATTTTCACATATTTGGTATATAAGTGTATTTTGGATTTAATTATAGAAAATAATTAAAATTTTATTTTTAATTATGTTTTCTATTTTCAAATTAATAAAATAAATACTAAATTTTTTCCTGGTTATTTCAATGATTATTTTTGTCTGATGGAAGTTGTTTCAGAAGGATCAAAGTGTTTTGGTCCTAGATTGTGAAATTTGTAAAACATGAGGTAGAAAATGGAAAAGGAAGATGTGCATATGTGTCAATTTTACCATCATATATTTCATCCTAGTCAGTGTATGTATCATTCTGTAGTACCTTTAGAAATACAAAATGGTAAAGTAATATGAGCGTAGGTCTATTTTTGGTCAGGTATTTGCAAATTTCATGGACATTGGTTTCATTTTCCCAACTTAGGTGTGATCAAACTCTACATATGAGTAAATTTAATGATGTAAATGTATCCCCATGGAACATTATGCATGTCATGTAATGGTACCTCCACTAATTATAGAGGTTGAATAGGGGTGAAATGAATGTTTCATTAAGGAGAGTTGCTATGTAAAGAACATTTAGACCTATTGAAAGGTAACATTAACCTATGTATTTATGAATCTGCTAGCACATGTGTCATTTATGCATTTTCAAAATTCATCTAATGGATGGAAACAAGACTAATTGGAGGGATTTATTAGGAATTTATATGAGGTTTTTTAAGATAATGTTATCATTCATGAAATCAATAACATGACTCCATGATAAGTATGTTTAATGAAATTGCATCAATGAAAAAATGTAAAATCAAAATATCAATTACAGATCTAAAATAGTTTTCAATCCCTGAGAAAGAAAGAAACTTTATTCAATCTAAAAGATAAAATTTCTCAGAGGCTTTACTAGAGTAAAAGATCATGAAACCTAATGTTTACAAAAGGAAGCTTAAGGCTGAAGAGAATTGGAGTTCATTCATTGGGAGTTCATGCAAGGGATTTCTGTTGATGTTGTTTTTATTATTTTCATTTATTTTCTATTTATATTAGTTTTGTAATAATTTATTCCCAAAATTTCAAACATACTTACCTTCGCATGGAGGGATAAATTTTGAGTGATTGAGGAAGGTGAGGATAGATCTTTTTTAATTCTTGATTCTCACACTTGAATGAATAAATTATCTCTTTTTTAATTGGTTTCAATACCTAGTAATATTGTTTATTATCAAGTGTGGTTGTATTTGGTCTTAATTATATTTATTTATTATTACTTTGTTTGATGATATATAATCACCATACACTTATTTCTTGTTTATATATGATAGTATATGATGTATTTGAGTGGTGAAGTGCTTGGAAATAGTTAGGATGTGTGGAAGACGTAGTTGTAACTATTGGTTGTTTAGATTGAACTAGACACAGTTGGGAATTTCCTAAGTTAACTAAGAGGGTTTACTACAACACTTACACATATAGTAATGAGGTTATACCAAGATGAGATTTTAGTTAGGAATATTCTCATCATCACTATTCAACTAGGGGTGAGAGGTTAAGAGATTGTGAATCCTCTCACTTACCACCCTACAAGAGGAATAGTGGAATAATTTTAATACTTGTATAATATTTCAATATGATATCCAACCCTATCTTGATCACCCTTTTTATTATGGTTATTCTTGTAGGATTGTTTAATTTCTTATTTAGTTTCAAAACCAAACTCAAAATAAACCCCTTTTTCTCTAATCAAAAAGTGACTATGGATTTTTGATCACTCCTCTCTTAAATAAAACCTTAGGTTACCACTCTTACTTTATTATAACATAGGAACAATAACCTTTTCCGAACCACATGATAGGTCTAGTATCAAAACTTCCCACTATTTATAGGGAGGTATTGATGGTTTTTTTTAAATCCATCATTTTCTTTGCATGGCCGTATCTTCCAAAAACAAACCTTTTGACATTGAGTCTAAAATTGAAAGAAATTTACTGTACATACTTTAAAATATTAATCAATAATCTAAGTTGGAAGAAGTTTCCTTGAATGTCTAATATGAGACTTCTAGTGACCACTTTGATATTTCCATTATGACATCTAATCTCAACCAAATCATGATAGGTTTTTCCCCACTGTTCATTCATTAGAATAGTTATATTTCCAAACCTACCCTTTAAAATGATAATGAACTGAAAATTGTTTAATCCAATTATTACCACAATTTATTGGCTTGGTAGGTGAAGACATGAAGAAGAACATAAATAAGTTCTCAGATATTCTCTCTACACTAAAACCCTAAAGAGTGGTAGAGGATCAAGTAAAGTGGTGGGAATTCTATATTTAACTTCAAGGTGTAGAAAAATAATGGTTTTACAACCTATAACCAAGAGAGATCCAAGAATTGGATGATCCATATGAGAGTACCATGAAAATATTTTCCCACACCTACCAGATCAAAACCATTAGGAAGTATTTGTATTCCATAAAACATGTTACTAGATAAAATATCTACAAGAACTAAGAGATATTTAAAAATATCTATGCCCGTTTCCAGTATAAATATATAAAGGAACCACATTCCATTTTTCTTCAATAAAGGCATGATGTAAAACGATAAGAAATTGTTAGATGAATCATCTGGAGGTGCACTAATAACAAAATCACCAACAGATAGCAAGACACTTATTGAGAATATTTCACTAAATTCATAATAATTTGACACACAAGGTATTGATACCATATGCATATACAAGGTAAAAAATTCTAATTCATTTCCTTTATTAAAATATAGATTTTAAGATCTAACATGCCTTGTGAGACAGATGGATCGAAAAAAATTGTGAAAAACCCATTCCAAGGTATGTGGTTTATATTAAACCCCTCATTATTTAACTAATTAGTGATATTAGGTGTAGAGAACTAAAAGGTTCTTAGATATCTACCCGAAATATTCAATTTCAATAATAAAATCAAGTATAGAGAACAAATCGTCGAGTTTAGAATGGATTTGGAAATCAAAGAGGGAAAGAAAGACCACCATTATAGTAACAAAATCACCAATATCAATAACCCCCAACCTTCTAATAACATTAAAAGAAAATTAATTAGAAATAAATATAGGAACCAATTGAATATAAACATAATGTTTTTATGTAAAACCATTTTTATGCTCATGAAGTTGTTTTACCCTAATAAATTAAAGTAATTACAATTAGTTAATTACTTTAATTGAATATAAATGTTATATATTCAATAATACATTTTTTATATTAATCCATTAGGTTTAATGTACATAAGATAAGAACAAACCCTATTTTACACAAAAAAACCTATATTTTTATAAAGGCAATTTTACCGCCATTGAATGAAGAACCCATTTTAAAATTTAATTTTGACACTTTAATTGATTTAATATGTCAAAATAAACTTCATATTTGAAATAAAAACATAATAATTATGTTAGGGTGAAATTTTGATATTTTTTTGAGATGTTTCATTTTTTTAACTAATAGTTAAAAATAATAAATTTTAGTACAAAACTGATTTTTAATATAATTTATTTATAACATTAAATTATAATTTTAATTGGTTTCAAAGTTTAATTATATAATATTATTATCAATTAATCCAATTTATGTCATTGTAATCAATTTTACATTTTTAATTTTACTATTAAAACATAGCCAACTTTCAGACATTTTTACTTTAAAAACCCGCATTGTCGTCCTGTCTACAGGATTCATTTTAATTTAATTTCTGCCACTTATGTGATTGGAATTTGAAAAAATGTATTCCATATTTGTAGTGATCATAATTTATAATTTAAATTAAGGTAAAAAATTTTGACCAAAAATATTAGTGAAAATGATTAAAATTAATTACAATTATTAAGGAAAAATTAAGCTTAATAAAGGACTAAGCCTTTAATTTAACTTCCAAAATGACATAGAAACCTGTAAAAATCCCATTTTAAGGACATATATCATCCATTAACCTTCTAGTAATTAGTTTTTTTTGGTTTGGTATGAATTTTTTTAGGTAATAACATGTGCACACCTAACTTGCTTCCAAAAATTCCAACCGAGTCCTTTTCTTTCCCTATAAAAGGCCACCACCTCTCCCCATTCCTCACACCTCTAAAACCTCTTAGGTTCGGCCAATATCTACCCAAATATCATCCCAATATCAATATCCTATAACTATAATACTCATATAGGTTATAAATAAATCCAATAAAGATTTTGGTTCAAACCAAATTTAGTTACTTGATTAAGAGGTAACATCTTCAGTCAAGTTTTTTAGTTTCATTTCCTTTCTCCACTTCCTATACTCTTTTTATTCCGGGATTAAATAAAAACAAAAGTATACTAAATATATTAGGATTTTTTATGATAATAGGTCATACTATACTTACATAAACCTCTATGTAATGGGTAACAAACATACTGTTTTTGTGTACGATGAACTACTACTTCATGAAATGATGATTGTTCAATTCTCCTTACCACCTATCATAGTGGACATTATGATGAAATATATGTTTATATATGTTATATATGATATTTATTATGTATTTATATGTCTTTAAACCTTTTATAAATGATACATTTAATACCTTCTATTTTACGTTAATACGATAACATCATTTGAGGAAGGGTGGACTACCGCCCCCTCTAAGCGATGTGATTCGTTCACACGATATATGGAGTGTATAAATGATGGTTATAATTAAACATATGATAAATATAAAACCTATATATTATATTCATTACATAATTAAATTTCTGTAAATAATATATATATATATATGTCATTTTCTTTATTAACCTTTCACACAATTTAAAAGAGATAACGTTGTTTGTGGACGTGTGGACTACCGCCTCCTCGACATGATGTGATTCCTTTTCCATCACAGAATTAGATATATAAGTATATATGATTAAATAATATGGTATTTATAATAAAATTATTATTTTTTAAATATATGGTATTACTTTCCTTCTTTCCATAATAACCATTTAAAAATGGAATCGTTACTCATGCATACATATGACCTACCATCTCCATGATTGCAACGTTAGCTCATTTTTCATAACCTTATTTAATTATTGATTTAAAAAGTATAATTGATTTATAAATATGATAATTATTTCATTTTTATTATTCTTTATATGTTATATAATGACCCTTTGACCATAGGTGACCAACAATAGTTGTTTTGACACGTAAACAGAATTTGGTCAAAATAACCGACGTAAATTTAATTGTTTAAGAATTTGTATAAAACATAGTAATAAGTGAAATAAAATTAATTATAAACATGAAAAATTTTCTGAAGAAATTACAAAATTATCATAAGTTTATTATAAAATAGTTTAAAGGACGTTCACCCGAAAGGCAATGCAAGACAAGGTATTCTTGTCTCATTTTCATTACGTGAGGCGTACTTAATTATTTTACAAATAATTTATTATATATGGTGTACTTAATGAAACAATTACATATAATATATTGAAATATATTATCATCATTGTATTTAAATCTTTTATTTAAGTATTATTACCTCTTTTTTCAATCCATTTGTTACAACATTTGGAAGGGACTTCCATCTCACTTTTTACATTTGTGAGATAAATGTCATATTCACCACTTACTTATTTTTTGTGGTGTTCCTAATTAATATTTTTATATATTATATCATGAATTAATTTTCCTTCATGGTATTTAATACTTAAATTTAATACTAGTCTTTCACAAGTTTTATGATTTAAAATTGTTTCAAATTTGTATGAGACACTTGGGATGTTTAAATATTATTTTCCTCAAGACTAATCCTAACGATCTTTAAATGGAAATTTTATTATAGGAAATTATATATCCATTTTACAGAAAACCATTTCATTCTTATCTACTTATTCATGACCATTTTATGTGTTAGTACCATTTTTTCCACTTTTTGGTACTTTGATTTTTTTAGATTTTTTTTCTTCAGAAAACCCGACTTTATATCTCTCTTTAGTTGGAGAAATTGTTTTATTATAAAAACCATGTTTTATTATAAGGTTTTAATTTTTTTTAAATGATTTGTTAAATAAATTTTTTCCCTTTTTTCCTTTTACCAATATTTTCAAAGGAATATTCTCATTGATTTCCTAATGTGGAATTTTCCTACCTTATGTTGTACAAAAGGAATATTCTTTTTACCTTGTACGACATATACATAATTATACACCATAATTTATTTGAATCCTCCTTATCAATGTTTTAAGAAAAATTATTTTCAATTAAAAATATTTTCAAAAGGTTTTTCAAAAGTAAAGGATTTGTTCCTCAATAATATTTCAAAAATATATTGTTTTATTTCAACAACAACAAAAACCCATTATTTTACTCTACTTTGGGGTATGTTGTACTAATACATCCTTAATATTCCTTTAGATAATTTATGTTTGATTTTTCTATGGATATTATTCACATTCAGTTCCTTGATTTCTTTTATTCCCCTTAAAATATTCAATGTACTATGATTATTAAACATTGAATTTTCCCTAAATTATCCATTTCATTTATCATGGATATCACTATTGCATAAACCATATACCATTTTACATACGATGTCTACTTTGACATTTATTTGATTATTTGGGGAAATATTGATAAATCCACATACCATATTTAATACAGATATTTCAAAAGGAATATTATTTATTCGATATATGAGGAATGATTTGGACATGAAATACATAGTTTGGGGACCGTTTAAGGAAAGATCTACAGGTTGGGGACCAGTTAATAAAGTCCACTTGATGTATCAGTAGTCTCATGGGACGAATTAGTTTAAAAAATTGGTGTAGGTAAAATTTCTATTGATGGTACTGGTTCTTTTTACTTGGGAAACATGGAATCCAATTTATAAGAATTATACCTCATATTATTTTTATTTATTATCCATCTATGAGATTTTTCATTGACATATCTATGGATACATTTAATTTTTAGTTCATTGATTAAATGACATGTGTTTCAGATTCTTACCTTTCTATATTGATTTTTCCTTATCTAGTTATTTTAATGGCATGTATTTCCAGTTATTACCCTACCATATTTCTTATGTACTTCCATTCAGTTTATTGAATACATGTCATGTGTGTTTAGTTATTTGCCTTTCCATATAGACTATTCTCATTGATTCGTTATTGCTTCCTCTATATTTTTCCCTTACTGAGAATTTGAGCTCACCCTTATTATGTTTCTTTCACCATGAATCTGAGAAGAATACTATGAATTATATAAAGGTATTTACTAGATGGATTAGAGTTATACTCAAAGTTATATGTTTAAAAATAAGAAAAAAAGTATTTTGTAATTAGTGTTTTCTTTTGTTATTAAATAATCATTTATGTATCTGGTTTACCAAGACTACAAAATTGATTGGTCCTTCCGGGCTTGATTTCTTGTAATAATTCCAATGTAATTTATAGTAGACATCAACTCCGATCTATTTGGGGCTAGGTCATTATAGTTGGTATCAAATTATGTTTATTAGAAACCTTGGGAACTAGATTTAGGAAAACCTAAATTTGATAACATAACCCAAAGGTAGAATTTGAGGATAAGTATAGATGAAAACCAAATTTTTTTGGTAAAGTATAGATTATGTGGGTATTCCTAGCAATAAATCCCTATCTGGATACTAAAATTGGATTTAGTTCTGTAATTGATGTACCTAGGATTAATAACTATGACAGGGTGTTCCGGGATTGACTCAGGGTAACCCGGTACATGAAAATGGTCCTTACTGTGCAACTGGGTTGAAACTCCTGAGGGATATGCTTAGGATACTCTATGTTTTCTTTACAAACCATTACGGAGAATATGAATGGATTTTTAAAATGAAAAATCAAGGTTAATCTAAAGGTATTGTAAGGACCTGACCTTAAAACATTAAATAATCTTGAATTAAATGAATAATTTACATTGAGGATATTTTCAGGTTTATACTTTTAGAGAGTTAGGCCATAACTATAAAATTACATCTCAAAAAATTACAAAGTAGAAACTTCTACTCAGTTTCCATTTTTTTCATAAAATAAAAACCTCTTGGGAAAAAAATCCATGCCTAGTTCCATATTTTAGATAGCATGACTTTTCCTTGATCTTATCCTTGACTGTATTCCACTTTTTGTCCTGTGAAAAACATTTCAAAAACTTGGGATGAGCATAAAAAGCTCAGTAAGGGATACACAAAGAAGGAAAGCTATTAGTGTTTCAAAACAACAAGTAAACCATGAATACTTTATCATAATTAATACTTTTCACCTTTATGAAGTAGTAAATACTCTTCACTGAATAAAAGATCATTTATTACCCTTTTGTAACCAAAACATTACCATAAAATCCATAGAAATAACACACAACATATAAAGGTAACTTGGGACATAAACATACTTAAATGGAATAACCATACAGTTCACTTCCACACATATCACTAAATGGAATAGCTATACAACTGACTTCCATACCCAATGCATTGGAGGTTATAACGTAACCACCCGTCTTGGTTTATCACGACACCAACTTTCATTTGTTTTATCACGTAACCACCCATCAAATGTCAAAGTACCTAAAATCATAACACATAAAATATTGAAAATATAAACATTTCATTTGCAATCACAAGAAATCATTTCAAGATATTGAAATAATCAACTGATTTCAAAAAAAAATTTAATAAAGAGATTTTTGAATAAAAGTATCCCATACCAATTTGAAGCTTTTAAATTAATAAACATTTTAAAAAATAAATGTACATATAAATAAATCCTTAAAAACATTTTGAAAATATGGACATTAATGAGAAATATTTATAAGAATAAATCTTTAAAAACAATATCATAGTTAAGGAGTTCTTAACCAAATGAGAGATTCTTGAATACAAATAATTGAGTAATAACATTTAAAAAAAAACTTATAATATCATGAGAATAAAGGTATTCATTATATAATATTCCAAATTATAGTACATACACAATATAAAAGTGAATTGGCTAATAACAATAATGAAGTCTCAAGGGAATGTAAATTGAGACGAAATCCATTATAAAGATAGTATCCTTAGATTAAGGATAAATCAATTACATAATTATGTGTGACAAATAAAAATACACTCAATATAAGTGTATATTAAGTTTGAAACAATCAGAGGTCATTCACACATATTCACAGCACAACATAATCAAGAAGTAGAAGTTTAACCCAAAGAATTGAAATTGGGTTAAGAAGTTCGCTTACAAAAATTAGACAGCCTAACGACGTCACTAAAAATTTCGGAAAAAGAGTTTCTGAGAGATAAAAGGGTATCTCATCACTTTTATATAAAATTTACAGAAATAAGGATATATAAAACGTATCCCAACATAATAATATGTAAATTAAAATACATAACAAAAATAAGTCTTTTAAAAAGAGGAGGGTGAAAGGTTCCCTTACCCATTTGGTAATATACGAAAGATACACCACATGAAAGAAGGATCATAAAATGATGATGTAAATACCCATAAGTTAAATAATATTACACAATGAATACAATAATGGGAAGTAAATACACCACACAAAAGGAAATAGTGGCAAATATAGCATTAATCTCATGGGAATAAAAAGTGAGATGAAAACTCCTTACCATGTAGAAATTAATCGAGTCGTATAACCAAAAATTAATAAACAATAAATGAATCACATAATAAAATTAATATAAAGATAATCATGATAATATATATCAAATTTTAGTAAACAATACACCACATGCAATAAATAAGTGGTGAACAATGGAAATCTCACGAAATTAAAAGTGAGATTAAGAAACCCATTACCTCGTGTCTGACTTGAGTCGTTAATTATTTAATCTCCTTAATAATAAAATAAAGTTAATTTTTACTTTCTTAATAACCTTTTTAAATTTTATTATTCCTTTTATATCACTTCTTACCATGTTATAGATATTATGTAATCATTTAAGTTAATAATGGTCATTTGGTCGATATTTGGTATTTGAGTCAAAAATGAACCTCTTATAATTACAAGTTGTTCATGTGGTAAAAGTTAAATTATATCCATAATTATATTAACTATTTAGATATCATATATATCATATATATCCAGTATATATATGTATTTATAATAGTACATAACATTTGGAGATAATAAATGAAATGCACCGTTCATGGAGACGGTAAGTCGTACGTACGCATCAACGCTACTTTCATTTCTATTTTGTATTTTAATGGAATTAAAATTTAATGACACATAGGTATATTATAATTAAATTATAATATCATATATAATTTCATTAACTCCATCGTTTATATGTTCCACGTATGGCATGAACGAGTCATATCACTTTGAGGGGGCGGTAGTCCGCACTTTCTCAAATGAAATTATCGTATTTAACCACTATGGAAACCATAAAGGTATTCTTATAAATTAAAAATAAATAAGAATATAAACAATATAAATACAATACATATCACATTTAAATAAAGTTTCATCTTAATGGCCACCATGATAGGTGGTTTGGAGATATTTGAACAATCATCGTTTCGTGAGGCAGTAGTTCGCCGTCCACAGAAACAGTGTGTTCTTTACCCATTAGATAGAGGTGTGTGTAAGTTTAGTTAGAATAATTATAATAAAAACAACCTAGTATATTTAGTATAATGGTTTTTTATAAAATAAATCAATAAAAAGAGTTTAGGGGGTTGGATAAGTAAAATAAAAGAAAAGAACTTAAGACAAGACATTACCTTTAAATCGGGTATCTCCCTTTGGTTTGAACCAAAAGGTTTACTTTAATTGCCATATTCCTATTGGAAGTCTTCTAGGAGGAAGAGAGGGATGTAGGAAGCTTAATTGTGCCGAATTTGGATGATCCAATGGTCTTGAGAGGCGTGAGTAATGGGTTAGTGGTGAGAGATTCTTATAAGGGGGAGGAGGGTCTCTTTAAGAAAGTTTGAAAATGTTATTTTATTATAAACTTGTCTTAAGTTTCAAATGGTCAAAAACTCATTAAAGTAGAATATAAGATGACTCATGTCAAAAATAAAATCATACAATAATAATTGGACAAGTTTTAGATATTTTTTTAATCTTTATAATCTTATTTATTTAAATCATCATTAATGAGGTAAACACTGTATCATTATTGTGTCATTAAATTTTTTATTTATTTTATGTCTAAAAATTATAAAACAAATACCATGATTTAGGAAATGTTTTTAGATTTCAAATTAATATTTATATTCTAATATATTACTTATAAAACCCCATGTAAAAATTGATTTACTAAAAGATATATGTTTATGTAATTTTTGTCTTTACTTTAAATTAATTAATATAAAGTGTCATTATCACTCCCAAGTTTCTCCATGGAGTCCCAAAATAGACATAATGATGTCCATGGTCAGAAATGTATCAACCAATAGTATTAGGAAACATTTTAGGGTAATTTAATATTATTATAATGTTATTTTGTTTACCCTTATTTACCAGATTTACCCTTTAACCATGATAAATAAAATATTTACCGAAGTAAATATTCATAATGGGTAAAAATAAAAGTTACCTATTTAAACAATTTGGACATTCTAATTACAAATATGGAATCCATTTTTCCAAATTCGGAACACAGAAGTGACAGAAATAAATTTAAAATTAATTCCTGTAGTCAAAACAAAACACGTGTTTTTAAGAAATAATAACTATCAAATGATTGACACTTGTTTATGTCAAATTTAAAAGTTAAATTACTTACAATGACCAAAATTAGATTAAATGGTAAAAAATAATATAATTACACTTTAAAAATAATTAAAAAGATAATGTAACCTTAAAAATAAATTAGATTAAAAGGCATATTTGAATTAAAATACAGTATTTTCGTTATTCATTAAAAAATTAACATTGTTAGAAAAATACCAAAATTTCATCCAAAGTAAATTTTGATGTCCCGATTCTAAAGAAGAATATTATTTTTTCAAATGGAAAATAAAAAATTGACCAAAACTAGATTTAAAGAGGGTTCTCCATCAAAAGGTGGTAAATCGACCTTTTAATGAATATTAGAGTATTTTTACTTAAAATCAGATTCTTTCTTATTTTAAGCCTCTAAAATTTATTGGATAAATGAAAAATAATTTAAAAAACATGTATATTAATATTGTAGTTAGTTCTGTCCATTCTCTCCAATACAATGGCTAGGCGTTAACTACCATTTAAAATAATATTATATTATTATTTTTTAGTATAACCCAACCTTGTGTGCAACGTAAGATTTCAAAGAAAACTGTTGTTTCGTATCGGGTTTGCCATTAAACATAGCATCCCCTTTAAGGTAAAATTATTATTTAATTCACAAATATTAATAAATATGAAAATGTTATATTCTTTATTTACCTAGTATGCTACTAGTATTTGAGATTGAAAATAAGGTTTCATGACCAGGAATCGTGAAAATGATTTTATGGATAATACTTAGGCCAATGAAGGACCTATATCGATATAAAATGGATGAAGTATTGAGGTTGTATTGAAAACCTTAGTTAAAATTATATTTAGTGATTATCCTAATTTTAAGGATGTCCATCATATATATTTTGGAAATTAGTTAAATTTCATTTTAAAAAAGGAGAACTTGTAAGCCGGGTGGCAACCAATAAAATTCTGACAAGGCTATGGGTATTGAACCCATGACCGAAGGACGACAAAAGGTTCACACCAACCATTGACCTACACAATGTCCTGGTTAATTTTTCATTATTTTTAGTTAAATAGTTTGATGAATAAATGTTATGGATGTACCAATAGTATCAGTTTTAATAATTATGGATTACTCTATTAACCAATTTAGTTTTGAAAGATAGCTAAGGAAGAATAGTTAGATTTTTCGCTCTTATGATTCTTTAAAATTTAATTTTAGTTCTTCAAGCATAAAAAATTTAATTATTGGTAATTAATTTCTTGGAGTAAAAGGATGGATTATAATTTGATCAAACCAAAACCCAAATTAAGGATTTTTCATATTAAATTGAAACCTACCATGTAAGAATGTTTCCTTATATTCTTGGTTAGTAAAATAATTACCCAACATTAGTAAAATGACTTAGAAATAAAATGATTTCCTAATACCTAAATTTCAATTGAACCTATGGCATTATAAATCATCAAATATTTGTGTCTTTGAGGCCCTAAACTTTTCATTGATCATTTAATTGCTTTTTATTTATTACCTCATTCAATCCCTATAAATATTTACATTTTTCCTCCAAGAATATATCTCCACTTTCCACTGATGTTATCCTACTTAGATACCTAGTTACATGGTATTCCATGTGATGTTTGTACTTTCAATTGTCTATTTTATAGAGGATTACGTATGAAACATTCTCACGATGTGGGATTTCAAACATAGGAATTATAAAACAATTTATCACCATGATCATGTTTAAATTGAAAGGAAACAATTTAAATAAGGTGGGGAGAATGTGACGCCCATAAAAACAAAAGTAAGAATATTGTATTTGATAGCGTATATGACATACGATACTAAGCACGTAAGGTAATATAATATCCATATACTTTATAATATATTTGATATATATTATATACAGTTCAACGCATGAAACACCAAGTTAGTGTGCATTACACTCAAGAGCGACCATCCTCAAAAGCTTGCGTTATATGCAAGACCGAGTTTCACCAAACAATGATATATTATTAAAATATTATTATAATAAGATATAAACTATCGATCATGAATAGTATTAAATAACTTATTAAAATATATGGTTTATAATAATAAAATATTAATTCATAGGTTAAAAATTAATTGGAAACGAATATATGAACCAATTGAATATAAACGAAATGTTTTTATATAAAACCATTTTATGCTCACGAAGCTGTTTTACCCTAAATTAAATTAATTACAATTAGATAATTATTTTAATGGAACATATATGTTATATATTCAATAAAATATTTTTTATATTCATCCATTAGGTTTGATGAGCATAATATAAGAACAAAACCTATTTCACACATAAAAACCTATATTTTTATAAAGGCAATTTTACTGCCTTTTAATGGAGAACAAATTTTAAATTTGAATTTTAACACATTAATTGATTTAATATGTCAAAATAAACTTTATATTTAAAATAGAAACATAATAATTAGTTTAGGGTGAAATTTTGATATTTTTCTGAGAAATTTAATTTTTTAATGAATAATTAAAAATATTGAATTTTAGTTAAAAATGATTATTATAAATTATAAGGTTAAATTATAATTTTAATTGGTTTTAATGTTTAATTAGATAAATTTTTTATAAATTAATTCAATATTGTTCATTGGAATCAATTTCACATTGAAATTTACTATAAAAACATAGCTAACTTTCGGTCGTTTTTACTTTAAAAACCCGTATTGTTGTCCCATCTACTGGATTAATTTTAATTTAATTTCTTCCACTTCTCTGATTAGAGTTTAATAAAATGGATTCCATATTTAGAATCCGAATAATTTATAATGTATAATAATATAAAATTTGTTTTTTACCCAAAATATTAGTGAAAGTGATTAAAATTAATTACAATTATTAAGGCAAAATGAAGATACTAAAGAACTAAGCCTTTTATTTAACTACCAAAATGACCTAGACACTTGTAAAAAACCCATTTTATGACCATATCTCAGAAATTAACCTTAAATTAATGTTTCTATTGGTTTTTTATGACTTTTTTTAGATAAGAACATGTGCACACCTATCTTGTTTCCAAAAATTCCAACCGAGTCCTTTTCTTTCACTATAAAAGGTCACAACCTCTCCCCATTCCTCACACCCATCAAAACTCTTAGGTTCAACCAAGATCTGTCCAAATATTATCCTAAAATCCCTCCCCTAGACCTATAATCTTCTCCTATGGAAGAAATAAATCCAAGGAAACTTTTTGTTCAAACCAAAAGTAGTTACTCGATTAAGAGGTAACATTAAGTTTTTTAGTTTCATTTCCTTTCTCCACTTACTATACTATTTTTATTCTATGATTTCATAAAAAAACTTATATCCTCAATATATTAGGATTTTTTTTATTCTAGTAGTTCGAACTACACTTATAATCACCCCCATCTTATGGGTAATGAACATACTATTTCTGTGTACGATGAGCTACTACCTCACGAAACGATGATTGTTCAATTCTACTTACCGGCTATCATGGTGTCCATTATGATAGAGAATATATTTATATATGTTATATAAGATATTTATTATATATTTATGATTATTTAAACATTTTATAATAGATATATTTAATACATTCTATTTTACGTTAATACGATAAGATCGTTTGAGGAAGTATGGATTACTGCCCCCTTAAAGCGATGTGATCCATTCACACGACACATGGAATGTATAAATGATGGTTATAATTAAACATATGAGACATAAAAAACCTCTATATGATATTAATGGAATAATTTATTATATATATATATATATCATTTTCTTTATTACTCTTTCACACGCTTTAAAAGAGATAACGTCGTTCGTGGACGCGTGGACTGCCGCCTCCTCGACATGATGTGATTACTTTTACATAAAAGAATAATATATATAAGTATATATGATTAAATAATATGGTATTTATTATATAATTTTTATTCTATAAATATATTGTGTTACTTACCTTCTTTCCATAACAATCATTTAAAAATGGGAATGTTGCTCATGCGTACGTACGAGCTACCGTCTCCATGATTGTAACATTGGATCATTTTTCATAACCATATCTAATGATTGATTTAAAAAATACATTTTTTATAAATATGATAATTATTTCATTGTTATTATTCTTTATATTTTATATAATTACCACTTTGACCATAGTTTACCAATAATAGTTGTTTTGACACGTAAACCGAAATTGGTCAAAACAATCGACGTAAATTTAATTATTTAAGTAGCTGTATACAATAAGGTAATAAGTGAAGTAAAAGTAATTATAAACATAAAAACTATTCTTAATAAAGTATATAACTAACATAACTTTATTATATAGGAGGTTAAAGGACGTTCACCTGAAAGAGAATGCAAGGTAAGGGATTCTTGTCTCATTTTCATTACATGAGGCATACTTAATTGATGCACACTTAATTTATTATATATGGTTTAAATAATTCAAAATTTACATATAATATCATGAATAATATCATATTAATGGTATTTAAATATCTTTTTAATGATTATTAGCTTTAGGTTTTCTAATCCATTTTTACTACATTAGTAAGGGACTTCCATCTCACTTTTTACATTCGTGAGAAAAATGTCGTATTCACCACTTACTTATTTTGTGTGGTGTACCTACTACTTATTTTTATATATTATATCATGAATTAATTTTCCTTCAAGTAATTTAATACTTTCATTTAATATTATTCTTTCATGACTTTTAGTATTTAAAAATACTTCAAAGTGGTATGGGATACTTTGGAATGTTAAAAGATTATTTTCCTCAAGACTAATCCTAAGGATATTTAAATGGAATTTACATTTGGGGTAATTATATAACCATTACCCAAAAAACACTTTCATTTTTATCTATTTATTAATTACAATTTCAAGTGTTAGTAACATTTTTACACTCTTTGGTACTTCGATGTTTTTAGAAAATGATTTTCAGAAAAACCGACTGTATATCTCTCTTTAGTTGGAGAACCTGTTTTATTATAAACACCATGTTTTATTAAAAGTTTTTCAAATTTTTTTTAAAATGATTTGGTAAATCCATTTTTACCCTTTTTTTCTTTTACCAATGTTTTCAAAGGAATATTATTGTCTCTTTACTAATGATTCATTTTCTAACATTTTTCCATACAATAGGAATATTATTTTTACCTCATACGACATGTACAGATTTATTTGCCAATATTTTTTTGAAGTCTAATTCTCAATGTTTTTTTAAAATGGATTTTAAGAGAAAAATAGTTTCAATTTTTTTTTAAAAAGTAAAGGATATTTTCCCCTAGAATATTTTTAAAATATATTCTTTTATTTCATCAATGAAAAACACCCTTTATTTTACTCTACTTTGGGGTATGTTGTATTGATACATCCTTAATCTTCCTCTAGATGGTTTATGTTCGATTTTTCCATGGATAATATTCAAATTCACTTCCTTGATTTATTTTAGTCCCCTTGAAATATTCAATCTCCTATTATCATTGAACATTGAATTTCACATAAATTATCCATTTAATTTATCATTGATATTACTATTACCTAAACCATATACCATTTTACATAAGATGCCTACTTTAACATTTATTTGATTATTTGGGGAAATATTGATAAATCCATATACCTTATTCAATAAGGATATTTTATAAGTAAAATTATTTATTTGATATATGAGGAATTATTTGGACATACAATATAGGGGTTAATGACCATTTAAGGAAATCTCTACAGTTTGGGGACCGGTTAATGAAAACCCCTCGATGCATCAGTAGTCTCATGGGATGAATTAGTTGTGAAAATTGGTGTAGGTAAAATATCTATTGACGGTTCTGGTTCCTTTTACCTAGTAAACATGGCATCCAATAACTATGAATTATAACTCATATTAGTTTTAGTTATTATTCATAAATGATATAATGCGTCGACATATCTATGGATATATTTCATTTTCAGTTCATTGATTAAGTAACATGAGTTTCAACTTTTTACCTTGACATATTGATTTTTTACTTATCTAGTTTTTTGAATTGAATGTATTTCATGTTATTACCATTCCATATCTCTTATGTACTTCCATTCATTTTATTTATTACATGGAATGTGTTTTTAGTTATTTACCTTTCCATATTGACTATTCTCATTGATTCATTACTGCTGTTATATTTTGAACTTACTAAGAATTTAAGCTCACCCTTATTATGTTTCATTCTTGAGGAATACTAAAAGTGTAATATGAATGATATGTATGGATTTATTAGATGTATTAGACTTATCTTCAAAGTTATATGTTTATAAAAAAGAAAAAAAATTATGTTGTAATTAGTGTATTATTTTGTAATTAAATACTCATTTATGTATCTGTTTTACCAAAACTACTAAATTTATCAATTTTTTGGGGTTTGATTCCTTATAATCATGGTAATGTAATTGATAGTAGACACCAACTATGGGATATATAGGGCTAGGTTGCTACAATTTCTATCAAAGGAATTTTAGTACCAACCCTGGGAACTAGATTTTGGAAAACCTAGATTAGAGAACCTAACCCTAAGGTGGAATTTGAGTATAATTATAGATTAAAATCATAGAATTTTGGTAAAGTATATATTATGTGGGTCTTCATATAAATACATCCCTATATAAATAATACAAGTGGATTTTGTTCTGGAATATATGTACCTAAGAGCAAAAACTCTGACAAGGTGTTCCAGGCGTGACTTAGGGAAACCTGCTACACGACAACGAGCCTTACTATGCACTTGGTTTGACACTCTCGAGGGATATGCTTAGGATAATCCATATTTTCTTTTCAAAAATTTATGAAGAAATTTAAAGGATTTTGAAAATGAATAATCAAGGTTAAACCTATGGTGTTTTATATTGAAAATAAGGTTTTATGATTAGGAATCATGCAAATGATTTTATGGATAATCCTTAGTCAAATGATTATGTTTAAATAAAATGGTTGAAGTATTGAGGTTTTATTGAAAACATTAGTTAAAATTTTGTTTATTGATTAAGATAATTTTAAGTAATTCCATCATATATATTTTGGAAATTATATTAATTTCGTTTCAAAAATGGAAAACCTATAATCCAGGTGACAACTAATCAAATTTTGACAAGGCTGTTGGTCTTGAACCCATGATCGAAGGACGATAAGGGTTTCACACCAACCACTGACTTACACAATGTCCTGGTTAAATTTTCATTATTTTTAATTAAACAATTTGATGAATAAATGTTAAGGATGAACCATTAGTATCACTTTTGAGAATTATGGATTAATCTATTAACCAAATTAGTTTTTAAATATAGTTAAGGACAAATAATTACACTTTTCACTCTTATGATCCTTTAAAAGTTAATTTTAGTGCTTCAGGCATAAAAAAATTCATAATTGGTAATTGATTTCATAGATTAAAAGGATGAATTAAAATTTGATCAAATAATAACCAAAAGTTTGTATTGTTCATATGAAGTTAAAACCTACCATGTAAGAATGTTTCCTTCTATTCTTGGTTGGTAAAAAAATTACCTAACGTTAGTAAAATGACTTAAAAATAAAACGATTTCCTAATACCTAAATTTATATTGAACTGATGGACTTCTAAATCATAAATTTTTTTTGTATTTGAGGCCTTAAAATTTCCATTGATCATTAAATTTTTTGTGATTAATTACCTCATTCAATCCTTATAAATATTTACATTTTTCCTCTAAGCACATATCTCTACTTTCCACTAATGTTCTCCTACTTAGAGACATAGTTACATGGTATTCCATGTTACCTTTGGACTTTCAATTCTCTATTTTATAGTGGATTACATATAAACCCTTATCATGATGTGTGGTTTCAAATATAGGAAGTATCAAACAATATATTACCATGATCTATTTTAAATTTTGAGGACACAATTTAAATTAGTTGGGGAGAATGTGATGCCCCAAAAAACTAATATAAGAACCTTATATTTGATAGCGTGTATGAAACATGATAGTAATCATGTAGGGTAATATAATATATATATACTTTATAATATATTTAAAATATATTATATATAGTTCAATGCATGCAACACCGAGTTAGCATGCATCACATGTAAGAGCGACCTTCCACGAAATCTTGCGTTATACGCAACACCGAGTTTCCCCAAACAATGATATATTATTAAAATATTATTATAATAAAATATAAACTATCCATAATGAATAGTATTAACTAAATTATTAAAATATATTGTTTATAATAATATAATATTAAATCATAGGTTAAAAATTAATTAGAAATGAAAATAGTAATCAGTTGAATATAAATAGAATGTTTTTATATAAAACCATTTTAATTCTCACAAAGCTATTTTACCCTAATAAATAAAGGTATTACAATTAGTTAATTATTTTAATGGAATATAAATGTTATATATTCAATAAAATATTTTTTATATTCATCCATTATGTTTTATGGGAATAATATAATAAAAAACACTATTTCACACATAAAACACATATTTTTATAAAGGCAATTTTACCGCCTTTTATTGGAGAAACCATTTTAAATGTGAATTTTGACACTTTAATTGATTTAATATGTCAAAATAAAATTTATGTTTTAAATTTAAACATAATAATTTGGTTAGGGTGGAATTTTGATATTTTTCTAAGACATTTCATTTTTCTAACGAATAGTTAAAAATACTGAATTTTAGTTCAAAAATGATTTTCAATATAATTTATTTATAAGGTTAAATTAAAATTTTAATTCGGTTTAAAGTTTAATTAGATAATATTTTTATTAATTATTCCAATTTATGTCATTGGAATCAATTTCACATTGAAATTGACTATAAAAACAAAACTAACTTTCAGTTATTTTTACTTAAAAAACCACATTATCGTCCCATCTACTGGATTAATTTTAATTTAATTTATTCCACTTAGGTGATTGGAATTTTTAAAATCTGATTCCATATTTTGAATCAGAATAATTTATAATATCTAATACCACCATATTTTTTTTGACCAAAAATATTAGTGAGAGAGATTAAAATTAATTACAATTATTAAGGAAAAATTCAGCATAATAAAGGACTAAGCCTTTAATTTAAGTGCCCAAATGACCTATCCACTAGTAAAAAACCCATTTTATGGAAATATATAGGCCATTAACCTTACATTCAGGAGTTTTTTTTTGTTTTTTATGACTTTTTTAGGTAAGAACATGTGCACACCTAACATGTTTCCAAAAATTCCATTTGAGTCCTTTCCCTTCCCTATAAAACGCCACCACTTATCCTCATTCCTCACACCTCTAAAAACTATTATGTTCGAAAAATATCTACCCAAATAGTCTAAAAAAATACCTACCCTCTACCTAGAAGACTCTACTAGGGAATAAATCAATCCAAGGAATCTTTTGGTTCAAACCAAACGTAGTTACCTGATTAAGAGGTAACGTCTTCACTCAAGTTTTTTAGTTTCATTTCCTTTCTCAACTTACTGTACTATTTTTATTCTATTGTTACATAAAAACACCAGTATCCTCAATATATTGGGATTTTTTATAAAAATAGTTCAACCTACACTTATAGACACCTCCATCTAATGGGTAACGAACATACTCTTTCTATGTATAGTGAACTACTGCCTCACGAAACGATGATTGTTCAATTATCCTTGCTGCCTCTCATGGTGGATATTATGATGAAAAACATGTTTATATATGTTATATATTATATTTATTATGTATACATACTTATTTAAACCTTTTATAATGAATACATTTAATACATTCCATTTTACATTAATATGATAACATCGTTTGAGGATGTGTGGACTACCACCCCTCTAAGTGATGTGATTCGTTCACACGATACATAGAATGTATAAATGATGATTATAATTAAACATATGAGAATTAAACAACCTATAAATGATATTCATGAAATTAATAAATTTATTTAAATAATATATATATATATATATATATATATATATATATATCATTTTCTTTATTAACCATTCACACACTTTAAAAAAGATAACGTCGTTCGTGGATGTGCGGACTACCATCACCTCGACATGATATGATTACTTTTAAATCATAGAATTATATATATAAGTATATATGATTAAATAATATTTTATTTATTATACAATTATTATTCTGTAAAGATATGGTGTTACTTACCTTCTTTCCATAACAATCATTTAAAAATTGGAACGTTACTCATACGTATGTATGGCCTACCGTCTCCACGATTGTAACGGTGGCTCATTTTTCATAACCATATTTAATGATTGATTTAAAAATAATAATATATGTATAAATATTAAAATTATTTTATGGTTATTATTCTGGATATGTTATATAGTGAACCCTCTGACCATAGTTCACTAACAATAGTTGTTTTGACATGTAAACCAAATTTGGTAAAAACAAATGACATAAACATAATTTTTTAAGTAGTTATATACAACATGGTAATAAGTAAAATAAAAGTAATTATAAACTTGAAAACGGTTCTTAAGAAATTATAAATTTAACATAATTTTATTATATAGGAGGTTAAAGGACGTTCACTCAAAATAAAATGCAAGGTAAGAGATTATTGTCTCATTTTCATTACGTGAGGCATAATTAATTTTTGTACACCAAATTTCTTAAATATGGTGTAATTACTTACACATTGAAATATAATATCAATAATTCTATTATCTTCATGGTATTTAAATGTTTTATTTAAGGATTATTACCTTTGGGTTTTCCAATCAATTTTTCACTACATTAGGAAGGGACTTCGATCTCAATTTTTACATTCGTGAAATAAATATTGTATTCACCACTTAATTCTTTTGTGTGGTGTTCCTACTACCTATTTTTATATATATTATATCATTAATTAATTTTCATTCATGGTATTTAATACTTCCATTTAATATTATTCTTTCATGATGTTTATGATTTAAAAATGTTTCAAAGTGGTATGGGACACATTGGAATGTTTAAAGATTATTTTACTCAAGACAAATACAAATGAAATTTCAATGGAATTTACATTAGAGGTGTCACAAACCGAATCTGGTCGCCACCAAAACCAGCACCAAACCCAGCCCGTGACATGACCCGAAGGGAGTTCCCTATCCCCATGGGCTGGCACAAGTGCCTGGGTATCAAACAAATCTGGTTTGGTAACGATTTACCCGAGTATGAAATCATAAATCATAAAAAAACAATCAATTATTAGAATCTGAAATTTTCATGCTAAACAGTTATTAACAAAACCAGATCTGAATACATGTGTTTAAAGACACTACAAGTGGTCTAAAAACAAATAATGACAACATAAGGACATCCCCATGGACTCCACATGACAAGGGGGTCATCACCCGCAAGCCTTCTCCGCAACTCCGCCCCAACGATGGGGACTAACACCCTGAACCACCATCACCCTTAGCCTTCCCTTTACTTGAGTCAAGCATAAGCAGGTCTACTTACACCCAAGGGGTGTAAGTAGGGTGTGAGCCTAAGCCCAATAGGATACCACCAGATGATTCCAAAGAGCATGCAATACAATGTGAACAAGACAAGCAATTTTAATACACAACGTGAAATAGTGTTAAAATTCAAAGAAATGAAACTTTCAAATGAAAACATTTTTCAATCCGAGAATTTCAGAATTTTATCACATTAAATAGACATGTGAGCTACTGTAAAGTACTTCCAAAAACACCCCACAACAAGGGTAAATACCACAAATCCAATGAGCATCAAAATCAGGAACACCCCTAAGCACTAGGTTTTCTCGGGCCCAATGTACCTCGTACCTCAGTGTAGAGTAACCATAGAAAAATCCGTTCTCGTGTACGATACACTAGTATGTAACATACCCATAACCTATTGGTCCCCAATAATCATCCACATATTTCATTTAGAGTTGTCGTTATCCAAATGCTAAGTGGAACAGGGACAAAACCCATCCGATCCACTAGCCGTACTAGTACAAATCCACCCCACCTAGGTACCCGCGCTTCCCCTTTTGTGCTCAAAAAATTTCAGCAAACAACACATATCCTTTTGAAAATAAAATATCACTACTAGTCAAAAAAAAATAGTACAGTAGATACACACATTTTATACCATTTAAAACACGCAATAAAATAATTATATTTTCAATAAAACAACCTCTCAAAACATCACATTGTTTTGCACCCAAAGCTCTTTAAGATATCCACTTTGCACACTATGTGAACACTTTTAAGTCATTAAAAAAAATTCAGTTAAATACCCTTTAATTAAACCAAAAATTTAGTTATGGGGAAGCCCAATGTGAACCAAGAAGTTATATCTTTTAAAAACCACCATTTTCACACAAACATGGCACTTAAAGCCCATTTTCTTCCCAAACACCATTTAAAAAAACTTTAACAGAAACAACAAAAAAGAATAAACATTCAAAAAATTATTTTTAGTCCTAATACAGTTCAATAAAATCAACTAAGTAATTATAGTTCAGCCCAAAATGAACCAATAAAATATTTGAATGAAAAACCCCCAATTTCACCAAAAATTGGAACTTAAAATTCATTTGCATTATAAATGCAACTAAAACCAATTTTTACAGAAACATTCAAGTTAAATAAACATTAAGGTACCATGAACACAATAAGATAATTCACAAAAATTTCAAACACAATGGAATCACATACCAAAGTAACAAAAACCCTTGAATCTCCATGCGAAAATCAAATCGCACCCCCGCCGCACCAAGAGAGACCTATATCAAACCTAAAACCACAAAAATTGGCCATGAAAGCCCAATGTTAAACCATAGGTTATAAAACCTAGTTTTTGGACATTATGAAACTCAATGATAACCATAGAAACCCTAAGAACAATGAATTAAACCCAAATTAGTTTGGAAGAGGAAAGAAAAGGGTTCATTTACTTGAAGTATCTTGAAGTAATCACTCCAAAACACCAGTAGATGAAATTTAAAAGAGCCAAAATTTAGGGTTAGTTCGAAAAAGATATATTAGGTCAATTAGGAACTAGAATGGAGGAAAAAACTTTAGAATTAAGAGAGTTATGAAAGAAAGACTTTACCTCTTCAAATCTGGGAGATTTGAGGAAGCCTATGAAGTTTTGCACCAAATCGAGATTAACCAGAGCTCCAAAGTAGGGGGAGAGAGTTCAGACGCGCTTCTGGGTTAATTTTTCTTGGGTGAGACTTATAATCACCGACAAATACCAAAAATTGAATAAGTTATAACATAATCAAAATTTATTTTTAAAACAGGAATTGAGATTTTGGGCAGGCCCAACCTATTAGATAAAAACCCAAATAAACCCTGGTTATGGATTTATAAAATCTCCAAATTACCTTGGTGGTGTTAATATGTTAGGGGAGGTAAATTAGGAATTTTAATGGATGAAAAATGTTGAAAAATGAAAAATTTATAAAAGATACAAAATTTATTTTTTTAATCTGGAATTGGGCTCACGGTTTGGCCCAATTCATGAATACTCATCTATTCCTCCCTAAAACCTAGGGAAACCCCCAAAACAAAGAAAGGATGTAAATTAAATGAAAAATACCTTTAAAATATGTCTTTTATGTGACAATTATCCCCAACATAAAGCATTCTGTCCCCGGAATGCCACAACAGGACCAGATGCAAAAGTAAAGCCCAAACGATAGACCAAGACATACTTCCTTGCCACGTTTTCACCCACTTCAAAAAGGACGAACATCTCCAGTTGATCAAACAAAGGAAGATAATATTCTCACCAACCAAAAATAACCCCAATTACTTAAAATTATGAAACACATTCAAAACACATCCCAAAACAAAACACCTCAAACACTACAAGACGACGCTCAAGCAATCCACTTGAAATGAACAACGAACTCGAATAACGCTACCACAAAATTACGTAAGAAAAAACATTGGGTGTTATCCAACCCCAAATTTACCCAAGTAACTAATTTGTGGATATATATACTTGAATGATACTACCTCCTACCTAGAATACACCAAGGAGAAAACTGAGTCACTAGTACGGGGTGACCCAATCTGGACATCCCACCACTAGGTATAACTCAATTTCTAAGACAGAATAAGGATAACAATTGGGGAAGGAACAAATGATCTCCCCATCATAAGGGTTAAAATAAAACTATTACTTTTACAAGAGAACATACATGATACCCATGATGGGTCTCCCCACCATAATAACGAACACAACTTTCCTTAAGACAAAATCAAGACACTAACAGGGGCCTCGAACATACTTCCCCGCATTAGGGGTAAATTAATATCAGAATTCATCCAATAAAACATACCTGAGACCCATTTTGGGTATACAAAAAACAAAACCCAACCATATTAAATAACTATTATGGGATAACAACAAAAAAACAACAGAATTTTAAGGAGCTGGCAAGGCTGCATGGTTGGTTCACACGGTTTGGGAAACCGTGAGTTAACTGTACATATCATTTTGTCCAAAGAGGGAACTTCACATAGTTTCCTTGGCCAATGATCATGGACGTGAAGAGACCATGTGGTAGATACTATCTCTTATCACACGGTCCCCTGGTTTGGCACACGGTTAGTGCTAACCGCACACAAACTAGGCACTTCAACCTGCTTAACCCAAATTTTAAACTTTTCTCCAAAAACACAAGGGAACCCAAAGGGAAAAAAAATAAACTCAGGGTATGACATGGGAAGAAGGTACTCACACCTATTTCCACCAAATGTGAGAAATTGGAACAAGACGACAACACCAGAGGTTTAAACTATTCTTATCTTTCATATTGAGGATATGACCTTGACCAAAAGTGTGAACGACTTTAGGATTTCCCCTAACTACACGCCAGCTTCTCTCTGGGGCCTATGGCTGGAGCTCAATGGATTGAAGCATCTTCGGCCTCACAGTTAGGATTTGGAAACCCCTAAACTGAACATCTTCTTCCAGTGCCAAAAACAATTATACTGTAATCTCAAATGGTCTCATTGAGACATGACACACTTCAAACCCACTTTTCCCCAACCCATCATTTTACCAAAACAAGAACTTAGAGGATGCACACACATCACCCCTTTTTTTCTTTGGATTCTAAACATAGGAATGAAATGACATATAGAAACACATTCCTCTAGAACATAGGATTTAGAATTTCCTATAGGGAGACACACATCCAACAAAATAGTTACTCTCATAAGATTTCACAATCTTCACCCTTATAGTCAAATGAACACGTGACATTGAATGGCGTCACCGAACATGACCATTGTAGATAAAAGAAAACACAAGGAGAGGGACCTTGTACTGAGTCCCAAACAGCACATGATTCCAGCAAGTGTCCATAATAGCCACTCTTGGCCAGATCTTGCACACTGGTGGCCTAACATGAACTCTTGCTTCAATGAGACTAACGAAAGACCCAAAGTCCCTTTAAGACATCATTCTACATTGACAACCCTAAACTTCATTGACCGTCAACAACTTAAGAAACATAAGAAACTAAGGTCTATTTCAACCTCCCACAAACACTCTCCCACTATAGGGGGATCCACATAATTGAAAAGAAGAGGGGTAAACTCAATCTCCAAACCTCAAGAATAAAGTCTTTATGTTGATCAACTGGAGGATCATCCAACGGTGAATCACCATAATCCAAACATGAATCATACATTAACACTTTATGGGGGCATACCCTAGCCTACAGGAAAACCCAAGGACCCAAAAAATCTAGTCATTTGGTCACAACATACCACAAACCTAAACCGAACACATGAGGGGAGCCACCACATTGTCCTTCCAAACTTTTCCTCAAAAGAGACCAGTGACCAACACTTCATTCCAACTTATCAATGAAAAACAAACCCAAAACATCGTTCAAACAAGAGGGGTTATTGAACTTGAAACATCCCAAAATAATAATCCTGAAAACACATAATCCATACCTCCCAACCATACATTATCAAAACACAACACTTTACTTCAAAAACATTATTTAAAAAAAAGTGTTGGTGAGTTGCGCATTTACCGATGGTATCTCATGAGCCTCACATGTAACACCCGAGACTTTTATGTTATATAAATCATCAAAGGAATCTTTTTCTATACAACACTTGCTTGGCTTGCTTTACACGCAATCGCGACCTTCTTCGATAGCTTGCGTCGTACGCAATACCGAGTTTCACTAAACAACATTATGCTATTAAAACTAGCCGTTATGAATAGTAATAACCACTTTTTGGAATTTTATAAATTTTATTTTTCAAAATGGACTTCATTTTTGGACTCAGAATATCGAAATTAGCCTAGGGTGAAATTTTGGTATTTTTCTGAAAACTTTCAATTTTTGATGAATAGTGAAACCACTAAGTGGTAGGTTAAAAACTGAATTTTGCATAAAACTTAATTTTACCGCTTCTGTGAATGGAATTTCAAAAATCCGAGAGACACGGTTAATATCAAGGACTAAAATGTGGTTCAATGAGATGAAAATAATTTTTTGGTGAATAGTAACTTTTTACTATTTTTACCGCGGTTAATAGTAAATAGGGTAACTAAGGGTAAATATGATATTAATATTACCCTAACACATGTCCTAATTCTATTGGACAAGTGTAATTCGACCAAAAACAAACTTAGGAATAAAATATGACCATTTAGGCCCACTTGGATTAGATTAGGACATTTATTATTAATTTATTTAAAGAAGGGTTAAAATAGTTAAAATCAAAGTTTAATAAGTAAATCATTTTTAATATAGGGTTATACATAAGATAAATTCGACTATAAATATTCATTAGAAAGATAAAAAGATTTCCTACATGATGGTATTTTATTTGTAATTTTTAGACATCAAATAATTTAATTTATTTATGACACAAAGATGATGCAGTAATTATCTTATTAATGAAATATTGACAAAATTGATAATATAAATACCAATATAAATGTAATTTGAGACTTTTTATGAATTAAACTAATTTTCTAGGTTACTATGATATATTAGTGTTGATTTAATCAACTTGGTTCGAACATATAATTCTGTTATGACTTTCACAAAAATCATATATCAAATAATGTCAAAATTGACACAAAATAGTTTTTAAATAAAATATTATATTATTAATTGTTATTTTATTCCTAAAAATATAAGGTTCGGCCAAATGACTTAGATAAGGATATATGTATTAATAATATACAATTTGGGGATCGTTTGGCATGTTATAGTAAGTTTATTAACCATATAGTGAAAGAAAACAAAAAGACACGGTAAAAGTTAAATTATTTAACTTAGAGTTAAATCTAATTGATAAGGTTAAAATAATAACCTAAACTTGTCTAAATCTTATTGGTTGATAGGATTTCGACCCATCCCCACTTTAGCTTCGAAATAAGACCCTTTGGAACCATTATAAACCGATTTTGACTTTAATATAAAATAATATTTTGAGATATCCCTAAGGTGCCCCTCTCCTCCCTTATAAAAGGGCACCTCCTCCCCCTCCTCCTCACACCAATTTGAGCACTCAAGCTCGGCCAACCCCTGACATTTTCTCCTCTCCACTTCCCTAGAATAATCCTAGAGGTCCTGGTCTTCTCCAAAGACCAATCTTAGTTCCTTAAGTGGAGGATTCAAAGAGGCGTTCCAAAGAAGAGGTAATATCCATTACCGATCTTTTCAATTTCTTTCTTCTTCAACTTCTTCTTCTTTAGTTGTTTAATGATAAAGTAATAACATCAGTATTACTTACATACTGATATGTTATTATAAATATGAAACAACCCTAATTCACCTTCTATCCATCCTACGGAAAAATGAAATCACCGCGCGTGCGTACGAACGGAATACCGTCTCCACGCCGTGGTGTAATCTATTTTCCACCATCACCTTACAAGGATGGGTATAATGGTGTAATGAGTAACTATATATGATTATTATTAAGTAATATTGATACTGAAATAATATATATATATACTCCAATACAATTCCACGATCATAGGAACGATATCATCACTCGTGCGTACGTACGGAATACCGTCTCCACGATGTGATGCGATTCGTTCTACATGATCTTCATTTCATAATGATTATATAAATGAATTGAATGAATGAATATGGTATATACTACACTAATACCATTCTGGAAATGAATTATCTATAACCTAAAGATAAGAATAAGAATTTATTCAACAAAACACGCATAAGAACAAAAAGTTATAAAGACCCGAGTAACAAGTAACAATGAAATATTACTAACAAGAAGTTAATAATATGACCATATATGATCTCATATCAATATGTATGATTCTGGAATAAGTAAATAACATTATTTAAACCATTATACAGGAGCTTCGGACACGAACAAAGCAAATTGGACCTAAGGTAAGGGAAATATCACAATCTCATTTTTATCCGAGATTGTTTATTCGTAAGTATTTACTGGGGTGTATTTTATCATCCACATCCATGTTCCCTCAATATGTAATATTGTTTCCATCCACTTGAAATAGTTTAAATCCAATTTTACCCTTAGGTGAGTTTTTAGTAAAGAATATGAAAGGAATCTTTTGTCGTTTTTCCGTACGAGGTACTTTTTGACTTTTCCGACAAAAGTACGAAGAATGTTTTTTTTAACTTATACGGCATGAATGGATTTTTAAAACATTACTTCAAAGAAGCTTCCTTTACAAGTTTTCAAGTTTATTTTTAATCAACTTCTTTTATTTTAAATTTGTATGACATGTTATGAAAGGAAAAATGTTTTTGAAGAAGAAAGGATATTTTCCTCAAGAATTCAATTCAAGTGTTTTATCAAAATTATTTTCCATCTAAGATAATAAAGGGTTCTGTTTATATCCATATTTTTACATTGGTTTGACTATGTTGTGATGTAATTATGTTTATGAATTCCTTTATCTTATATGAATTGATTTATGATGTCATGATGTTTCAAGAATCCCATTTTTGTTATATGTGTTATGCGATGATGTATGTTTTATGATTATGTGGCACACATAAGAAAGGATTCATTATAAGATGGGTGGGACCTATATCTCCCTCCAATGCATTGGGTAATGATTTTATATCTCATGAGATAGACATGGCTGGAACGGAAGGTTATTTCGGTTCAGTGATACAGGACTGAAACGAGGAGTGAACTCAGTTCAGAAAGGGACTTTGTCCACTAAGATAGTCTTGGCAATGAGTCATGACTAACAAGAAATGATTTCCATGATTATGTGTGCATGCCACAAAGTTTCAAGTTTTATGTTATGAATATGGGGATCTCATTTTCACTTCTATGATTTATTCCATGTTAAGATATTATGATCTCTTTTGCAGGTTTTGATTTTCATAAAGATATGATATGATTTTTATTTCCTTTATTTGCCCTTGCTGAGCATTTGAGCTCACCCTTTTATGTTTTCTTTTCCCCAGGTCAGGAAGATGGATATTAAGTAGAATATGCTAAAAGGGACCCTAGATATGATGAAATAAATGGGAGACACTGTAGAAGATTTATGAACCAGTTGTTTATGTTTCCCAGTTTCTAAAGACACTATACCTATACGGTCCTTTGTGGTTTTGTCATATGTTGTAATAAGTGTGCTTAAATTTCGAAGTATTAACAATGTATGTAAAGTATGGGTCGTTATAGTTGGTATCAGAGGCAAAGGAGGTAGGAATGTATCCGATCCTTGGGAACTCTCACATGTGAGCGTTGGACGAAGCATGGATCTCCGCCCAAGGGCTTCATGAGGAAATGGCTGCCACTGGGGATGGTGGTGTGTCCCGCCCAGGGGGTGTAGCCTCCCATGGAGTGCCCTGATAGGTATCAATTATAGTCCACTGGAAGAAATTCCAGACCGTTATAGTTGGTATCAGAGGAAAGGTATAGTCAACCTTTGGAAACTAGTATGTGAAAGCCTTAGTAAGAACCCTAAGGATAAGTCTAAGCATAGAACACAATCTTAGTGTTTTAGAAATGGCCTTGAATAACCTAGGATAAGACCTTAAGCATGAAAATTTTATTCCTGAATTATGTGGTTTCCTATTATAATTAGTGTTGCTCACACTATTCTTCTTGGTTTTAGTCAATGGCTGGAACCCGAAGGAACCGTGTTAATGCGGAATGCGATGGGCAATGCAATGATTGTCCCCCTGAGCAACCAAACGATATGGGAGCTGGAATGCAAAATCTTGTAGCCATGCTCACACAACTTTCTCAAGCTATGAATCATGCAGGATTTCCAAACGAACAAAGGAGGGAGCAACATTCTGTTGAATCCTTCATGAGGCAGCGTCCACCATCTTTCAGCGGGTCTACTGATCCATTAGTTGCTGAACAATGGATTAGTACTACTGAAAAGATATTTTCAGTTCTTCAATGTTTTGAGCATGATAAAGTCATCCTAGCAGTGTATCGTTTGGAAGGAGATGCGGATCAATGGTGGAATCTTGTTAAGAATACGAGGCAAAGGGATGAAATTGAGTCTATGGAATGGGACGAGTTCAAGAACTTATTTTTCAATAAGTACTTCCCTCGTATTCTCCGAACAAAGATGGAGAAAGAGTTCCTTGAACTGAAGCAAAGGGATGATGAATCTGTTAGTACCTATGAAGCAAATTTTACAAGACTTGCAAGGTACGCTTCTGGTATTATTATCCAACCTGAGAGTAAGATCGATCGATTCTTTAGTGGCTTAAAACCAAGTCTTCGAAGGGCGTTAGCCATAAGGGACTTCAATAGCTACGAAGAAATCGTTCGATGTGCTCTCAAAGTCGAGATGGAGATTGGAGTAACCCATCAGTCACATGGGTTTGATAAGAAGAGGAAGATGGAATTCAAAGAAAAATCTAAAGAGCACACGGAAAAGAAGATGAACTTCCCCTTATGCTCAAAGTGTGGAAAGAAACATGGAGGGAGTTGTCTTAAAGGGACAAGTAAATGTTTTAAATGTGGAAAGGAAGGTCATCGGGCATTTGAATGCCGTGATAATGGGAAGAAGATGTCTAATGATGCAAACAAAGGAAGGGATACACAGAATGAACCTGCTACACTTCAATGTTTCAAGTGCAAGGAGATGGGGCATTATGCCAATCAATGCCCAAATCCAAGGGTTGATGATGATGGTCGACGTCAACAAACTCTTAAAGCTAAAGACAAAGGAAAGTCACATGCAATTTCTATCAGCGATGTGGAGTACGATAACGATGTGGTGAAAGGTACACTTACCATCCACTCTAAAGTAGCAAATGTTTTATTTGATTCTGGATCCACCCACTCTTTTATTTCTGAAGACTTTTCTAAGGGTATCACCGTATTACCTCAACAATTAGATGTTGAGTTAGCTGTGACAACACCTAATGGCACATCAATCGCATCAGAAGTTTATAATTCTTCTCCGATCGAAGTTTGTGGGAAAGTGCTTCCTGCAAATCTTGTGATCCTTCCTTTAGTGGAATTTGATGTGATTCTTGGCATGGATTGGCTTTCTCTACATGGAGCTCATATCAATTGCCAAAGAAGGGAAGTCACATTTCATATTCCAGATCAACCTACGATCGTCTATCAATGCAAGGATGAACATAACCTTCCAGTGGAAATTTCTTCCATCTTATGGGTATTGATTCCACTAAATGAAGGTTATTTATCTCAAATGGTTGGTGAGAAACTCATGATTAAGAATATGCCCATTGTAAGGGAGTTTGATGATGTCTTTCCGGAGGAATTACCGGGTCTTCCACCAAATCGTGAAGTTGAGTTTTCAATAGAACTCGTACCGGGTGCTTTGCCTATTTCAAAGACACCTTATAGAATGGCCCCAATTGAGTTGCAGGAATTGAAGAAGCAACTCCAAGAGAATCTTGATAAGGGATTCATACGCCCTAGTGCGTCACCTTGGGGAGCACCTGTTCTATTTGTTAAGAAGAAAGATGGATCAATGAGACTCTGCATTGATTATCGAGAACTTAACAAGATCACTATCAAGAACAAATATCCTCTCCCACGCATTGATGACTTATTTGACCAACTACGCGGAGCTCAATACTTTTCCAAGATTGATCTTCGTTCAGGGTATCATCAATTAAGGGTCAAAAGGGAGGATATACCAAAGACGGCTTTCCGTACAAGGTATGGACACTATGAATTTATAGTGATGCCATTTGGTCTTACTAATGCCCCTGCTATCTTCATGGATCTAATGAATAGAGTCTTTAGAGACTATCTTGATCAATTTGTGGTAGTCTTTATAGACGATATTCTTGTATATTCAAAGATCAAGGAAGAGCATGAAGATCACTTGAGAATTATATTGAAGACCCTGAGAAAGGAGAAGCTTTATGCCAAATTTACCAAGTGTGAATTTTGGCTTCAAAAAGTTGCATTTTTGGGTCATATAATCTCAAAAGAGGGGATATCTGTGGATCCAGCAAAAACAGAGGTTATCGAAAGATGGTCAAGACCAACAACAGTAACTGAGATCCGAAGTTTTCTTGGTTTGGCTGGTTATTATTGACGTTTTGTAAAAGATTTTTCACGATTATCTAATTCACTCACCAAGTTGACTCGGAAAGGAGTTAAGTTTGTCTGGACAGAGGAATGTGAAGAGAATTTCAAGGAGTTGAAAAGAAGGTTATCCAGTGCACCTGTGCTCACACTGCCTTGTAGTGGAGAAAGGTTTGTGATCTACAGTGATGCATCCAAGAAGGGATTGGGGTGTGTTCTTATGCAAAATGATATGGTGATAGCTTATGCCTCACGACAGTTGAAAATCCATGAGCAAAATTACCCAACACATGATTTGGAGTTGGCTGCGGTAATCTTTGCATTAAAGATTTGGAGGCATTACATTTATGGTGAAAGGTGTGATATTTATACTGATCATAAAAGTTTAAAGTATATTTTCACACAAAAGGAGTTGAATATGCGTCAAAGAAGATGGTTGGAGCTGATTAAGGATTATGACTGCTCAATCCATTACCACCCTGGGAAAGCAAACAAGGTGGCAGATGCATTAAGTCGACAAGACCATGCTAGTTTATCCATGATGAGGATCACAAAAGATCCAATATTTATGGATTTACAAAGGATGGATCTTGGAATTATAATGGAAGGGGAAAAATATTATCTTTCTCAAATGAATGTTCAACCATCTATACATGTGAAGATTAAAGAGGCACAGAAAGAAGATGTCGAGTTACAAAAGAAGGTGAGAAATGTTCCTGAATTCAACCTTGATTGTGATGGGATAATAAAGTTCAGGAATCGGGTTTGCGTTCCTTCCATCCCCGAATTAAATAAAGAGCTGCTGGATGAGGCTCATAGTTCTTCATTCTCTATTCATCCTGGAAGCACGAAGATGTATAGGGACCTGAAAGAGTACTTCTGGTGGGATGGCATGAAAAGAGATGTTGCTGAATATGTCTCTCAATGCTTGGTTTGTCAACAAGTTAAAGATGAGAGACAGAAGTCTAAGGGGATGTTACAACCATTACCCATACCCGAATGGAAATGGGAAAACATCACTATGGACTTTGTCACAGGACTTCCTAAAACATCCAAAGGCAATAATGCTATCTGGGTCATAGTTGATCGTCTTACAAAGTCTGCACACTTCATTGCTATTAGAGAGGATTTCTCTCTAGATCAGCTTGCCAAGATATATATAAAGGAAGTGGTAAGATTGCATGGAGTACCACTTTCTATTATATCTGATCGAGATCCGAGATTTACCTCGAAGTTCTGGCGAAGTCTTCAGCATACTCTGGATACAGAGTTGAGTTTCAGCACTGCTTATCATCCCCAGACATATGGTCAGTCTGAGAGAACAATTCAAACCCTAGAAGATATGTTGAGAGCTTGCTCTATGGATTTCAAAGGAGGTTGGGATCAACACCTACCTTTGGTGGAATTTTCTTATAATAATAGCTTTCACTCCAGTATTCAGATGGCTCCTTATGAAGCTCTCTATGGAAAGAAATGCAGGACTCCAACTTGCTGGGATGAAGCTGGGGAAAGAAAGCTATTAGGACCTGATCTCGTTGATGAAATGGCAGAAAAGGTCAGATCTATTCAACAACACATAAGAGCAGCTCAGAATCGACAGAAAAGTTATGCCGACAACCGAAGAAAAGACCTAGAGTTTGAAGTGGGTGATAAAGTGTTCTTACGAATATCTCCCTGGAAGAGGGTTATGAGATTTGGAAAGAAGGGGAAGTTGAGCCCTAGATATATCGGTCCTTTCGAAATATTGGATCGTGTTGGGAAGGTAGCTTACCGATTGGTGCTTCCACCGAATCTCTCTCAAGTTCACGATGTGTTCCATGTATCTCTTCTGAGAAAGTACATACCAGATCCTTCACATGTACTCAGCTCAGAAGTTGTACCACTGGAGCAAGATCTTTCTTATGAAGAACAGCCGATAGAGATTCTGGATCGTAGCGAAAAAGTCCTACGAAACAAGACCACTCGCTTGGTGAAAGTTTTATGGAGAAACCACCAACTTGAAGAAGCTACATGGGAGCTTGAGGATATGATGAGGGAGAAGTATCCTCATTTGTTTGTTGCAAAGTGACGAATTTCGAGGGCGAAATTCTTTTTAAGGGGGGTAGAATGTAACACCCGAGACTTTTATGTTATATAAATCATCAAAGGAATCTTTTTCTATACAACACTTGCTTGGCTTGCTTTACACGCAATCGCGACCTTCTTCGATAGCTTGCGTCGTACGCAATACCGAGTTTCACTAAACAACATTATGCTATTAAAACTAGCCGTTATGAATAGTAATAACCACTTTTTGGAATTTTATAAATTTTATTTTTCAAAATGGACTTCATTTTTGGACTCAGAATATCGAAATTAGCCTAGGGTGAAATTTTGGTATTTTTCTGAAAACTTTCAATTTTTGATGAATAGTGAAACCACTAAGTGGTAGGTTAAAAACTGAATTTTGCATAAAACTTAATTTTACCGCTTCTGTGAATGGAATTTCAAAAATCCGAGAGACACGGTTAATATCAAGGACTAAAATGTGGTTCAATGAGATGAAAATAATTTTTTGGTGAATAGTAACTTTTTACTATTTTTACCGCGGTTAATAGTAAATAGGGTAACTAAGGGTAAATATGATATTAATATTACCCTAAAACATGTCCTAATTCTATTGGACAAGTTTAATTCGACCAAAAACAAACTTAGGAATAAAATATGACCATTTAGGCCCACTTGGATTAGATTAGGACATTTATTATTAATTTATTTAAAGAAGGGTTAAAATAGTTAAAATCAAAGTTTAATAAGTAAATAATTTTTAATATAGGGTTATACATAAGATAAATTCGACTATAAATATTCATTAGAAATCTAAAAAGATTTCCTACATGATGGTATTTTATTTGTAATTTTTAGACATCAAATAATTTAATTTATTTATGACACAAAGATGATGCAGTAATTATCTTATTAATGAAATATTGACAAAATTGATAATATAAATACCAAAATAAATGTAATTTGAGACTTTTTATGAATTACACTAATTTTATAGGTTACTATGATATATTAGTGTTGATTTAATCAACTTGGTTCGAACATATAATTATGTTATGACTTTCACAAAAATCATATATCAAATAGTGTCAAAATTGACACAAAATAGTTTTTAAATAAAATATTATATTATTAATTGTTATTTTATTCCTAAAAATCTAAGGTTCGGCCAAATGACTTAGATAAGGATATATGTATTAATAATATACAATTTGGGGTTCTTTTGGCATGTTATAGTAAGTTTATTAACCATATAGTGAAAGAAAACAAAAAGACACGGTAAAAGTTAAATTATTTAACTTAGAGTTAAATCTAATTGATAAGGTTAAAATAATAACCTAAACTTGTCTAAATCTTATTGGTTGATAGGATTTCGACCCATCCCCACTTTAGCTTCGAAATAAGACCCTTTGGAACCATTATAAACCGATTTTGACTTTAATATAAAATAATATTTTGAGATATCCCTAAGGTGCCCCTCTCCTCCCTTATAAAAGGGCACCTCCTCCCCCTCCTCCTCACACCAATTTGAGCACTCAAGCTCGGCCAACCCCTGCCATTTTCTCCTCTCCACTTCCCTAGAATAATCCTAGAGGTCCTGGTCTTCTCCAAAGACCAATCTTAGTTCCTTAAGTGGAGGATTCAAAGAGGCGTTCCAAAGAAGAGGTAATATCCATTACCGATCTTTTCAATTTCTTTCTTCTTCAACTTCTTCTTATTTAGTTGTTTCATGATAAAGTAATAACATCAGTATTAATTACATACTGATATGTTATTATAAATATGAAACAACCCTAATTCACCTTCTATCCATCCTACGTAAAAATGAAATCACCGCGCGTGCGTACGAACGGAATACTGTCTCCACGCTGTGGTGTAATCTATTTTCCACCATCACCTTACAAGGATGGGTATAATGGTGTAATGAGTAACTATATATGATTATTATTAAGTAATATTGATACTGAAATAATATATATATATACTCCAATACAATTCCACGATCATAGGAACGATATCATCACTCGTGCGTACGTACGGAATACCGTCTCCACGATGTGATGCGATTCGTTCTACATGATCTTCATTTCATAATGATTATATAAATGAATTGAATGAATGAATATGGTATATACTACACTAATACCATTCTGGAAATGAATTATCTATAACCTAAAGATAAGAATAAGAATTTATTCAACAAAACACGCATAAGAACAAAAAGTTATAAAGACCCGAGTAACAAGTAACAATGAAATATTACTAACAAGAAGTTAATAATATGACCATATATGATCTCATATCAATATGTATGATTCTGGAATAAGTCAATAACATTATTTAAACCATTATACAGGAGCTTCGGACACGAACAAATCAAATTGGACCTAAGGTAAGGGAAATATCACAATCTCATTTTTATCCGAGATTGTTTATTCGTAAGTATTTACTGGGGTGTATTTTATCATCCACATCCATGTTCCCTCAATATGTAATATTGTTTCCATCCACTTGAAATAGTTTAAATCCAATTTTACCCTTAGGTGAGTTTTTAGTAAAGAATATGAAAGGAATCTTTTGTCGTTTTTCCGTACGAGGTACTTTTTGACTTTTCCGACAAAAGTACGAAGAATGTTTTTTTTAACTTATACGGCATGAATGGATTTTTAAAACATTACTTCAAAGAAGCTTCCTTTACAAGTTTTCAAGTTTATTTTTAATCAACTTCTTTTATTTTAAAGTTGTATGACATGTTATGAAAGGAAAAATGTTTTTGAAGAAGAAAGGATATTTTCCTCAAGAATTCAATTCAAGTGTTTTATCAAAATTATTTTCCATCTAAGATAATAAAGGGTTCTGTTTCTATCCATATTTTTACATTGGTTTGACTATGTTGTGATGGAATTATGTTTATGAATTCCTTTATCTTATATGAATTGATTTATGATGTCATGATGTTTCAAGAATCCCATTTTTGTTATATGTGTTATGCGATGATGTATGTTTTATGATTATGTGGCACACATAAGAAAGGATTCATTATAAGATGGGTGGGACCTATATCTCCCTCAAATGCATTGGGTAATGATTTTATATCTCATGAGATAGACATGGCTGGAACGGAAGGTTATTTCGGTTCAGTGATACAGGACTGAAACGAGGAGTGAACTCAGTTCAGAAAGGGACTTTGTCCACTAAGATAGTCTTGGCAATGAGTCATGACTAACAAGAAATGATTTCCATGATTATGTGTGCATGCCACAAAGTTTCAAGTTTTATGTTATGAATATGGGGATCTCATTTTCACTTCTATGATTTATTCCATGTTAAGATATTATGATCTCTTTTGCAGGTTTTGATTTTCATAAAGATATGATATGATTTTTATTTCCTTTATTTGCCCTTGCTGAGCATTTGAGCTCACCCTTTTATGTTTTCTTTTCCCCAGGTCAGGAATATGGATATTAAGTAGAATATGCTAAAAGGGACCCTAGATATGATGAAATAAATGGGAGACACTGTAGAAGATTTATGAACCAGTTGTTTATGTTTCCCAGTTTCTAAAGACACTATACCTATACGGTCCTTTGTGGTTTTGTCATATGTTGTAATAAGTGTGCTTCAATTTCGAAGTATTAACAATGTATGTAAAGTATGGGTCCTTATATCACACATGCATGTTTACATGCCACACTGGGAACCCACCTCATATCCATCCATATTCCCAAATAAACCTATGCATGTGGTCACCCTTGAGAATAAAAAATACCAAAAATCAAACCTTTCCTCTTTTTAAAATAAAACTTTTAACCACCATTTTCCTTTCTCAAAAACACTAACCATAATATCAAAACCCAATTTTTCATCTCAAAACCCAATTTAGAAAATAATTCATAATTCAATAAAAGCACATATTTATGCCTTTCACAATTGTTTTAAAACATTTCAACCCATTTCAAAACACTTCTAATTTCATTAAAAACACCATTTCATAAATCTCCATTTAATTAAGAACTCAACTCTTCTCATTTCAAGACAAGGTTCTAAAAGTTTGTAATTTTTTTTTCAAATGTTCAGTAGTCACCAAACCCAAAATCCATCTTCAACCCCCACACAAAAATTCTAGAACACTTAATTCAATCCAAAACACTTTTCCATGGTTAAAAAAATTCCACTAGAAACATATTTTCAAAACCCCAATTAACATAGTTCATACTTTCAAAAGAGGTGTAAACACATAATTTACCCGTTTGAAATAATTATGAAATTTCATTTATAGACTTAAAAAAACCATTTTCACTTTAATAGAAAATAACATCACAAAAATTCACACTCCTTAAAGTGAAGTCATTTTTTTTGCTTAAAAAAACCAAGTTTCCAAGATTCCAAAATAAAGAGACGCAAGACAATGTGAGAGGAAACTAGTTTTGGTGGGTGTCTTGGACATATGGTTGGCATCCATAATCCAATCACTTCGTCATAACATAGATTATTCTAGGGAAATATCCACGGCTCCACATGGATTTCCAGGCCCTGCGAGATCACTGAGATTATTCTCCCAACTATTTTTTCATTTCCCATAGTCATCATTAAACCAAGAAAACCAAAGGACTCAGATAAATCCATATTTCCCATGGTGACTTGAATCTCGTCATGAGGTGTGCTGGACAGGCACACTACCCATGATAGAAATTTCAAGTCCCAAAAATCCTAGCTCCAGACTATGCTAACTCTTCCCCAAATAACATGACCTAAGGAGCGAACCTACTCTGATACCATTTTGTCACGAACCGAATCTGGTCGCCGCCAAAACCAGCACCAAACCCAGCCCATGACATGACCCAAAGGGCATTCCCTATCCCCATGGGCTGGAACAAGTTCCCGGGTATCAAAAAAATCTGGTTTGGGAATGATTTACCCGAGTATGAAATCATAAATCATAAAAAACAATCAATTATTAGAATCTAAAATTTTCATGCTAAACAATTCTTAACAAAACCAGATCTGAATACATGTGTTCAAAGACACTACAAGTGGTCTAAAAATAAATAATGACAACATAAGGACATCCCCATGGACTCCACATGAAAAGGGGGTCATCACACGCAATCCTTCTCCGCAACTCCGCCCCAACGATGGGGACTAACACCCTGAACCGCCATCACCCTTAGCCTTCCCTTTACTTGAGTCAAGCATAAGAAGGTCTACTTACAACGAAGGGGTGTAAGTAGGGTGTGAGCCTAATCCCAATAGGATACCACCAGATGATTCCAAAGAGCATGCAATACAATGTGAACAAAACAAGCAATTATAATACAAAACGTGAAATAGTGTTAAAATTCAATGAAATGAAACTTTCAAATGAAAACAGTTTTCAATCCAAGAATTTCAGAATGTTAGGAAATTAAATAGACATGTGAGATACTGTAAAGTACTTCCAAAAACACCCCACAACAAGGGTAAATACCACAAATCCAATGAGCATCAAAATCAGGAACACCCTGAAGCACTAGGTTGTCTCGGGCCCAATGTACCTCATACCTCAGTGTAGAGTAACCATAGAAAAATCCATTATCGTGCATGATCCACTAGTAGGGAACATACCCATAACCTAGTGGTCCCCAATCATCATCCACATAGTTTAGTTAGAGTTGTCGTTATCCAAATTCTAAGTGGAACAGGGACAAAACCCATCCGATCCACTAGTCGTACTAGTACAAATCCACCCCACCTAGGTACTCGGGCTTCCCCTTTTGTGCTCAAAAAATTTCAGCAAAAAACACACATACTTTTGCATATAAAATATCACTACTGGTCACAAAAAATTAGTACAGTAGCTACACACATTTTATACCATTTAAAACACACAATAAAATAATTTTATTTTCAATAAAACAACCTCTCAAAACATCACATTGTTTTGCACCCAAAGCTCTTTAAGATATCCAATTTGCACACTATGTGAACAATTTTAAGTCATTAAAACAAAATTTCAGTTCAATACCCTTTAATGAAACCAACAATTCAGTTATGGGGCATCCCAATGTGAACCAAGAATTTATATCTTTTAAAAACCACCATTTTCACACAAACATGGCACTTAAAGCCCATTTGCTTCCCAAAAACCATTTAAACAAACTTTCACAGAAACAAAAAAAAAGAATAAACATTAAAAAAATTATTTTTAGTCCTAATACCGTTCAATAAAATCAACTAAGTAATCATAGTTCAGCCCAAAATGAACCAATAAAATATTTGAATGAAAAACCCCCAATTTCACCAAAAATTGGAACTTCAAATTCATTTGCATTATAAATGCAACTAAAACAACTTTTTACAGAAACATTCAAGTTAAATAAACATTAAGGTACCATGAACACAACAATCTAATTCACAAAAATTTCCCACACAATGGAATCAAATACCAAAGTAACAAAAACCCTTGAATCTCCATGCGAAAATCAAATCGCACCCCTGCCGCACCAAGAGAGACCTAGATCAAACCTAAAACCACAAAAATTTTCCATGAAATACCAATGTTAAACCCTAGGTTATAAAACCTAGTTTATGGACATTATGAAACTCAATGATAACCAAATAAACCCTAAGAACAATGAATGAAACCCAAAGTAGTTTGGAAGAGGAAAGAAAAGGGCTCATTTACTTGAAGTATCTTGAAGTAATCACTCCAAAACACCAGTAGATGAAATTTAAAAGATCCAAAATTTAGGGTTCGTTCGAAAAAGATATATTAGGTCAATTAGAAACTGTAATGGAGGAAAAATCTTGAGAATTAAGAGAGTTATGAAATAAAGACTTTACCTCTTCAAATCTGGGAGATTTGAGGAAGCCTATGAAGCTTAGCACCAAATAGAGATTAACCAGAGCTCCAAAGTGGGGGGGAGAGAGTTCAGAAGCGCTTCTGGGTTAATTGGTATTGGGTGAGACTTGGAATCACCGACAAATCCCAAAAATTGAATAAGTTATAACATAATCAAAATTTATTTTTAAAACAGGAATTGGGATTTCGGGCAGGCCCAACCCCTTAGATAAAAACCCAAATAAACCCTAGTTATGGATTTCTAAAAGCTCCAAATTACCTTGGTGGTGTTAATAGTTTAGGGGAGGTAAATTAGAAATTTTAATGGATGAAAAATGTTGAAAAATGAAAAAGTTATACAAGATACAAAATTTATTTTTTTAATCTGGAATTGGGCTCACGGTTTGGCCCAATTCATGAATACTCATCTATTCCTCCCTAAAACCTAGGGAAACCCACAAAACAAAGCAAGGATATAAATTAAATGAAAAATACCTTTAAAATATTTCTTTTATGCGACAAGAGGTAATTATATAACCAATGTAAAACAAACCCTTTAATTCTTCTATGGTTATTCATAACCATTTAAAGTTTTAGTACCATTTTCCCACCCTTTGGTACTAAGATGTTTTTAGAAAATGTTTTTTAGAAAACCAAAATTTATAGATCTCCTTATTTGGAGAATTTTTTTTATTCTAAAAACCATGTTTGATTAAAATGTTTTAAAAAAGGGTTTTAAAATTCTCTGGTAAAGACATTTTTACCCAATTTTCCTTTTACTAATGTTTTCAAAGGAGTATTCTTATCGATTTCATAACGAGGATTTTTCTAAAAAATTTCAATAAAAAGGAATATTATTTTTACATTATATGACATGTATGGATTTATCCTCCATAATTTCTTTGAAGTGTCATTATCAATGTTTTAAAACGGTATTTTCAATAAAAAATATGTTCTAGTTATTTTTAAAAATAAATGGATATTTTCTTCAAGAATATTTTTAAAAGATACTCTTTTATTTCATCAACAACAAAGACCCATTATTTTACTCTACATTGGGGTATGTTGTATTGATACATCCTCAATATTCCTCAGGATGGTTTATGTTTGATTTGTCCATGGATAGTATTCACATTCTCTTCCTTGACTTCTTTTAATTCCCTTGAAATATTCAATCTCCTATGATCATTCAACATTGAATTTCCCCTAAATTATCCATTTAATTTATCATGGATTTTACTATTTCCTAAACCGTATACCATTTTACATATGTTGTCTACTTTTACATTTATTTGATTATTTGGGGAAATATTGATTAATACATATACCTTATTCAATATGGATATTTGATTAGGAATATTATTTATTTGATATATGAGGAATGCTTTGGACATGCAATACATGGGTTGGGGACCATTTAAGGAAATCTATATAGGTTGGGGACCGGTTAATGAAATCCCATCGATGCATTGGTAGTCTCATGGGATGAATTAGTTTCAAAAATTGGGGTATCTAAACTGTCTATTGATAGTATTGGTTCCTTGTAGATGGGAAAAATGGTTTCCAATAGCTAAGAATTATCCCTCATATTAGTTTCATTTATTATTCATCCATGTGATTTTACATCGACATATCTATGGATAAATTTCATTTTCTGTTCATTGATTAAATTTCACGTGTTTTAGCTTCTTATGTTACCATATTGATTTTTCCTTATATATTTATTTTAATTTCATGTATTTTCAGTTATTACCTTGACATATTTATTGGGCACTTATATTCAGTTTATTGATTACATGGCATGTGTGTTCAGTTATTTACCTTTCCATATTGACTCTTCTCATTGACTCGTTATTGCTTCCGCTATATTTTCCCCTTACTGAGTATTTGAGATCACCCTTATTATGTTTATTTCCCCATGAATCTAAGAAGTATACTATGAAATATATCGGGGGAATTACTATATGTATTAGAGTTATCCTCAAAGTTATTTGTTTAGAAAGAAGAATTTTTGTTGTTGTTGTAATTAATGTATTCTTTTGTAATTAAATAATCATTTATGTATCTGGTTTAACAAGACTATAAAACTGATTGGTCCTTCACGGCTTGATTCATTGTAAAATTATAATTTAATTGATAAAAATCATCGACTCTAGGATATATGCGGCTGGGTCACTACATCAAATAAAATTATAGAGGAAGTAATTTAAAAAGGAATTACAAAAATTTTCTAGAAAGTGGAGATTAATATCACTATTTTAGAACTCTATGAAGTGACCATATTTTGACTTTATTTGTTTCCAATAAGGAATTAAATATATGTTGATGTTTGAATGATATTCTACCATTATATATGGCATAGATGAAAATAATGAGTTGAAGCTATTCCTTAAAGAACATGTAGAAATAAAATCAAGAAACCTTAATAAATGTAATGATCTTTGAATTATTCTTAATGATCAATGACCTATGCTAAGTTTTTTTATAATTTATAATTATCTATAAGATTTTGAAGAAGACTTAGATAAGTCTATTTTAAGTCCATGAAACATTTTTTAATTGTATAAAGATGAGTTTGATTATATATATATATATATACAATATTTGATGAATAGATGATACCTATGGAAGATACATAGTGTTTTACAAAGTGATGAGATAATTTTATAAAAATTAGCCTACTTGGGATAGCCATAGGACTAGTTTCATAGACTACTTAGGTGGGCACCCATTCAACTATATCTATACCAATAGTGGGCATTAGAGGAATCAATCCCAAGTATAATGAGATCCATCATGCGACTAGAGAACATGTGATCCATTGTGTATGTATAACATGGAAATAAGACAAGTCGGGGATGCATTATCAAACATGGTGTTGGTGCCACCATAAAAGGGTGGGGCATGAAAAAGTGTGGTCTGTGTGTCAGTGTGTCAGGAGCTAACCCTGATGTCTTTGAAGATAGATTTTGTGAGCATTGTGTCTTTTTAAGAGGACCTTGAATGAGTTTCAAATCAATGTGGGACTATAAGAGGTGTGAGTACTATTACTACATGTTTTATAATATGTTTATAATGTAGACTGTTTGATATAGTCAATCTCCATTATTCAATCAGGACGACATTGTCTTCAACCATAATAGGGTTTCTCTAGGCCCCTATTTTCATATCATGAAGGAATCAGTCTACAGTGAGTTTCAAACATATCATAACTTGATGAATAGAATACATTCTTATGAAGGACATACTGTAAGTGTATTAAGACTACCACATGTGTGAATGATATTGAACAAAAAAGTATTTTCCAATTAACCACTAGTATTTATTTCAACTTTCTGCGATTGAAGACATAGTGACTGTGAGGATCCTTGACCTACCACATGATCTACTGAAGCTATAGTGTGTGTCACTAAATTAAGTGACCGCGAGATTTGAACTACTACATTAAGATAATTATACCAATGACATGAAGATAATTCAATCCACCACATGAAGTAAATGAATGCTACTATATGAGTAGATTGTACTTTAATTCATGTTGAATTAGCTACCTATGAACTATTGGAGTGATTGCACCTACATTATTGGATCGGCAATGAAAAAAATACCTTGCAGAAGAACAACAATGAAGTGAACACATGATCAACTAAACAACCATGGGATTATCCTTTGTGGTATCTTGAATGACTGTGAGTATCCACATGACCTACCATACAAGAATAAACTCATCATGAGGTAGAATAGATGGTAGATCGACCTACCATGAATGAGAAATAATGATATGGTACTATGTTTAACCGTATTACCATATGAAAAACCTACCATGAGGAGATTTTGTGTCCACTCTTGATGATATTGAAGATACCATATGATGTATTTGAATGTATAATGGCATAATAGTGAAAAAAATTGTTAGATAATATTCATGCTTGAAGTTCCACTTTTCATGCATTAAATAAATTAATAACCTCCATGAAAGATAAGAGAAAACATGCATCACTAAGAAACAAATTGATATTTTTTGTTGATATGAAGTAAATTAAGACTCTATAACTCAAAAAAGTATTACAAAGTAAAATATAGCATATGATATTTATGAAAATAGACATACATGAATGAGATGATAGAATCCAAAAAAATGTGACAATAGGATGCACGTGATATTCATGAATATTTAGATGAATGAATAAAGAAGGAGTTTAAATGGAGAAACCATTGAGACTAAAATTAGGTTTTTAGTAAGATGAAATTAAACGAGTTTAAATACTATGAGCTGTGATATTTTATTATCACCTAAATATCGACCGATGAAAAGTGAACGTTTCTTCAATGTTTTATACATAATGATATAGAGTTATCATGATCTCTAAAAATGGAAGAATACAATCCTCCATGAAATATATGATGGATGACAAGATTGAATAATAAAGAGTAATTTTTGAGCCTCATGAAGATGAATCCATGACCGCATAAGAATCATGATTTCATCATGTAATTATATAAATATATTTATTTGAGGAGTTATAAATACTCGAGTAAATAATGATTTTAATTAATATTAATTCAACAAGATTTATTATGAAAATTATTACATGATTATTAAAAAACCAATTGAGTTTTTTAGGAAATAATTCAAAAGTGTTAATGGAGATATCATCTCATGTTTAAATGAGATAAAATATTGAAGACTTTGGAGATATATACCTGCTAAGATTACTGGAATGATTATTTTGTATCAACATACATGATAAATCTTGTGTATATATTCATGCAGGTTATGAATATTTATGTGTGTTATGTATTTAGAATATTTATAACTCTTCAATATTAAAAATTATATTGAAACAAAAGACCAGTCAATGAAATAGAGATCCCAATGAATTCAGGAGTTTTGATGTGTTTAATCTAAATAACAAGATTAAGAAAAGTAATAGATTGATGTCGTGGATACTGTCGATCAAATTTCATCAAGTCTCTTGAAGATTATTATCCACTATGATTTTAAATTATCATGATAATGAGTGAAGAACAAAGACAACATGAATGAAGTGTCATTGATTATATTATATTAATTGAAGACCTATTTATTTGTTTTAAGTGTTTTCAAGAACCGATGGTTCTAGTATAAACAATTCCATACCCTTTGAGAGCTAAATATAGTGGGATGTCATATTTTGGAAGTGAATTCTACCAACCTGAAAATTGTGTAAAAATTATAACTATAATTACGATCACTAAAAATTTATAGTGATAATAAAATCTATGACTTGATGAGATTTAATCATGGTAAGGAGTTGGTTTTTTAAGATGAGAGAAACTTTGGAAAATCCTTGTGTGATGTTTACTTGATTATATTGCATTACATACACACCACAAATCTTATTTATTGATTTTTAGAATAACCAATTTAAAGGGTAGTGGGGGAACCATACAACCGATTAACCAGATACAAAACAACCAAATTACAATGATCAAAGATTAAAATTCAAATTGAAAAAACAGGCACTGCCATTTCAAAATTCAAAATTTAGACCCTTCCAGGCGCACGAAGCGACTCCTTGGTCCCAACACCACCTCTGTTCACCTCGATCACATCGCCTACTGCTGATCATCATGACTTATCTCCATCAATATCACACAACTCATCAGTATCAACAAGACCGCCTCCTCACCAAAAAACCAGACCGTTAACCACCATCGTCGACAATGAATACCAGACGATCACAAAAACAATAAAAAAAAACTTCATCCATGATATGGAAATAAACCAATGCAAAACCATAAAGCAATCCCCAGCATCAACTTCACATCATGCCTTGGACACCAAACCATTTCGAAATAGACACTGAAGATGTCGTCAGGAATCTTCCATTGAAGCCACCACAAACACCGTCGTTGACACCGAGGAACACCACCAGAATCGTTAGATCTGACCCTGTTTCTGCCAAGAGAACCATCATCTTCACCGAATAGCATCACCAGAAACCACCGTAAAAATAGAAGAACACAATCGTCTGGAGACACCATCCAATGTCACCCAGAGAAGCCAACATCATCTTTTTCGTGCTATAGAATAACGTCGTCATCGACATCGTCCACTCCAATGAAAAACACAATGACATACGACCAGAACAAAACACCAAAGAAGAAACATCTACAAGAAAAATCAGAAACCCAAAAGTGGAAACGAGAAAGAGGATTTGGGAAAAAAGAGGGAGGAAAGCCCGAAAGAGGATTTGGGAATGAAACCCTATGGGAAAAACCCAAAAGAAAGGAAACAAGAAGAAGATCCATAACCAGAAAAAACCAGAACAAGAAAAAGGAAAGTGGGAAGAAGCTAGAAAGGAGTAAGGGATTGAAACACTAGGAAGATGGCCCAACTCCGTTGACGCATGGAGATATGTCATTTTCCAAAATACTTGCCCAGAACCTCAGTGTATCCCATGATCCAAATCTGACCTGGAGAGGAACTAAAGACTGGAAGATCATAGCGCAAAGAGGTATACTGAGAGAAAACCAGAGCATTGTCATATAGTCGGGATAGTGGAGCGAGAGGGAAAGAAAACTGAGAGACAATGCAGCCCAGAGCAAGAGAGAGAGAAGAAATAACTGAAGAGGAGCGGCACAGAGGAATCGCCGCCAGGGAAACCCAAAACCCTAGGAGAAAGTCGAGAGCTTAAAGCGTCCAGGCGAGTGAGGCGCTATCCTATAACTTGACTATTTTCTAAAATACACCGTTCACTATAATTAAAATTGTTCTTGCATTACATACTTAGGTTAGAGTCACACATGCATTAATAGATCAATATATATTAACTAGGGACTGAGGTTCAAGTATAATATGGGATAATTTAAAAGAAGATAAAATATTGTAAAAGGGCACACCTGATTTACCCTTTTTCTCAAGTGTCTACATAATACACTGGGCTCAAAAAGTGGTATCAAATATAAGGTAGTTTTTTCTAGGATTGAATATAATCTAGTCCCAATTATTTTTACAAGCATACATGAAGTACAGATTTGAATAAAATATTAAAGGTCCTTATATGGAGAATTCAGACTCCATCCCTATTAAAATTAAAGGATAGGTTTATTCCAAAACCACGAAGAATAATAAGAAAAAAGAGGAAAGGAAATTGAAAATGATTTTAAATAATGAAGGAAAGGATCTAGAATTAGTTGAATATGATCACAATGGTAAGAACACAACTTCTAAATCAATTGAATGTGAACCTTTTGAAGAATGAAACAACAACTGTAAATAGTCGAAGATGATGAGTCTATCAAAAATATTGAATAATTTTACTCTAAAATTGAAATTTATGTGTATAATGTTCCTATTAAAGTTTTCAAATATTTACTTTGGTTTATAAAGGAACTACGGGTTCAATAAACATAGATAAAAAAAGATAAAGTAATGAGGATGAGTTTAGCTAAGAAGTACCAAAGATGAAAAATTAGCAAACAACTCATGGAAACCAAAGAAGAATTAGTTTATCTTTGTAATAATTTTTTTTATCTAAAACGATAGAGCATCGAACCCCATGTAAACGTACAATCTCTCGGATGTATAACCTTCTAATCTCATAAAAATTGAAGGTCTACTTGATTGGTAAGAAGTGTGCCGCCTTCGTGAGCCTATCGATAACAACCCAAACCGCATCATTCCCTCTAGCCGATCTTGGTAACCCTAAATCCATCACGACATCATTCCACTTCCACTCAGGAATGAGTAACTACTGTAGAAGCCCTGCTGGTCGCTTATGCTTCGCCTTCACCTGCTGACAGGTGGAACACCTCATCAAAAAACCAGTAACATCTCTCTTTATACCTGGCCACCAATACTGATAGTGTAGATCTTAATACATCTTGGTGACACCTGGATGAACTTCCCAAATTGAGGAATGAAAATCCTGCATCAGCTCCTCACATATATCTGCTAACACCCATACGCGTCCATGAAAACGAAAGTCTTCATCCTCACTTATGGTCTCCCTTGGAGTAGTTTCCTCTCCTAATACACTCTCCAGTAGGACTAGGACCTCAGAATATGATAGATACCTCATTCACACTCAATCAAGTAGAGTAGAGGTAACATCTACAAAAGAAAGAAACATCTACTCCTATCTGTCATGCACGTCCAAATGAATTTCAGAGAATAGAGCCATGAGATTACACTCACTACTGGCCTCTTGAACTGCCTGTATCTGAGTCCTCCTGCTCAATGCATCAACCACAACATTGCCCTTCCCAAGAGTGTAGGCAAGCTCAAATTCAAAGTACTAAATTTACTCAACCCACCTTCGTTGTCTCAAATTCAGATCACGCTGAGTAAAGATATACTTGAGAATTTTGTGGTCGGTGAAAACCATAAAATGATCTCCCAATAGAGAATGTATCCAACAACGCAAGGCATGTACAACTACATCCAACTCGATATCTTGCATTGGGTAATTCCTCTCATGGGGCCTAAACTGCCGAGACCCGTACACAATGACTCCTTCCCCCTACATAAGAACTACTCCCAGCCTGATACCTGATGCATCATAGTAAACGGTGTAACCCTTGCATGGATCTGGAAAAACTAGTATCACTGGTGAAGTAAACCTCCCTTCCAGCCCCTGAAAGATTGAATCGCAGGAATATATCCACAATTACTTCACACCCTTCTTAGTCAGGCCCATCAGTGGTACTACTAAGCATAAAAAGTCCCGTATAAAGTACATGTAGTAAACAACTATCCCAAGAAAACTTCATACCTAAAAGGCGTTCTTTGGAAGCTTCTAGGAAAATACTACCCTCACTTTCTCTAGGTCGACTGATAGTCTTGTATATGAGATAAAATGACCCAAGAATTGAATCTGGTCCATCCAAAAGTGGCATTTTGAGATCATAGCATATAACTGATGGTCTTTTAGTGTACTCAAAATGATCTCAAGATGGATAGCATGGTCATGTTGAGTGTGAGAGTACACTAGGATATCATCTACAAAAACCACTAAGAAGGAGTCCAAGTAAGGATGGAACACTCAGTTCATCAGTGCCATGAATACTTCAGGCGTGTTCATGAGACTAAACGACATAACCAAATACTCGTATAGACGATACCTTCTATGGAAGGTTATAAGAGGTATATCTGATGGTCTAACACACAAATGATGATAAAAGAATCTCAAGTCAATCTTTGAGAACACCCTAGCTCCTCTAAGCTGATTAAAGATATCATCAATCATCGACAAGGGATATCAGTTCTTGACCGTCAACTGGTTCAGTTTTTGATAATCCATGAAAAGTCTTAGGGTACCGTCTACCTTTTTCGCAAACAGGACAGGCGAACCCCAAGGAAAAGTAATGGGTCAGATGAAACCCTTTTTCTGTAACTCCTCTAAATTCTTCATGATCTCCTGTAACTCTAGTGTAGCCATCCTATAAGGAGGAATAGACACTTATTCCTCCCCTAACACAAGATCAATAGAAAATTCTACCTCTCGCTCTAGAGTCAAACCTGAAAATTTTTCTGAAAAGACATCTCTGAAATGATCCACCACATGAGGAAAGCCCATCTATGAAGTCCCCTGGTCAACCAGATACAAACTAGAAATCTGGTCTGTAACACCTCTCAACCTGTGATGCTCGGGTCCATCTCTGCTCTCCTGGACATCCCATTCGCCCTTATGTAGGAACAATACACCCTTTAGTGACATGAAACTCACCCTACGATGATAGAAATCGACAACAACCAAGAAGAGAACTAACCAGTCCATTCCAAGAATGAAGTCATAGCCTGTCATCTCTAAACATAAAGGTCCCATAAGAAGTGACACCCACCAACCTCAAGAGGGAACTCCTTGCACTGAAGTACAATAATCGTTCAGGTCCCTAATAGACTTTCCAACATCATGATATCAGCAGAAGTAAAGATATAGAGCCCAAGTCTCTCCATAATAGGAAAAAATATAAAACTATGGGAATCCACTGTATCAAAAATAGAAGAAGATAAAATTGAGGCAACTAAAATCATACCTCTGACCGTAGAGGGTCTGGGATCCTGCTCTTGCTGGATCTACTCCAACGTAAAAGCTTGTCCTGCACCACAGCCCTGTGAAGCTGTCTAAGATCCCTGACCTAATCCACCCTGCAGTTGTTGAAAACCCTATGTCTGACCACTACAACCATGACCACTACCCCAGCCTGAATGGCCTGAAGAACTCCAGCCCCCAGTCTGATGTGGAACTGGTGGTCCTACTCCGATATGAGGAGTCAAAATAGATCCCTCCTCACTAGTTTCGTGAAGGAGGGCGTTGCAAAAACACTGAATATGTCCCATCTTTCCAAAAGATCGACACTCAAATCGGTCTCTTGGGCACTGAGGTTTTTTATATACACTCTTCCCGCACTGGTATAACACCACCTAGCTACCTGAAGGAAAATACTATCTATTCAGGTCTCCACACGTAGACTCCCTGTGACGCGTCCTGATATCAGTCGAAAGAGTAATTACTATGGATGATGAACCACCTTGGCCCATAGCTCCAAAATCTATCAGGTTGTGCTCAGTGATCAGCGCCTGGTTGACTATAGAATATATAGAAGTCAACCTAAAGATGTTCACCTGATATCGGCTATCATTCCTGAGACTATCCTCAAACTTCCTCTCCAGAAATAACTCATCACCCCCCATAATGGGTGTGAATCACTACAGCTCTATGAAGCAAGAAGAATAATCCATGTCTGAGAGAGTGAACTGCTCCAAACTCATGAACTCTCAGTCTCGGTCAGCCCTCAAGGTATCTAGGTATAAGTAGTCATATAAGGTCTATTGGAACTCATCCCAATCCATAACTCACTGGCGTCATACCTGTGATATCACATCCCACCATATCTTGGTGGAATGTTGAATCATATACATAGAAAGATTCACCCTCCTCTCTAGTGTCATATCAAGATGCTCAAATATAGACAACATGGATTCTTACCATGACTCTGTAGGCCGAGTTACTCCATACCCTCAAAAAGTGGAAGGATGTTGCTGCTGAAAAACCCACGTCAACTCTTCCATAGACGGGGTAGGATGCAGTGCTCCCTAGAAGGTCTGCATCATCCTCATGAAGCCTTCACGGATCTGTGCCCCTGCACCTGTGTCCGGTATAACAGCTGGTGCCAAGACAGGCACATCGTGAGGATATGCTGGTATTCCTTGGTCTACCATTTCTGGTGTCTAATAATTTTCATGTATCTGGCATACAACCAAAGGAAATATTAGTGGCATGACTCTTCAAGGTCAAACAGACACCTTAGTTCAATATTATCAAGGAATGAAACTTAGAATTTCAAGAAAGTAATTGGAGAAGGAAAACATCAAGTTTTAAAAATATTATTACATGGAGTGTATACTCTCCACACGGCGTGTTCCCTTAGGTTTTTAACATGGGCATGTACTTCTGCCAAAACTGGTCGTGTAACACCCATAAACACAGCATGTTCTCATTGATACATGACATGTACTTGAATCATTTCCCCCTGCATGAGTTTCCTATACATAGCTAAACACATGGATTCTTCGTGGGTAACTCTAAACGGCGTGTTCACCCAAGACATGGTGTGTACCCACTATGTTATAACCACCCGTGTCATTGGTCACACGGCTGGATACATGGCTATTACAACATGGTGTGTACTCCAAGTACACGATGTGTGTCACCAAAAATTTCCCACCCTCGTGTCTATGCTCACACATTCATTCACATAGATAAGGACTACACGACATGTACATACAGTACATGGTGTGTACTTTAGAAAAACATTTTCCTCCTGAACAGAAGGATGCATAGTGTGTATTCATCATCACACATCGTGTATTCTGGGTTTTTTCAGATAGTAAGCCTCAAAAACTACTCCAGAACCCCATAAAAACACTGAAACAAGAATTGAAGTGCCAAATTATGATCCATGGGGCCCATACTCCCCGCGAATCAAATCTTCATATCATATTCTTGTCATATCATAGCAGAATTTTGTTAAAGTTCAATATGATCCACCAAATTCTGATCCAAGAGGTCCCATAACACCTCAGGGACCAAAGTTTGGTCCCCATTTAAATGAAACTTTAAAATTTCCAATACCTTATCAAAATAGTAGGTATTCTATCATGGAATCCATCATAACAACATGAATATATAGCACAACATCTATCACAACAACATGAAATCATTAATTCATCCTAAACGGCATGACAAGAATGCATGACATGTGATCCCTATCAAGTGCCTCTATGATTCATGAGGTGTAATACCCTCATATCATTGGGTTGCATCAGAAATAGAACCTCAGTAATATCAACGATAACAACAAAAATCATGTGAATCACCCAAATGTGAAATCAAATCAATATTAACAATTGAAAAACCAAAAAAATTGCAATAATTGAGGTAAATTGAATTTTCCTTGTACACGGGTTAGCTACACCCAGGAACAACCTATTAACAACTACATATTCCTTCATATCTTTGTCTACAGGCACCAAAAAGTAAGACAAAGCAAAAAACAAAACTCCTCTGATACCAATTTGTAACGTACCGATTCCGGGTACCACCCAAAGGTGCCCCATACTCGGTTGGTAACATGGCCTCAAGCGCATTTACCCTAATGCTAGAGGCTGCCGACTAGCAGCGAGGGCCTTGGGTGTGATATTAGGGAAACAATTCTCTCATTGGAAGAGTATACACAACATAAAAATAATAATAAACAGTAGCGGAAGCTGTAATACCTTACAACAAGTAAACAATTAAATACTAAAAGTAAATAAAAAACTAGAGCACATGTATAAATGATGCATGTCACATATATCTAGGAAAACACCCAAACAAGTCACAATCCTGGATATACAGTACTAAACTAAAGTACAATAAAACAAATAATCTCCAGCAGCATCGCAATCATCATCTTGGTACCATGATATCTAGATCCACATCAATCAAGTACCTAATGAAAAAGAGATCTTTCCCTTATCTATACATGCAACCATATAATCTATTTGGGTCCAAAAGAATGACCCAAACTGGGTGTGAGATGAATCCCAGTAGGCAACCAGCACAAGATTTTTGCCTAACTGTCAACGAGTATATATAGTAGGTAATAGTGGAAATGTAGCAAAGAAACTAGGAATACACAAAAGTAACCAAATCCTACAGTTTCCATTTACATTCATTAACGTTAAATGTTCATCATTTAATCAAGTAAGCATCACCACAGGAATCTCAAGAAGATTTCCTAACAGGACCGAATATAAGCTTGTTCTTTGTCTTGGAAGATGCATCACAAACATTGAATATTTATATTAAACCTATGGGTAGCTCACACAATCTAGACCCTCTGGCCAAGTAATGAAATAAATAGGCAAAGACACTTTGAGGAAGAACTCACCATCAATTCCCCCAATGGTATTTCCTAAATAACTATAGATTATCTTGGGAAGCACTCAACATCAATTCCCCCTGTGGTCTCATAATGTAAACTATAGACACTCTGAGGGATCACTCACCATAAATCCCCCTTTGGCCTCGTAGTGTGAAATATAACAGAAACTTTGAGGAAGTACTCAATTTCAATTACTTATGTGGTCTAACTACACTAGTTTTCCACTGCCCTGTGCAATTCAATCGTGTATAAACGATATCAAGTAGCCCAACGTAATACGAACTACTATATGGATAAACAATTACAATGCATATCACGAGCATTTAACATGCATATAAAGGAAATAGTTCCCTCCTATTAAGAAAGGCAAGGAAAACAAGGTCTTCCTCATAGGAAACCTAGACCAAACAACCATAATCATTCAAACTAGGAAAATCACCCATGGGGTTTTCTTAAACATTAAATTCCACATAATATCACATCAAAAAACACTTAATCCAACAATAAATCTAAGGAAAATAAAATGGGGTTCAATTTCCTTAACCCGAAATACCTGAAACATGGATAATGGGAACTTTGGCATATAAAACTCAAAGAAAAAGAATGAAAGGCAACAAACCAACTACCTCGACAATGTACGAAGAACACTATCGAACGTCAGCCCTTGAATCGGCATAGAAAATCATACATCTATAAAAACATAAAAATGTTCAACCTCAAATAACTCGAGAAAGATGAGAAATTATGAGGATAGGTTCAAGAAGAAGGAAGAAATCACCGATGGGATTCCAACACACCTGACGGTGTTTGATTTAGAGAACGGATGACATATTAGTGGATCAGAGAAGAATCGTTTCTCTCAGCCGCTCCAGGACAAGGAATGGTTATAAGAATATGAATATGGCAATTAGACGTGACCTCAATATGTTTAATCAAATAAAATAAAAACTACACAACATGTTCATTTAATGTATATGCCATATACATGCCTCAACCGACCCCCACTTTAGGTAGTCTCTAGGTCACCTCACATGGCTATGTCTCAGCCGTTACACGACCAACACAAAGATACCCGCGACAACTTGGTACATGATTTTTACTCTCAAGTACACAATGTGTACTTCTATAATTTTCAAAAACTACCATTTTCCTCAAAAACACCCCAAAAAAAGATTCGTACCTGAAAAGAGGATCCCGCTTCTTACAATATATTTTATCTTGGATTTTATTTTCATATTGTGAAGGAAAAATTCTAGAGTGAGTTCCTATCTTATTTTAATTTGATGAAAAGAATATATTCTTGTGAATGATCTACCATAAGTAAATTCAACCTATTGCATGTGTGAATGAGATTGACCACAAGAATGTTGTCCAAGTGAACAAAAAAATTTATTTCAATAATACGTGACTTCAAATAAAGCAACTGTGAGGATCCTCACCTACCACATGATTTAACAAAGCTACCATGTGTGTGTCTGGATAAAGATACCACAAGATTTGAACTAGACACATGAATAAAATTCAGCATACCACATAAAGAGAATGAAACCTAATACATGAAGGAAATGTAAACTAACACATGAGTAGAGTATGATTTACCATGTTCCAAGCAATCTACCATATGAGGAATTATTTGTGTGATTGGATGTATATTATTAGATCGACTGGGAAAATAGGATCTACCACAAGAAAAATGTTTAAGTGGGCACATGATCACTTGACCTACCATGATATTCTCCTTCACTATATCTTGACTTACCATGTGTAACTTCATGACCTACCATGAAATAATCAACTTACTATTAGGTATCATAGATGGTAACTCAAGCTACTATAAATGAGAGATCATGAGATACTACTAAGTTTCCTAAGATTACCCTATAAATAACACATCGTGAGGAGATTTAGTGTCCACACATGATGAGATTCAAGCTACAATATGTATTATTGGTATGCATGGGATCAACATCTTGAAATGAATGGTTCAGTATTATTCATAAAAGATGTTTCACATTGTAAGTATAAAATAAGAGAATAACCTCCTTAAAATATAAAAGAAAATATACATCATTAACAGATAAGACAAGATTTGTGTATTAATCTAGAATAAATGAAGTATCCATAACTCATGAAAAATGCAGTACAGAGGAAAAATATGGCATGTGATATTTATGAAAATCTATATCAGTGAATGAGAGGAGAGAATCACATGAAATATTATAACAGGATTCATGTGATATTCTTGTATATTTCTATGCATTAATATTGAAGGAGTTTAAATAGTGAATCTGTGCAGTGGAAAATGATGCTATAAAGTTAGATAAAATTAAATGAGTTTAAATGCGATGTGTTGTGATATTTAAATATAACTTAAATTATAGCCGATGCAAAGTGAATAGTTATTTAATGTTATATACATCACAATATAGAGTTATCATTATCTTATTTTTCTATCACTTATTATATTTTCCTTTCCTTTTTCCATCAAGTGTGTTTTTATTCATATTTTTCCGTGGTGCTTGTAATGGGTTCCCTCTTTCCGCATTTTTCAAAAGAGGATTTCTATGTTTTCTTTTAATAAAGAGGGCCTAACACTCAGCCTATTTAAAAAAAAATAAGGACAAAGAATTTGTGAGACTGATAAAAATTAATCCATAACTGCATAAAATGCATGATTTTATGAATGTAATTACATAATTTCAGTTAAGTGAGGAGTTATAAATCATGAATTAAATAAATATTTAAAAGGATATTAATTCCAAAATATTTTTTAATGTAATGAGTACACTGTAATTTAAATATTTAATGATTTTTTCAGCTGAGCCTTAAAGAGTTTTAATGGAGAAATTATCTCATGTTTGAATTATATTAAAGGCTAAACACCCAGAAGATCTCTACCTACTAATATTATTAGAATAATCATAATGAATAAATACACATGATATCAATAGATTATAAAGATTAATGTATTTTTTGAGAATATTGAGAACTCTTCGACAATTAAAATTATATAGAAACAAAAACATGTTGAAGAAAGAGAGATCCCAATGCATTTAGGAGTTCATAGGTGTTGATGATAAATAAGAAGATCAATAAGGAGAAGAGACTGATATTTATACTACTATTTCTATAATTACATCAAGTATCATTAATATTGAGATCCAATATGATTTTAAATCACAATGAGACCAAGTGAATAAAAAAATACATCATGTATGAAGTGTTCTTGATCATATTATAGTAGTTAAAGACATTCTCATTGATTCAAAGTGTTTTCAAGAACTGGTGGTTCCCGTATAAACAACTGCATACCCAACAGAAGCTAAAGACAATGGGATTCCATATAAGGGGAGTGTATGATACCTTCTTGAACATTGTGTGTGACTTATAACTTCACATGGTCACTAAAAATTTAGTGATAATAAAATATGTGTCTTGATAAGATATATTCATGGAAAGGAGTGGGTTTCTTGAGAGGATCCAAACCTCATAAAATACATGTACATTTTTTACTTATTTTTCATTTAATAATTTGGTGAGGGTCATAAAATAATTAATAGATCAAAATATATTAATTTAGAAAATATTTTTATGTGTAAAATGAGACAATTTATAAGAATATAGAATTTGATAAAAGGGAGACACCTTATTCACCTAACCTCTTGGGCATCTGTATGATCCACTTGGCTCTACACACTCAAAAAATCCCTATGTATGCTAAGTTACTCATATAAATTTACACCAAGAAGTGGAGTATTCATGTTAAATAGATGATCAATTTATGAATAAATGTTTCATCTTTGGGAACACCTTAGTTACCCACCGAATGTTCTAGGGGCATTTTATATCCCTTGTACTACTGGTTCCCTAAATTTTTAAGATACTCTTTGTGACTTATATGATTCAATAACTCAATTATTTTGACTTACTTTTAGATGATAGAACTAAATCACATAATAGTTATGGTATATCTAAAAAATCCATCCACTACTTTTTAAGATAGAGTCTTGGAATATTTAATGGTTAGAGTCCAAGATCTAATTTTCCATACAGAATTTTCCATGATGAATATTGAAGATGATTAGAGCCCATCATCCTCAACCATAATTTTTGGAAGACCTTTATTTAATAAATACAAGGCAATAATAAATTTATAGGAACGAAACCTCACTATGGAGTTTGGAGACAACACGTTCCACTTCAAAATCATTGACTCTTTGAATCACCCTTCACATGAACATTCACTCCTTACACTTTCCAACCTTGAAGATGTTGAACCCATTAAAGATTTAGGTATGTTACATGAATATTTATCCTTATAAAAACAATTTTTATTGAAATTTATATGGAAAATGATTTTATCAATAATTTTATAAAATCTATTATTAGATAAATTGAAGAGGTAAATTCAGAGTTTTTTTTATAAATATGAATTTTTACCTAATAGAGAAGAATATTATATATCATTATTTGTGTAGGATGTTTAGTATTTATAAGTGAGTAATCTCAATTTAATCTCATCTCTAGATTGAAAACTAAATCTATAACATGAATTAATTTATATTTATAAAGAGTACATGTGAGAAATAAGTTGAATTTTAGGTGATATTCTAGGCATTAATCAAGAAATATTCCCACAATGATTTTTTATATGAGATTCCAAATTGGTTAGGCAACCCCAAAAGAGTTTAAATACCACCTTGATGGAGGTAGTGAATAAGGATATAGATAATATCTTAGAAGAAGGGATCATTTATCCTATTTTAGACTCACAATTGGTCAGACCCATCTATGTAGTTTCCAATAAAAATTGCCTAACTATTGTGAGAAATAAAAAAATAAGTTAATCCATATGAAAAGTCAGAATAATTAGAGAGTCTTAATACAATATAAGAAGATGAACCATGGTATTAGGAAAGATAATTTCCCCATTATTTTTATAGACCATATGATAGATATATTGGTAGGGATGACTCAATACTATTTCTCAGATGGATTTTCGAGATATTTTCAAGTTCCCATTACTATAGAGGAAAAGAAGAAGAAAAACTTTACATTCCCCTTTGGAACATTTTCTTATAATTATATGTAGTTTGTATTATAGAATTGTACAATTACATTTTATAAGTTCTTGGTAAGTATTTTTTAAATTCATATTGAAGAATACCTAGATGTATTTTTAAATGATTTCACTATCTTTTAAGATTCTTTTGATATTTTCTTAAAAAAATTTAAAAAAAGTTTTGAAAAATTGTATTGAAAAGGAATTTATTTGGAAATTTGAAAGGTATAATTTAATAGTATAAAGAGGTATTGTACATGGGAATATAACTTAATAAAAATACATTGAGTTTGATGAGTCAAAAATTGAAGTGATAAATTATTTTCCTATCCTTACCTGTTTGAAACATGTTAAATATTTTCTAGGATATGCTGAATTTTATATAAGATTCATCAAATAATTTAGTAATATTGCTAACCATATTTTCAAATTAATTTTAATAAATATTAATTTTAATTTTAATTATGATTGTATAATAACTTTTTATGAGTTAAATAGGTGATTGATAACACCACTAGTGATGTAACCAACAAACTGGGAGATCCCTGAGTTACTATTATAACCAAGTCGTGGTGGCTGTAAAATCACAGAGTATAAGGAAAACATAATTACATTGTATATGCCTCCAGAATATTTAATTCTTCTTAGATAAACCACACAACCACCAAAAAAGAATATATAGTAGTTGTTTTTGGATTAGATAAATCCAGATCTAATTTTCTTAGGACTACAGTTATTTTATTTTTTGACCATGTATCCATTAGGTAAATGATGAAGAAGGATTATGAAAATCCATTACTCGTGGTATGGATACTATTATTTCAATATATTAACATAGATATTAAGAATATGGAAGGATATTATAACCTAGTGGTCTATCACATGAGTAGGCTACCCAACTCTATTGAAGTAGAATTTTCAGACCAAAATCCATCGAATAACCACATTCTAGAATAGAAACTTTGTTTTTTTGAAGGAGGAGTGACCTAATAATAAGATATGGTCAAGTATCTTGTATATTCTAAAGTTATATATCACTTTAATCCCCCAAAATTAATATACTTAAATCTAAATCCAGAATTCACATTTGGGAAGATCCATATCTTTAGAAAATTTATAATTACCAAATGATAAGATAATGTTTTTCCCTAAGTGATATCGAATATATTTTTTAATTTTATCACACAATATATTATAGACTAAATTTTGTAACTTATAGGAAAAAATTAAATATTTAGAATATATAATTTTTTGGCCTAACTTATTAATATATGAACAATATTTTTTACATTTTTGACAAAAATCAATTCACTTGAAACATTTAAAAGAGACAAGAAATTACATAAATACTAATTAGTTTTTATGAAATTATTGAATTTTGGGGAATAGAATTTATGTAATACTTTATAGTATAATTTATAAATTCATATAACTTTTTTAGGGGATTGTGTTTCAATGTTGGAGGAAGAAAATCCACCAAAACCGATAATGATAATGTTGTGTGTTCCTCTTCCAGAGTTAACATTTTTTTATAGGTTTTGTGTTCCCAAAGGAATCATAAGTGATTAAGGGAATACCTTTTTCAATAGGATAATAGAGTCCCTAATGTGGAAGTATGGATTTCATCATAAAACATCAACACTATGTCATCCAATGACCAATTTCCAAGATGAAGTTTCCAATAAGGAGATCAATGGAATTTTAGAGAAAACTATTAATCATGATTGAAAGGTCTAGATGAAAATATTGGAAGATATATTTTTTAATTATAGGTTAACTTACAAAACTCCCATTTTAAATAAGTCCATACTAGATAATTTATGGAAAGATTTTTCACATAACTATTGAGTTTAAGCATAAGGAATATTGGACCATGAAAGAAGTCAACTTGGAAATGGAAAGGGAAGGAAAAGATAGGAGATTATACCAGTAAGAACAATAGGAAATCAGAATAGAACATTTTTAAAATACTATAATTTACATAGAAAGGACAAGAGTGGCTCCTAAAAAACTAATCCAACCAAATAACTTCCATCCAGGAGATCAAGTACTATTATACAACTGAATATTACACCTGATTCCAGGTAAAAATCATTTAATATGGGAAGGTCCATTCCTAGTCATTCATATCATTCCTTTCGATGCTGTGTAGGTTATGAAAGAAAAAGATAATGAACCATTAACTGTTAATGGTAACATAATGAAGATATTCCATAGGAAGTTTCCTTAATAACAAGTGGAGTATATCACACTCTTCCAAACTATTTATCAATGAAAACCATCAGGTTTTACCTCTCATGAACATTTAATTTCTTCCTGTGACTCTAATTAAAATATGCTTAGATGTTAACTTTGTTTAAAAACATTGAAGATAGATCATATTTTTAGTGTGGGGGAGGAAATATTTTTAGTTCATGGATTTTCAAAATTATGATTTTTCAATTTTAATTTATTTTTCAATCCTTTTGTGTATTTATTTTTCAATTTTTGTTTGTTTTTGAAACATTTTGAGACTCATTTGAATGCCCTTGCGAATTTTGAATCTATGGTAATGTTGAGATGAAGTTTTTTTTTCATTTAATCACCTTATATGTGTGTTGAAATGATTTTTTTTTCATATTCTATGTAAGGTATATCCATGATTAGACCCCTGATTTCAATATCTCATGTCAAGATATACATTCAAAAAATTTAATCACTTACTTGAGAGGTTTTTGAACTAGTATTGAAATATTATTTAAAATTATAGGTTTATCAAGAGAACCAAGTATATATTAAATAACTGGAACTTCAAAAAAAATCTTTTTAAAACCCTTGATTATTGAAGGATCTTATTCTATAAATGATTGGGAAATTATTTTAAATAAAAACCCCTTTTACATTAATCACTATTTTCAAGCCTAACTTGATATTTAATCCTTGTAGCCTCTATTATACATGGATTAAATTTTTAGTTAACCACATTAAAATATACATATCCCTATATAACATTATTTATATTCTAATTCATGATCCTGGTTGAATTCAGGAGTGGGGAAAAGGATAAAATTATATAGAAGAAGCTGTTTTGATATATTTTATTGAGCTGAAGAAAGGAAGTACTAAATATCTAATAATAATGTTTAATATAAAAATAATACAATTAAGGATGATAATATCACCAAGAAATCATCCAATCATAGGCTTGAAAGTAAATTATTCTTTGAAGTGAAAAAGAACCACTCTTTAACTCTGAAAATTCAATTATGCACAAAATTCCATATTTGAATTCAAGATGAAATAATGATAAAATGGGGAAATAAGAGAAGAAATATATCATTTATTCTGAATTTATCTAAGTGTAGACTACCCAACAAGTTGGAGGGGATTTGGGAGGACCACTGGAGTGGAATTGAAGCTATAATTTTTCCATGAAATCTTCTTTGTATGTGCTGTATAGTAGGAGATGGTTGAGAAACATTGATGAAGATATGGAATAAGGGCCTTAGAAAAGACCACAAGGAAGGGATATACTTCCTAATCTGGGGAAATGTAGATCTTACACCTATAAGAATAAATGAAAAAATTTATCTCTGACTTTAAGGGAATAATATTTTTTTAAACAAGTGGAATGAAATAGTGAGAGGAATGTTAGTTATAATTAAAATGTAAAATGGAGTGATATGAACTTTTAGAATTCAAAGGACTAAATCTAAAATGAAGGAATGAGGGAAGGGGGATTATATTATTTAAGGAAACTGAAATTCATTCATTTTATTAAACTTATATTTTGGGCTCCAAAATATACCTTAGATGTTTTTATAATAAATACGACTAACCTTATATATCAGAAAAACCCAAAAAAATCCCTTATAACATGAAAAAAAACTTGACTCATTAGATGAATATGAAGAAATTAATCAATCCTCTGGTGATAATTTTAAGAATTTATATGTATATTAAATTTTCTGAAAATCATACATGAGTGATGGGTGAAATATTTATAGAAAGGTAGGTACAATTTTTCATGATAGGATAATAGTCATGGAGATATATTCTCTAAATACAAAACCATAAAGTGATGAATGGAAATTCATATCACATGGAATATTATGGAACTTCCCTTGGTGACATGGTTGTAAAATCGAGTAATCCTCCACCTAATATATCATTTAATGGACCATTTCTTAAGATGAATAATTAGGGAGTTCCATTCATGAATACAATGCATGAACTATCCAAGTCATACACTCACAAGTTTTAACAGAGGAGTTTACGTGTTAATTCCTAAGGAGTGTAACACCCTGACTCTTAAAAAACCCATAATCACATGATTTATAAAAATGGTTTCACATCATTACATTTTGAGAATATTTTGGGATTATAGTTTTAGAGAATTAGAAAAAACTCTTTTATATCAAACCCATAAAATCAAAAGTGGACACTTCCACTCAATGTCCATTTATTCCATAGAAAAGGAATCTTAAATTAAAACTCGTGTTCATTTAAAAACACATTTACTTATTTTAATATGGATCCCCAAAAAAAATATATCCCTTGATATAGTTCCTAGTCAATCTAAAGACCTTTGAATTTTTTTTGAAAACATGTGATTAGAAAAATAAATCATAGTAGGGGATATAAAAAAAGGAAACCTATTAATACATTTAAAATTCATGAAATTTCATTTGGATTGTTTCCTTTCCTTGTAATAAAATTTGAGTTTAAAATAATCACTAATTAACTATAAAAATCAAATTTTTATAGAAATTATTTCAAAAAACATTCATAATAAATAATAAAGGAAGATAATAATTCATGAAGGTTTCTTAAAAAACATGAAATATTTTCCTTGAATACAAACCTTTTATCTATTTTAGGGCATAAAATTTATTTTAGATCAATGTTAATTTTCTTATATTATGAAATCAAAAAATTTCCATAAATACCATCAACAAATAAAACATGAAATATATACAAGGATAAAAATATAAATAGTAAAATGGATAATAATAAATAAATCGATAATGATGAAATTCATAATTCTAAACATCATAATAATACCATTAAGGCCTTATTCTAATACATTGAAAATAATTTAGTAGACATACACCAAATACCAATGCTAGTTTGTTTCATGAGACCTATTGATGCATAGAGGAACTATAATAAGCCCATACCTAAACTTTCTAATTCAAATTTATTCATCATATGAAATAAGTGAATATAAATTCAATATATTATCAACATAAAAAATCATATTGGAAAACTGGAATATAAAATGTTAATATTTTCCCCATTCAATAACTAGAACAACATGGTTATAAATCATCCAGGGTAATATGGTGGATGGTACCATTAGATTTTATCCAAAATAAATAATAATATTCATCAATGTATATTGAAACAGATGAAAATATTTTTAAATTAACTTTCAAACCTTTATTAAAAAACATGATAAAATATCCTTTTCTTTTGGAAACATTTTAAATAAAAATTTACCGATTATTTTGAAAATGAATTTATTTTAAAATAAACATGGAAAAATATTAAGGAATATTCAAAGAAAAGAATATTCATGATGGTGGGAAAATCATTTAATTTTATATAAATTAAAAAAATAACTTTCTTTTCACTATTTTTTAAATATGAAAATGTGAGTCATATGGAAAATATTTAAAAATATTCCTTTTAAATTTTTTTCAAAGAATGTAAAAAGAAGTTGAATTTTTGTTGACAATATTTAAAACATTAATAGGATTATTATTGAAACATTTGATGAAAAAGGACATATAGAATAAATATTTTGAAATAAAACATTAAAAAACGAATTTAAGTGGAATTCGCTTACCTTGAGTCCTAACTTGTTTTTTAAGTTATCTAACTCCTATTATTTTGAAATCATCCATTAACTTACACCATAATAATTATTATAATGGTTTATAGGGGTATAAAATAAGATATATGAATTTTATAAGGAATATAGGAATCTATTTGGGTAGATATTGACCAAAACAAATTTCTCATTAAGTGTGATGAATAGAGGAGAGCTGGTTCCCTTTTATAAGAGGGGTTAAAGACACGCCTGTAATTTTTATTCCCTCAAAATTATAATAAATATAATAATAATGTAAAGTGGAAAAAATGGAAATAACCTCAAATATAGGATAATACAATATAAAAATACCTAAACCAATAAAACTTGGATTGGTTTAAGTTTCATTTTAAACCTTAACTTTTTGTTTAATTCCCTCGTAAACCCTTTTTAGCTTTAATAATGGTAACATCTTCTTTAATATTTAAGGGTTATAAATTTACTTCTAAGGTGGAAAATAACTCCTAAATGGTACATGGATTAAATTTTAGACAATTTACCATTCCAATTTTTCTCTTGAAAGATTTTTTTTGATTTTTAAATCATTTAATAAAATATTATTTAACATAAAAAATCATTAAATTCATTTTTGGGACTATTCAGAATTTTTTACTTTAAATTCATAAAGATAACAGTAAATTTAAAAAATAAACTCTTTAACCATAAAATACACATTATTATTAACCATAAAATTTATGTAACACCATAATTAATAAAAAAATATTACTTTTAAATTTTTTAAAGTTATTTACATTGATATTCTATTACTTTCACAAGAACCATGTTTTCATTATGTACGTGTTTAAGGTAATTATACTATCAATAAAAATTAAAATTAAATTTAAATCTTAAAAAAAACTTAATTATATTAAAAATAATATTTTATACTAATTTATAACATCTTTTTATCACAATTACAACACATAATAGAAATTATAAGTATGAGAGTGAAATTTTTGTAACCATCCTGAAAATAATATAAAGTTTATAATCAAAGAAAAGTAGAAATAAATTTATAAATTTTGTAATGTTGGATAGTTATGGTAGAAAAAGCTCATTAAATAAAATAAATACAAGTTTTAGGGAGATATTTAGGACCTATCTCATAGTTTTAACTCTTTTTTACATGTTTTACCCTTACCATGATGACAACATTTTTACCAAGGTTACTATTCATGATAAAAAAAATAAAGAAATATATTTTCCAAGTTCGTACCTCATAATTAATACGATGATAATTTTTTTGTAACTAATTAGATTATTTATAATTTATGTAGTATTATTTTACTTTATGACCAATTCCAAACCATAAAGATACTTTTAAATTAATTTATTTAAAGAAAATAATTGACAATTTTGCAAAAAGAAGATTTTTTCACTATTCACTCAAAAAATCAACCTTTTTAGAAAAGTATCAAAAATTCATTTTAATCCTATTAGGATATCTTGATTTAAAATTTAATTTCCATTTTTAATTTTTTTTTCTAAAATAGGAAAAAATTAACTATAATATCCATGCATAAAGTGCAATAAAACCATTTTTAAAGAAATTCTATTTTGAACAAAAAAATGACTTTATCCTCATTCCATTCTTAATAAACACAATTAAATGAATTTTAATTAAATTTATTGGATATATAATCTAATTATTTCATTAAAATAATTTTTCAATATTTATTAATTTAATATATTATTATAAAAAATACATTTCACACATAAAAACAGTTTTAAGAAAAATATATCTTTTACCTATAAAATATTTTATATTCATTTATAACCAATTGATAATAAATGTATGATTTATTATTAATTTTATTAATGTAAAAATTTCTATATATGTTACATATTATAGTTATTCCTATTCATACTCTCTAAACCAATGACTATCTTATAACAATCATATTTAAATAATAATATTTATATAGTATATTCAGGTTCTTTTAAGCTTGATGTTGCATGCGGTACATGATATTGGACATAGTATTATTTAAGGTAGAAATTCATATTGAAATATTGGGGTGTTAAATTATTCCCCTCTTAAAAAAAAATTTTCCTCATAATTTCAATTTAATTATATCAAAATGGATTTATCAAAACATAGTAATAAAATGAAATATAGATTTTATTGTGAATTTTTATTTTTAGGTCATGATCCAGAAACTTATTATCCATGTAACTCTATAGGAATAATTATTGAAAATTATTTTCTTAAAATGTACCATGGTATATTTGAATTACATTCCACGTAAGACTATAAACTTGTCTTTAGTTTTCTTGATTCTGAGTAATTATTTTACCATTAGGATAAAAAATATGTTAAAATTTACTTACTAGATTTCATACCTTATATAATCCTGATTTTATCCTTTTATTTCCATCATAATTATGATGATTATTTTTTCATTCCTTAAGCACTAAGCTCAACCTCTGACAAATCACATGATCTATAAAAGTATGAGAAGTTATTTATCATCTTCTATTCTATTAATCAAGACGAAAATGGTTATCATAAGCTAAGGTAATATCTACTATAAATAAAAATTCATATGAATAATTAATAAATTAAACTATAAATACTCAAAAATAAAAACCAAATTCATACTGAAATCATTTCATAAATTTCTAACTTTAAAACTTATCAAAATATTCTTGACCAAGTTGATAACTCAAAAATCAGAATTATTTGATCACATATTATTCTGAGATCAATTTAATATTGATCTATAAAAAAAATTAATCACTCCAAAAGTCACATAACAAAAATTTATATTACCTAATCATGTAGTCTCCAAAATATAAAAATATTTCCCATCAAATAGCATGAATCACCATAAATCCACAATAAAATCATATATGATTCCAAAAAATAACTCAACCTTTATTATTCAAATAAAATCCCATATTATAAAAAAATATTTCCATTTACCTTAATCATATAATGTTCCCAATTTAGTGGAATTATTCTTAAATAATTTTAATAAAATAGTCACAAATTCACTTTTAAATCCCATGGTTATGTATATTATTACAAAAATGTTTCCAAAATGTAATAAACCTTTTATCCAATTAACCATAAAGGTTATCAATACCTTTAAAATTATGTCGACAAATTATATAAGCATTATTGATCAAATAACTATATCACTAAAACACATACTAAACCCAAGTGTTATATTCCTATAAATGTCTCCCAAAATATCCTTAATCATCCTTAAACCCCATTACATAAAACCTCAAAGTTGTATTTGTTTCTTTAAAATTATGATCAACCATAGAATTATTAAGCCATAATGATATGTATAACTCCTAAATTATACTCATATGAATAATCCTAAACTCTAATGTTATCTAAAAAGTTACATTAATACCAAATTTAACCCCTAAAATCTTAAACAACCCACAATTACATGATTTATAATAATTATTTCAATTTATTACATTTCAAGGATCCTTTTAGTTTATAGTTTTAAAAGATTATGAATTTTTTTTACAATATAAAACCCTAACAATACAAAGTGGAAACATCCAATCACTTTCTATTTATTCTAAAAAAATATGATTTTTAAATTAAACCTCATGTTTTATTAAAAATCTATCTGCTTATTTTATTATGGATCCCTAAAATGGAAAGATAGCCTTTTCTCTAGTTCCCACTCATCCTTAAGACGTATGATTTTTTTTTGAAAACATGGGATGATAAAAAATATTAACAAGGGATATAAAAAAGGAAACACATTAATCCATTTGAACTATATGAAACCCATATGATTGTTTTAATTTACACATAATAAATATTGAGTTTAAAATAATCACTTACTTACTCTTTAAATTAATATTTTTCCCAAATTGTTTCATAAAAAATTTCATAAGAAATAATAAAGGAAAAATTTAAATTCATGAGGGTTTAATGAAAAACTTGAATGATTTTCCTTGAGTACAATAATTTTATCAATAGGAGATCATAAACATTATTTTTAATAAAAGTTCACTTTCTTATCTTATGAAATCAAAATATTTCCATAAAAACCACCAGCAACTAGAACAAGAAATACATACAAGGGAAAAAAGAATCACATGAATAAAAATAATTGATCTCATAAGGATGAAATTAATAAATAAAAATAACATAATAATACCATCAAGTCCTTGTGCTAAGACATCATAAAATAATTAGGCATGTATACACCAAATACACATGCTAGTTTGTTTCTTGTACATACTGATGCATCAGGAGGGTATAAAGGGACCATATTGTGACTTAATAATTATAATTAATTCTTAACATGAAATATATTAATAAAAATTAAATATATAATCAATATAAACATTCATATTGAAAAAATAGCATATAAAAAGTAAATATTTTCTCTAATAAAAAACTAGAACAACATGATCATAAGCTGTAAAGCGTAATATGGTTCCTAATATTATTAGAGTATATAATAAAATCATGTTTATATAGATTATAATACTTTTAAAAGGATATTATAACCATTATCTTAAAACATTAGAAAATGTCTTTTTATTTAGGTAACATTTTAAATAAAATGTTCATGAATATTGAGAAAATGAATTTATTTAAAAATAGCCTTAATAACTTATACAAGAAGATTCAATGAAAATAATGTTCATGATATTGGGAAAATTCATTCATGAAATATGTATTAAAAGAGACCATTCTTCTCACACTATTGTAAAAAGTCAAAAGTGATTCACGTGGAAAACATTTGAAAAGATTCCTTTTAATTTTTTGTAAAGAAGGTCAAAATTAGTTGAAAATGGAATTTAAAAATATTTTAAACATAAATAAGAAAATTATCGAAACATTTGATTAATATGGACAAAAATAAGAAATATTTTGAAAGAAAAACTTTTAAAATGGGTTTTAAAGGAAAATATCTTACTTTGAGTCCCATCTCATTTCTTATGTTCTCTAACACATATTCCTTGGAAATACTCGTATATATTACTCCTTAAGAATTAATAGTATAATATTAGGGGAATAAAATATTCTTTATGAAGTGGATAATGAATCTAGGAAGGTATTTGTGTATATATTGGCTGAATAAATGGATCATGATGTGTGAGGAAGATAGGAGAGGTCATTCCATTTTATAAGAGGGGGAAATGAAACACTTGTAATTTTTATGAACTTTAAAATATACAAAATATCATAATAATGTAAATTTTAACAAAGTGAACCTATTTTATAATATAGGATATTTAAATATCAAAATATGTACAACCAATAAAATTTGGATAAGTTTAAGTGGAATTTTAAACCATGTCTTCTTGTTTAACCCCCTCGTTAGCCCTTTTTAACTTTAGCCATGATAATAATTTCTTCAATATTTAAGTGTTATAAGTTTTCTTTTAAGATGGAAAGTAACTGAAAAATGGTACTTGGATGGAAATTTTGACCATTTAAAATTCCACTTTTCCTATTTCAATTTTTCTGTGATATTTAAACCATTTAATAAAATATAATTTAAAATAAAATATAATTTAAAATAAAATATCATTAAATTCAATATTGGGACTATTGAAAAAATTAGACTCTAAAGATATCAGGATAAAAATGGATTTAGAATATAAAATATTTAACAATATATTATACATTAGTTTTAGCCATAAAATTTAAGGAACAACAAAATTCATCCAAAAACAATATTTTTTATATTTTTAATTTCATTTCAATTTATTTTCTACTATTTTCACAAGCACTATGTCGGCATTGCATAAAAATTTAAGGTAATTATAATATAACTAAATATTAAAGTTAAATTAACATAATAAAAAAACTTATTTATTTTCAAAATATCCACTCATAAAATATTTTTTATCTCGAAGAAAACATATAAGAGAAATTAAAATAAATAGAGTGGAATTATTGTAATCATGTTTTACATAAAATAATATAAAGGTTATATTTAAAGGAAAGTTTAAATAAATTAAAAAATTCTATAATATTGTATTTTGATGGTAAAAAAACCATAAAATAAAATAAATACAAGTTTTTTTGTAAATTATAATCCTTATATCATAGTTTTAACCTTTTACAAGTTTTACCCTCACCAATGTGACAAATTTTTTACTGAGGCTTCTATTCATAAGAAAAAAATGAAATATTTTAAAAAAATTAACATCATGATTATAAATATGAAATATATATTCCAATATTCAATGTTTGTAATTGGTAAAAATTAGATTTAATATAAATGCGTAAAATGAAATGATAAACATTTTCGAGAAATTTTTTTAAGGCTAAAAATGAGGTTATACCCAAATTAAATATGATGTTAATTATTTTGAAATAAATTAGATTATTTATAGTTAAATAATACTTATTTTAATTTAATACCAAATATAAACAATAATGGAAATTCTAAATTACTTGATTTAAAGGAAAGAAATGCCAGTTTTTCAAAAATCGGCATTTTTCAATATTCACATAAAAAACATTTAAGAAAAATAAAAAAAAAACTCAAAATAAGAATAAAATGACATTTTTATTTAAAAAAATATGTCCATTTTTCAAAAAATATATCTAAAAGTTACAAAAATTATTTGTAATATCTATGCACAAAATGAAATAGAAAGCATTTTTAAAGAACTTTTATTTTTGAAGAATAAAATGAATTTATCTTCATTTCATTCCTAATAACCAAAATTTAATGATAGTTAATTAAATTTATTAGATTTATAATATATAAATTTCATTATAATCATTTAATAATATTGATTAATTGTAACACCCCATGATTTCATAGTACGTTATCTCTTCAAAGTAATTCAATAACTTGCGCTACACGCAACACCGAGTTCGAGCGCACCACGACTTACCAAACTAGCTGTTCAAAAACTGGTTAGGAATAGTATTAAATGAATTTTAAATTTTATATGCTCCATATAATTTTAGAACCCATATTATGTGTTTATTAGACATAATATAAGATCAAATTCAATTTTTTCAAATAAAAGAAGAATTTTTCAAAAACAAATACAATTTTACCACCTTTTAATGGTGAACCCTTTTTAAAAAAAATATTTTACACTTTCATATATTAAATTTAGTGAAATTTAAATTCTTCTTTAGAATCGGAACATAAAAATTTAGTTTGGATAAATTTTTGGTACTTTTCTGAAAACATTCATATTTTGATGAATAGTGGAAAATACTAAATTTTAATTAAAAACAAATTTTTTAATCAAAATAATTTATAGTGTTAAATTGTAATTTTGACTGGTTTTAAAGTGTTATTATATTATATTTTTACCATTTAATCCAATGTTGTTCATTGTATATAATTTCACATTTAAACTGGACATAAAAAAGTGTTAATCTTTTGATAATTATTATTTCTTAAAAACACGCTTTTTTGTTTTGACAACGAGAATTAATTTTAAATTAATTTATGCCACTTATGTGTTTTGAATTTGGAAAAATGGATTCCATATTTGGAATAATAATGTCCAAATTGTGTAAATAGGTAACTTTTATTTTTAGACATTATGAATAACTACTTCGGTAAATATTTTATTTACCATGGTTAAAGGGTAAATCTGGTAAATAAGGGTAAACAAATAATATTATAATAATATTAAATTACCCTAACACATGTCTTAACCATATTATATGATAAATTTCCGACCATGGGCATATTTGGGTCGATTTTGTGACCCCATGGATCCACTTGAGAGTGATAATGACATTTTATACTAAATAATCTAAAGTAAAGACAAAAATAACAAAAGCATATATCTTTTAGTAAAAAAACATTTATATTAGGTTATATAATTTATCTATTGGACTATAAATATTAATTAGAAATATAAAAGGATTTACTACATCATTATATTTTATTTATAATTTTTATACATAAAATAAATATATTTATATATGACACAATAATGATGCAGTATTTTCCATATTAATGAAAGAATCAAATAAATGATATTATAAATATTAAAATAAATATAATTTGAAAGTTTTGATGCCATAAAATAATTTTATAGGTGAATATGACATTTTATTATTTATTTAATGTATTTTTTTTTGAAGTAATCAAGTTTTTATGACTTTCAAAAAAACCAAAAACTAAATAATGTCAACATTGACATAAATGGGTTTTTAAAAAAATACTATATTATAAAATTATATAATAGTCCTAAAAATCTAAGGTTAGGGAAAAAGAATTATATAATAATATATATGACATTAATTAACCACTTGTGGTTCTATTGGAATTTTATAGTAAGTTTATTAACCATTTATTATAATAATACAAGAATACATGGTAAAAGTTAAACTATTTATCTAAGAGTTAAATCTAAAAGATAAGGTTAATATGGTGAATTAAACCTGTCTAAAACCTATTATTTGAGATTATTTCGAACCATCCCTACCTTATACACGAAATAAATCCTTTTGGATTCATTATAAACCTAAAATTATTTTATTATAAAATAATATTTCAATCTTTTCTTAAGGTGCCTCTCACCTCTCTTATAAAAGGGCACTTCCCCTTCTCTTAATTTCACACCTCCAAAGTAATTTGGATCGGCCAAAACCTGCCCAAATATCCTCCCAACTTCTCTAAATTTAACCTAGAGGCCTTACTTTGGTCAGAAATCCAACATAAAGAGCTCTTTTGATCAACTCAAAAGGAAACACCTGAAGAAGAGGTAATAATTTCACCACCCTCTTTGAAGTTCTTTTCTTCTTCCACTTCCTATTTCATTGTTGTTTACATACTAAAATAATAACTCAAGTACCTTGTACATAATGTGATGTTATTATAAATATTTTACAACCATATTCATTATTCTATCCATCCTATAATGACAAATTCACCAAACATGTGTACATATGGCTTACCGTCTCCACGTCGTGGTGTAGTTTGTTATTCAAACACTTCATTATTTGGATGGGTATAATAATAAGTATAATTGATGTAAATAATAAATATGAAATGTTAATGATTATTTATATTTGATTTACCATCCAATTACATATTATTTCACCATCAATATAATTATATTGTCGCACGTGCGTACGTATAGATTATCGTCTCTATGAACGCGATGAGATTCATTCCCCATCGTAATCATTCAGAATAATTTTCATTTTATGATTAAAAATAATTTTTAAGAACATAAAATCATTTTGTATATTAATCAAATACATCCTATCCATAACAAACATGGATTACGTAACCAATCATATAAATGAAAAGGAATCAGTTAACACCTGAAACGATGATACTATTGAGATATTATTAAAAAAGAAATATTAGAGGATCATATATGATAGAATATTTATGTATATAGTTCTTTAATAATTTAATAACAATTTTTTAACTATTTTATAGGAGGTTAACATACCATCGACTAAGGAAAAGTACAAGGTAAGGGTTAAATTTCACAATCTCTTTATTATCTGAGGTTGTTTATACGTGAGTATCTACTAGGACCTCTTTATCATCCACATATGTATTTCTTAAAAATGTATTTCAAAACATTTTTACTATTTCTTATACTACGGGTTAAAGTAATTTATACCCTTGTTTTAATTTTTATAATATTTTTATAAAGTAATCTTTCTGTAGTTTTCCAAACAAGGTCCTTTATGACCTTTTCGACAAAATTAAGGAAAGAATGTTTTCTTAACTTATACGGTGGGTGCAGATATTTTCCACCATTATAACACCTTCGAAAATTCCCTTACAATATTATAAGAATATTTCCAAAATAGAGGTTTTATTTTATAATTATGTGACTTTTAAATGGTTTAAAAATAGGTATTTCTTTCAAATAGTTTTCATTTCATCTATGTCAACATCCTTTGATGGATTTTAAACTTGTTTGAAGTTGATTTATTATGATAAAAATCATCCATATGGCATTGAAGGTTTTTTGATATGTTTTACTGAGGATGTGTTATTTTTATACCATTCATGTTTTATGGATAAAATATTGACATTTCGCATGCTAGTTTTAATACGAATGTTTATGTTATGTTTAAACCTTTTCATATGATGAATGCATTGGACTTAGTAAGTGACAAGTGGAGCCCGCTATAGCTCCTTGATGCATCAGTAGGTCTCATGAGACAAACTAGTGTTTTGACACAAGGTATTGACAAAATCATATTTTTAGTCTTGGAATGAGGCCTTGACTATGTGGTTATGGTGTTCGACATTATGCATTCCATCATTATTAAATTAGTTATTGATATTACATGTGATTATTCGACTAGTAGAATATCCATGTGAATAAGTAAATGGAATTATTTGATTTATCTTTTACATATTATTTTGAATTTTAAGTTTAAAAGGATTTTATTTTAGTTTTATACATTGCCTTAAATATTTATGCTTATTTGTGAAATTTTCCGCTATATTGTTATCCTTACTGAGCATCTAAGCTCACCCCTTTATATGTTTTATTTTTCCTAGGATGTGAAGGAGTATATTATGACTGAACTGTAGGGATAGTCTAAGGGAAATGAATATGGTCAAAGGATACAATTTTGTTGTTGTTTTTCATTTTATAATGTAATGTAAAACTTATGTATGTATCTAGTACTTCCAAGGCTACTAAACTGATTGGTCTTTCTAGATTTGATCCCTTGTGATCATGCAAATGCTATGTAATAATGCACAGACTCTGGGTAACTGGGGTCAGGGCATTATAGTTAGTATCAGAGGAAGTTTAGTACAAAACTTGGAATCTAGATTTAGGAAAACTCTGATTATAAAATATTACCCTAAGATAGAATTTGAGGATTAGTATAGAAGAACTACTAGAATTTTTGTAATGTAGAGATTTTGTGTATTTCTCAAGAAATACATCCATGTATGGATATGATCAGGTTGAGGCAAATCTGGAAGAGATGTACCTAGGAGTTAAAACTATGACAAGGAGTTTCAGGCTTTGTGGTATCCCGCCTTTCTATAACATAACTTTCATTACATTACACAAAACTGAGGATCTTTAAGGTTTGGTGTCTTGGAAACAAGGAACATAATACATGAAAACAATATAAAACATTCTTCTTAAACACATGAAAGGATTCTCCTTAAGTTCATCCTAGGTTCATTACTGCATCTCATAACCTGGGGACATACATCAAAAGAAAGGGTGAGCAGAAGGCCCATTAAGGGAAACAAGAGAAACATTTTACATGTGAACTTGAGATACTTCAATAAGGTCATGAAAAGAACTGTAAGGCATGAGAAAGAAATCATGAGGCATATCATAATAAAAATAACATTTTTAATAACTTTAAGATGTGGCTAAAACATTTTACAAAGACAATCATTTCCATTTCACCAAGGTCCATCCCTAAGGTGTCAATAAAAATTACCAAGGTTATTCACCAAGGTATCAGTCTAAATGGTCATCTCTAGAGATTAAGTCTTTACCCAATGCATTGGAGCGCTATCAGGGAGCACCCTTAAATTTTTATTTATCATCATTTTAGCCACATATATAATAATCAATAATTTCACAAACAACCCATATAGCATAAATGAAATGGGTTTCATTTCATAATCATAACGTTTTAAAAACTGCTTTAAAGACATGATCTTTATGTCACTTTAAATCCACAGAAAGGGAGAGCGGGTCTCATGTATGTAAGTCCCAGAATTTAAAATAGAACAACTTGGTATATATGTGAATAACCCTATAGAAGATAGAGCTTTGAGTATTCACTTAATAAAATAAAAGAACTTTAGAAAAAGAGAGAGACATTTTGAGACGGAAATTCTGCAGCATAACGGCTATGTTTCGGGGTTTTAGAAAACATTGAAAAGAGAGGGGACATGGGTCAAACATTCATAAATGACCCATAAAACAGTATAGGGGCAGAATATGAAGGGTATATGAACATGGTAATGAAATTTGAAGGACATACCATTTGAAATGAAAAACATGGAAAGAAGAAAAAAATTAGATTTCTCTTATGAAAATTCAGCAGCCTAACGGCGTCACTTAAACTTCAAACAAAATGAATTGATGAGATCAAATAGGGTATCTCATAATATGAATATAAAAGTTCAGTATGATAGATATAGAGATCATACCCCAACATAATAAAAAGTAACTTGAAAGACTTGACATGAAAGTAGAACTTTGAAAAATGAGAAAGGTGAAAGAATCCCTTAAAAATTCGACAGCCTAACGACGCCACTTAAACATTCTTAAAAAGAATTGATTAGAGAAATAGGGGGTATCTCATCATATGAACATGAAAAGGTCATTAAGGGTAATATAAAATAACATCCTCCAACATAAGATAATGGAGCATAAAAGAAATGACATAAAAGAGATTACTTGAAAAGAAAGAGAGAGGTCGAATCCCTTACCTTAAAACGTAACTCTTAAATATCAAAGGTTTGGACCTTGAGGGCTTGGGGGAACCTTGGGATGACTCCTTTGGAGTTAATGAGACCATAGCTTCATTGGCGGAGAGTTGGGAGTGAAAAATAAATGATGAAAGGGTGGTTATTTATAGGGAAGGTGAGGTGATACTTTAATAATTTCAAGGGACACCTCACAAGTGGTTTTCTCAAAACCATGGGCTCTCCCATGGTATTTTCCATGGAGTTAGGCCACATGGGGCCCCCAATACAATACTTCATCACCTTTGGTCGGACAACCCTTAAAATATCTCATGAAATCATCATGACACAGTTATGATGTCATTAAACATACCGAAACCCTAAAACTGCATTTTTACTATTCACTGAAAATTCATCTTTCTCAGAAAAATCCCAAAATTTCACCTTAACCAAATATCGATGCTCCGATTACAAATATGAACTCCATTTTATAAAAATAATTTTCTAAATATTTTTAATTTAATTTTTAAATAAAAACACTATTCACAGAGAATTCATTTTTTTCAGAAAAAACCCCAAAAATTACCATAACATAATATCGATGCTCTGTGTTCAAAAATAAAGTTCATTTTATAAAAATAATTTTCTAATTATTTTTAATTTAATTTTTAATTAAAAACACTATTCAACCGAAAAAACTAATACTTGACTAATAATTTATGAAACCATTATTTACCCATTTTATTGAATCACATTACTTAATCAAGGTGTCTAAACTATATTAAAACTTTCTTTAAGTGAGATTACTAATCCATTTGGTCACATTACTAATCCTAAGCATAAAATCACTATTCATAATTTACTATTCATCAAAAATTAAGTTGATCTTATTAGACACAAAATTCCTTATTGAACACTTTTGCAGAATACCATTTTTTGAAAATCATTACACATCATTAATTATTAAGGTTTACATAAATATTTTAAAATATCCTTTTTTTTCAAAATTCATCAATAAAATACATCCTAAAATTATCCAGACATTTGAAATTTCACAAACATCACTAAAGGAAGAAATATCAATTTATTCATCCCAAAGGATTACACAAAGAAGCAATGGTCTCGTCACACAACACCTTATAACACCAGCATATGACCTAAGTGTAAGGTGTGCTATGGTGAGAGAATCTGAGGGAGGCTCAGATAACATTGCCCTAGTAGTAATCTCTAATAACTTGAACTTCTCCCTCAGGCCTTCCCGTTCAAGCTTGACACGCTGGAGTTCGGCTTGGGCTTGGTCCAAAGTGAAGCCCAAAGATGCCACCTCCTTCCCAAGCTCCGAAAAGTGGGCTTCATAAGGTTCGAGTCTACTGGATGAAGCCATCGACTCCTCTTTATGAATTAACCATTAACATCTCTATTAAATTTTTAAGAGTAAGTTAATATACTATTCAAAAAGTTTGGGTTGTTACATTCTTCCCCCCTTAAGAAATTTTGTCCCCGAAATTTTATACTTGAGGCCTAGTCGAAAAGGTGAGGGTGCTTTTGCTTCATTGTTTCCTCAGGCTCCCAAGTCGCTTCTTTATACTTATGATTCCTCCACAAAACTTTCACAAGATGGTTAGTCTTGTTTCGTAGAACCTTGTCTCTACGGTCTAAGATCTCCACTGGTTTCTCCTCATAAGAAAGGTCATGTTCCAGTTGTACCACCTCTGGGTTCAGTACATGCAAAGGGTCGGGTATGTACTTCCTCAAGAGAGATACATGGAAGACATCATGAACTTGATCTAGGTTTGGTGGAAGTTCTATATGATAGGCCACTGCTCCTATAAGATCAAGGATTTCATAGGGGCCAATGTACCTAGGGCTGAGCTTCACCTTCTTCCCAAACCGCATGACTCTCTTCCATAGAGAAATTCAAAGGAAGACTTTGTCGCCAACACCAAACTCCAAGTCCCTTCGACGGTTGTCAGCATAGCTCTTCTATCGACTCTGAGTAGCCTTTATGTGTTGTTGTATGGCATGAACCTGTTCTATCATCTCTTGCACAAGATCAAGCCCAAGAAGCTTTCTCTCACCAGTTTCATCCCAACAAGTAGGAGTTCTACATCGCTTTCCATACAGAGCTTCATAGGGTGCCATCTGAATACTCGAATAGAAGCTGTTGTTATAGGATAACTCAACTTATGGGAGGTGTTGATCCCATCCACCTTTAAATTCCATTGATCATAATCTCAGCATGTCTTTGAGTGTCTGAATAGTCCTTTCAGATTGGCCATCTGTTTGAGGATGATAGGTCATACTAAAATTCAATTCAGTATTCAGAGCATTTTGAAGACTTCTCCAGAATTTTGATGTGAATCTTGGATCACGATCAGACACGATGGATAGTGGTACCCCATGCAGCCTTACCACTTTCCTTACGTATATCTTGGCAAGTTAATCCAGAGATAAATATTCCCGAATAGAGACAAAATGGGTGGTCTTGGTGAGACAGTCCACAATAACCCATATCGCATTATTTCCTTTGGATGTTTTCGGGAGACCAGTTACAAAGTCCATAGTGATATTATCCCACTTTCATACTGGTATGGGTAGCAGTTGTAATACCCCTTTAGGAATTTGTCGTTTTGCCTTTACTTGTTGACACACCAGGCACCTTGTAGTGTAATCAGCAATATCCCTCTTCATGTTATCCCACCAATAATGATCACGAAGGTCTCTATACATTTTAGTGCTTCCCGGATGTATAGAGAAAGTAGAGCTATGAGCTTCATCCATCAGTTCTTTCTTTATCTCCAGAATAGATGGAACACAAAGTCTTGTACGAAATTTCAATACACCTTCTTGATCAATATTGAAATCAGGGAACTTCCCATCCTTTACAGCCTAAAACTTATCTTGCAGCAAAGGATCTTCTTTTTTAGACTTCTTGATCTTCTCTAGTAATGAAGGTTGAGAAATCATTTGGGTTAAGGTTGATGATGTCCCTTCCCTTACAATTCCCATGTCCAGTTTTACTAGATCTTTAATGAAGGGATCTCCTAGGATCCTCGTTGTTTCCAGAACAACAGGATCTTTCCTGCTTAACGCATCTGCGACTTTGTCTGCTCTTCTAGGGTGATAATGAATTGAACAATCATAGTCTTTAATAAGCTCCAACCATATCCTTTTTCTCATGTTAAATTCTTTCTGCGTGAAAATATACTTTAAAGTTTGGTGGTTAATGTATATATTACATTTATCCCCATAAAGATAGTGCCTCCATGTCTTTAGAGAAAAAACAACCGCTGCTAGCTCTAGATCATGCGTAGGATAATTTTGCTCATGAATCTTCAACTGTCGATATGCATAAGCAATTACCTTGTCCTTTTTCATGAGGACGCACCCAAGCCCTTTCAGAGATGCATCGCTAAAAATAACAAATCCTTCTCCAATAGAGGGTAGTGTTAACATAGGTGTAGTAACCAATATCTTCTTCAGCTCTTGGAAACTTTCCTCGCATTCCTTTGTCCAGATGAACTTAACCCCTTTTCGAGTCAACTTGGTTAGCGGATTAGAAATTCGTGAAAAGTTTTTCACAAACCTCCTATAATGTCCCTCTAAACCAAGGAAACTACGAATCTCAGTTACTATTGTGGGTTGAGGCCACTCCTCCACAACCATTGTCTTTGCAGGGTCAACTGAGATTCCTTCATTGGTTACGATGTTCCCTAAGAAAGCCACTTGTTGTAACCAAAACTCACACTTGATGAACTTTCCAAAGAGCCTCTCCTTCCACAGAGTTTTCAAAATAACCCTCAGATGATCTTAATTCTCCTCACGACTTTTTTAATATATTAAAATATCATCAATAAAAACTACCACAAAGTTATCAAGGTAGTCCTTAAAGACTTTATTCATCAAATCCATGAAAATAGAAGGAACATTAGTCAAGCCGAAGGGCATAATAGTAAACTCATAATTCCCATATCTTGATCGGAAGGTAGCCTTTGGAATATCTTCCTTCTTCACCCTCAGTTGATGATAACCAAATTGAAGGTCAATCTTGGAGAAGAATTGAGCCCCACAAAGTTGGTCAAATAAATCATCAATTCTTGGATGGGGGTATCTGTTCTTCACTGTGATCCCGTTCAGTTCTCTATAATCAATGCATAGCCGCATTGATCCATCCTTCTTCTTCACAAAGAGAACTGGTGCTCCCCAAGGAGACACACTCGGTCAGATAAACCCCTTCTCCAACCAGTCTGGGAGTTGTTTCTTTAACTCTTATAGCTCCACATTTTTCATTCTATACGTGGTCTTTGATATCGGTTGAGATCCAGGTACGAGTTCAATGGAGAACTCTACCTCTCTTTCTGGGGGAGGTCCAGGTAACTCCTCAGGAAATACATCCATGTATTCCTGAACAATCGGAACATCTTCTATTTGTATACTCCTTTTCCCTTCTTCATCATCACCGATTAACTCCATAAAGAAAGCTATAGGAGGTGATTCTAGATAGGGATCAGTTCTAGATATCTCTCCTTGGAAGATAATTGTAGATTTTCCATTCAAGAATACTGAGATTTCCTTACTTCTGCATTTGATCTTATCGTTATACTTTGAGAGCCAGTCCATCCCTAGTATAACGTCGAATTCAAACATGGGAATGACTACTAGATTTGCGATAATATTGTGATCACTGAAGTAAACACGAGAGTCTCTAAACATTGTTGATGCATGGATAATACCACTTGGAGTCTTGACTGACAAGTCTACCTCAAGCAGTTCAGGGATTGATTCTATATTCTTTGAAAACTTGGAGGAAATAAAGGAATGCGTAGAACCCGAATCAAACAAAGTACTTGCTAGTTTTGAGAGGACAACAAGAGTACCTGCTACCACATCATTCAGAACTTCAATTTCAATTGTTGTGATAGAAAAAGCACGACCTTGCTCCCTTGGCCTTTGCTGAGGTTGATGGTGATTCCCCTCCACTACCCTCAGATTTCGTCAGTGATTAGCAAAGTGCCCAAGCTGTCCACACTTGAAGCATTTGACTTCGGGTAGGGCCGAAACCATCTTTCCTCTGTCGTTAGTGTTGGGAAGTTGAGGATTCACCTCACTATGACAATTCTAAGCAATATGTCCTTCTCTTCCACACTTATAGAACTTTCCACTTCCGATCAAGCAGTGCCCCAAATGCTTCTTCCCACATTTATTGCATGTGGTAAGTTGCATTTTCTTTCCACCCCTTCCCTGATCAAAAGTCTTCCCTAGAATGGGTTCCAACTTTCTCTTCTTGTCATTTGATTTATGAGACCACTGTGTCTCACCAAACTCTAGCTCAACTTTCATTTCACTCTGCACGATCTCCTCATAGCTATCGTAGTCCTGGTTGGCTAGATTCTTCCGCAGATGAGGTCTCAGTCCACCGAAAAATCTATAAACCTTCCCACTTGGATCCATGACAAAGCTAGAGGTATATCGTGAAATTCAGGTGAAGTTGATCTCATAGCTTCCGATAGATTTGTTCTCCTTCTGCTTCAGCTCGAGAAACTCTTTCTCCATTCTCATTCTCATGGAACGAGGGAAATACTTATTAAATAATATTCCCTGGAACTCTTCCCACTCCATAGCTTCCATCTCTCCTCGTGGCTTCATGTTTTTGATCAGTGACCACCACTGATCAGCTTCTCCCTCTAGGCGGTAAACAATAAGGGTGACTTTTTCTTGTTCTGAACAAAAGAGTACAGAAAAGATCTTTTCAATGGAGCTTATCCATTGTTTCGAAACCAATGGGTCAGTAGATCCACTGAATGTTGGTGGTCGTTGACGCATGAAGGACTCAATAGAATGTTGTTCCCTCCATGGTGAGATCAACCTCTCAGCTTGATTCAAGTTATTACTCATAACTTGATTCAGTTGGTTCATCATTCGCAAGAATGTTTCCATTCCAGCTTCCATCGGAGGGCCGTCAGCACATGGTGAATTTCGGTCACCATCTGCATGACTCCTCCAATTGCCCTCCATTTTCTAAAATAATAAAACCTTAGTGAGACACTTATTTCATTTATGAATCTTTTAACTAAGACTTCATGCTTAGACAATTACATTTCTCTATAATTCCTTCATAATGATTCAAAAAAAGCTTGTGATTAAACAAACATATCCCCCAGGAGTGTCGTAACCAAGAGTGCAGCAAGACCCGTTATTGTGCACTAGTTCCCATTTGAGTCTAGCTCAAAGCGGTGTTTTCGGGTTTTACCCCTATGTACATCTGTGCCAGAGCCGCCTCTACCTAGTCGTATCCAGGCAGGGATGTATTTGTTTGATAAACCACTTACTCAATACTTACCAAAATACCAGGAAGTTTTCCTATATTTAAACTTTTCTATAGGGTCCTTCCTAAAGTTTTTATATCCTAATTTCCACAAATAACTAAACCATCCTTTGATACCAACTATGGCATCCCGCCTTTTTATAACATAACTTTCATTACATTACACAAAACTAAGGATCTTTAAGGTTTAGTGTCTTGGAAACAAGGAACATAATACATGAAAACAATATAAAACATTCTTCTTAAACACTTGAAAGGATTCTCTTTAAGTTCATACTAGGTTCATTACTGCATCTCATAACCTAGGGACATACATCAAAATAAAGGGTGAGCAGAAGGCCCAGTAAGGGAAACAAGAGAAACATTTTACATGTGAACTTGAGATACTTCAATAAGGTCATGAAAAGAACTTTAAGGCATGAGAAAGAAATCATGAGGCATATCATAATAAAAATAACATTTTTCATAACTTTAATATGTGGCTACAACATTTTACAAAGACAATAATTTCCGTTTCACCAAGGACCATCCCCAAGGTGTCAATAAAAATTACCAAGGTTATTCACCAAGGTATCAGTCTAAATGGTCATCTCTAGAGATTAAGTCTATACCCAATGAATTGGAGCACTATCAGGGAGCACCCTTAAATTTGTCTTTATCATCATGTGAGAAAAATATATCATCATCAGTCATTTCATAAACAACCCATATAGCATAAAAGAAATGGTTTTCATTTCATAATCATAAAGTTTTAAAAAATGCTTTAAAGACATGATCTTTATGTCACTTTAAACCCACGGAAAGGGAGAGCGGGTCTCATATATATAAATCCCAGAATTTAAAATAGAAAAAATTGGTATATATGTGAATAACCCTATAGAAGAGAGAGATTTGAGTATTCAATTAATAAAATAAAAGAACTTTAGAAAAAGAGAGTGACATTTTGAGACGGAAATTCTGCAGCATAACGACTATGTTTTGGGGTTTTAGAAAACATTGAAAAGAGAGGGGACATGGGTTAAACATTAATAAATGACCCATAAAATAGTAGAGGGATAGAATATGAAGGGTATATAAACATGGTAATGAAATTTTAAGGACATACCATTTGAAATGAAAAACATGGACGGAAGACAAAAATTAGATTTCTCTTAGGAAAATTCGGCAACCTAACGACATCACTTAAACTTCAACAAAAATGAATTGACGAGATCAAATAGGGTCTCTCATCATATGAACATAAAAGTTCAGTATGATAGATATAGATATCATACCCCAACATAATAAAAAGGAACTTGAAAGACTTGACATGAAAGTAGAACTTTGAAAAATGAGAAGGGTGAAAGAATTCCTAAAAAATTCGACAGCCTAACGGCGCCAGTTAAACATTCTTAAAACGAATTGATGAGAGAAAGAGGGGGTATCTCATCATATAAAAATGAAAAGGGAAGTAAGAGGAATATAAAAGAAAATCCTCAAACATAAGAGCACATATCATAAAAGAAATGACATAAAAGAGATTACTTGAAAAGATAGAGAGAGGTCAGATCCCTTACCTTAAAACGTAACTCTTAAAACTCAAAGGTTTGGACCTTGAGGGATTGGGGGCACCTTGGGATGACTCCTTGGGAGGTAATGAGACCATAGATTCATTGGGGGAGAGTTGGGAGTGAAAACTAAAGGAGGAAAGGGTGGGTATTTATAGGGAAGGTGAGGTGATACTTTAATAATTTCAAGGGACACCTCACAAGTGGTTTTCTCAAAACCATGGGCTCTCCCACGGTATTTTCCATGGAATTAGGCCACATTGGGCCCCCAATACAATAATTCATCACCTTTGGTCAGCCAACCCATAAAATATCTCATGACATCATCATGACACAATTATGATTTCATTAAACATACCGAAACCCTAAAACTGCATTTTTACTATTCACTGAAAATTCATCTTTCTCAGAAAAATCCCAAAATTTCACCTTAACAAAATATCGATGCTCCGATTACAAATATGAACTCCATTTTATAAAATAATTTTCTAAATATTTTTAATTTAATTTTTAAATAAAAACACTATTCACCGAGAATTCATTTTTTACAGAAAAAACCCCAAAAATTACCATAACATAATATCGATGCTCTAAGTTCAAAAATAAAGTCCATTTTATAAAAATAATTTTCTAATTATTTTTATTTTAATTTTTAATTAAAAACACTATTCACCCGAAAAAACTAATACTTGACTAATAGTTTATGAAACCGTTATTTACCCATTTTATTGAATCAAATTACTTAATCAAGGTGTCTAAATTATATTAAAACTTTCTTTAAGTGAGATTACTAATCCATTTGGTCACATTACTAATCCTAAGCGTAAAATCACTATTCATAATTTACTATTCATCAAAAATTAAGTTGATCTTATTAGATTCCAAATTCATTAATTACTGAACACTTTTGCAGAAGACCATTTTTTGAAAATCATTACACATCATTAATTATTTAAGGTTTACATAAATATTTTAAAATATTCTTTTTTTAAAAATTCATCAATAAAATACATCCTAAAATTATCTGGACATTTGAAATTTCACAAACATCACTAAAGGAATAAATCTCAATTTATTCATCCCAAAGGATTACACAAAGAAGCTATGGTCTCATCACATAACCCCTTATAACACCAGCATATGACCTAAGTGTAAGGTGTGCTATGGTGAGAGAATCTGAGGGAGGCTCAGATAACATTGCCCTAGTAGTAATCTCTACTAACTTGAACTTCTCCCTCAGGCGTTTCCGTTCAAGCTTGACACGCTGGAGTTCGGCTTGGTCTTGGTCCAAAGTGAAGCCCAAAGATGCCACCTCCTTCCCAAGCTCTGAAAAGTGGGCTTCATAAGGTTCGAGTCTACTGGATGAAGCCATCGACTCCTCTTTCTGCATTAACCATTAACCTCTCTATTAAATCGTTAAGAGTAAGTTAATATACTATTCGAAAATTTTGGGTCGTTACATTCTTCCCCCCTTTAGAAATTTTGTCCCCAAAATTTTATACTTGAGGCCTAGTCGAAAAGGTGATGGTACTTTTTCTTCATTGTTTCCTCCGGCTCCCAAGTCGCTTCTTCATACTTATGATTCCTCTAAAACACTTTCACAAGGTGGGTAGTCTTGTTTTGTAGAACCTTGTCTCTACGGTCTAAGATCTCCACTGGCTGCTCCTCATAAGAGAGTTCATGTTCCAGTTGTACCACCTCTGGGTTCAGTACATGCGAAGTGTCGGGTATGTACTTCCTCAAGAGAGATACATGGAAGACATCGTGAACTTGAGCTAGGTTCGGTGGAAGTGCTAGATGATAGGCCACTGCTCCTATGCGATCAAGGATTTTATATGGGCCAATGTACCTAGGGATGAGCTTCCGTTTCATCCCAAACCGCATGAATCTCTTCCATGGAGAAATTCGAAGGAAGACTTTGTCGCCAACACCAAACTCCAAGTCCCTTCGACGGTTGTCAGCATAGCTCTTCTGCCGACTCTGAGAAGCCTTTTTGTGTTGTTGGATGGCATGAACCTGTTCTATCATCTCTTGCACAAGATCAGGCCCAAGAAGCTTTCTCTCACCAGTTTCATCCCAACAAGTAGGAGTTCTACATTGCTTTCCATACAGAGCTTCATAGGGTGCCATCTGAATACTCGAATGGAAGCTGTTGTTATAGGAGAACTCAACTAATGGGAGGTGTTGATCCCATCCACCTTTAAATTCCATTGAGCATAATCTCAGCATGTCTTCGAGTGTATGAATAGTCCTTTCAGATTGGCCATCAGTTTGAGGATGATTGGCCATACTAAAATTCAATTCAGTATTCAGAGCATGTTGAATACTTCTCCAGAATTTTGATGTGAATCTTGGATCACGATCAGACACGATGGATAGTGGTACCCCATGCAACCTTACCACTTCCTTTACGTATATCTTGGCAAGTTGATCTAGAGAGAAATCTTCCCGAATAGAGATAAAATGGGCGGTCTTGGTGAGACGGTCCACAATAACCCATATCGCATTATTTCCTTTGGATGTTTTCGGGAGACCAGTTACAATTTCCATAGTGATATTATCCCACTTTCATACTGGTATGGGTAGCGGTTTTAATACCCCTTTAGGAATTTGTCGTTCTGCCTTTACTTGTTGACACACCAGGAACCTTGTAGTGTAATCAGCAATATCCCTCTTCATGTTATCCCTCCAATAATGATCACGAAGGTCTCTATATATTTTAGTGCTTCCCGGATGTATAGAGAAAGTAGAGCTATGAGCTTCATCCATCAGTTCTTTCTTTATCTCCAGAATAGATGGAACACAAAGTCTTGTACGAAATTTCAATACACCTTCTTGATCAATATTGAAATCAGGGAACTTCCCATCCTTTACAGCCTCAAACTTCTCCTGCAGCAAAGGATCTTCTTTTTGAGCCTTCTTGATCTTCTCTAGTAATGAAGGTTGAGAAATCATTTGGGATAAGGTTGATGATGTCCCTTCCCTTACAATTCCCATGTCCAGTTTTACTATATCTTTAATCAAGGGATCTCCTAGGATCCTCGTTGTTTCCAGAACAACAGGATCTTTTCTGCTTAACGCATCTGCGACTTTGTTTTCTCTTCCAGCGTGATAATGAATTGAACAATCATAGTCTTTAATAAGCTCCAACCATCTCCTTTGTCTCATGTTCAATTCTTTCTACGTTAAAATATACTTTAAAGTTTGGTGGTCAGTGTATATATCACATTTCTCCCTATAAAGATAGTGCCTCCATATCTTTAGAGAAAAAACAACTGTCGCTAGCTCTAGATCATGCGTAGGATAATTCTGCTCATTAATCTTCAACTGTCAAGATGCATAAGCAATTATCTTGTCATTTTTCATGAGGACGCACCCAATCCCTTTCAGAGATGCATCGCTAAAAATAACGAATCATTCTCCGATAGAGGGTAGTGTTAACACAGGTGCAGTAACCAATCTCTTCTTCAGCTCTTGGACACTTTCCTCGCATTCCATTGTCCAGATGAACTTAACCCCGTTTCGAGTCAACTTGGTTAGCGGATTAGAAATTCGTGAAAAGTTTTTCACAAACCTCCTATAATATCCCGCTAAACCAAGGAAACTATGAATCTCAGTTATTGTTGTGGGTTGAGGCCACTCCTCCACAACCATTGTCTTTGCAGGGTCAATTGAGATTCCTTCATTGGTTACGATGTGCCCCAAGAAAGCCACTTGTTGTAACCAAAACTCACACTTGCTGATCTTTCCAAAGAGCCTCTCCTTCCGCAGAGCTTTCAAAATAACCCTCAGATGATCTTCATGCTCCTCACGACTTTTGAATATATCAAAATATCATCAATAAAAACTACCACAAAGTTATCAAGGTAGTCCTTAAAGACTCTATTCATCAAATCCATGAAAATAGCAGGAACATTATTCAAGCCGAAGGGCATAATGGTAAACTCATAATGCCCATATCTTGATCAGAAGCTAGTCTTTGGAATATCTTCCTTCTTCACCCTCAGTTGATGATAACCAAATCTAAGGTCAATCTTGGAGAATAATTGAGCCCCACAAAGTTGGTCAAATAAATCATCAATTCTTGGAAGAGGGTATCTGTTCTTCACTGTGATCTCGTTCAGTTCTCTATAATCAATGCATAGCCGCATTTATCCATCCTTCTTCTTCACAAAGAGAACTGGTGCTCCCCAAGAAGACACACTCGATCAGATAAACCCCTTCTCCAACCAGTCTTGGAGTTGTTTCTTTAACTCTTCTAGCTCCACATTTTTCATTCTGTACGGGGTCTTTGATATCGGTTGAGATCCAGGTATGAGTTCAATGGAGAACTCTACCTCTCTTTCTGGGGGAGGTCCAGGTAACTCCTCAGGAAATACATCCATGTATTCCTGAACAGTCGGAACATCTTCTATTTGTATACTCTTTTTTCCTTCTTCATCATCACCGATTAACTCCATAAAGAAAGCTATAGGAGGTGCTTCTAGATAGGGATCAGTTCGGGATATATCTCCTTGGAAGATAATTATAGGTCGTTCATTAAAGACTACTGAGATTTCCTTACTTCTGCATTTCATCTTATCATTATACTTTGAGAGCCAGTCCATCCCTAGTATAACGTCAAATTCCAACATGGGAATGTCTACTAGATCTGCGATAAGATTGTTCTCACTGAAGTAAACACTAGAGTCTCTAAACACTGTTGATGCATGGATAATCCCACTTGGAGTCTTGACTGACAATTCTACCTCAAGCAGTTCAGGGATTGATTCTATATTCTTTGCAAACTTAGAGGAAATGAAGGAATGCGTAGAACCAGAATCAAACAAAGTACTTACTAGTTTTGAGAGGACAACAAGAGTACCTGCTACCACGTCGTTCGGAACTTCAACTTTAGTTGTTGTGGTAGAAAAAGCACGAACTTGCTCCCTTGGCCTTTGCTGAGGTTGATGGTGATTACCCTCCACTACCCTCATATTTGGATAGTGATTAACAAAGTGCCCAAGCTGTCCACACTTGAAGCATTTGACTTCGGGTAGGTTCGGAACCATCTTTCCTTTGTCATTAGTGTTGGGAAGTTGAGGCTTCACCTCACTATGACAATTTCGAGCAATATTTCCTTCTCTTCCACACTTGTAGAACTTGCCACTTCCGATCAAGGAGTGCCCTGAATGCTTCTTCCCACATTTATTGCATGTGGTAAGTTGAATTTTCTTTCCACCTCTTCCCTGATCAAATTTTTTCCCTAGAATGGGATCCAATGATCTCTTCTTGTCATTTGATTTATGAGACCACTGTGTCTCACCAAACTCTAGCTCTACTTTCATTGCACTCCGAACGATCTCCTCATAGCTATCGTAGTCCCGGTTGGCTAGATTCTTCCGCAGATGAGGTCTCAGTCCACCGAAAATTTTTTCAACCTTCCCACTTGGATCCATGACAAAGCTAGAGGTATATCGTGAATGTCAGGTGAAGTTGATCTCATAGCTTCCGACATATTCATTCTCCTTCTGCTTCAGCTCGAGAAACTCTTTCTCCATTCTCATTCTCATGGAACGAGGGAAATACTTATTAAAGAATATTCCCCGGAACTCTTCCCCCTCCATAGCTTCCATCTCTCCTCTTGGATTTGTGTTTTTGATTAGTGACCACCACTGACCAGCTTCTCCCTCTAGGCGGTAAACAACAAGGGTTACTTTTTCTTATTCCGAACAAAGGAGTACAAAAAATATCTTTTCAATGGAGCTTATCCATTGTTCTGAAACCAATGGGTCAGTAGATCCACTGAATGTTGGTGGTCGTTGATAGATGAACGACTCAACAGAATGTTGTTCCCTTCGTGGTGATATCGGCCTCTCAGCTTGATTCAATTTATTACTCATAACTTGAGTCAGTTGGTTCATCATTCACATGAATGTTTCCATTCCGACTTCCATCGGAGGGTCGTCAGCACATGGTGCGTTGTGGTCACCATCTACACGGTTCCTCCTATTGCCCTCCATTTTCTAAAAGAATAAAACCTTAGTGAGAAACTTATTTCATTTATGAATCTTTTAACTAAGACTTCATGCTTATACAATTACATTTCTCTATAATTCCTTCATAATGATTCATAAAAATCTTGTGATTAACCAAACATATCCCCCAGGAGTGTCGTAACCAAGAGTGCAGCAAGGCCCGTTATTGTGCACGAGTTCCCGTTCGAGTCTAGCTCAAAGCGGTGTTTTCGGGTTTTACCCCTATGTACATCTGTGCCAGAGCCGCCTCTACCTACTCGTATCCAGACTAGGATGTATTTGTATGTTAAACCACTTACTCAATACTTACCAAAATACCAGGAAGTTTTCCTATATTTAAACTTTTCTATAGGGTCCTTCCTAAAGTTTTTATATCCCAATTTCCACAAATAACTAAAGCATCCTTTGATACCAACTGTGGAATACCGCCTTTTTATAGAATAACTTTCATTACATTACACAAAACTGAGGATCTTTAAGGTTTAGTGTCTTGGAAACAAGGAACATAATACATGAAAACAACATAAAACATTTTTCTTAAACACTTGAAAGGTTTCTCTTTAAGTTCATCCTAGTTTCATTACTGCATCTCATAACCTGGGGACATACATCAAAATAAAGGGTGAGCAGAAGGCCGAGTAAGGGAAACAAGAGAAACATTTTACATGTGAACATGAGATACTTCAATAAGGTCATGAAAAGAACTTTCAGGCATGAGAAAGAAATCATGAGGCATATCATAATAAAAATAACATTTTTCATAACTTTAAGATGTGGCTACAACATTTTACAAAGACAATCATTTCCGTTTCACCAAGGTTCATCCCCAAGGTGTCAATAAAAATTACCAAGGTTATTCACCAAGGTATAAGTCTAAATGGTCATCTCTAGAGATTAAGTCTATACCCAATGCATTAGAGTGCTATCAGGTCGCACCCTTAAATTTGTCTTTATCATCATGTGAGAAAAATATATCATCATCAATCATTTCATAAACAACCCATATAGCATAAAAGAAATGGTTTTCATTTCATAATCATAACGTTTTAAAAACTGCTTTAAATACATGATCTTTATGTCACTTAAAACCCACAGAAAGGGAGAGCGGGTCTCATGTATGTAAATCCCAGAATTTAAAATAGAACAAATTGGTATATATGTGAATAAAACTATACAAGAGAGATCTTTGAGTATTCACTTAATAAAATAAAAGAACTTTAGAAAAATAGAGATACATTTTGAGACGGAAATTCTGCAGCATAACGACTATGTTTCGGGGTTTTAGAAAACAATGAAAAGAGAGGGGACATGGGTAAAACATTCATAAATGACCCATAAAACAGTAGAGGGACAGAATATTAAGGGTATATGAACATGGTAATGAAATTTAAAGGACATACCATTTTAAATGAAAAACATGGAAGGAAGACAAAAATTAGATTTCTCTTATGAAACTTCGGCAGCCTAACGACGTCACTTAAACTTCAACAAAAATGAATTGACGAGATAAAATAGGGTCTCTCATCATATGAACATAAAAGTTAAGTATGACAGATATAGAGATCATACCCCAACATAATAAAAAGGAACCTGAAAGACTTGACATGAAATTAGAACTTTGAAAAATGAGAAAGGTGAAAGAATCCCTTAAACATTCGGCAGCCTAACGACGCCACTTAAACATTCTTAAAACGAATTGATGAGAGAAAGAGGGGGTCTCTCATCATATGAACATGAAAAGGGCAGTAAGAGGAATATAAAAGAACATCCTCCAACATAAGAGCACAGAGCATAAAAGAAATGACATAAAAGAGATTACTTGAAAAGAAAGAGAGAGGTCAGATCCCTTACCTTAAAACGTAACTCTTAAAACTAAAAGGTTTGGACCTTGAGGGCTTGGGGGCACCTTGGGATGACTCCTTGGGAGGTAATGAGACTAGAGCTTCGTTGGGGGAGAGTTGGGAGTGAAAACTAAAGGAGGAAAGGGTGGGTATTTATAGGGAAGGTGAGGTGATACTTTAATAATTTCAAGGGACACCTCACAAGTGGTTTTCTCAAAACCATGGGCTCTCCCATGGTATTATCCATGGAGTTAGGCCACATGGGGCCCCCAATACAATAATTCATCACCTTTGGTCGGCCAACCCTTAAAATATCTCATGAAATCATCATGACACAGTTATGATGTCATTAAACATACCGAAACCCTAAAACTGCATTTTTACTATTCACTGAAAATTCATATTTCTCAGAAAAATCCCAAAATTTCACCTTAACCAAATATCGATGCTCTGATTAAAAATATAAACACCATTTTATAAAAATAATTCTCTAAATATTTTTAATTTAATTTTTAAATAAAAACACTATTCACCGAGAATTCATTTTTTTCAGAAAAACCCCAAAAAATACCATAACATAATATCAATGCTTTGAGTTCAAAAATAAAGTCCATTTTATAAAAATAATTTTCTAATAATTTTTAATTTAATTTTTAATTAAAAACACTATTCACCCGAAAAAACTAATACTTGACTAATAATTTATGAACCCGTTATTTACCCATTTTATTGAATCACATTACTTAATCAAGGTGTCTAAATTATATTAAAACTTTCTTTAAGTGAGATTACTAATCCATTTGGTCACATTACTAATCCTAAGCGTAAAATCACTATTCGTAATTTACTATTCATCAAAAATTAAGTTGATCTTATTAGACTCCAAATTCCTTACTGAACACTTTTGCAGAAGACCATTTTTTGAAAATCATTACACATCATTAATTATTTAAGGTTTACATAAATATTTTAAAATATCCTTTTTTTAAAATTCATCAATAAAATACATCCTAAAATTATCCGAACATTTTAAATTTCACAAACATCACTAAAGAATGAAATCTCAATTTATTCATCCCAAAGGATTACACAAAGAAGCTACGGTCTCGTCACATAGCCCCTTATAACACCAGCATATGACCTAAGTGTAAGGTGTGATATGGTGAGAGAATCTGAGGGAGGCTCAGATAACATTTCCCTAGTAGTAATCTCTACTAACTTGAACGTCTCCCCCTAGGCGTTTCCGTTCAAGATTGACATGCTGGAGTTCGGCTTGGGCTTGGTCTAAAGTGAAGCCCAAAGATGCCACCTCCTTCCCTAGCTCTGAAAAGTTTGCTTCATAAGGTTTGATTCTACTGGATGAAGCCATCGACTCCTCTTTCTGCATTAACCATTAACATCTCTATTAAATATTTAAGAGTAAGTTAATATACTATTCAAAAAGTTTGGGTCGTTACAGGCTTGACCTGGGGTATCTTGGTACATAACAACGGGCCTTCCTGTATTCTTGGTTACGACACTCCTGGGGGATATGCTCATGGTAATTCACATTTTCCTTACAAACCATTATGAAGGATTTATGAGTAAATACTTTCTCGAAGAAAACTTTTTTTTATGATTATGGATTATATGAATAAAATTTTTATGTTATGTATTTTACAGTTTTGTAATTATGTACTGCAATTCATAGAATAACTTAGTGGATTCCATTGTTTAGAAATGGTGACGAGTAGAAGGAATGAGAACTCCAGTAATACGCATCATCCAAAGAGTAAGAAGGATCATATCTTTCATGGTTTTAATCCAATATTTAGAAGGGAAATAGTCTCCCATGTATTCTCATCATATGAAGAAATAGTATCATGTGTTAATAAGATAAGTAAAGAATTCTCAGATTCCTATGTCTTTTAAGGGAAGCCAGAGAAGAAAAGGATGGTAGAGAGAAAGATGGATAAAGGGGAGAAGGGAAAGAAGGATTTTCATATATGTGATAACTGTGGAAAGAATCACCTTAGTAAATTCATGAAGAGAATGGGAGTTTGTTATAAGTGTAGAGAAAAAGGACACCAAGTACACGATTTCAAGGGTAAGAAAAAGGTTTTAAATGTACAATGCTTCATCTGCAAGAAGTTGAGACACTACACGAATCAATGTCTGAATCGTTAGATTATTCCCCAAATGATGCTATTGGATAATAATAAATTTATGATACTATTGCAGATGAAGAGGGATGACTAGTGTTCTTAGGTTGTTATTAAAGAATTATTTCATTTGAGTGTTGTATCAACAATGTACTGGTTATCTAAATTATGGAAATAAATAAGGATTGTACTGTAATACTATTTCATTAAGGATTTGAGATTGTGTGGTACCAATAAAAGGGACTAAATAAAAAGTTAAACATTTTGGAAAATACATGGTTGAAGGAAAGATTAAGATAGTCCTGATACTGATGTATTGATTTTGGAATGAGAGATGATTTATTTGGATAAATTATATTGGATATTATTGACTACCTTGAAACTCATTAATGGTTTGTTTTTTCCATCATTGTTTATGTTTACAAATTTTTTGGATATAAGGAGTATATCCAGTATTCTATAAGGAATAAGGGAGAATGAATGTAATAAATAAGGTTTTATGGTAATTCATGGTGTTACCGTGTTTTAATAGAATACATGATGAAGCTATTCACAAGTTATTACATGGAAAAAGAGATCTTCATTATGTTTACCCTCCTTATAAATTTTGGACTGTGAGTTTGGACAGAAGTATTGTGGATAAGTCTAAAGTTTGGAATGGATTAATTTGGACATTGGATACTATTGTTTAATGTTAAAACATTTATTAAGATTTTTTTTTAATTTTTATAAAAAGGAAAACCTAGAGGTCGGGCGACCACCCCTTGTGTCTAGTAAGGCTGCAAGACTTGAACCCGCAATCGAAGGGCGACAAGGGTGCATCACCTACCACTGGCCTACGTGATGTGATGGTTTGTATACTATAGTTGTTTTTTTAAAATTTTTGACAAATTAATTATAAATTCACTATTTTTGTAACCATATACGATTAGGATAAATAGAATATTTTTGAATTCTATTGTTTTTTGGAGTGAAAGATGAGTGTGTGGTAGGAATTAGTTGAAGGATAAAACTCTACTTGCCAAGTATTTTTTTCTCCTCTTATTCTATGAATAAATTAATTCTTAAACTTTAGGGAAGGAATATTAAAACCAAAAATGTGTTATCCTAATACCTTTTTTTTTACCGATGATATTTTAAATCATCACAGATTGATGGTTTTGAGGCCCTCAATTTCATACTTTTCTGTAATTTATGACCTCAATCACTCCCTATAAATATTTAAATTTCTCCTCCAATTATGTTTCTATAATTTCCACCAATGTTATTCTATTCAAAACCCTAATTTGGTGGTGAATTTTTCATTTCCCTTTCCCTCTTATTAAGACTATATTTTATTAACCCTATTTCTGATGTGGGTTTTCCACAAAGGTATTTTCGATTTTTAACCTTTTATTTTCAAAGAAAATTTTCAAATTGCGAGGACGCAATTTAATAAAGTAGGATAGAATGTAACACCCCATTATTTTATAGTACGTTATCTCTTTAAAGTAATTCAATAACTTGTGCTACACACAACACCGAGTTTAAGCGCACCATGACTTACCAAACTAGTCGTTCAAAAAGTGGTTAGGAATAGTATTAAATGAATTTTGAATTTTATATACTCCATATAATTTTAGGATCCATATTATGTGTTTATTAGACATAATATAAGAAGAAATTCATTTTTTCAGATAAAAGAAGTATTTTTAAAAAAAAATGCAATTTTACCGCTTTTTAATGGTGAACCCTTTTTAAAACCAATATTTTATAGTTTTATATATTCAATTTAGTGAAATTAAATTCTTGTTTAGAATCAGGGCATAAAAATTTAGTTTGGATAAATTTTTCTTACTTTTCTGATAACTTTCATACTTTGATGAATAGTGGAAAATACTAAATTTCAATTAAAAACAACTTTTCTAATCAAAATAACTTAGAGTATTAAATTATACTTTTGAGTGGTTTTAAAGTATAATTAGATTATATTTTTACCATTTAATCCAATTTTTTTCATTGGATGTAATTTAAAATTTAAACTGGACATAAACAAGTGTCAATCTTTGGATAGTTATTATTTCTTAAAAACACGCTTTTTTGTTTTGACAACGAGAATTAATTTTAAATTAATTTCTACCACTTCTGTGTTTTGAATTTTGAAAAATGGGTTCCATATTTGGAATAAGTATGTCTAAATTGTGTAAATATGTAACTTTTATTTTTGTACATTATGAATAATTACTTCGGTAAATATTTTATTTACAATGGTTAATGGGTAAATCTGGTAAATAAGGGTAAAAAAATAATATTATAATAATATTAAATTACCCTAACACAAGTTCTAACCCTATTGTATGATACAGTTTTTACCATGGGAATACTTGGGTCGATTTTGGGACCCCATGGAGCCACTTGAGGATGATAATGACATTTTATATTAAATAATCTAAAGTAAAGACAAAAATAAGAAAAGCATATATCTTTTAGTAAAAATTTTTTATATGAGGTAATATAATTGATATATTAGAATATAAATATTCATTATAAAGATAAAAATATTTCCTACATAATGATATTTTATTAATAATTTATATACATAAAATAAATATATTTATATATGACATAATAATGATGCAGTATTTTCCTTATTAATGAAATAATCAAATAAATGATATTATAAATATTAAAATAATTATAATTTGAACGTTTTAATGCCATAAAAGAATTTTATAGGTGAATATGACATGTTATTATTTATTAATTGTATTTTTTTCGAAGTAATCAAGTTGTTATAACTTTCAAAAAAACCAAAAACTAAATAATGTCAAAATTGACATAAATGAGTTTTTAAGTCAAATACTATATTATTAAATGATATAATAGTCCTAAAAATATAAGGTTATGCCAAAAGTCTTATATAATAATAGATATAAAATTAATTAACCACTTGGTGTTCTCTTGGCATTTTATAGTAAGTTTATTAACCATTTATTATAATAATACAAGAATACATGGTAACATTTAAACTATTTAACTAAGAGTTAAATCTAAAATATAAGGTTAATATGGTGACCTAAACCTGTATAAAACCTATTGTTTTAGAGTATTTAAACACATACCCACCTTATCCATGAAATAAATCCTTTTTTATCCATTAGAAACCGAAAATTATTTTATTATAAAATAATATTTCAATCTTTTCATAAGGTGCCCCTCACCTCTCTTATAAAAGGGAACATCCCCTTCTCTTAATTTCACACCTCAAAATCCAATTATCTTGGCCAAAACCTACCCAAATATCCTACCAAATTCCTTAAATTAAACATAGAGGCCTTACGTTGGTAATAAAGCTATCCTAAGGATCCCTTTTGATCAACTCAAAAGGAAACACTCGAAGAAGATGTAATAATTTCACCATGCTCTTTCAGGTTCTTTTCTTCTTAAACTTCCTCTTTATTTGTTGTTTTCATAATAAAATAATAACTCATGTACCTTATACATACTGGGATTTTATTATAAATATGGTACAACCATATTCTTTATTCTATCCATCCTATAATGACAAAGTCACCATACGTGTGTACGTACGACTTACCGTCTCCACGTCGTGGTGTAGTTTGTTATTCAAACACTTCATTATTTGGATGGGTATAATAATGAGTATAATTAATGTAAATAATAAATATTACATGTTAATTATTCTGTATATATGATATACCATCCAATTAAATATGATTTCACCATCAATATAAAGATATTTTCGCTCGTTCGTACGTACAGATTACCGTCTCCACGAACACGATGAGATTAATTCCACGTCGTAATAATTCAAGAATAATTTTCATTTTATGATTAAAAATAATGTTTAAGAACTTAATATAATTCTTCATTTGAATCAAATACATCCTATCCATAAAAAACATGGCTTACGTAACCAATCATATAATGGAAAAGGAATCAGTTAACACCCGAAACGATGATACTACGAAGATATTATTAAAAAAGAAATATTAGAGGATTATATATGATATAATATCTATGTATACAATTATTTTATAATTTAATAACAATGTTTTAACTATCATACAGGATGTTAACATACCATATACTAAGGAAAAGTACAAGGTAAGGGTTAAATTTCACAATCTCTTTATTATCCGAGGTTGTTTATATGTGAGTATCTACTGGGACCTCCTTATCATCCACATCTGTGTTTCTTAAAAATGTATTTCAAAACTTTTTAACTATTTTCTAGACTATGGGTTAAAGTCATTTATACCATTTTTTGAATTTTTATAAAATTATTATAAAGGAATCTTTCTATCGTTTTCCAAATAAGGTCCTTTACGACCATTTCGACAAAATTAAGTGGAAATGGAGGCTATTTTCTACCATTATAACACATTCAAACCTTACCTTACAATATTATAATAATATTTCCAAAATAAATATTTTATTTTATAATTATGTGACTTTTAAATGGTTTCAAAATAGGCATTTATTTCAAATAGTTTTCATTTCATCTATGTCAACATCCTTGATGGATTTTAAACTTGTCTGAAGTTGATTTAGTATGATAAAAATATTACATATTGTATTGAAGGTTTTTTGATATGTTTGACTGTGGATGTGTTTTTTTATACCATTCATGGTTTATGGATAAATTATTGACATTTTTTATGCCAGTTTTAATACGAATGTTTATGTTATGTTTAAAACTTTTCATATGAGGAATGCATTGGACTTAGTAAGTGACGGGTGGAGCCCAATATAGCTTCTTGATGCATCGGTAGGTATTATGAGACAAACTAGTGTCTTGGAACAAGGCCTTGACAAGATCTTATTTGTAGTCTTGGAACAAGGCCTTGACTATGTGGTTATGATGTCCGACATTATGCATTCCATCATTATGAAATTATCTATAGATATTAAATGTGATTATTAGACTAGTAGAATATCTATGTGAATATGTAAATGGAATTATTTGATTTATCTTTTCCATATTATTCTTAATTTTAAGTTTAAAAGGCTTTTTTTAGTTGTATACATTGCCTTAAATGATTATGCTTATTTGTGAAAGATTCCACTATATTTTTATACTTACTGAGCATCTGAGATCACACCTTTCTATGTTTTATTTTTCCTAATATGTGAAGGAGTATATTATGAATAACCTACAGGGATAGTCTAAGGGAAATGAATATGGTCAAAGGAGACAATTTTATTATTGTTTTTCATTTTATAATGTAATGTAAAACTTATTAATGTATTTAGTACTTCCACGGATATTGAAGTGATCAGTATTTCAGGATTTGATCCCTTGTGATCATGCCAATGTTATGTAATAATTCACCAACTCTGGGTAACTAGGGTCGGGACATTACATTAATTTAATCTATTAAGATAAAAAAACATTTCACATATAAAACAGCTTTAAGAAAAATATATCTTTTACTGAAAAAATATTTTATCCTTATTTATAACTAATTTATAATGAATTTAGTATTGATAATTCATTTTATTAAGGAAAAAAGTTCTACATAAATCTCAAAATATGGTTATTCCTATTCATACCCACCAAACTGACGGCTAAGCTATAAAATTCACATTTAAATAATAATATTTCTATAGTATATTGGGTTTCTTTTAATCTAAGCGATGCATGTGGTACACACGACTGAACACTCTATTATTTATGGGAGAATTTTGTGTTGAAATATTGGGTTGTTACAAGGATCATCCTTTGATGTTATATAAATCACTTTAATTAGATGATAGTGAATTGGTGAGTGCGATCTTACTTTCTTAATGCCTTGGTCGAATTCCTCAAAACCTGAAGCTATGATGTTATTTATCCTTCATATCATGAGATACTAGCACATTTCAGAGGGTGTGGAGTCTCATTTATATAATAAATGACCCAGTAATCCTTTTTATACCTCCATAGGTGGGAGGATTTTGTCTACCACTTTTATTATCATCATAAAAAACATCATACAGTGATCAATAAGGTTTTAGTGGAAACTTCGATGAACAATACATGTTGAAAGGTTATTCTTAATTTTTAGTTTTCATGAAGTTTCATATTTCTTCTATGGTGATCTTGTATTTGTGGTTTATTTTTCTACTACTAAAATGATTCAATTTTCATGAAACATGAAGAAACTTAACAATGTAATCAGAGTGTTCTGTGATCTTACTTTATAAAATTGTTTTTGATAAATAAAGAACACCGAATAACATAGAACCACACCGTACACCAAAATAAATTTCCTAAACAATCACCACATCATAGGGATAATGATTTTTGTTCATGAATTAAGTGTTAATGAATAAAAAAAATCCATTTTACATTCACTAGGGCATGGCATGAATTCAATTTTACATAGGTGAGTGGTTTTTCCAAAATGGCCATAAGAGCTTCACTACAGGGCAATGGAATCCATTTTAGGGTTGTTTAACTTTACACAACTATTTTGTGTAAAGGTATGTTTTAAGAATAATTTAAAAGAGCACCATTACATAGTGTATTCCATTGTGTAATGGTTTACCTTTAAGTAGTTGTAATGTGAAATGGTAGGTGGCCATGGGAACTACTATAGCCTAACGAAAGCATTGGTGTGGAGGAAAAACATTTTTTTTCCAATTTTAAAAATTTGAATTGAATTAATAATTTATAAATGGATTATAAATTATAATAAAATGTATTTTATGGATATTTATTAATTAATAAAATTTTATTTAATTAATTTGTTATTAAGTTCTTGAAATTAATTATTAATTATTTTTGAAACATTTTTTATTAGATACTCCTTAAATATTAAATGTTAATATTTTAAATACATTTTAAACAATTTATATGAAAGGTATTATAATCTATAAATAAAAGTATTTATTTATAAATCATAAAATAAATTCATAAAGAGTTTATAAATCACATAGACCAAGCTAAAATATAATGACTTTTATATTTTATTTATGAATTATTCATAAATACATAATTTGAAAATGTTCAAAATAAAGGGGAATTATTTGGATATTATTTAAACTACATCAAAATATTTTTGATTATTTATTTTACCATAGTTTAAATAATGTTAAGAATACAATATTAGATAATGTAAAATGTTTACATAATAGAAATTGGATTATAAATTGTTTTTAATTCAAAAAATATCATATTTATAAAATAAAATTCCATACAATGATGAATATGAAATCTAAATATTGAAATTTAATATAATGGTTTTATATTAATAATTATGGAATGTCCATAATGAATAAGGATGAAATTATAAAATGTTTATAATTATATTTTATTAACGAATTATTCATAAATGGTTATCTCATGTTTAAATATTTGAACTATTCATTTATTTAAATGTCACTCCCTAATTTACAATATGAATCATGTATAATATAGTTTAAATGTTAAACTACTTCTAGGAAATAGAGCATTTAATTACACGATAGGTACAAAAATGAATTTTGTTTTTAATCTACCTTGACCTTGGTTTTTAATTGAAGTTATGAACTTGAATTCAATAATTGAACATAGTTTATACATAATATATTCTAGAGTTATAATTAATTGAATATCTCTTGAGTAAAGTCTCCCAAATTATAGGCACTTGGGGTCGGACCACCCATCAGCTCAGAGGCTCATGCCTGGTTTAGAAAGGTGAGTGTGGTTGTAAATCTATTACTTTGGAGTTACTCATGTAGATATTGTAAATTTTATATATCTATACACCTTTATATGAAATTTTCATGTACATTATTCATATGATGAATTTGGATATGTATTAACGTACTTAACCTATTTTTTTGGGTGACTCATAATGTTGGGCTATACAAAGAGTTACACATCAATATGGTTTGAATATATTGATTTGGTAGGTGTAATAATATTCCAAAACAAAATTATTGGAAGAATTGAGAAAGAAAATGGATAATGTGAAATAAGTTCATGAGATTAAATCCCTTAAAATACCAATTGTTATATTAATTCCCAATATTCCCTGATCAAGACATCGATTATCCAATTGGGTAGGTCATGGTGTAGACCAGTGCCCATGGATTATCTTGTGTGGGGAAGAAAGGATATGTGACACTAGAATGTGTTGGATTGAAAGAGTTAAAAAAGATTCAAGAAGGTGGGGGTGAATTTTAGTTTAAAAAATTAAACTAACACAAAACACAATTACTCTTTAAGTAAAAATATCTAACACATATGTCATCTGATTATTAGAGTGTTTGAATAAAAATCAGAAATTATATAACTATATTAGAGTACATTTATCAGGTTTATAACCACACCAATAAAATCTCTTGTTGATAAAGATAAGTATAAAGACATACTTCCTAATATACATGCACAATAGAAATATTAAATTGTAAGAACAAGAAAAATACAAAGCTTAAAAAAGTAATAATGACTTACAATATTGATAAGTGGATTTAATATTTAACCATAAGAGTTAAGGTAGTAAGAAAACACTGAATAAAAGTATCCAAAATTTTATACCTACTGTAAGGTCTATCATTACTTACCTGGAAATCCATGAATATGAAGATCGGTATGGATCTATGTTCTTATCCCTGGTATCCATTGATACAATTATAAGAATCTATCTTCCTAGCCCCATAATCCCTCAATACAATGGATAATATTCAACATCTTTCTATCTTCAGCATCCTTGGATTAGTACCATGATGAGAAAATCAATACAATAGAAAATTGGTCTAAAGGAATTACAACCCTGATAAGGATTCCTTATAAATTCTATTCTCTAAAGTAATATAATGAATAGGATTGAGAAGATCACATAGTGAAATCTTCATATGATTTGAGTTGCGAATGTATATTATTACAACTCTTTAAATTATCATCTATTTATTGGTGATATCCCAATGGTAATATTTCAGAGTTAGTTGCAACAACCTCTAGTAACTTTCACTTGATATCTAATAGTGATATGGAAAAACAAAATTTTCAACATCATTTTGTTCAGAATCATTATAATTCTCTTGTATATTCCATATAATAGAGACAAACCTATATAATCCAATTATAAACTTTGTATAGTCTGATGGACTTCCTTATTTATTTTCAATAGGATAAAATGACTCATGGTTAGTCTGATGTATCAGTACCAGTATCTGTTCAATAGTGATGACTTTTATCAGTCCGATAGATAATATAATTTCCTAACCATTAGTTATAAAGTATTTTGGTCCGATATACTAGAAACATAGTCATTCTGATTGGTCATATTTAGAAATATAGGTTTATATCTTTATAAATTAAACTTATTTATTTAATCATTATAAAGTAATGTTTTATAAAAAAAATACTAACACTCCTCAGAAAATAAATGTTAGTAATCATAGTTTTTAAGAAGGTTTTTTTGATATCCAAATTTAAATAAATGGAAAATTAATGAGTAACACTTCTGACTCAACAATATCCTCTTTTTGGAAAGCGCAAATCACAACACTTAAAATGAAAAAATTAAAAATTTCATAAATATTCAATATTTTTTTATTTTAAGAATATTTAATAAATAATTCATAACTACCCTTGAGTTTAGAACTCATTTATGATATGATTTAATGTATTAAAAATTATTCTCTCCCTTAGGATAATGTGTCCCCTTAAACAAATCTCCAAAAAAAATCTCTAATAATTTCTTCTCTTAGACTTCTCCCTTTATATATTTCTCTATCCCATTTAAAAAATTATTATTTATAATTTCTACCCCCTTTTGATTTTCAAAAATATTTGGGAAGGAACTGTAAATACCTGAAATGTTAGAAAATCAATGACATGTAAAGTAATCATATATAAATGAACTATTTATACAATAAATAAAAGAAAGAACCTACATCCAAAAGTATTCGGAAGACATTCAAACACAATGTGTTTTGATAAAAATTAATTCATATTAATCACTCGTTCAAATGTTTAAAGAATATACATCAAGAGTTCAAAATGGAAATTTTAATCTTTCTTCATCAATTTCTTCAGAACATCCTTCATCTTGTTGAACTCATGTAGGTCCTTATAATCCTATGAAACAAAATATTGAAGCTTCAAAATCTGGAATTTGATTACCAATATATTTCAAACTTCATATTTAAGTCCATAAACTTCCTTATAATTTTTTTTCTCTTTTTTAATAATAAAAATATCATCTTCACACATAATGAGTTTGATTTTATCAAAATCCATATTTTTAACTTTTTCTTTGAACAATTTTACTTTTTTATCTTGATAATATCTCATATATCTAAACACTTCTGTAAACCACACATGATTTGATATATCTATTTATTATTTCTCAAAAGAATCATAAATTTCAAAATATAGCTTCATTACTTCTATGATGTGATTATCATGATCCCTAATATCACTATCTACCTGATTTGACCATTTAATAATTTTATTATATGATATCTTCTAATTCTTGGACTTTTCTTTGAAGGTTTTCAAATCCACCTCAATATGAAAAATTGATTCTATGAGAACTTTTAGAGATTAATATTTTTCATTAATACTAATTTGAATGATTTGTTACCTTGACTAAATATTATGAAAATATTGAATAATTTCACTTAACCTTCTCAATGTTTGTAAAATGAAATCAAAACTATTCTGTGCAACTATTTCTTCTGAATCCGGTGATCTTGATGATATTTTTGGAGATTTCTATCCAGGGGATCTGATATAAAGTTTCTTTTTCTCCTCAACATTGTCTTTTTTCCATTCATAGAAAAATTCTTATAATCTAATAATCTAATAATTTCTACATCCTTACCTGATTCAACATTTTCTGAAACTTTAGTGTGTGATTATTGATCTTATTCTTCAGATTTAGAAGAGGAATTTATTTCCTCTTTTGTTAACTAATTTTCTTTATCTGATAATGAATTTTTATCTTGATACCCTTCTAAGTCAGCATTATTATTTGACTATGATTTCAAGGTAGTAGTGATGATGATGAATATAAGGATTTATTTTCCTTTGTATGTTCATCAAACTCTATTTCTTCACCATGTTTTTTTCTTCTCCAAGCTCTTATTATTCCTTTTCTCCTTATCCTTATTATTTATCTCATTATTATTATTCTTTATCTCCATATTATTTTTATTTCTATTTTTATTTTACCTCTACTTCCTCGATTTTTTTCCTAATGGTCTTGTAGTTCTGAGAACTCCTTTGGAAAATGTTTTGGAAATATATTATTTCTCTTTATTAACTTTATTTTGAATAAATTCTAGAACCAATTATTCTAAAATATATTTTCCTTTTACCTTATATGTGACTAAGGGAATTACTAATCATATTAATAATTTTTTTAATGAATTTCATATTAGAATATGGAATTATTGGATCACTATGAGAAATTGATAGGATATGATTATCAGATGCCTTCTATACATCTTTTAATAACCATTATACTATCTATGTTATTGATAGAATATTTTTCTATTTTTTTATCTTTTTTATTATTGTAACTTATATAATTTTTGAATTCTAAAAGATTTATCCACATCTATGTCAATCCAAAATTCTGGATCCCCTAGTTTCTTTGATGCCTTATGTTCCATTAGTTTTTTTTAAATCATCAACCAATTTTTTTCTCTTTATTTTAATTATTTGGTGAGGAATATTACACCATTATTTTGTTTTTTTCTACCTATTATTTATTGAAAGGTTGATATTTTTTCTCAACTCCTTTAACTTTATCAAAAAAAATTGTTGGCTTTGAATCAAATTCTAATTTCATTATCGAAATTATTTCTTCCCCAATCAATGAAATATTTTCTCTAATTAGATAAATTATATTCTCAACCTTTTAGAGTTATATAAACATCACTAGAAACATATTTATGAAATAAGGTAATATTATGTTATTATACTTTACTTAATAATTCCTAATTTCCTCCACTATAATGAAGAAAAACATAACAAGGTTAACATGCCTCATGTTTATCAAGAAATAAAAAAATAAATATATAAAAAACTTTTAGGGTGTCTATATCACCCTTCCTATGTATAAGGTACCCTTGTATATATAGGGCTACTACCCTTTAATCTGATGAAAGGTGTGAGAATTTATTAACTTTATCATAACATGAAAAAATATTCTTCTGCCATTTATTTTTCAAAATATCCAAGTCTATTAGGTAATTTATGTGACGTTAAATAAGCTTCACATTGAATGGGAAAACCAACCATATCTACTAATAGTCTGTATAAAATATTATATTTTATAGAAAAAGAGTAAAATATATTTTATCTTTACTCTATTTTGATAAAAACTCAATAGAATCATAAAACTCTCTGACTATTTCTAGAGAATACAGGTCAAAATCCTTATCATGTTTTTCAACACATACATTCTCCCAAAATTGAAAAGAAATATAATGCCCCGACTATAACGACCCATAATTTACATACATTGTTATTAATTAAAAATTGAAGCATACTTATTACAACATATAACAAAACCATGAAAGGACCGTATAGGTATAGTGTCTTTAGAAATTTGGAAACAAAAACAACTGGTTCATAAAGTGTCTACATTGTCTCCCATTTATTTCATCATATCTATAGTCCCTTTTGGAATATCTTACTTAATAACCTTCTTCCTGAACTGGGGAAATAAAACATACAAAAGGGTGAGCTCAAATGATCAGTAAGGGTAAACAAAAGAAATATCAATCACATCATATTTATAAGAACATAACATTTTGGAAATCTTAACCTGTAAAAGAGAGCATAATTTCATAACATGGGATAAATCATAGTAGTGAAATGAAATCCCAATAATCATAACTGAAAACATGAAACTTTGTGGCACACACATAATCATATAGAATCATTTCTTATTAGTCAAGACTCATTTCCAAGACTATCATAGTGGACAAAGTCCATTTCTGAACCGAGTTCACTCCTCGTTTCAGTCATGTTTCACTGAACCGATTTAACCTGCCGTTCCAGCCATGTCTATCTCATGAGATATAAAATCTTTACCCAATGCATTGTAGGGAGATATAGGTCCCACCCGTCTCATAATGATACCATTATTATGTGTGCCACAAAATCATAAATCATACATCATTGCATAACCCATGTAATAAAAATGGGAATCTTAAACATCGTGACATCATAAAACAATTCATATAAGATAAAGGAATTCATAAAAATAATTCCATCACAACATAATCAAATCAATGTAAATAATAGGGATAGAAACAGAACCATATATTATCTTAGATGGAAAATAATTTTGATAAAAAAACTTGAACTCCATTCATGAGGAAAATATCCTTTCTACTTCAAAAACATTTTTCCTTTCTTAACATGTCATAAAATTTTAAACTAAAAGAAGTTGATTAAAAATAAACATGAAAACTTGTAAAGGAAGCTTCTTGGAAATAATGTTTTAAAAATCCATTCATGCCGTATAAGTTAAAAACAACATTATTCTCGTACTTTTGTCGGAAAAGTCAAAAAGTACTTCGTACGAAAAATGACAAAAGATTCCTTTCATATCCTTTAATAAAAACTCACCGAAGGGTAAAATTGGATTTAAACTATTGTAGAAGGATATAAATATTACATATTGAGGAAACATGGATGTGGATTATAAAATACACCCCAGTAAATACCAAAGTATAAAAAATCTCGGATAAAAATGAGATTGTGATATTTTCCCTTACATTAGCTCCGATTTTCTTTGTAAGTGTCCGAACCTCCTGTATAATGATTTGAATAATGTTATTGACTTATTCCAGAATCATACTTATTTTTATGATATCATATATGGTCATATTTTATAGCGTCTTATTAGTAGTATTTCATTACTACTTGTTATTTGGGTGTTTATTACTTTTTTTTCTTATGCGTGTTTTGTCGAATAAATTCTTATTTTTCTTTTTAGGTTATAGATACCTAATTTACAGAATGGTATTAGTGTAATATATATCATATTTATTCATTCAATTCATTTATATAATCATTATTCAATGAAGATCATGTAGAACGAATCGCATCACATCGTGGAGACGGTATTCCGTACGTACGCACGAGCGATGATATCGTTCCCATGATCGTGGAATTGTATTGGAGTGTATATATACTATTTCAGAATCAATAACACTTTACAATAATCATATATAGTTATTTATTAGCACCGTTATACCCATACAAGTAAGGTGGTGATGGAAAATAGATTACACCACGGCGTGGAGACGGTATTCCGTACGTACGCACGCGTGGTGATTTCGTTTTCCGTAGGATGGATCGATGGTGAAATAGGGTTGTTTTCATACTTATAATAACATATCATTATATGAGTGATACTTATGTTATTACTTCATAATTAAACAACTAAATAAGAAGAAGTGGAAGAAGAAATAAAGATGAAATAATCGGTAACAGGCATTACCTCTTCTTTGAAGCGCCTCTTTGAGACCTCCTCTTAGGGCACTAAAATTGGTCTTTGAAGAACAAAAAGACCTCTAGAATGTTTCTAGGGAAGTGGATAGGAGATATGGGCAGGTTTTGGTTGAGCTATAAGGCTCAAAGTGGTGTGAGGAAAAGAGGGAGGAGGTGCCCTTTTATAAGGGAGGAGAGGGGCACCTTTGGAATAACTAAAAATATTATTTTATTATAAAGTCAAATTCGGTTTTTAATAGCTCCAAATTGATATATTTAGAAGATAAGGTGGTTATGGGTCGAAATCCACTCATCCAATATAATTTAGACAAGTTTAGGTATCAATTTTAACCTTATCATTTAGATTTAACTTTAAGTTAGATAATTTAACGTTTACCGTGTCTTCTTGTTTTCTTACACTAAAAGGTTAATAAACTTACTATATCAAGAAAAACTAACCCCAAGTTGTTTATTATTAATATATATAACCTTATCTAAGTCATTTTTCCTAACCTTATATTTTTAGGAATAAAATAACAATTAATAATATAGTATTTGTTTTAAAAACTATTTTATGTCAATTTTGACACTATTTGGTAATTGATTTTTGTGAAAATCATAACAGAATGATTAGTTCTAAAAATTTTAATTAAATCAATACTAACATGTCATATTAATATATAAAATTATTGTAATTCATAAAAAGCCTCAAATTACATTTATTTGGGTATTTATAACATCAATTATGTCAATATTTGATTAATAAGATAATTACTGCATCATCATTGTATCATAAATAATTTAAATTATTTTAAGTCTAAAAATTACAAATAAAATACCATTATGTAGGAAATCTTTTTATATTTCTAATGAATATTTATAGTCGAATTTATATTATGTATAACCCTATATTAAAAATTATTTAGTTATTAAACTTTGATTTTAACTATTTTAACCCTTCTTTAAATAAATTGATAATAAATGTCCTAATCTAATCCAAGTGGGCCTAAATGGTCATATTTTATTCCTAAGGTTTTTTTGGTCGAATTAAACTTATCCAATAGAATTAGGACATGTGTTAGGGTAATAATAATATCATTTTTACCCTTAACTACCCTATTTACTTTTAACCGTGGTAAAAAAAGTAAAAAGTTACTATTCACCAAAAATTATTTTCATCTCATTGAACCAAATTTTAGTCCTTGATATTAACCGTGTCTCTCGTATTTTCGAAATTCCAGTCACAGAAGCGGTAAAATTAAGTTTTATGAATAAATTCATTTTTTTTAACTACCACTTAGTGGTTTCACTATTCATAAAAAAAATGAAAGTTTCTAGAAAAATACCAAAAATTAGCCCTAAGATATATTTGATATTATTAATTCAAAAATTATGTTTATTTTACCAAATTCAAAACATATCAGTTAAATTAACTAATTTAAAAATTAATTCTCATCGTCAAGACAAATAGCGTGTTTTTAAGAGATAATAACTATCAAAAGATTGACACTTGCTTATGTCTGGTTTAAATGTGAAATTACATCCAATGAACAACATTGTATTAAATTGTAAAAATATATTCTAAATAGACTTTAAAACCAGTCAAATTAATAATTTATCACTATTAATTATTTCGATTAAAAAAGTTGTTTTTAAGTAAAATTTAATAATTTTCACTATTCATCAGAATATGAAAGTTATCCGAAAAGTACCAAAATTTCACCCTAAGCTAATTTCGATATTCCGAATCCAAAAATGAAGTCCATTTTGAAAAATAAAATTTACAAAATTTCAAAAAGTGGTTATTACTATTCATAACGGCTAGTTTTCATAATATTTTAATAGCATATCGTTGTTTAGTGAAACTCGGTATTGCGTACGATGCAAGCTATCGAGGAAGGCTGAAGTTGCGTGTAAAGCAATCCAAGCTAGTTTTGTGTGTAGTGAATGATTCCTTTGATGATTTATATAACATAAAAACAAAATATTTCTCATAAAAGTCTCGGGGGGTTACATTCTACCCCCCTTAAAATGAATTTCGCCCTCGAAATTCATCACATTGTAACAAAAAGATGTGGATACCTATCCCTCATAATATCCTCAAGCTCCCATGTAGCTTCTTCTAATTGGTGGTTCCTCCATAAAACTTTCACCAAGAGAGTGGTCTTGTTCCGTAGGACTTTTTCACTACGATCTAGAATCTCTATCGGTTGTTCTTCATAAGAAAGATCTTGCGCCAGCGGTATAACTTCTGAGCTGAGTACATGTGAAGGATCAGGTATGTACTTTATCAGGAGAGATACATGGAACACATCGTGAACTTGAGAGAGATTCGGTGGAAGCTCCAATCAGTAAGCTACCTTCCCAACATGATCCAATATTTTGAAAGGACTGATATATCTAGGGCTCAACTTCCCCTTATTTCCAAATCTCATGACCCTCTTCCAGGGAGATATTCGTAAGAACACTTTATCAACCACTTCAAACTCTAGGTCTTTTCTTCGGTTGTCGTCATAACTTTTCTGTCGACTCTGAGCTGCTCTTATGTGTTGTTGAATAGATCAGACCTTTTCTGCCATCTCATCAACAAGATCAGGTCCTAATAGCTTTCTTTCCCCAACTTCATCCCAGCAAGTTGGAGTCCTGCATTTCTTTCCATAGAGAGCTTAATAAGGAGCCATCCGAATACTGGAGTGAAAGCTATTATTATAAGAAAATTCCACCAAAGGTAGGTGTTGATCCCAACCACCTTTGAAATCCATAGAGCAAGCTCTCGACATATCTTCTATAGTTTGAATTGTTCTCTCAGACTGACCGTCTGTCTAAGGATGATAAGCAGTGTTGAAACTCAACTCTGTATCTAGAGTATGCTGAAGACTTCACCATAACTTTGAGGTAAATCTCGGATCCCGATCAGATATAATAGAAAGTGGTACTCCATGCAATCTTACCACTTCCTTTACATATATCCTGGAAAGCTGATCCAGAGAGAAATCCTCTCTAATAGCAATGAAGTGTGCAGACTTTGTAAGACGATCAACTGTGACCTAGATAGCATTATTGCCTTTGGATGTTTTAGGAAGTCCTGTGACAAAGTCCATAGTGATGTTTTCCCATTTCCATTCGGGTATGGGTAATGGTTGTAACATCCCCTTAGACTTCTGTCTCTCAGCTTTAACTTGCTGACAAACCAAGCATCGAGAGACATATTCAGCAACATCTCTTTTCATGCCATCCCACCAGAAGTACTCTTTTAGGTCCCTATACATCTTCGTGCTTCCAGGATTAATAGAGAATGAAGAACTATGAGCCTCATCCAGCAGCTCCTTCTTTAATTCTGGGATGGTAGGAACACAAACTCGATTCCTGAACTTTATTATCCCATCACAATCAAGGTTGAATTCAGGAATATTTCTCACCATCTTTTGTAACTCTACATCTTCTTTCTATGCCTCTTTAATCTTCACATGTATAGATGGTTGAACATTCATTTGAGAAAGATATGATTTTCCCCCTTCCATTAAAATTCCAAGATCCATCCTTTGTAAATCCATAAATATTGGATCTTTTGTGATCCTCATCATGGAAAAGCTAGCATGGTCTTGTCGACTTAATGAATCTTCCACCTTGTTTGCTTTCCCAGGGTGGTAATGAATTGAGCAGTCATAATCCTTAATCAGTTCCAACCATCTTCTTTGGCACATATTCAGCTCCTTTTGTGCGAAAATATACTTTAAACTTTTATGATCAGTATAAATGTCACACCTTTCTCCATAAAGATAATGCCTCCAAATATTTAATGCAAAGATTACCGCACCTAACTCCAAATCATGAGTTGGGTAATTTTGCTCATGGATTTTCAACTGTCGTGAGTCATAAGCTATCACCATATAATTTTTCATAAGAACACACCCCAACCCCTTCTTGGATGCATCACTGTAGATCACAAAACTTTCTCCACTACAAGGTAGTGTGAGCACAGGTGCACTGGATAAACTTCTTTTCAAATCCTTGAAATTCTCTTCACATTCCTCCATCCAAACAAACTTAACTCCTTTCTGAGTCAACCTGGTGAGTGGATTAGATAATCGTGAAAAATCTTTCACAAAACGTCGATAATATCCAGCCAAACCAAGAAAACTTTGGATCTCGGTTACTGTTGTTGGTCTTGACCATTTTTCGATAACTACTGTTTTTGCTTGATCCACAGATATCCCCTCTTTTGAGATTATGTGACCCAAAAATGCAACTTTTTGAAGCCAAAATTCACACTTGGTAATTTGGCATAAAGATTCTCCTTTCTCAGGGTCTTCAATATAATTATAAAGTGATCTTCATGTTCTTCCTTGCTCTTTGAATAGACAAGAATATCGTCTATAAAGACTACCACAAATTGATCAAGATAGTCTCTAAAGACTCTATTCATTAGATCCATGAAGATAGAAGTGGAATTAGTAAGACCAAATGGCATCATTATAAATTCATAGTGTTTATACCTTGTACGGAAAGCCGTCTTTGCTATATCCTCCCTTTTGACCCTAAATTGATGATACCCCGAATGAAGATCAATCTTGGAAAATTATTGAGCTCCACATAGTTGGTCAAATAAGTCATCAATGTGTGGGAGAGGATATTTGTTCTTGATAGTGATCTTGTTAAGTTCTCGATAATCAATGCAGAGTCTCATTGATCCATCTTTCTTCTTAACAAACAGAACAGGTGCTCCCCAAGGTGACGCACTAGGGAGTATGAATACCTTATCAAGATTCTCTTGGAGTAACTTCTTCAATTCCTGCAACTCAATTGGGGCCATTCTATAAGGTGTCTTTGAAATAGGCAAAGCACCTGGTACGAGTTCTATTGAAAACTCCACTTCACGATTTGGTGGAAGACCCGACAATTCCTCCGGAAATACATCATAAAACTCCCGTACAATGGGCATATTATTAATTGTGAGTTTCTCACCAACCATTTGAGATAAATAACCTTCATTCAGTGGAATCAAGACCCATAAGATGGAAGAAATTTCCACTGGAAGGTTATGTTCATCCTTGCATCGATAGACGATCATAGATCGATCTGGAATATGAAATGTGACTTCCCTTCTTTGGCAATTTATATGAGCTCCATATAAAGAAATCCAATCCATGCCAAGAATCACATCAAATTCCACTATAGTAAGGATCACAAGATTTTCAGGAAGCACTTTCCCACAAACTTCAATCGGGGAAGAATTATAATCTTTTGATGCGACTGTTGTGCCATTAGGTGTTGTCACAGCTAACTCAACATCTAATTATTGAGGTAATACGGTGATACCCTTAGAAAAATCTTCAGAAATAAAAGAGTGGGTGGATCCAGAATCAAATAAAACATTTGCTACTTTAGAGTGGATGGTAAGTGTACCTTTCTCCACATCGTTATCGTACTCCACATCGCTGATAGAAATTGTATGTGAATTTCCTTTGTCTTTAGCCTTAAGATTTTTTTGATGTTGATCATCATCAACAACCCTTGGATTAGTGCATTTATTGGCATAATGCCCCATCTCCTTGCACTTGAAACATTGAAGTGTAGTAGGTTCATTCAGTGTGTCCCTTCCTTTGTTTTCATCATTAGACATTGTCTTCCTATCATTGCGGCATTCAAATGCCCGATGACCTTCCTTTCCACATTTGAAACATTTACTTGTCCCTTTAAGACAACTCCCTCCATATTTCTTTCCACACTTTGAGCATAAGGGAAAGCTCATCTTCTTTTCAGTGTGCACTTTAGATTTTCCTTTGAATTCCATTTTCCTCTTCTTATCAAACCCATGTGACTGATGGGTTACTCCAATCTCCATCTCAACTTTGAGATCACATCGAACGATTTCCTTGTAGCTATTGAAGTCTATTATGGCTAAGGCCCTTCGAAGACTTGGTTTTAAGCCACTAAAGAATCAATCGATCTTACTCTTAGGTTGGATAATAATACCAGAAGCATACCTTGCAAGTCTTGTAAAATTTGCTTCATAGGTACCAACAGATTCATCATCCTTTTGCTTCAGTTCAAGAAACTCTTTCTCCATCTTTGTTCGGAGAATACGAGGAAAGTACTTATTGAAAAATAATTTCTTGAACTTGTCCCATTCCATGGACTCAATTTCATCCCTTTGCCTCATATTCTTAATAAGATTCCACCATTGATCAGCATCTCCTTCCAAAACGATACACTGCCAGGATGAATTTATCATGTTCAGAACATTGAAGAACTGAAAATATCTTTTCAGTAGTACTAATCCATTGTTCATCAATAATGGATCAGTAGACCCACTAAAATAATGTGGATACTGCCTCATGAAGGATTCAATAGAATGTTGCTCCTTCCTTTGCTCGTTTGGAAGTCCTGAATGATTCATATCTTGAGAAAGTTGTGTGATCATGGCTACAAGATTTTTCATTCCAGCTCCCATAACATTTGGTTGCTCAGGGGGAAAATCATTGCATTGCCCGTCGCATTCCTCATTAACACAGTTCCTTCGGATTCCAGCCATTGACTAAAACCAAGAAGAATAGTGTGAGCAACACTAATTATAATAGGAAAACCACATAATTAAGAATAAAATTTCACACTTAAGGTCTTATCCTAGGTTATTCATGGTCATTTCTAAAACACTAAGATTGTGTTCTATGCTTAGAATTATCCTTAGGGTTCTTACTAAGGCTTTCATATCCTAGTTTCCAAAGGTTGACTATACCTTTACTCTGATACCAACTATAACGACCCATACTTTATATAAATTTTTATTACTTCAAAATTGAAGCATACTTATTACAACATATAACAAAACCATGAAAGGACCATATAGGTATAGTGTCTTTAGAAACTGGGAAACATAAACAACTGGTTCATAAAGCGTCTACATTGTCTCCCATTTATTTCATCATATCTATAGTCCCTTTTGGCATATCTTACTTAATAACCTTCTTCCTGACCTGGGGAAAGAAAACATACAAAAGGGTGATCTCAAATGCTCAGTAAGGGTAAACAAAAGAAATATAAATCACATCATATTCATAAGAACATAACATTTTGGAAATCTTAACCTGCAAAAGAGAGCATAATTTCATAACATGGGATAAATCATAGTAGTGAAATGAAATCCCAATAATCATAACTTAAAACATGAAACTTTGTGTCATATACACATAATCAAAGAGAATAATTTCTTATTAGTCAAGACTCATTTCCAAGACTATCTTAGTGGAAAAAGTCCATTTCTGAACTGAGTTCACTCCTCGTTTCAGTCCTGTTTCACTGAACCGGTTTAACCTGTCCTTCCAGCCATGTCTATCTCATGAGATATAAAATCTTTACCCAATGCATTGGAGGGAGATATAGGTCCCACCCATCTCATAATGATACCATTATTATGTGTGCCACAAAATCATAAATCATACATCATTGCATAACCCATGTAATAAAAATGGGGTTCTTAAACATCGTGACATCATAAAACAATTCATATAAGATAAAGGAATTAATAAAAATAATTCCATCACAACATAATCAAATCATTGTAAATAATAGGGATATAAACAGAACCCTATATTATCTTAGATGGAAAGTAATTTTGATAAAAAAAACTTTAACTCCATTCTTGAGGAAAATATCCTTTCTACTTCAAAAACATTTTTCCTTTCTTAACATGTCATACAATTTTAAACTAAAATAAGTTGATTAAAAATAAACATGAAAACTTGTAAAGGAAGCTTCTTGTAAATAATGTTTTCAAAATCCATTCATGCCATATAAGTTAAAAAAAACATTCTTCTCAAACTTTTGTCGGAAAAGTCAAAAAGTACTTCATACGAAAAACGACAAAAGATTCCTTTCATATCCTTTACTAAAAAATCACCGAAGGGTAAAATTTGATTTAAACTATTATAGAAGGATATAATAATTACATATTTAGGAAACATGGATGTGGATGATAAAATACACCCCAGTAAATACCAAAGTATAAACAATCTCGGATAAAAATGAAATTGTGATATTTTCCCTTACATTAGGTCCGATTTGCTTCGTAAGTGTCCGAACCTCCTCTATAATGATTTAAATAATGTTATTGACTTATTACAGAATCATACTTATTTTTATTATATCATATATGGTCATATTTTATAGCTTCTTATTAGTAATATTTCATTACTACTTGTTATTCGGGTGTTTATTACTTTTTGTTCTTCTGCGTGTTTTGTCGAATAAATTCTTATTTTTCTTTTTAGGTTATAGATACCTCATTTCCAGAATGTTATTAGTGAAATATATATCATATTCATTCATTCAATTCATTTATATAATCATTATGCAATGAAGATCATGTAGAACGAATCGCATCACATCGTGGAGACGGTATTCCGTACGTACGCACGAGCGATGATATCGTTCCCATGATCATGGAATTGTATTGGAGTGTATATATACTATTTAAGAATCAATAAAACTTTAAAATAATCATATATAGTTATTTATTAGCACTGTTATACCCATCCAAGTAAGGTGGTGATGGAAAATAGATTACACCACGGCGTGGAGACGGTATTCCGTACGTACGCACGCGTGGTGATTTCGTTTTCCGTAGGATGGATAGATGGTGAAATAGGGTTGTTTTCATACTTATAATAACATATAAGTATATTAGTGATACTTATGTTATTAATTCATAATGAAACAACTAAAGAAGAAGAATTGGAAGAAGAAATAAAGATGAAAGAATCAGTAACGGGCATTACCTCTTCTTTGAAGCGCCTCTTTGAGACCTCCTCTTAGGGAACTAAAATTGGTCTTTGAAGAAGACCAGAAACTCTAGGATGTTTCTAGGGAAGTGGAGAGGAGATATTGGTAGGGGTTGGACGAGCTTTAAGGCTCAAAGTGGTGTGAGGAAGAGAGGGAGGAGGTGCCTTTTTATAAGGGAGGAGAGGGGAACCTTTGGAATAACAAACAATATTATTTTATTATAAAGTAAAATTCGGTTTTTAATAGCTCCAAATTGATATATTTTGAAGCTAAGGTGGGGATGGGTTGAAATCCTCTCATCCAATAGAATTTAGACAAGTTTAGGTATCAATTTTAACCTTATCATTTAGATTTAACTTTAAGTTAGATAATTTAACTTTTACCGTGTCTTCTTGTTTTCTTACACTATAAGGTTAATAAACTTACTATATCAAGACAAACGAACCCCAAGTTGTTTATTATTAATATATATAACCTTATCTAAGTCATTTGGACGAACCTTAGATTTTTAGGAATAAAATAACAATTAATAATATAGTATTTGTTTTAAAAACTATTTTATGTCAATTTTGACACTATTTGGTAATTGATTTTTGTGAAAATCATAAAAGAATTATTAGTTCGAAAAAATTTAATTAAATCAATACTAATATGTCATATTAACATATAAAATTATTTTAATTCATAAAAAGTCTCAAATTACATTTATTTGGGTATTTATAACATCAATTATGTCAATATTTCATTAATAAGATAATTACTGCATCATCATTGTATCCTAAATAAATTAAATTATTTTAAGTCTAAAAATTACAAATAAAATACAATTATGTAATAAATCGTTTTAGATTTCTAATTAATATTTATAGTCGAATTTATCGTATGTATAACCCTATATTAAAAATTCTTTAGTTATTAAACTTTGATTTTAACTATTTTAACCCTTCTTTAAATAAATTGATAATAAATGTCCTAATCTAATCCAAGTGGGCCTAAATGGTCATATTTTATTCCTAAGGTTGTTTTTGGTCGAATTAAACTTATCCAATAGAATTAGGACATGTGTTAGGGTAATAATAATATCATTTTTACCCTTAACTACCCTATTTACTTTTAACCGTGGTAAAAAAAAGTAAAAAGTTACTATTCAACAAAAATTATTTTCATCTCATTGAACCACATTTTAGTCCTTTATATTAACCATGTCTCTAGGATTTTAGAAATTCCACTCACAGAAGTGGTAAAATTAAGTTTTATGAAAAAATTCAGTTTTTTAACTACCACTTAGTGGTTTCACTATTCATAAAAAAAATGAAAGTTTCCAGAAAAATACCAAAAATTAGGACTAAGCTATATTTGATATTATGAATTCAAAAATGATGTTTATTTTACCAAATTCAAAACATATCAGTTACATTAACTAATTTAAAAATTAATTCCCGTTGTCAAGACAAATAGCGTGTTTTTAAGAGATAATAACTATCAAAAGATCGACACTTGTTTATGTCTGGTTTAAATGTGAAATTACATCTAATGAACAACATTGTATTAAATTGTAAAAATATATTCTAAATATACTTTAAAACCACTCAAATTAATAATTTATCACTATTAATTATTTCGATTAAAAAAGTTGTTTTTAATTAAAATTTAATAATTTTCACTATTCATCAGAATATGAGAGTTATCCGAAAAGTACCAAAATTTCACCCTAAGCTAATTTCGATATTCCGGATCCAAAAATGAAGTACATTTTGAAAAATAAAATTTACAAAATTTCAAAAAGTGGTTATTACTATTCATAACGGCTAGTTTTAATAATATTTTAATAGCATATCATTCTTTAGTGAAACTCAGTATTGCGTACGACGCAAGCTATCGAGGAAGGTCGCGGTTGCCTGTAAAGCAAGCCAAGCTAGTGTTGTGTGTATTGAAAGATTCCTTTGTTGATTTATATAACATAAAAACAAAATATTTCTCATAAAAGTCTCAGGTGTTACATCGACCCCAGTTATCCTAGATCCTGTGCATTATTTTAATACATTGGCATGATTACAAGGAATACATTCTTGAAGGACCGATCAGTTTAGTAGTCTTGGAAAATAGATTACATACATGAAAATTACATTATAATTTATAACATAAAATACAACATAAATAATCCTCTGATAACTCCACTATTCTCCTAGCTTAAACCTTCATATAAATCATAATACAATTCTTGGAATCCTGGGAAAACAAAACATAAGAAAGGGGTGAGCTCAAATGCTCACTGAGGATAAACAATATAGCGGAAGCTATCATAAATAACCATAAACTTTTATGGAAAGGTATGAAATTGAAATACAATCCCTTTAAACACAAACTTCAGAATAATATGGAAAATATAAATCAAATAAATCCATTTAATTATTCACATGGGTATTCTAGTAGTTGAATAATCACATGTAACATTAATAACTAATCTCATAATGATGGAATGCATAATGTCGTACATCTTAACCACAAAGTCAAGGCCTCATGCCAAGACCCTAAATATAAATTTTTTCAAGGCCTTATCCAAGACACTAGTTTGTCTCATTAGGCCTACCGATGCATCAATGGGCTACAGTGGGACCCGCCCATCACTTACTAAGTCTAATGCATTCCTCATATGAAAAGGGTGAAACATAACATAATCACTCGTATTAAAACTAGCATACAAAATGTCAATAACTTAAACATAAACCAGGAATGGTATAAAAATTGAACATCCATAGTCAAAAATATCATAACTCATTCAATACAATATAGAATATTGTATTATAATAAATCAGCCTCAATTAAGAATAATATCTAGTAAAGGATGTTGACATAGTTGAAAATGAGCAGTAAAACTGTTTGAGAGAAATATCCATTTTCATGAAATCATTTAAAAGATACCAAATATATAAATGAAGTCATTTAAAATAGATTTTTGAATCAAAGTTTCCCATACCACTTTGAAACTTTTGAAAGTAATTGACATTTTGAAACAATCATGTCCATATAAATAAATCCTTAAAATCATTTTGAAAGTATGGACATTAATTAAATAGATTTAGAAAAATGAATCTTTAAAACATTTAAAATGATGATATAGTTAAATATACCCTTCCATAAAACCTTAAAATATTCCTTTTTATTTCTGTATGAAACATGTACATGGAGGATAAATATTTCCCAATAAATAATTACACATAAACAATCTCGAATAATAATGAGATTGAGGAATTAACCCTTACCTTGTACTTTCCTTTAGTCAAGGGTACATTTAACCTCCTGTATAATGACCATAGTATGTTATTAAATTATAAAAGATCCATATTAATATTTATTATATCATATATGATTCATTTACTACTTTATACTACCCATTTAATAATAATTTCAATGTTAAAGTAACATTTCAGGTAATAATCGCTTTCTTTATCGTACGTGTTTTAACCTGTTACTCTTGATCGTATAACTTAGATCATTATTTAAATACTTGAAGAATATAAAAAATTATTTATATATCATATATATTCAAAATATAAATATTTATAATAGATAGATATATGAAATGGAAACACCGGTCATGGAGACGGTAGTCCGTACGTACGCATGAACGTTTTTTCCGTTTTCTTATTGTATATTATGAAAGTACGTAATAGACATATATTTATCTATATAAATATATATTATTCTAGTAGAAATATTATTTCATATACCTCATAATTAATCAATATATATTTTTTTTAAAATTATTGAAGGGTGATCGTTGAAGATGAATCTCATCGCGTCGTGGAGACGGTAAGCCGTACGTACGCACGAGAAAAAATATCATTCTATTGATGGTGAAAAACTTCTCAATTTGTTGTTATATTATATATAAAGAATAATTAACATGTTATATTTACTATTTACATAAATTATACTCATTATTATACCCATCCAAATAATTAAGTGTTGAATAACAAACCACACCACGACATGGACACGGTAAGCCGTACGTACGCACGTATGGTGACTGTTTCACTAATAGGATGGATAGAATAATGAATATGGGTGTACCATATTTATAATGAGATATGAGTATGTATAATTTACTATATTTATTATTTTATTTTGTAAATAACAACGAAAGTGTAAGTAGAAGAAGAAAAGAACTTTTAAAGAGGTGATAAAATAATTATCTCTTCTTCGGGTGCTTCCTTTGGATTTGGACAAAAGGGATCCTTAGGTTGGATTTATGATCAAAGTAATTCCTATAGGTTTAATTTAGGTTAGTTGGGAAGATATTTTATAAGGGGTTGTCCGAGCCAAATGGCGTTGGAGGTGTGAATTTGAGAGAAGGGGAAGTGCCATTTTATAAGAGAGGTGAGGGGCACTTTAGGAAGAGCTTGAAATATTATTTTATTATAATATATTTTTCGATTTATAATGGATAAAAATGGATTTATTTCGAGTATAAGGTGGGTATGGGTCACAATATCTCAACAAATAGGTTTTATACAGGTTTAGGTCACCATATTAACCTTATCTTTTAGATTTAACCCTTAGTTAAATAGTTTAACTCTTACCATGTCTTCTTGTATTCTTACACTATATGGTTAATAAACTTACTATAAAATGTCAAGAGAACCTAAATTGGTTAATTAATGACATATCTAACATTATTTAAGTCCTTTGGAATAATTTTATATTTTTAGGAATATTATATCATTTAATAAAATAGTATTTTTTTTAAAACTCATTTATGTCAATTTTGACACTATTTAGTATTTGGTTTTTTTGAAAGTCATAAAAAATTTATTACTTCGAAAAAAATACATTGAATCAACCCTAAAATTTCATATTAAACTAGAAAATTCGTGGATGACATCAGAAGTATAAATTTACATTTATTTTAATATTTATAATATCAATTATTTTAATCTTTCATTAATACAGTAATTAATTCATCATCATCGTGTCCTAAATAAATTTAATTATTTAATATATAAAAATTATAAATAAAATAATATGATTTATTAAGTCTTTTTATATTTATAATGAATATTTATAGTCGAATTTATCTTATGTGTAACCCTAAATTAAAAATGATTTATTTATTAAAATTTGAATTTAGCACTTTTAACTCTTCTTTAAATAAAATATAATAAATATCCTAATCTAACTGATGTGAATAAAAAAGGATCACATTTTTTTCATAAGGTTTATTTTGGTCGAAAAACACTTATCCAATAGATTTAGGACATGTGTTGGGGTAATTTTATATTATTATAATATTATTTTTACCTTTAATTACCCAATTTGCTTTTAACCGAGCTAAATAAAATTCAAGAGTTATTATTCACCAAAAATGATTTTCATCCTATTGAACAACATTTTAATTACTGATTTCAACTGTGTCTCTCGGATTTTTGAAATTCAATTCACAGAAGCTGTAAAATTACATTTTATGCAAATTTGCAAATGTGCCTAGAAGGTGAGTAAAAGACGTTAAAAAGTTCAGTAAAATTTTATATATCTAATCTTATTATAAAATGACTCCAATGAATTACATTGGACTAATATAGGTATTATTTATCTATTTTTTACTTTAAAATAAATTTAAAATTAAAATAATTATTTAAATAAAAAAGTCGGTTTTTAGGTACTATGCAGTATTTTTCACTATTCGTCAAAAATTGAATGTTTTCAGAAAAATATCAAAAATTCATCCTAAGATAATTTTTATATTCTGAATTAAAAAATGAATTCTATATTTTCTAATTCAATTCTTTGGAGTGTCTAAAATTAATTTAATTATTGTTTACAAAAGTAGTTATTTTAAGAAAATTGTTTTTCAAAATATATAATTATTTTAACAAAACTTATACATTTAATTATAAACACTATAAATAGCATTTAAAATTTATTTTTTACTATTCATATAACAATATTTAATTTCTAAATTAATATATCGTTTAAAAAATTATAATACTAATGTGTTGTTTCGCAGAAACTCAATCTTGCGTATAACGCAATCCAAGTTGGTGTTGCGTGCAATATAAGCTATTAAATTACTCTAAAGAGATAACATACTATGAAATCTTGGGGTGTTACATTCTCCCCTCTTTAAATAAATTTCATCCTCGCAATTTGAAATTGTTCTTCGAAAATAAAAGGTTGAAAATAGAAAATACCTTTGTGGAAAACCCACACCGGAAATAGTGTTAATAATATTTAGTCTTAATAAGAGGGAAAGAGAAATGAAAATGTCACCACCAAATTAGGATTTAAAATAGGGGAACATTGGTGGCAATAAAAGACACATAATTTGAGAAAAAATGTAAATATTAATAGGGAGTGATTGAGCTCATCAATCACAAACAAGTGAACAATAAATGGAAAATTGAGGGACTCAAATCCATAATTCTATTATGATGATTTAAAATATCATTGGTTCAATAAAACATAAGGTATTAGGATAACACATTATTGGTTTTAAGATCCTTTCACTAAAGTTTAAGGGCAAAAACTATACTTTACAAGTAGAGTTCCATCCATTAACTAATTTCTACCAAAAACTCATATTTCACTCCAAAAGATAGTAGAACTCAAAAATATTATATTTAACCTAATTGTATAGGGTTCCAAAAAATGAATTTATAAACCATCTATCAGACTATTATAAAAACTACATTATACAAACCAGGACATCACGTAGGCCAATGGTAGGTGATTCACCCTTGTTGCCCTTCGGTTGTGGGTTCAAGTCTCACGACCTTGCTGGACGCGATGAGTTGTCACCCGACCTATGGGTTGTCATTTTATAACAATCAAAAAATAATCTTAAGAAATGTTTTAACCTTAAAAAATAGTATAAAATTTCCAACATATTCCATTCCAACCATTATACTTATCTAAAATACTTGTGTCCAAAAGTCACAGTCCAAAAGTTTATAAGGAAGGTTAATATAACATGATGATGATCTCTTTTACCACATAACAACATGTGAATACCTTCATCATTTATTGTATTAAAACATATAACCAACCTAAATTACCATAAAACCTTATTTTAATAGGTATGTACTTCCTTATTCATTATGTAAAACATAGAATACTGGATATACTTCTTAAATCCAAAAATGTTATAATCTCCAACAATGATGGAATAAACAAACCATTAACTAGTTCCAAAGTAGTCAATAATATCCAATATAATTTATCTAACTCAATTATCTATTATTCCAAAATAATTACCTCATCCACATGAATATTTTTAGGTTTATATTTCTCTCAACCATATATTTTCGAAAAGGTTTAACCTGCTATTGATTCAATTTTCTTGGTACCACATAATAATGAAATAGTACTACAATACAATCCTTATATTCTCTATAATTCTTATAACTTGTACATAATTATTACAATAATCAAATGACACAATTATTTAACAACAACATAATAACACTAATCATTCCTATTCATCTATGGTAGTATCATAACTTAATTATTATCAAATAGCATCATTTGGGTTATACTCTGATGATTTGGACATTGATTCGCGTAGTGTCCCAACTCCTTGCAGATGAAGCATTGTACATTTGAAACCTTTTTCTTACCATTATAGTCACGTATTTGGTGTCCTTTTTTCCCACACTTATAACAAACTCCCATTACCTTCAAGAATTAACAAGGTGATTTTTTCCACAATTATCACATGTGGGAAAATTCTTCTTTCCCTTATTCCCTTTATCCATCTTTTTCTCTGCCATCCTCTTCTTCTCTTTCTTCCCTTCAAAGCGATAATAATCATAGAATTCATTACTTATCTTATTAACACATGATAATATTTCTTCATATGATGAGAATATATGGGAGACTATTTCCCTTATAAATGTTGGCTTAAGTCCACGAAAGATATGATCATTCTTACTATTTGGATCATGCGTATTTCTAGAGTTCTCATTGTTTCTAATGACCTCAATTTCTAAATGACGACATACACTAGGTTAGATCATATAATAATTTATAATAAAAAATAGAAAAATTATCAACATTAATTTAATATTTTCGCACATCTAGTATCATAATAATAAAAATGGTTTCTTTTTCGACATATTTACTCATAAATCCTTTATAATGGTTTGTAGAGAAAATGTGAATTATCCTAATCATATCCCCCGGGAGTGTCAAACCAGGTGTGCAGTAAGGCCCTTTGTCATGTACCATGATACCCCAGGTCAAGTCCAAAACTCCTTGTCATATTTTTCACTCCCAGGTACATATGTGCTGGAACCACATCCACTTGTAGTATCCAGACATGGATGTATTGCTTGGAAAACCCCTATAATATATACATTACCAATTTTATTGGATGTTTTTCTATACTAATCCTCAAAGTCTATATTAGGGTAATGCTTCCTAATCATATTTTATCTAAATCTATTTCTAAGGTTGTTTCTAAACTTCCTATGATACCAACTTCAATTCCCCAAACCCAGTTATCCCAGAGCTGGTGCATTATTTTAATACATTTTAATGATTACAAGAAATCAAGTCCAGAAGGACTGACCAGTTTAACTGTCTTGGAAAATAGATTACATATATGAAATTTATATTAAAATCTCTAACATAAAATACAACATAGATAATCCATTGAGAACTCCATTATTCTCCTTTATTAAACCTACATATAAATCATAATACACTTATTGACATCTTGGTAAAATAAAACATAATAAAAGTTTGAGCTCAAATGATCAATAAGGATAAACAATATAGAATAAGCTATCATAAAAAATATAAACTTTTATGGCAAGGTATAAAATTAAAATACAATCCCTTTAAACATAACCTTCAACATAAAATGGAAAAGATAAATCAAATAATTCCATTTACTTATTCACATGGGTATTCTAATATTAAAATAATCATATGTAACATTAATAACTAATCTCATAATGATAGAATGCATAATATTGGACATCTTAACCACAATGTCAAGGACTTGTGCCAAGACCCTAAATATAAATTTTGTCAATGCCTTGTGCCAAGACACTATTTTGTCTCATGAGACCTACCGATGCATCAAGGGGTTATAGAGGGCCTCGACCGTCACTTACTAAGTCCAATGAATTCCTCATATGAAAAGGGTGAAACATAAGATAATCATTCGTATTAAAACTAACATACTAAATGTCAATACCTTAACCATAAACTATGAATGGTATTAAAATAGAACATCTAGATTAAAAAATATCATAACTCATTCAATACAATATGGAATATTCTATTATAATAAATCAACCTCAATTAAGAATAATATCCAATAAAGGATGTTGACATAGTTGAAAATGATCAGTAAAACTCTTTGAGAGAAATATCCATTTTAATGAAATCATTTAAAATTTACACAATATATAAAGGAATTAATTTAAAAGATATTTTTGAATCAAAGTTTACCATACCACTTTGAAAGTTTAGAAAGGAATTCACATTTTGAAACAATCACGTTCATATAAATAAATCATTAAAATCATTTTGAAAGTATGGACATTAATTAAATAGATTTAGAAAAATGAATCTTTAAAACTTTTAAAATTATGATCTAGTTAAATATAACATTCCATAAAACCTTAAAAGATATATTTTGAAAACATTTTTATGAAACATGGACATGGATGATAAATATGTCCCAATAAATACTTACACATAAAAAATCTCAGATAATAATGAGATTGAGGAATCAACCCTTACCTTGTACTTTCCTTTAGTAAAGGGTGCATTTAACCTCCTGTATAATAAACATAGTATGTTATTAAATTATACCAGAAAAATATTAATATTTATGATGTCATATATGATTCATTTATTGCTTTATACTAACCATTTAATAATCATTTCCATGTTAAACTAACATTTCAAGTAATAATCGCTTTCTTTATCGTACATGTTTTAACTGGTTATTCTTGATCGTATCACTCAGATCATTATTTATATACTACCATAATATAAAAAATGATTTATATATCATATATATTCAGAATATAAATATGTATAATAGATAGATATATGAAATGGTAACACCATTCTTGGAGACGGTTGTCTGTACGTACGTATGAATGTTGTTTCTGTTTTCTTATCATATAGTATGGATGTAAGTAATTGAAATATATTTATCTATATAAATATATATTATTATAGTTAAATATTTTTTTATATACCTCATAATTAATCAATATATATATTTTTATAAAAAATATTGAAGGGTGATCGTTGAAGATGAATCTCATCACGTCATGGAGACGGTAAGCCGTACATACGCACGAGCAAAAATATTATTCTATTGATGGTGAAACGGTGTTTAATTGGATGTTATATTATATATACAGAATCATTAACATGCTATATTTATTATTTACATCAATTATACTCATTATTATACCCATCCAAATAATGAAGTGTTGAATAACAAACTACACCATGACGTGGAGACGGTAAATCGTACGTACGCACGTATGGTGACATTGTCATTAATAGGATGGATAGAATAATGAATATGGTTTTACCATATTTATAATAAAATCTCAATTTTTATAATATACTGTATTTATTATTTTATTATTCAAATAACAAAGAAATATGAAGTAGAAGAAGAAAAGAATTTTGGAAGAGGTGATAAAATAATTACCTCTACTTCGGGTGCATCCATTTGATTTGAACAAAAGGGATCCTTAGGTTGGATTTATGATCAATTTAAGGCCTCTAGGATTAAGTGAGGGTAGTTGGGAGGATATTTTATCAGGTTTTGGCCAATACAAATGGATTTGGAGGTGTAAATTTGAGTGAAGGGGAAGTACCCTTTTATAAAAGAGGTGATGGGCACTTTAGGGAGAGATTGAAATATTATTTTATTATAAAATCATTTTAGGTTTATAATGTATCCAAATGGATTTATTTAGAGGCTAAGTTGGGTATGAGTTGAAATAATATCAAGAAATAGGTTTTAGACACGTTTAGGTCACCATAATAACCTTATCTTTTAGATTTTTCCCTTAGTTAAATAGTTTAACTCTTACCATGTCTTCTTGTATTCTTACACTATATGGTTAATAAACTTACTATAAAATGCGAAGAGAACCTCAATTGGTTCATTAATGAAATATATAACATTATATAATTCTTTTGGATGAATTTTAAATTTTTAGGAATATTATATCATTTAATAAAATATTATTTGTTTTAAAAACTCATTTATATCAATTTTTACACTATTTAGTATTTGGTTTTTTTGAAAGTCATAAAAAAAATTTACTGCTAAAAAAATACATTGAATCAACCATAACATGTCATATTAAACTATAAAATTTGTGGATGACATCAGATGTTTCAATTTACATTTATTTTAATATTTATAATATAAATTATTTTAATATTTCATTAATAAGGTAATTATTGCATCATAATTATGTCATAAATAAATTTAAATATTTAATGTATAAAAATTATAAATAAAATAATATGTTGTAGAAAATATTTTTATCTTTCTAATTAATATTTATAGTTAAATTTATCTTATGTATAACCCTATATTAAAATTTATTTAGTTATTAAAATTTGAATTTAAAACTCTTAACAATTCTTTAAATAAAATATAATAAATGTCTTAATCTAACCCAAGTGAATCAAAAAGGATCACATTTTTTTCCTAAGGTTGATTGTCACACCCGGTATTTTTTCTTTTCATGTCATGGTTTTGATCCGGTTCATTAAGAATACTGATAATTTTCTTGGGTGTTGGGTGAGATTAATTTTGAGTTTTGAACTACCATATATGTATAATAACCCTAATTTGGGTTCCCCATTGCTTGTTTAGGAGTTTTGGAGAGAGGGTGGTTACTTCATGATTTTGGCCAACCGTGAGCCCATTTCCAGTTTTAAAAACCAAATTTATTTCTTTTATAAATACATTGTTTTTTTAACATTTTTCACCCATTACACTTCATAATTTTCCTCCACAAACATATTCAAACCTTCATATCATTTTTTACCCCTTAATAATTCATAATCATGGTGAATTTGGGTTACTTATTTAGGTATTGGGCCAGTCCATGGGACCATTTCTAGTTTTCAAAAAATAATTTGTTTCTCTTATATCTTTTTTATTTTTTAATATTTATTAGTGATTCTAACCCCCACCTAAAGAAAAAAGACCTAGAATCAACTCCAGTTTCGATTTTACCTCTTTGGATCTCATTGGAATGAATATTGGGGCAAACATTCTCAGGTTTTCTCAAATCATCTAGAATTGAGAAGGTAAATTTCTTCATACCTAAATCACTGAATTTGTGATCTTTTTCCCACAAATCTACTTTCCCAGATTCGTCCAAACATTATGATATTCTCCAAGAAGTTACAACCCATTAAATTTTCTCTAAGGCTGCATATCTAATGGAAGACGATGAGTTTCCTAGTTGAAAAGGTGAGATTCATTATCCTTTATCCTCTGTCTTCTTACTCCTTTCATTATTTCTTGGTTTTATAATATATCCTATTCATGATCGACCTAGGGTTTTATTATCTCATTATTTTTTATGGGGTTTTTGTTCATTTGGGGCTGGACATAATAGGTTTAGGGTTTGTAAACCCTCAGATGGTGATATTGGGTGTGCGTTTCCATTACACCAAGTATTTGAGGAAGATATCCCTGGAACATGACTTTATCATTTATGTTTCATTATTTTCTTATTTTTCACATCTTATATATATGTTTATTATTGTTTTTCATCCTTTTTATAATTTTATTGGTGTGAAAAAATGGTTGTTTAATCCTTGTTTTGTGAAAGGTAGAGTTGTTTTGTCATAAAAGTGCACACCATGTGTTTGTTTAAATGTTCCGCTATCTTTCGAAACTATTTTTTGAGGTTTAGAACCTATTTTATGGTATTTTGAACATTTTAAAGTATCTCTAATAAAATATGGTATGAAATTGGTGTTTTATTCTTTTTCAAGTTCTTAAAATAAATTGTTTTGTTTAAAAAGGGCATGTCATGTGTTCGGTAAATTGCCCGGTTGGATTTTATGTGTGTTGTGTGATTTAAAAATTATTTTTTGGATTTATAAATGAATTTAAAGAATTATAAATGTTATTTTTTTTCCTTATATGGCTTTCCAATTTTTATTTGGTTTTACAAACAAATGGGTTTTGGTTTACAACATGTTTTGGCCTGAGTTGTCGGAAAATGGCCCGTTTCACATCCTTATGAAAATGGTTGTGTTTTGAATATGTAACCTGAGTATTTTAAGGGATTTATGAATGTGGTTTTATGATGTAAATTTTGTGTATAACCCTACTTAATAAAAGTGAAATGAATACCTTGGTCAAATGTTAGTTTTGAGAAAGGATTAAAGGCTTGTTTGGCATTTTTTTGTAAAAATGGTTTCCGTGTGTATTTCATGTTCTACCTTTTGGGGACATTTTATGGTCCATGAAATTGATTTATTAACTGGTTTTTGGGATTCAAAATCTGTTTTGTTATTTTATTTCTGGGTTTCTGATCTTGAAAGATCATTTTTGAATGTATTTTACATGCAAGGCCTCGTTATACTCCTTGAAATTGTTTTACGAAACTTTTTAGTGGTTTATTGATTCATGAATGAAATGTGAAGCATGTTTGCAAGATGTTTGTGTGTTTATGGTTTGGTAATGGAATTTTTATGTTAAAAGTATATTTGATAATATTTGTAACCTTATTGTGCACTAAAGAGAATCCTGGGTATCTAGGTGGGCGGATGTGTACTAGTATGCTAGTGATCTCGTGGGGTTTGGCCCCTGTTTCACGTAGCAAGATTAACGATGAAAAAACTAACTAAACTATGATGATGATGTTGTTGGGGGAACACTAAGTTATGGGTATTATCCCTACTATTTTCTCATGTGAATGATAAATGATATTTATTATGGTTACTTTCACCAAGATACGAGTTACCTGGGGCTCACAACTGACTAGTGCCTAGGGGTGTTCCCATGAGTTGTTCTCATTGGATATTTTGCACTCACAGTCAGCATACAATTTGTTTGGTTGGTAAATTAAGTAGTGTGTGTGATTTATTTAAAATTTTACATTCTTTAAATCATCCCTCTTGAAAACTATTTTTATTTTGAAGTTGCACCTCTTTGAAAATTGTTACTTGCATTCCTGTTTATAAAACATGCAAGTTTTTGTTTGGTAATTTTTTATAGAATGGGACCTCATTTGGAAAAAATCCATTTATATTTGTATTTAAAACTTGAAATTGATGTTTTTTTTATTTTAAATTATGTCAATTGGGAATAGAATATAGGGCTAAGCTATTGAGTTTTAATACTCACACCTATAGTCTTCTTCTATTTTTAGCCCTTATGGAGGTTTCAGATTGAGTTTGATCACCTTGGGAGACGTGTGATCATTATGTTGGAGAGTGACCAACAGGGTCACATGAAGTCAGTTGGTTATCGGGTTTGGTCATTTGAGTTTTTGGTTTAGTTGTACTTTCAGTTTGTTGTACAAATAATGTTCAGTTCAGTTTTTATATAAATGTATTTTGGGCTGTCTATTTCTTTCTGTTATTTGTTTGATTTTTTATATATAGGAGAAATCATTCCCTTGTGTACTCTATTGATGACTTTGGTGCTTGTATTCATCCTAGGATGATCGGGAACACCTCTCGGGACTTGTCGCAGGCTGGCCCTTGTGACCTGTTCAGGGTCGACTCGGGTTGGTTCGTGGCAAAATGGTATCACGGGAGGTCATCTCTTAGTAGACCTTTCTTTTTAGAGCTCCCTTGTTATTTTTGGGATGTCAAGGTAGATGGAGTAGGATTTTTGGGACTTTAGGGGTAAGTTTGGGAAGAGCTTCATGAACTCTTGCTCGTTTGGATCCTCAGGTTTCCATTGGAAGTCTGTTTTTATTAGTGTCTTTTGTTCTTATTGATTGTTTGGTGTTGGGATATGACAACGGGAGTCTAACTAATGGCCTCTGTGAGGTCACAGAGCCTAAAAATCCATGTGGAGCCGGGGCATGGTCCTAATAAGTCTCTCTGTGTTGGTGTTGTGTTTGACATATGGCCGCTAACCATTTGGTCAAGTCACCCACCAACACCAGTTCCCTTTTCTTTGGGTCTCTTGGACCTTTCTTGAATTCTGAATTTTTGGTTTGAAAATCCTTGTGTGAGAATTATAAAAATGAATTTTTAAGGAGTGGTTGGTTTTTGAAAAGTGGAAAAGGGGTTTTCAAAAATTAAATATAATAATGTTTTTGGAAGTTTGTGCTTTTTTGAAACAACGTTTTGGGAGGAAGTGGAAATGATTTAACGAGATTGGATTTTCTATAATCTAAACTTGTGGTTTGTTGAAAAAAATGCTTTGAATGTGGGAATCGTTTTATGGTGATTCTGAATGTTTGTTTTAAATGGGGTGTTTTGGGATTTTTAAAAGTGTTTGAATCTAATAAATTAGTTTTGGAAATTGGTTTTGAGCAGTTGGTGTTTTCCTATAAAGGGTATTGGTCTCAATGGCCATCAGATTATGAAAAGATACCTTTGTGAATTTTAGAAAATGGGAACCGGTTGTTTGGAGTATCTTGGTTGTTTTAAAAGTTTTTAAAAGGTGAAAGGGGTATGATTTTTAAGAAAATGTTTCTTAATGAAATTTGTTTTGTTTTGTGAAATCTGAAAAGGGTTTTTGACTTGGTGGTTAGTGTTCCTTTGGAAGGTTCGTGATTTTTTGGAATGATGTTGTTTTTTAGCCTTTGGTTTTTTCATGGGTGCTCACATGCATGGTTTTACTAATATCTGGAAGGATGAACTATATGGAATGGTGGTTGGGTTCTTGGGTGGCAAGGAAATGTGAATATGGGTGAGGCTTGATGAAACACCATTGTTGAATGTGGAAACCCACCAAATTAGTTTGTTTTTCAAAAGTTTTTTGAGCTAAAAATTTGTGGACTTTGTGTATAAACCAATGGTTATGTGGATAGTTTTTTCTATGTCTTAGAAGATTTGTTTATTCAGTAAGCTTACTTGTGATCTATAAGTCATAATCTTGTTGTATCTTGAGATAAGATCTTGTTGGTGGCTCAGTTTTGGAGTAATGTTCATTGGGTTTCTGAAGATGTGTTAGATGTTGCGATGTGGCCATGGATAGTTCTCCATTGGAAATATTTCCAGCTGATCAAACTAAGGATTCATTTAAAATGTTAAATCCACCAGTTACAATGATTCCTCAACCCTTTTTATGGAATACAGAGCTGTTTGGGATCGATTTAAAGTGATACCAGGTGGTGATAATTCTTTTGGACATAGCAGTTGTGTTCGGTAATGTTGATGTGTTTCGCCGTATTCCTTATCCATTCTACTCCTCTTTTATAGTGAGAGAGAATTTTGATATATATCTATGAGTTCCTATTTATATGAAGATTTTTTGTTGAGAAATTGAGTTTTTTAGTGGTGTGATCCTTATCATCTAACTGCAGTGCAACAGATTCTTCAAGAATCAGGGCTCCAGCCATAGGCCTCGGAGTGAAGCTTTTCACGCAGTCAGGAAATCTCTAAAGGTGTGGGGAGCTTGACCAGGCCCCTGCCTCCACCATTGTGGTATGGTAGTTTCTATGTATCTATTTTGGTTCCACATACTGTTAATTTCCCTTCGTCACAACAAGTGTGGTGGACTTACCCCCCACATAGTGTCTATGGTTATGCCTTCATGGTTGTGGGTTTTCGATCAATGTCCATGTGTGGACTGCCTGTGAAAATAAGGTGTGGTCTTGGAGTTACCTGTTTTTAGGTGTATAGTGATGGGTACTTCCTTTTTTTATTTTTTGGTTTCATTAGCCTAATTATTGGGTCCCCTTCTCTCCCCTCCCTTAGTGGTGGCGGTCTGGATTCGTGCTGAAAGTGTTGGCCCAGTTCTTGTCCCCTCCGTTCGGGAGTGGGTGGTTTAGATGTTAATGTTGTAACCCTATTAACTTGGGTTTTTAGGTTATTGTGGGAGATTTATGGTTGTCTTGTGCAAGTGAGGACCAATTATATTTCATTTTTAATTCTTTTTTTGTTCATTTCTAGTTGGTCTCTAATGGCGGGGAGACCCACTGCGGGTCTCGAAGATCTTTCATTTAGGATTTTTCGAATGGTATTTTTGATTTAATGGTGGGGATCCCATTCTGCCCTCCACCACAAGTCATTACATTTTGTGAGTGAACTATGTTTTTTTTATCTTTGGTTTCATTGGGAGAAGGCCCAACAATCTAGTTCTTGTCTTGGTTGTGGAGGTGGTGGCTTGATCTTTCCGTTGATTCTCCGGAAGTGGTTGTGATTTTGTGTTTTGTTTGGGAAAGAGTATTAAGTTACATTGTTGGTTAATGATATTTAATTAGCTTTAGAGGTTGTATTATGTTGATAAATAATCCTTAGGTTTTGTTCTGTCAGTTGAAAAGCTTTATGGCTTTCCAGGGGAAGAAAGCATTAATAGTGGAGAGAATTGTCACACCCGATTTTTTTTCATTTCATGTCGTGGTTTTGATCCGGTTCATTGAGAATCCCGATACTTTTCTTGAGTGTCGGGTGAGACTAATTTTGAGTTTTTAAATACTATATATGTCTAATCACCCTAATTTGGGTTCCACATTTCTTTTTTAGGAGTTTTTGGAGAAACGGTGGTTACTTCATGATTTGGGCCAACTGTGAGACCATTTCCAGTTTTAAAAACCATATTTATTTCTTTTTTAAAACCTTTGTTTTTCAAAAAATTTCACCCATTACACTTCATAATTTTCCTACACCGAAATATTAAAACCTCCATATCAATTTTGACCCCCTAAGAATTCATAATCATGGTGAATTTGGGTTACTTATTTAGGTATTGGGCCAACACATGGGCCCATTTCCAATTTTAAAAAAATAATTTGTTTCTTTTATATATTTTTCTTTTTTTTATATTTTTTGGTGATTCCACATCCCACCATAATCCAAAATACCTATAATAACCCCCATAATCGATTTTACCTTTTTGGAGCTCATTAGGACGATTATTAGGGCGAACGTCCTCAGGTTTCCTCAAATCATCCAGAATTGAGAATGTAAATTTTTTCATACGAAAATCATTCAATTCTTGATATTTTTTCCAAAACTCTTATTTACCTGGTTATTTATGATCTTAGTAGACTCTACAAGAAGTTACAACCCATTCCATTTTCTCTAAGGGTGCAGATCTAATGGAAGACAATTAGTTTTCTAGTTGAAAAGGTGAGATTTGTTCTCCTTTATCCTCCCTCTTCTTCCTCCATTCATTAATTATTGGTTTTATAATCTACACTAGTCATGATCGACCTTTTTTTCTAATATACCATGATTTTTTATGAGGTTTTTGTTCGTTTGGGGCTGGTCGTCATAGGGTTAGGGTTTGTAATCCCTCAGATGGTGATATTGGGTGTGTGTTTCCATTACGCCACAGATTTGAGGTCGGATATCCCTTTCACATGACTTTATCATTTATGTTTCATAATTTTATTATTTTTAACATCTTATATATATGATTATTACTATTTTTCACCCTATGTATATTTTTTTTTGTGTGAAAAAATGGTTGTTTAAGACATGTTTTGTGAAAGGTAGAGTTGTTTTGTCATAAAAGTGCACACCATGTGTTTGTTTAAATGTTTTGCTATCTTTAGAAACTATATTGTGATGTTTAGAACCTGGTTAATGGTATTTTTAACATGTTAAATCATCTATAATAAAATATGGTATGAAATTGGTGTTTTATTCTTTTTCAATTTCTTAAAATAAATTGTTTTGTTTAAAAAGTGCATGTGATGTGTTCGGTAAATTTCCCGTTTGGATTTTATGTGTGATGTGTGATTTAAAAATTATTTTTTTGGATTTATAAATGAATTGGAAGAATTATTTATGGTATTTTTGGGTCATTATATATCTTTCCAAATTGGATTTGGTTTTACAAACAAATGGGTTTTGGTTTACTACATGTTTTGGCCCGAGTTGTCGGAAAATGGCCCATTTCACATCCTTATGAAAATGGTTGTGTTTTGAATATGTAACCTGAGTGTTTTAAGGGATTTAAGAATGTTTTTTTCTACTATAAATTGTTTTTATACACCTCCTTAATAAAATTGAAATGAATACCTTGGTCAAATGTTAGTTTTGAGAAAGTCTTAAAGGCCTATTTGGCTTTTTTTTGTAAAAATGGTTTCTATGTGTATTTCATGTTCTATCTTTTGGGGACATTTTATAGTCCATGAAATTGATTTATTAATTGGTTTTTGGGATTCTAAATCTGGTTTTTTATGTTATTTATGGGTTTCTGATCTTAAAAGAGCATTTTGAATGGATTTTTTACGTGTAAGGCCTCGTTATACTCCTTGAAATTGTTTTACTAAAAATTTTTGTGGTTCATTGATTTGTGAAAGAAATGTGAAAAAAAATTTGTTGGATGTTTATGTGTTTATGGTTTGGTTATTGAATATTGATGTGAAAAGTGTATTTTATAATATGTGAAACTTGATTTATCACTAAAGGGAATCCTCGGTATCTAGGTGGGCAGACGTGTACTAATATGCTAGTGATCCTGTGAGGTTTGGCCCCTGTTTCACGTAGCTAGATTGATGATGACAACAATAACTAAAATATGATTATGATGATTTTGGGGTACCACTAGGTTATTTGTATGCTCCCTAAAAGTGGATCTTGTGCATGATAATGGATATTTATTATGGTTACTTTCACCGAGATATGAGGTACCTGGGGCTCACAACTGACTAGTGCCTAGGGGTGTTCTCGTGAGTTGTGTTCATTGGATATTTTGTACTCACCATCGGCATGCAGTGTGATTGGTTGGTAAATTAATTAGTGTGTGTTATTTATTTAAAAGTTTACATTATTTAAATCAACCCTCTTGAAAACATTTTTTATTTTGAAGTTTCACCTCTTTGAAAATTGTTACTAGCATTCCTGTTTATAAAACATGCAAGTTTTTGTTTGGTAAATTTTTTTTAGGATGGGACCTCATTGTGAAAACATAACTTTATATTTGTATTTAAAACTTTAAATTGATTTTTATTTTATTTTAAAGTATGTGCATTGGGAATAGAATATCGGGGTAACCTACTGAGTTTTAATACTCAAGCCTATATTCTTCTTATGTTTTTAGCCCTTGTGCATGTTTTAGATTGTGTTCAATCTCCATGGGTGATGTGTGATCAATATATTGGATAGTGGCCAATAGGGTCACATGTATTTAGTTGGTTATCGGGTTTGTTCAGTTGAGTTTTTGGTTTAGTTTTACTTTTAGTTTCTTGTACAAATAATGTTCAGTTTAGTTTTTATATAAATGTATTTTGGGCGGTCCATTTATTTTGGTTGTTTGTTTGATTGTTTATATATGGGATAAATCGTTCCCTTATGTTCTATATTGATTATGATGGTTCTTGTCTCCATCCTGGGAGGATCGGGAATGCCTCTCGGGACTTGTCGTGGGCTGGCCCTTGTGTCCTTTTCAGGGTCGACTCGGGCTGGTTCATGACAAAATGGTATCACAGGAGGTCAGCTCTTAGCAGAACTTTATTTTTAGAGCTCCCTTGTTATTTTTGGGATGTAAAGGTATATGGAGTAGGATTTTTGGGACTTTAGGGGTAAGTGTGTGAATAGCGTCGTGAACTCTTTGCTCGTTTTTATCCTCAGGTTTCCATGAGAAGTTCGTTTTTATTAGTTTCTTTTGTTCTTATTGATTTTTTGGTGTTGGGATATGACAAGGGGAGTCTAACTAATGGAATCTGTGAGATCGCAGGGCCTGGAAAGCCATGTGGACCTGGGGCATGATCCTAATAAGTCTCTCGGTGTTGGTGTTGTGTTTGAAATATGGTCGCCAACCATATGGTCAAGTCACCCACCAACACTAGTTCCCTTTTTTTGGGTCTCTTGGAACTTTATTCAATTCTGAATTTTTGGTTTGAAAATCCTTGTGTGAGAATTGTAAAAATGAGTTTTAAAGGATTGATTGGTTTTTGAAAAGTGGAAAAGGGTTTTTCAAGAATTAAATATAAGAATGGTTTTGTAATATTTTGCTTTTTTGAAACAATGTTTGGGGAGGAAGTGGAAATGATTTAACGAGATTGGATTTTCCCTAATCTAAACTTATGGTTTGTTGAAATAAAATGACTTAAAAGTGGGAATCATTTTATAGTGATTCTGAATGTTTTTTTTAAATGGGGTGTTTTGGGATGTTGAAAAGTGTTTGAATCTGATAAATTAGTTTTGGAAATTGGTATTGAGAAGTTGGTGTTTTCCTATAAAGGGTATTGGTATCAATGGCCATTGGATTATGAAAAGATACATTGATGAATTTCAGAAAATGGGAACCGGTTGTTTGGAGTATCTTGGTTTTTTTAAAAATTGTTAAAAATGTAAAGGGGTATGTTTTTTAAGAAAATGTTTATTGATGAAATCTGGTTTGTTTTGTGAAATATGAAAAGGGGTTTTGACTTGGCGGTTAGTGTTCCTTTGGAAGGTACATGATTTTTGGAATGATATTGTTTTATTTTAGCCTTTGGCGTTTTCATGGGTGCCCACATGCATGGTTTTACTAATCAATGGAAGGATGGCCTATATGGAATGGTGGTTGGGTGCTTGGGTGGAATGGAAATTTTTATATGGGTGAGAATTGATGAAAAACCATTGGTGAATGTGGAAACCCACCAAATTCGTTTGTTTTTCAAAAGTGTTTTGAGATAAAACATTGTGGCCTTTGTTTATAAACCAATGGTTATGTGGATATGTCTTAGAAGAGTTGTCTATTCAGTAATATTCCTTGTGATCTAAAATTCATACTCTTGTTTTATCTTGAGATAAGATCTTTTTGGTGTCTCGGTTTTGGAGTAATGTTCATTGGGTTTCTAAAGATGTGTTGGATGTTGTGATGTGGCCATGGATAGTTCTCCGCTGGAAATATTTCCTGTTGATCAAACTAAGGATTCATTTAAAATGTTAAATCCACCACTTAGGATGATTCCTCAGCCTGTTTGTTGGAATACAAAGCTATTTGGGATCAATTTAAACTGTTACCAGGATGTGGTAATTCTTTTGGACATAGCAGTCGTGTTCGGTGATGTTGATGTGTTTCGCCGTATTCCTTGTCCATTCTGCTCCTCTTTCGAAGTGAGATAGAATTTTGATATGTATCTATGAGTTTCTATTTATATTAATGTTTTTTGTTGAGAATGTGAGTTTTTTAGCAGTGTTATCCTTATCATATGACTGCAGTGCAACATATGCTTCAAGAATCCAGGCTCTAGCGATAGGCCTCGGAGTGGAGCTTTTCACGCAGTCAGGAAATCTCCAGAGGTGTGGGGAGCTTGACCAGGCTCCTGCCTCTACCATTGTGTTATGGTAGTTTCTAGGTATCTATTGTGGTTCCTCATTACTATGAATTTCCCTTTGTCACAACAATCATGGTGGACTTACCCCTCACACAGTGTCTATGATTATGCCTTCATGGATGTGGGTTTTCGATCAATGTCCATGTGTGGACCGACTGTGAAAATAGGGCGTGTTCTTGGTGTTAACTATTCATAGCTGGAGAGTTTTGGGTACTTACTTTGTTTATTTTTTGGTTTCAGTGGCCTAATTATTGGGTCCCCTTCCCTGCCCTCCCTGAGTCGTGGGGGTCCGGATCCGTGCCAAAAGTGTTGGCCCAGTACTTAGCCCCTCCGTTCAGGAGGGGGTGGTTTAGATGTTCATGTTGTAACCCTATTAACTTGGGTTTGTAGGTTGTTTTGGGAGATTTTTGGTGGTCCTGTGTAGGTGAGGTAGAATTATAGTTCATTTTGAATTTTTTTTCATTTCTAGTTTGTCTCTAATGGTGGGGAGACCCACTGTGGGTCTCCAAGATCTTTCCTTTAGGATTTATTGGATGGTAGTTGTGATTTAATAGTAGGGAGACCATTAAGGCCTCCACACAACTTCATTGTATTTTGTGAGTGAACTATGGTTTGGGTGATTTTTGGGTTCATTGGGATGATTCCCAAAAATCTAGTTCTTTGCTTGGTTGTGGAGGTGGTGGCTTGATCTTTCCATTGATTCTCCGGAAGTGGTTGTGAGTTGGTGTTTTGTTTGGGCGAGAGTTTTAAGTTACATTGTTGGTGAAAGATATTTCCTAAGATTTATAGGCTGTGTTATGTTGATAAGGATTCCTTAGGTTTTTTTCCATCAGTTGAAAAGCGTTATGGATTTCCAGGGGCAGAAAGCTTTAATGGTGGGGAGAATTGTCACACACAGTTTTTTTCTATTTTCATGTCATGGTTTTGATCTGGTTCATTGAGAATCCTGACACTTTTATTAGGTTTTGGGTGATATTAATTTTGATTTTTGAACAACCATATTTTTCTAATGACTCTAATTTTGGTTCCCCTTTGTTTGTTTAGGAGTCTTTGGAGAGAGGGTGGTTACTTCCTGATTTGGGTCAACCGTGAGCCCATTTCCAATTTTAAAAACCAAATTTATTTATTTTGTAACTCCTTTTTTTCAACATTTTTCACCCATTACACTTCATACTTTGCCTCCAATGACATATTCAAACCTCAATACCATTTTGGACTCCTTAATAATTCATAATCATGGTGAATTTGGGTTACTTATTTAGGTATTGGGTCAGCCCATGGTCCCATTTCCAGTTTAAAAAAATAAATTTTATATTTATATCTTTCTCATTTTTTAATATTTTTTGGTGATTAGACCTCCCACCCGAATAAAAAAGACATATAATCACCCCCATTAAAGAGTTTACCTCTTTGAAGCTCATTGGAATGAATATTAGGGAAAACATTCTCAGGTTTCCTCAAATCATCCAGAATTGAGAAGGTAAATTGTTTCATACATAAATAATTCAATTCCGGAAATTTTTCCCACAGATCTTCATTAACTGGTTATTAAAAACCTTAGTATCCTCTCCAAGAATTTCCAAACCATTTCCTTTTCTCTTAGGGTGCAGATATAATGGAAGACGATGAGTTTTCTAGTTTAATAGGTGAGATTCGTTCTCCTTTATCCTCCCTTTTCTTCCTCCTTTCATTATTTATTGGTTTTATAATCTACCATAGTCATGTTCGACCTAGGGTTATTTTATACCATGATTTTTATTTGGTTTTTGTTCGTTTGGCATTGGTCGTCATAGTTTTAGGGTTTGTAAACCCTCAGATGGTGATATTGGGTGTGCGTTTCCATTACGCCAAGGATTTGAGGTATGATATCCCTTGAACATGACATTATCAATTAAGTTTCATCATTTTATTATTTTTAACATTTGATATATATGTTTATTATTGTTTTTCATCCTTTTTATAATTTTATTGGTGTGAAAAAATGGTTGTTTAAGCCTTGTTTTGTGAAAGGTAGAGTTGTTTTGTCAGAAAATTGCACACCATGTGTTTGTTTAAATGTTCCTCTATCTTTACAACTATTTTGTGAGGTTTAAAACCAGTTTTATGGTATTTTTAACATTCTAAAATATCTATAATAAAATATGGTATGAAATTGGTGTTTTATTCCTTTTCAAGTTCTTAAAATAAATTGTTTTGTTTAAAAAGTGCATGTCATGTGTTCGGTAAATTGCCCGGTTGGATTTTATGTGTGATGTGTAATTTAAAAATTATTATTTTTGGTTTTATAAATGAATTGGAATAATTATAAATGTTATTTTTGGGTACTTATATGGCTTTCCAATTGGTATTTGGTTTTACAAACAAATGGGTTTTGGTTTGCAACATGTTTTGGCCTGAGTTGTCAGAAAATGGCATGTTTCACATCCTTATGAAAGTGGTTGTGTTTTGAATATGTAACCTGAGTGTTTTAAGGGATTTATGAATGTGGTTTTTTACTTTAATTTGTGTTTATACAACTCCTTAATAAAAGTTAAATGAATACTTTTGTCAAATGTTAGTTTGGAGAAAGGTTTAAAGGCCTGTTTGGCATTTTTTTGTAAAAATGGTTTCTATTTGTATTTCATGTTCTATCTTTTTGGGACATTTTATGGTCCATGAAATTGATTTATTAATTGGTTTTTGGGCTTCCAAATCTGATTTTTTACATTATTTATGGGTTTATGATCTTATTAGAGAACTTTTGAATGGATTTTACATGCAAGGCCTCGTTATACTCCTTGAAATTGTTTTACGAAACTTTTTAGTGGTTTATTGATTCGTGAAAGAAATGTGAAGAATGTTTGAAGGTTTTTTTTGTGTTTATGGTTTGGTAATTTAATTTTGATGTGAAAAGTGTATTCTATAATATGTTTAACTTTATTGAGCACTACATAAATCCTGGGTATCTAGGTGGGCGGACATGTACTAGTATGCCAGTGATCCCGTGGGGTTTGGACCCTGTTTCACGTAGCAAGATTGACGATGACAACACTAACAAAAATATGATGATGTTGTTGTTGGGAGACCACTAGGTTATGGGTATGCTCCCTACTATTGGATCTTGTGCATGAGAATAGATATTTATTATGGTTACTTTCACCGAGATACGAGGTACCTGGGGCTCACAACTGACTAGTTCCTAGGGCTGTTCCAGTGAGTTGTGCTCATTGGCTATTTTGTACTCACCGTCAGCATACAATGTGTTTGGTTGGTAAATTAAGTAGTTTTTATGATTTATTTAAAAGTGTAAATTCTTTAAATCACCCCTCTTGAAAACTATTTTCATTTTGAAGTTGTACCTCTTTGAAAATTGTTACTAGCATTCATGTTTATAAAACATGCAAGTTTTTGTTTGTTAATTTTATTTATAGCATGTGACCTCGTTTGGAAAAAATACCTTTGCATTTGTATTTAAAAATTTAAATTGATTTTTATTTTATTTTAAAGTATGTGAATTGGTAATATAATATCGGGCTAACCTACTCAGTTTTAATACTCATGCCTATAGTCTTATTCTATTTTTAGCCCTTGTGCAGGTTTCAGATTAAGTTTGATCTCTTTGGGTGATGTGTGATCATTATATTGTAGAGTGACCAGTGGGGAAACATGGAGTTATTTGGTTATCGATTTTGGTCATTTGACTTGTTGGTTTAGTTATACTTTCAGTTTCTTGTACAATTAATGTTCAGTTTAGTTTTTATAAAAACGTATTTTGGGCTCTCCATTTCTTTCCGCTGTTTTTTTGATTATTTATATATGGGAGAAATCGATACCTTGTGTAATTTATTGATTCCTTTGGTGCTTGTCTCCATCCTGGGAGGATCGAGAATTCATATCGGTACTTGTCGTGGGCTGTCCCTTGGGACTTGTTCAGGGTCGACTCGGGCTGGTTTGTGACAAAATGGTATCATAGGAGGTTGGCTCTAAGCCGACCTTTCTTTTTAGAAAACCCTTTTTATTTTTGGGATGTCAAGGTTAATAGAGTAGGATTTTTCGGACTTTAGGGGTAATTGTGTAAAGATCGTCACAGACTCTTGCTCATTCTGATCCTCGGGTTTCCATAGGAAGTATATTTTTATCAGTGTCTTTTGTTCTTATTGATTGTTTGGTGTTGGGATATGACAAGGGTAGTCTAACTAATGGCCCCCATGAGCTATGTGGTGTTGGGTCATTGTCCTAATAAGTCTCTCTGTGTTGGTTTTGTTTTTGAAATATGGCCTCCAACCATATGGTCAAGTCACCCACCAACACTAGTTCCCTTTTTTTGGGTCTCTTGGACCTTTCTTGAATTCTGAATTTTTGGTTTGAAAATCCTTGTGTGAGAATTGTAAAAATGAGTTTTAAATGAGTGGTTGGTTTTTGAAAAGTGGAAAATGGGTTTTAAAAATTAAATATAAGAATGGTTTTTGAAGGTTGTGATTTTTTTAAACAACGTTTTTAGAGGATGTGGAAATGATTTAATGAGATTGGATTTTACCTAATATAAACTTGTGGTTTGTTGAAATAAAATTCTTTGAAAGTGGGAATAATTTTATGGTGATTCTGAATGTTTGTTTTAAATGGGATGTTTTGGTATGTTTAAAAGTTTTTCAATCTGATAAATTATTTTTGGAAATTAGTTTTGAACGGTTGGTGTTTTCCTATAAAGGGTATTGGTCTCAATGGCCATCAGATTATGAAAAGATACCTTGCTGAATTTCAGAAAATGGGAACCGGTTGTTTTGAGTATCTTGGTTTTTTTAAAAGTTGTTAAAAATGGAAAGGGGTATCTTTTTTAAGAAAATGTTTCTTGATGAAATGTGGTTTTTTTTCAAATATGAAAAGGTTTTTTGACTTGGTGGTTAGTGTTCCTTTAGAAGGTACATGATTTTTGGAGTGATGTTGTTTTGTTTTAGCCTTTGGTGTTTTCATGGGTGCTTACATGAATGGTTTTACTAATATCTGGAAGGATGGCCTATATGGCATGGTTTTTGGGTTCCTGGATGGCATGGAAATGTGCATATGGGTGAGACTTGATGAAACACCATTGGGTAATGTAGAATCCCACCAAATTAGTTTGTTTTTCAAAAGTGTTTTGAGCTAAAAAATTATGGCCTTTGTTTATAAACCAATGGTTATGTAGATAGTTTTTTCTATTTCATAGAAGAGTTGTTTATTCAGTAAGCTTCCTTGTGATCTAGAATTCATACTCTTGTTGTATCTTGAGATGAGATCTTGTTGGTGGCTCCGTTTTGGAGTAATGTTCATTGGGTTTCTAAAGATGTGTTGGATGTTGTGATGTGGCCATGGATAATTCTCTTTTGGAAATATTTCATGTTGATCAAACTAAGGATTCATTTAAAATGTTAAATCCCCCACTTAGTATGATGACTCCGCCCGTTTGTTGGAATACAGTGCTGTTTGGGATCGATTTAATGTGCTACCAAGTCATGATAATTCTTTTGGACATAGTAGTTGTGTTCGGTGATATTGATGTGTTTCACCGTATTCCTTGTCCATTCTACTCCTATTTCAGAGTGAGAAATAATTTTGATATGTATTTATGAGTTCCTATTTAGATAATGGTTTTTTGTTGAGAAAGTGAGTTTTTTTAGTGGTGTGATCCTTAATATCTGACTACAGTGCAACAGATGCTTCAAGAATCATGGCTCCAGCCATAGGCCTCGGAGTGAATCTTTTCATGCAGTCAAGAAATATCCAGAGGTGTGGGGAGCTTGACCAGGCTCTTGCCTCCACCATTGTGGTATGGTAGTTTATATATATATTTTTTATTTCCTAATTACTGTGAATTTCCCTTTGTCCCAACAATCATGGTGGACTTACCCCTCACACAGTGTCTATGGTTATTCCTTCAGGGATGTGGGTTTTCGATCAATGTCCATGTGTGGACCACCTATGAAAATTGGGTGTGGTCTTGGTTTTACCTGTTTGTAGGTGGAGTGTTTTGGTTACTTCATTTTTTTATTTCATGGTTTCAGTGGACTAATTAGTGGGTCCCCTTCCCTCCCCTCCCTGAGTGGTGGGGGTCTGGATCCGTGCCGAAAGTGTTGGCCCAATTCTTGTCCCCTCCGTTCGAGATTGGGTGGTTTATATGTTCATGTTGTGACCCTATTAACTTGGGTTTGTAGGTTGTTGTGGTAGATTTTTGGTGGACCTGTGAAGGTGAGGTCTAATTCTAGTTCATTTGGAATTATTATTTTTGTTCATTTCTAGTTGGTCTCTAATGGTGGGGAGACCCACTGCGGGTCTCGAAGATCTTTCCTTTAGGATTTTTCGGATTGTAGTTGCGATTTAATGGTGGGGAGACCATTCTAGATTACACCCAAATTCATTGGATTTTGTGAGTGAACTATGGTTTGGGTGATCATTGGGTTCATTGGGAGAAGTCCTAACAAGCTATTTCTTGGCTTGGTTGTGGAGGTGGTGGCTTTATCTTTCCGTTGATTCTCCAGAAGTGGTTGTGAGTGGTGTTTTGTTTGGGAAAGAGTATTAAGTTACATTGGTGGTGAATGATATTTATGTATCATTAGATGTTGTATTATGTTGATAAAGACTCCTTAGGTTTTGTTCTGTCAGTTGAAAAGCGTTATGGCTTTCCAGAGGCAGAAATCTTTAATGGTGGTGAGAGTTGTCACACCCAGTTTTTTTTCTTTTCATGTCATGGTTTTGATCCGGTTCATTGAGAATCCTGATACTTTTCTTGGGTGTTGGGTGAGATTAATTTTGAGTTTTGAACTACCATATATGTATAATAACCCTAATTTGTGTTCCCCATTTCTTGTTTAGGAGTTTTTAGAGAGAGTGGTTACTTCATGATTTGGTCCAACCATGAGCCCATTTAAATTTTTAAAAACCAAAATTATATCTTTTATAAATCCTTTGTTTTTTTAACATTTATCACCCATTACACTTCATACTTTGTATTCACTGACATATTAAAACCTCCATATCATTTTTTACCCCTTAAGAATTTATAATCATGGTGAATTTGGGTTACTTGTTTGGGTATTGGGCCAACCCATGAGCCCATTTCCAGTTTTTTGAACAATAATTTGTTTCTTTTATAGATTTTTCATTTTTTAATATTTTTTGGTGATTTCACCTCCCACCCGAAAAAAAAGTCCAAGATTCACCCCCATTATCGAGTTTACCTCTTTGAAACTTATTGGAACGAATATTAGGGCGAACGTTCTCAGGGTTCCTCAAATCATCCAGAATTGAGAAGGTACATTGTCTTATGCATAAACCATTCAATTAGTGATCTTTTTCCCAAAAAATAACCTTTCCTTGGTTTTTCCAGACCTTAGGAGACTCTCCAAGAAGTTACAACCCATTCCCTTTTCTCTAAAGGTGCAGATCTAATGGAAGACGATGAGTTTTCTAGTTGAAAAGGTGAGATTCATTCTCCTTTATCCTCCCTCTTCATCCTTCTTTCATTATTTATTGATTTTATAATCTACCCTATTTATGATCGACCTAGGATTCTATTATCCCATGATTTTTTATGGGGGGTTTTTTCTTTTGGGGCCGGTTATCATAGGTTTAGGTTTTGTAAACCCTCAGATGGTGATATTGGGTGTGCGTTTCCATTACGCCAAGGATTTGAGGTAGGATATCCATTGCACATTCTTTTATCATTTACGTTTCATCATTTTATTATTGTTCACATCTGATATATATGTTTATTATTGTTTTTCATCCTTTGGATAATTTTCTTGATGTGAAAAAATGGTTTTTTAAGCCTTATTTTGTGAAATGTAGAGTTGTTTTGTCATAAAAGTGCACACCATGTGTTTGTTTAAATGTTCCGCTTTATTTAGAAACTATTTTTTTGAGGTTTAGAACCTGATTTATTGTATTTTAAACATTTTAAAGTATCTCTAATATAATATGGTATGAAATTGGTGTTTTATTTGTTTTCAAGTTCTTAAAAAAATTGTTTTGTTTAAAAACGGCATGTCATGTGTTCGGTAAATTGCCCTGTTGGATTTAATGTGTGATGTGTGATTTAAAAATTATTTGTTTGGATTTATAAATGAATTGGAAGAATTATAAATGTTATTTTTTGGTCCTTATAAGGCTTTCCAATTTTTATTTAGTTTTACAAACAGATGGGTTTTAGTTTACAACATGTTTTGACCCGAGTTGTCGGAAAATGGCCCATTTCACATCCTTATGAAAATGGTTGTATTTTGAATATGTAACCTGAGTGTCTTAAGGGATTTATGAATGTGGTTTTATTCTATATATTTTATGTATACACCTATTTAATAAGAGTTAAATGACTACTTTGGTCAAATGTTAGTTTTGAGAAAGGCTTAAAGGCCTGTTTGACATTTGTTTTGTAAAAATGGTTTCCGTGTGTATTTCATGTTCTATATTTTGGGGAAATTTTATGGTCCATGAAATTGATTTATTAATTGGTTTTGGGGCTTTCAAATCTTGTTTTTTATGTTATTTATGGGTTTATGATCATAAAATATCATTTTAGAATGGATTTTACATGCAAGGCCTCGTTATACTCCTTGAAATCATTTCACAAAACTTTTTAGTGGTTTATTGATTTGTGAAAGAAATGTGAAGAATGTTTCCGGGATGTTTTTGTGTTTATGGTTTGGTAATTTAATTTTGATGTGAAAATTTTATTTGATAATATGTGTAACTTTATTGAGCACTAAAGGGAATCCTAAGTATCTAGGTGGGCGGAGGTGTACTAGAATGTTAGTGATCCTGTGGGGTTTGGCCACTATTTCACGTAGTAAGATTGAAGATGACAAAAATAACTAATATATGATGGTTTTTTTATTGAGGGACCACTAGGTTATGGGTATTATCTCTACTAGTGGCTCTTGTACACGAGAACAGATATTTATTATGGTTACTTTTGTCGAGATACGAGGTACTTGGGGCTCACAACGGACTAGTGCCCAGGGGTGTTCCCGTGAGTTGTGCTTATTGGATATTTTGCACTCACCATTGGCATACGGTGTGTTTTTTTGGTAAATTAATAAGTTTGTGTGATTTATTTAAAAGTGTACATTCTTTAAATCATCCCTCTTGAAAAATATTTTTATTTCGAAGTTGCACCTCTTTGAATGTTGTTACAAGCATTCCCGTTTATAAAACATGCAAGTTTTTGATTGGTAATTTTTTTATAGCATGGGACCTCATTTGGAAAACATACCTTTATATTTATATTTAAAACTTGAAATTTATGTTTATTTTATTTTAAAGTATGTGAATTGGGAATAGAATATCTTGCTAACCAACTGAGTTTTAATACTCATGCCTAGAGTCTTCTTATGTTTTTAGCCCTTGTGCAGGTTTCAGATTGAGTTCGATCGCCTTGGGTGACATGGAATCATTATATTGGATAGTGACCAGCTCGCTCAAATTTACCCAAGATATGAAGGTAGAACGGTCCTTGTAGTCTAGCTTGGGTTGTCGAATCTACAGAGACCTAAGAAGTAACCTATAGACACGCACATTATAAGGAATGTTTTTAGCTATGAAGTGGCCAACATGGGCTGATTTTAGATGGGTTTAAAGGATCAATAACAGATTTAAGTAAATTCAATTTAAAATAATGAGTTGATCCTAGGTTATCGCTCGGGGTGGATTGGATGTATTTCCTTTTTAATGATTTCAATTTCTTATATTTGAGATGGGTTCATTTAAGAAGATAAAACAACATCATAACTTACTAGTTTAATGACTACACCCATTAATACTAATCACCTATACACTTGAAGGATCAAAGTTTTGAGCACTTGAAGGTAAAGGTTCGTATTAGCACTTGAAGTGTGTGGCCTTAAATTCAACAAGGACGATGGAGTTTAAAAATCATAAAATAAAAATCTCAATTAAAGAAATGATTATACATTAATGAGGTGATAAATAACATCCAATCCAGCCCCTTGCTACTCCCTTGGATCAACCCATAAGTGGGTTATCCCTCCATTGATCCCATGGTTTCAATGGAAGCGGAAAGTAGACTCATGAGGGAGGAAATTGAGAAGTAAAGAAAACAACAAAAATAAAATGATCACTCCACCGTTGTGTAAATAATTTGACAAGGTTTGGTGTGAATAAATTCACACCTTGATCCAAAAATATCAAAGTGATATAAAGAATAATAGAATAAGAGTATAATAAGAACTTTTATTAAGGAACTAAAGTGAATTGAACAACTTACATGTGAAAGACAAATTTGAGACAACAAAATTGCAGCATAACATTACAATTGAACAAAGCATCCAAGATCCTTCAATCCTCCAATAAAATTTCCTTAAATAGGTATTTTTGAGCCCTTGTGTCAAGCCTCAAACATTCCAAGTCTCCTCAATTAATTGTGGTAGGCCATAGGTGGGTGGAAAGTAAGAGAGAGTTGATTTTTCCACTCTTGACCCGAGGTGGCAGCCATCTTTCCTTTACCGAACAGACGCGCTTGGAAGACCTTTTAGATGGCCGAATCAGAGTGGGACATAGAATAAGAAAATTGAGCTCCCGATTTCTTATAATCTTATGTAAAATATGGGCCCATTTGGAGTTGTGGATTCCGAGATAGGAGCATATTAGTGGGATGTTTTTCTGGGCCGCAGAATCTGGCCCAGAATTTTATCTCTAACTTGGGCCGCCTAAATGACCACAATGTAGGCCGAATTAGCATTGGATCATGAAGAGTGATTTGTTCCTATACATGTCTTATAGAAAACCACAAAATTTGGGATTCATTGGGCCTGTAAGTTGGGACCCACATTCTCAAAAGTAGGCTGGTGTCCAATCTACCTTCTCCAGAATTGCTTCCTTTCATTGCCAAATATCTCCATCATCCTTTATGAATCTTTCATTGATCCTTGAAGTGAATATCCAGTTCAAAAGAATATCAAATTAAAATATTTATAATTATATTCCTTAAAATTAGATGAATCATTGGGTACTTCAAATGATGTTCAAAAATGTACCACATAATAGTGCATTTTAAGAAGGTATTACAATCATAATGTGAAATGATGTTCAAAGTGTAAAATGCACTAAAATGGTGTTTATGAATAATAAAGAACATGAATATTATGTATATTAACAATGAATATTAGGCTCATTTAGTGGATAATCACACCCCCCAACTTGAGTTTTTCTAGTCCCGAGCAAAATATATCTCAACAATATGAAATTCGAATTCCCTTTTCCAAAAACATTTTAATACACAATGATCACCAGAAACCATTATAACAAAAAATCATGAAACCCATCAAAATATTTTAATACAAGATAGTTTCATAATCAGATCTCAATACCAAGCCCATTCCTTTTTTTAAATTCATTACCATATTTCATCCAATATCAATTAAGTATGAGGATGTGTTGTGCATCACAATAGACATGGGGGTTCATCTTTATTCAAGGGGAAAATTACGTAAGCGCTAGGTGGAATCACATTTCAATATTAAGATGAGTATTCAATTTTTTTGTATTATATATATATATATATTGCAATTTTGCCATGGTAATTGAAATTGCCCTCAAAAGAGTCAACCCCTGTAGCGAGACTTTGCCGATGACTCCCAGGCTCAAAGACCTTAGGGCACCAAGTGAAGCCCACATACTCGGGCATCATCTCGAGTTAACTCAGTCAAAAAAAAATTCGAATTACCAAAAATAGAGAGAAAATTACTAACTCTGGGCCAGACAACTATGGAGTCACGATCCCCAAGTGTCGAAAGTCACACATTAGGTCATTTCATTGCTCTACACGCAATTCTTTTTTTTTTATTTTTTTTGAATACTCATATTAAACTAAAATGATCACCAAACCTATGCTATTTATTTAGGGGACCCCATGAACTTAAACTAATACCCCACTATCCAAAGGACGTGCATTGTGATCTTTTTTTTATTTGGATGAAAATATAAACGATGAAATATCACATTGGACAACCACACTTTCCAAAATATATGCTCATGAAATTATACAAGGATTAAAATCAGAATCAGGGCATGCTAAATTATTTGATATTCAGTTTCAAAGTGTGCAATGTGTATTACCATGTTCAAAGTTAAAGGAATTTTTCCTTCCATTTACACATTTTTTTTAAATCATTCAAAAAAAATTGACACAAAATCATTTTTTATTTTATCTCCCCCCCAACTTAAAATAACACTGTCATCAGTGTTTAAAGAAAAAAAAATTTAGAAGGGGGTAGAGGAAAAAAAAGGGAGTTCAATAAGGAAATTGAAATATTAGGATCATGGAATGAAGTCACCTGGTGGTTGAAGTTTGAAGTTCTTTCTGCTCCAATTTAGTCCTTTTATATCCATGTCGCTTGCAGAGTTCCCTAGTGGAAAAAGGAAAACAAACAAATAAAACAAAAGAGTATATATATATATATAATTAAAATATAAGTATATATATAAAATAAAATAAACTGATGATACATTGTCTTCTTTTTAAATTTCTAGGTAATGTATTACTCAAGGATCACACCACGTGACACAGATGAATATGATGCTCCCCTTTCATACCCATCCATACTCATAATAGAAGAACAGGTCAACAGTCTATTTTTTTTAAATATAAAAATGATTAATTAAAATATAAATTTTATTAAAACAACAAAATGATAGGAAACTTGAAATCCATGGGTTGCCTCCCATGCAGCGCTTTGTTTAACACCGTTAGCCTGACATGGACCCTAAATCTATCAATTTTTTCCTAGTTCATAGGTTGGATCAGTTAACTCAACCTCTATTTCCTGTTTATTGAATGATTCAATGAATGGTTTTAACCTTTGACCACTGACCTTGAAAATTTAACCACTTGTGGGATCTTGAATCTCTACTGCCCCATGGGGGTATACATGATGCACTATGAAAGGACTTGACCATATAGACCTTAACTTTCCCGGGTGTAAATGAAGTTTTGAACTATACAAGAGCACAAGTTTTCCCAGTTCAAAATGTTTGACCTTGATATTACTAGATTGGTAGGCTTGAACTCTATCTTTATTGATCCTTGAATTTTCATAAGCCTCTATCCTTAGTTCCTCCAGTTCATTGAGATCTAATTTCCTTTTTGTTCCGGCCAATGAGAGGTCATAATCCATTTTCTTAATTTCCCAAAAGGCATTATGCTCAATTTCAACAGGTAAATGGCATGCTTTTCCATAAACCAACCTATATGGGTACATTCCTAGGATGGTTTTGAATGTTGTACGATATGACCAAAGAGCATCCAAGAGTTTCTCGGACCAATATTTCCTAGAAGGATTGAAATTTTTCTCAAGAATTTGTTTGATTTCATGATTGGCTAACTCAGCTTGACCATTGGTCTGTGGGTGGTAAGCAGTGGATACTTTGTGAGAAATTCCATATTTTTCCATGAGTGATGAGAATAGACGATTGCAAAAATGATTTCCACAATCAATAATGATAGTCCTAGGAATTCCAAATCGAGAAAATATGTTCTCTTTTATAAATCGAATCACAACTTTATGATCATTGGACTTAGTGGGAATGGCCTCAACCCATTTTGAGACATAATCAACAGCTAAGAGTATGTAGAGGTATCCCCTAGAGTTTGGGAAGGGACCCATGAAATCAATTTCCCAACAGTCAAATATTTCAACCAGTAAGATGGGAGTGAGTGGCATTTGATTCCTTTTTGTGATGGACCCTACTTGTTGACTCCTAGGATAACTTTGACAAAATGTGTAAGAGTCCCTTGAGAGGGTGGGCCAGAAGAGACCACATTGAAGAATCTTAGCAGATGTTTTCTTAGAGGAAAAGTGACCTCCACATGCCTCACTATGACAGAATTTAAGGATGGACTCTTGTTCAGATTCTGGGACACACCTCCTAATTACATGGTCAGGGCAGAACTTATAGAGGTATGGATCATCAAACACATAGTTTCTAACATAAGAAAGGAATTTCCTTCAAGTTTGAGTCCCTAATAATTTTGTAATGACTCGTGTAACTAAGAAATTGTCTATGTCGGCATACAAAGGACAGTCACTCACAGAGTATAGGTGTTCATCAGGAAATGAATCAGACACAGAAAGGTGATTTGAGTTGTCTTTGAATTCCATGCTAGATAGGTGATCAGCTAAAACATTTTCAATTCCGTTTTTATCCTTGACTGTGAGGTCAAATTCTTGTAAGAGAAGGACCCACCTAATCAGTCTAGCCTTAGCATCTTGTTTTTGGAAGAGGTATTTTAGTGCAGAATGGTCAGTGAACACAGTGATGGGGGATCCTAAGAGGTAGGACCTAAACTTCTCTAAAGCAAACACAATAGAAAGTAACTCCTTTTTAGTAGTGGTGTAGTTGATTTGGGCATCATTTAAGAATTTTCTTGCATAATAAATCTCATAAGGAGTTTTATCACAACGTTGTCCTAACACAGCTCCAACATCAAAGTCACTGGAATCACACATAAGTTCAAAAGGAAGGTTACAATTTGGAGATTTCATAATGGGTGGAGAGGTGAGAGAGGATTTGAGGGTTGATAATGAACCCCCACAGCTTTCTGTCCAAACAAATAGAGCATCCTTTACTAGGAGAGCACAAAGGGGATGGCATATTGAACTAAAGTCCTTGATTAATCTTCTATAGAAACCAAAATTTCCTAAGAAAGACCTCACTTCCTTGATAGTTTTGGGTGATGGAAGGTGAAGAATGATTTCAACCTTGGCTTTATCAACTTCAATCCCCCTACCTGAGACCAGATGGACTAGAGCTAGTCCCTCTTTAACCATGAAATGGCATTTTTCCCATTTCAGGACTAGATTCTTTTCTTCACATCTTGACAATACTCTCTCTACATTCCTCAGACATCCCTCAAATGTATCCCCAAACACAGAGAAGTCATCCATGAAGACCTTTAGAAAATCCCCTACCAAGTCTAAGAAGATTCCCATCATGCATCGTTGGAAGGTTCCATGGGAATTGCATAACCCAAAGGGCATGCATTTGAAAGCAAAGGTTCTGAATGGACATGTGAATGTAGTCTTCCCTTGATCCTATAGGGAGACCTCAATTTGATTATACCCTGAGTAACCATCTAAGAAACAGTAGAACGAATGACCTGCCACTCTCTTAAGGACTTGGTCAATGAATGGTAAGGGGAAATGGTCCTTCTTGGTGAATGAGTTTAACTTCCTATAGTCAATGCAGATCCTCTATCCACTACTCACCCTTGTTGGAAGAATCTCTCCATCCTCATTGGTTATCACTGTGATTCCAGCCTTTTTTGGAACCACTAGGATTGGGATCACCCATTCACTCTCAGCTATAGGATATATGATACCAGATTTTAACAATTTCAGAAGTTCTTTCCTTACTACCTCCATGAGATTAGTATTGAGTCGCCGTTGAGGTTGACGACATGGCTTTGAATCAGATTCTAGAACAATCCTATGAGTCCCGATAAGTGGGCTAATCCTGGGAATATCAGACAGGGTCCAACCAATGGATTTCTTATGTTTCCTAAGGACATCTAGAAGCATCCTCTCATGATTGGATTCAAGAGAAGAAGAAATTACAATAGGATGTGTTTGATTGTCCCCTAGGAAGGCATAATTTAGTGCAACAAGAAGTTACTTCAATTCAAGATCAGGTTGGTTCAGAATTTCAGCAGAATATTGGGACATTGGATCAAGTTAAATTTATTTTTTTAGAGTTTCAGATAGGATTGATTCCCCACATGTAGAAGTTTCATCTACTAGATTGGCCTGATCAGATTTAGGGAAGGAAGTTGGAGTGGTCTCCATGAAAGTGGTTTCCTGAAAGGTTTCACTGATTGTTGGACCTAAGACTTCATCATAAGAGCAATTTGAAAATGATTCAAGCCAAGGAGATAAAATTCCTTTATATGAACAAATGAAGTCAATCTCATCCTGACTTAAAAATTCATCAAATATTCCTTGATGTTCTATGGATTCATTATCAATGCTTCTATCATGTTTACTTCATGAATTTCCTCGTCATCCCCTATTTGTGAGCTTGCATTATATATGTTCAAGTCTAGAATCATGTTCCCAAAGGTGATGGTCATGTTCCCATTTCGGACTCAGATAACAGAGTTGATTGTTGCAAGAAAAGGACGACCAAGGATGATTGGGGTTTGTTCCTTATTTCCTAAGTTTGGATGGTTGTCAAGGACAATGAAATCAGCAGGGTAGATGAAGTTTTCAACCTTTACCAGAATGTCCTTTAAAGTACCCTTTGGAACCTTAATGCTACGATCAGCAAGTTGAAGTGTGACAGATGTGGGTTGGAGTTGTTCCAGTCCTAACTGGCAGTACACAACATAAGGGATGAGATTAAACTAGCACCTAAGTCACACAAGGCCTTAACAACTTTGCTCTCTCCCAGTTCAACATTGATGTAAGGGCAACCCGGGTCTTTCAACTTAGGAGGAATGGTCCCTTGAATGGTGGTACTCACATTAGCAGCCAAAATGACTTGGTTTTTATGTGAAAATTTTCTTTTAAAAGTGAAAAGGTCCTTAAGGTACTTTGATTAGGAAGGTATGGTTTGGATTTCATCAAGAAGAGGATTTTTTATCTTGACTTGTTAGAATATTTCCCTCAATGTTTCACTCAGTTCAGACTTGGGTTCCCCCCTCATGCGTTGAGGAAATGGTGCAGGTTGTGGGGTTGTTTGTTGAAGAGTTGTTTCTTTGACAATGTTATCATGTTTTTCAATTTGATCATTTGGTTCATTTGAATTTTCATCCAAGTTTGAATCTTCATGTGGTTTTTGAATTAGTTTTTCAGGTTTTTCAATTGATTTCCTACTTCTTAAAACAGTCATAGCCTTTAGTTGTTCATGAGTTGTTTGAGTACAACTTGACTCTCCCCTTGATGTTGAGGATGGCACCGCCTGAGTAGGCATGGGTGAATTTCCAGTTTTGATGGTTTGAAGTTCTTGTTTTAGGGAAGAGACTTCCGAGTTCATCCTCTCCATTTGTTTGCACAATTGTTCTAGTAGGCTTTGTGGAACAGTTTGGGTTGGTGCTTGAGTAGATTGGTTTATCCCAGGGGGATATTTTGGAGGTGGGATGGTTTGTTGAAAATGGACCGGTGGCTATTGGTATTGGATAGGTTGGGTTTGGAACTGATTATGGGTTTGGTAGTTCTGATGGGGGTAATGATTTTTTCCATGTGGTTGGCTAGGTTGTTGGTTATCTTTCCAGCGGAAGCCTGGGTGGTCATTATACATTGGGTTGAAGTTGTTTTGGTGTTGAGGCTTTTGAAAGTTCAAGACATTTACTTCTACTGGGGGTCCTCCTAAAAGAACATTCTTGATGGATGGAATGGTTGGGAAGTTGTCTGTCTTATGGTCATGTTTGTCACAAATTGTGCAAACAGGGTCAATAGTTAGGATTTCATGGACTTTCCTAAGGTCTATCTCTTCACCATTCCTAGAGAGTGCTGCGAGTTTAGCCCTAAGGATTTCCTCTTCTCTAAGTGTATGAATTCCAGTAGTTCTTTGTGGATTTTCAGAATAAGGTGAAGTTACCCATATTTGGTTTTGTTCAGAAAGGCTTTCTAGATACTCGTAAGCATCATTTTGGGCTTTGTTTTTAAAGGTTCCATTACACATCATGTCAATGAATTGTTTATTCCCTGGACCCAACCCTTCATAGAAAATTCTCACTTGTTCAGTAATAGAAAAACGATGGTGTGGAACCATGTTTAGAGTGTCTTTGAACCTCTCCCATGTTTCATAGAATGACTCTCCCTCTTTTTCAAAAAAATTTTGGATACTCTTTTTAAGTGCAATTGTTTTGTGGTGGGGAAAGTATTTTTTGTAGAATTCTCTTTGTAGTTGGTCCCAAGAGTTTATGGATGATGGTATCAAATTGTTTAGCCAATTTTTATCTCGATCATTTAAATAAAAAGGAAATAGACTCATCTTAGCCGATTCTAGTTGATTTGGGGGACACATGGTTTATACAATGTCATTGAACTCCTTAATGTGAAGGTAGGGCATCTCAGACTCCATTCCATGGAATGTGGGAAGGTGGTTTAGGAAATGGGGTTTAAAGATGTAGTTGGAATCTTCTAGGGAGTTATGTATAATGCATGAGGGGTAATTGGTCCAGGAAGGTGTGAGGTAGTCATTCATGGTTTGATCAATTGCATTCCCCAAGTTTGGGGCTACCTCATTTGGGTTTCCATTTTGGTTTCCACCCAGGTTTATGAGTTGGTTTCTTTGAAGACCTTCCATTGAAATTGGCTAAATTTTGGACTCTGGAGTATTAGGAAGATTAGGATCTAATGTAAAGAGTTCCCTTGGTGTACTTGACTCCCCAACCCCAGGACTATCTACCCTTACTTGGGTCCCCATCAATGGTGCCAAAATTTGATTCTCGCTCAAATTTACCCAAGATATGAAGTTAGAACGGTCCTTGTAGTCTAGCTTGGGTTGTCGAATCCACAGAGACCTAAGAAGTAACCTATAGACACACACATTCTAAGGACTGTTTTTGGTTATGAAGTGGCCAAAATGGGTTGATTTTAGATGGGTTTAAAGTATAACTAACAGATTTAAGTAAATTCAATTTAAAATAATGAGTTGATCCTAGGTTATCGCTCGGGGTGGATTGGACGTATTTCATTTTTAATGATTTCAATTTCTTATATTTGAGATGGGTTAATTTAAGGAGATAAAACAACATCATCACTTACTGGTTTAATGCCTACAAAATTTAATACTAATCACCTATACACTTTAAGGATCAAAGTTTTGAGCACTTCAAGGTAAAGGTTCGTATTATCACTTGAAGTGTGTGGCCTTAAATTCAACAAGGACGATGGAGTTTAAAAATCATCAAATAAAAATATCAATTAAAGAAGTGATTATACATTAATGAGGTGATAAATAACATCCAATAAATCCCCTTGATACTCCCTTGTATCAACCCATAAGTGGGTTATCCCTCCATTGATCCCATGGTTTCAATGGAAGCGGAAAGTAGACTCATGAGGGAGGAAATGGAGAAGTAAAGAAAACAAAAAAATAAAATGATCACTCCATCGTTGTGTGAATAATTTCACAAGGTTTGGTGTGAATAAATTCACATCTTGATCCAAAGATATCAAAGTTATATGAATAAAAACATAATAATAGTATAAGAAAGACTTTTATTAAGAAACTAAAGTGAATTGAACAACTTACATGTGAAAGACAAATTTGAGACAACAAAATTGCAGCATAACATTACAATTGAACAAAGAATCCAATATCCTTCAATCCTCCAACACCACTGCCTTAAATAGGAATTTTTTAGCCCTTGAGTCGATCCTCCAACAGTCCAAGTCTCCTCAACTAATTTTGGTAGGCCATAGGTTGGTGGAAAGTAAGGGAGAGTTGATTTTTCCACCCTTGACCCGAGGTGGCAGCCAGCTTTCCTTCACCGAACAGACGCGCTTGGAATACCTTCTATATGGCCGAATCCAAGTGGGAAATAAAATAAGAAAATGGATCTCCGTCTTTATTCTAATATTATGTAAAATTTGGTCCCATTTGGAGTTGTGTATTTCGAGATATGATCATATTAGTGGGATGTTTTTCTGAGCCGCAGAATCTGTCCAAGAATTTTATCTCTAAGTTGGGCCGCCTAAATGACCACAATTTAGGCCGAATGAGCATTGGATCCTGAAGAGTGATTTGTTACTATACAGTTCTTCTATCATCAAACAAAATTTGGGATTAATTGGGCTTGTATGTTGGGCCCCAAATTCTCATGAGTAGGCTTGTGTCCAATCTGCCTTCTCCATAATTGCTTCCTTTCATTGCCAAATATCTCCATCATCCTTTATGAATATTTCATTGATCCTTGAAGTGAATATACAGTTCAAAAGAATCTAAAATTAAAATATTTATAATTATATTCCTTAAAATTAGATGAATCATTGGGTACTTCAAATTATGTTCAAAAATGTACCACATAATAGTGCATTTTAAGAAGGTATTACAATCATAATGTGAAATGATGTTCAAAGTGTAAAATGCACTAAAATGGTGTTTATGAATAATAAAGAACATGAATATTACGTATATTAACAATGAATATTAACCTAATTTAGTGGCTAATCAAGTGACCAGTAGGGTCACATGGAGTTAGTTGGTTATCGGGTTTGGACAGTTGAGTTATTGGTTTAGTTGTACTTTCAGTTTCTTGTACAAATAATGTTCAGTTCAGTTTTTATATAAATGTATTTTGGGTTGTCCATTTCTTTCTGCTGTTTTTTTGATTGTTTATATATGGGATAAATCATTTCCTTGTGTACTCTATTGATTCCCTTGGTGCTTTTCTCCATCGTGGGAGGATCAGGAACACCTCTCAGGACTTGTCGTGGGCTAGCCCTTGCGACCTGTTCAGGGTCGACTCGTGCTGGTTCGTGACAAAATAGTATCACAGAAGGTAGGCTCTTAAAAGACCTTTCTTTTTAGAGTTCCCTTGTTATTTTTGGGATTTCAAGGTAGATAGATATAGATTTTTGGTACTTAAGGGATAAGTGTGGGAATAACGTCGTGAACTCTTGCTCATTCTGATCCTCGGGTTTCCAAGGGATGTCCATTTTTATTAGTGTCTTTTGTTATTATTGATTTCTTTGTGTTGGTATATGACAAGGGGAGTCTAACTAATGGCCTCCATGAGCTCGTAGGTCTTGGAAAGCAATGTGGAGCTGGTTCATGGTCCTAATAAGTCTCTCCATGTTGGTTTTGTGTTTGACATATGGACTCTAACCATATGGTCAAGTCATCCACCAACACTAGTCCCCTTTTTTGGGTCTCTTGGACCTTTCTTGAATTTTGAATTTTTGGTTTGAAAATACTTTTGTGAGAATTGTAAAAATGAGTTTTAAAGGAGTGGTTGGTTTTTGAAAATTTGAAATGGGGTTTTAAAAAATTAAATATAAGAATGGTTTTGGAAGTTTGTGCTTTTTTGAAACAAAGTTTTGCGAGGAAGTGGAAATGATTTAACAAGATTGGATTTTCCATAATCTAAAGTTGTGGTTTGTTGAAATAAAATGATTTGAAAGTGGGAATCATTTTATGTTTATTCTAAATGTTTGTTTTAAATGGGGTGTTTTGGGATGTTAAAAAGTGTTTGAATCTGATAAATTAGTTTTGGAAATTAGTTTTTAGTGGTTGGTGTTTTCCTATAAAGGGTATTGATCTCAATGTTCATCGGATTATGGAAACATACCTTGATGAATTTCATAAAATGTGAACTAGTTGTTTGGAGTATCTTGGTTGTTTTAAAAATTATTAAAAATGTAAAGGGGAATGTTTTTTTGAAAATTTTTATTGATGAAATGTGGTTTGTTTTGTGAAATCTGAAAAGGGGTTTTGACTTGGTGGTTAGTTTTACTTTGGAAGGTACATGATTTTTTTGGAATGATGTTGTTTTGTTTTAGCCTTTGGTGTTTTCATGGGTGCTCACATGCATGGTTTTACTAATATCTGGAAGGATGGCCTATATGGAATGGTGGTTGGGTACCTAGGTGGCATGGAAATATGCATATAGGTGAGACTTTATCAAAAACAATTGGTGAATGTGGAAACCCACCAAATTGGTTTGTTTTTAAAAAGTGTTTTGAGTTAAAAAACCATGGCCTTTTTTTATAAACCAATGGTTATGTGGATAGTTTTTTCTATGTCATAGAAGATTTGTTTATTCAGTAAGCTTCCTTGTGATCTAGAAGTAATACTCTTGTTGTATCTTGAGATGAGATCTTGTTGGTGGCTCGGTTTTGGAGTAATTTTCATTGGGTTTATAAAGATGTGTTGGATGTTGTGATGTGGCCATGGATAGTTCTCCGTTGGAAATATTTCATATTGATCAAACTAAGGATTCATTTAAAATGTTAAATACCCTACTTAGGATGATGCCTCAGCCCGTTTGTTGGAAGACAGAGCTATTTGGTATCGATTAAAAGTGCTACCAGGTTGTGATAATTCTTTTGGACATAGTAGTTTTGTTCGGTGATGTTGATGTGTTTCGCCATATTCCTTGTCCATTCGGCTCCTCTTTCGGAGTGAGATAGAATTTTGATATGTATCTATGAGTTCCTATTTAGATGAAGGTTTTTTGTTGAGAAAGTGAGTTCTTTAGTGGTGTTATCCTTAGCATCTCACTACAGTGCAATAGATGCTTCGAGAATAAGATCTCCAGCCATAGGCCTTGGGGTGAAGATTTTCACGCAGTCAGGAAATATCCAGAGGTGCGGGGATCTTGACCAAGCTCTTGACTCCACCATTGTGGTATGGTAGTTTCTATGTATCTATTTTGGTTCCTCATTACTATGAATTTCCATTTGTCATAACAAGCATGGTGGACTTAACCCTCACACAGTGTCTATGGTTATACCTTCATGGATGAGGGTTTTCGATCAATGCCCCTGTGTGGACCGCCTGTGAAAATAGGGTGTGCTATTGGTGTTACCTGTTCATAGGTGGAGAGATTTGGGTACTTCCTTTGTTTATTTTGTGGTTTCAGTGGCCTAATTATTAGGTCCCCTTACCTCTTATCCCTGAGTGGTGGGGGTCCGGATCCATGCCGAAAGTGTTGACCCAGTTCTTGTCCCCTCTATTCAGGAGAGGGTGGTTTAGATGTTCATTTTGTAACCCTATTAACTTTGGTTTGTAGGTTTTTTTGGGAGATTTTTTTTGGTCCTGTACAGGTGAGTTCCAATTCAAGTTCATTTTTAATTCTATTTTTTTGTTCATTTCTAGTTAGTCTCTAATGGTGGGGTGACCCACTGTGAGTCTCTATGATCTTTCCTTTAGGATTTGTCAGATGGTAGTTGTGATTTAATGGTGGGGATCCCATTCTGGCCTCCACCCAAATTCATTGGATTTTTTGAGTGAACTATGGTTTGGGGGATTGTTGGGTTTATTGGGAGAAGGCCCAACAATCTAGTTCATGGCTTGGTTGTGGAGGTGATGACTTGATCTTTCCACTGATTCTCCAGAAGTCATTGTGAGTTGGTGTTTTGTTTGGGAAAGAATATTAAGTTACATTGTTGGTGAATGATATTTCCTTAGATTTAGAGGATGTATTATGTTGATAAGGAATTGTTAGGTTTTTTTCTGTCAGTTGAAAAGCGTTATGGATTTCTAGGGGTAGAAAGCTTTAATGGTGGGGAGAATTGTCACACCCGTTTTTTTTTCTTTTCACGTCATGGTTTTGTTCCGGTTCATTGAGAATCATGATAATTTTCATGGGTTTTGGGTGAGATTAATTTTGAGTTTTTAAATACTATATATTTCTAATCACCATAATTTGGGTTCCCCATTTCTTGTTTAGGAGTTTTTGGAGAGAGGGTGGTTACTTCATGATTTGGGCCAACCGTGATCCCATTTCCAGTTTTAAAAACCAAATTTATTTCTTTTATAATTCCTTTTTTTCAACATTTTTCACCCATTACACTTCATAATTTTCCTCCAATGACATATTCAAATCTCCATATCATTTTGGACCCCTTAATAATTCATAATCATGGTGAATTTGGGTTACTTATTTAGGTATTGGGCCGCCCATGTTCCCATTTCAAGTTAAAAAAAATTGTTTATTTTATATCTTTTTAATTTTTTCATTTTTTTCATGATTACACCTCCCACCCGAATCAAAAAGACCAAGAATTACCCCCATTTTAAGTTTACCTCTTTGGAGCTCTTTGGAACGAATTATAGGGCGAAATTTCTTAGGTTTCCTCAAATCGTCCATAATTAAGAAGGAAAATTTTTTCATACATAAATCATTAAATTCATGATATTTTTCCCACAAATATTTTTTAACTAGTTCTTCCAGACCTTAGTATCGTCTACTAGAAGTTCCAACCTATTCATTTTTCTCTAAGGGTGTAGATCTAATGGAAGACGATGAGTTTTCTAGTTCAAATGGTGAGATTCTTTCTGCTTTATCCTCCCTCTTCTTCTCCCTTTCACTATTTATTGGTTTTATAATCTACCCTAGACATGATATACCTAGGGTTATATTATACCATTATTTTTTATGGGGGTTTTATTCTTTTTGGTCTGGTCCTCATAGGTTTAGGGTTTGTAAACCCTCATATGGTGATATTGGGTGTGCGTTTCCATTACGCTAAGGAGTTGAGGTAGGATATCTCTTTCACATGATTTTATCATTTATGTTTCTTATTTTTATTATTTTTAACATCTGATATATATTTTTATTATTGTTTTTCATCCTTTGGATAATTTTCTTGGGGTAAAAAATGGTTGTTTAAGCCTTGTTTTGTGAAAGGTAGAGTTGTTTTGTCATAAAAGTGCACACCATGTGTTTGTTTAAATGTTCCACTATCTTTCACAACTATTTTGTGAGATTTAAAACCTGTTTTATGGTATTTTTATCATGTTACAGCATCTCTAAAAAATATCTTATGAAATTGGTGTTTTATTCTTTTTCAAGTTCTTAAAACAAATTGTTTTGTTTAAAAAGGGCATGTCTTGTGTTTGGTAAATTGATCGGTTGGATTTTTTGTGTGATGTTTGATTTAAAAATTATTTGTTTGGATTTATAAATAAATTTGAATAATTATAAATGGTATTTTTGGGTCATTATATGGTTTTACAAATTGTATTTTCTTTTACAAACAAATGGGTTTTGGTTTACAACATGTTTTGGCCCGAGTTGTCAGCAAATGGCCCGTTTCACATCCTTATGAAAATGGTTGTGTTTTGAATATGTAAACTGAGTGTTTTAAGGGATTTATAAATGTGTTTTTCATATTTAAATTTTTTTTATACACCTCCTTAATAAAATTTAAATGAATACAGTGGTCAAATGTTAGTTTTGAGAAAGGCTTAAAGGCCTATTTTCATTTTTTTTGTAAAAATGGTTTCTGTGTGTATTTCATTTTATATCTTTTGGGGAAATTTTATGGTCCATGAAATTGATTTATTAATTGGTTTTTGAGCTTAAAAATCTATATTGTTATGTTATTTATGGGTTTATAATCTTAAAAGATCATTTTTGAATGGATTTTATGTGCAAGGCCTCGTTATACTCCTTGAAATTGTTTTACGAAACTTTTTAGTGGTTTACTGATTCGTGAAAGAAATGTGAAGCATGTTTATAGGATTTTTGTGTGTTTATGGTTTGGTAATAGAATTTTAATGTTAAAAGTGTATTTGATAATATGTGTAAATTTATTGATCACTAAAGGGAATCCTATGTATCATGGTGGGCGGACGTGTACTAGTATGATAGTGATCCCGTGGGGTGTGGCCCCTGTTTCACGTAGCAAGATTGACAATGACAACACGAACTAAACTATGATGATGATGTTGTTGGGGGAACACTAGGTTATGGGTATGATCCCTACTAGTGGATCATTTCCACGATATCAAATATTTATTGTTGTTACTTTCACTGAGATATTAGGTACCTGGGGCACACAACTGATTAGTGCCTAGGGGTGCTTCCGTGAGTTGTGCTCATTGGATATTTTGTACTCACTTTCAGAATACAGTGTGTTTGGTTGTTAAATTAAGCAGTGTTTGTGATTTATTTAAAAGTGTACATTCTTTAAAGTGTCCCTCTTGAAAACTATTTTCATTTTGAAGTTTCACCTCTTTGAAAATTGTTACTAGCATGGTTGTTTATAAAACATGCAAGTTTTTGTTTGGTAATTTTTTTATAGCTTGGGACCTCATTTGGAAAACATACCTTTATATTTGTATTTAAAACTTTAAATTGATGTTTCTATTATTTTAAAGTATGTGCAATGGGAATATAATATCGGGCTAACCTACTAAATTTTAATACTCACACCTATAGTCTTCTTCTATTTTTAGCCCTTGTGAAGGTTTCAGATTGAGTTCGATCACCTAGGGAGACGTGTGATCATTATATTGGAGAGTGACCATCAGGTTCAAATGGAGTTAGTTGGTTATCGAGTTTGGTCAGTTGAGTTGTTGGTTTAGTTGTACTTTCAATTTCTTGTACAAATAATGTTTAGTTCAGTTTTTATATAAATGTATTTTGGGCTGTCCATTTATTTCCGTTGTTTGTTTGATTGTTTATATATGGTATAAATCGTTCCTTTGTGTACTCTATTTATGCCCTTGGTGCTTGTCTCCATCCTGGGAGGATCGGGAACGCCTCTTGGGACTTGTCACGGGCTGGCCCTTATGACCTGTTCAGGGTCGACTCGGGCTCGTTCGTGACATTGATTTTGGTCAAACAACACTTATCCAATTGAATTAGGACATGTGTTGGGGTAATTTTATATTATTAAAATATTATTTTTATCTTTAATTACCCGATTTACTTTTAACCGTGGTAAATAAAATTGAAAAGTTACTATTCACCCAAAATTATTTTCATCCTATTGAACCACATCTTACTTTTTGATGTCAATTGTGTCTCTCGAATTTTTGAAATTCAATTCATAGAAGCGGTAAAATTAAGATTTATGCAAATTTACAAATGTGCCTAGAATGGTGGTTAAAAGACATTAAAAAGTTCAATAAAATTTTATATATAATCTAATTATAAAATGAATCCAATGAATTACATTGGACTAATATAGGTATTATGTATATATTTTTACTTTAAAATAAATTTAAATAAAAAAATAATTATTTAAATAAAAAAGTGAGTTTTTATGTACTATGCGGGATTTTTCACTATTAATAAAAAAATTAATGTTTTCAGAAAAATATAAAAAATTCAGCCTAATATAATTTTGATATTTTTAATAAAAAAATGAAGTCTATTTTACCAAATTAAATTCTTAGGAGTTTCTAAAATTAATTTTTTTATTGTTCACAAAAGTAGTTATTTTAAGAAAATATTTTTTCAAAATATATATCTATTTTAACAAAACATATAAATTTCATTATAAACACTATAAATAGAATTTAAAAATTATTTTTTACTATTAATATCACAATATTTAATTGATAAATAAATATATCATTTAAATAATTATAATACTAATGTGTTGTTTCGCATAAAATAAATCTTGCGTATAATGTAATCCAAGTCGGTGTTGCATGAAATATAAGCTATTAAATTACTTTAAAGAGATAACATACTTTGAAATTTTGGGGTGTTACATTCTCCCCTCCTTCAATAAACTGTGTCCTCGCAATTTGATATTATTATTTGAAAATAAAAGTTTGAAAATAGAAAATAAATTTGTGGAAAACCCACATAGGAAATAGGGTTAATAAAATTTAGTCTTAATAAGAGGGAAAGGGAAATGAAAAAGTCACCACCAAATTAGGATTTCGAATATGGGAACATTGGTGGAAATCAGAGACACATAATTAGAGGAAAAATGTAAATATTTATAGAGAGTGATTGTGCTCATCAATCACAAACATGTGAACAATAAATAGAAAATAGAGGGCCTCAAAGCCATAAATCTATGATGATGATTTAAAATTTCATCGATGCAACAAAACATAAGGTATTAGGATAACACATTTTTGGTTTTAAGATCCATTTCCTAAAGTTTAAGGGAAAAAATAATACTTGACAAGTAAAGTTCCATCCATTAACTAATTTATACCACATACTCATCATTCACTCCAAAAGATAATAGAACTCAAAAATATTCTATTTAACCTAATTGTATAGGATTCCAAAAAAATTAATTTATACTTCATCTGTCATACCATTAAAAGGACTACATTATACAAACCAGGACATCATGTAGGTCAGTGGTAGGTGATGCACCCTTGTCTCCCTTCGGTTGTGGGTTCAAGTCTCGCGGCATTGCTGGGCGTGAGGAGTTGTCGCCCGACCTCAAGGTTTTCCTTTTATAAAAATCTAAAAATAATCTTAAGAAATGTTTTAACCTTAAACAATAGTATCCAATGTCCAACTTAATCCATTCCAACCTTTAGACTTATCCAAAATTCTTGTTTCCAAACTCACAATCCAAAAATTTATAAGGAAGGTCATCATAACACAATAAAGATCTCTTTTATCACATAACAACATGTGAATACCTTCATCATTTATTGTATTAAAACATGGAAACAACATGAATTACCATAAAACCTTATTTTAATAGGTATATACTTCCTTATTCCTTCTATAAAACATAGAATACTGGATATACTCCTTAAATCCAAAAATGTTGTAATCTCCAACAATGATGGAACAAACAAACCATTTAGTCAATAATATCCAATATACTTTATCCAACTCAATTATCTCTTATTCCAAATTCATTTACTCAGCCTCAGGTCTATTTTAAGGTTTATCTTTCTCTCAACCATATATTCTAGAAAATGTTTAACCTGCTATTGAGTCACTTTTCTTGGTACCACACAATCTCAAATCCTTAATGAAATAATACTACAGTAAAATTATTATATACTCTATAATTATTATAACTTGTACATCATTCGTAAAATAATCAAATGACACAATTATTTAATCACAACATAAGAACACTAATCATTCATCTTCATCTTTGGTTGTATCATAACTTTATTATTATTAAATAGAATCATTTGGGGTATACTCTAATGATTTGGACATTGATTCATTTAGTGTCTCAACTCCTTGCAGATGAAGCATTGTACATTTGAAACCTTTTTCTTACCCTTACAATCACGTACTTGGGGTCCTTTTTTCCCACACTTATAACAAAATCACATTCCCTTCAAGCATTTATCAAGGTGATTCTTTCTATAGTTATCACATGTGGGAAAATCCTTCTTTCCCTTCTTCCATTTATCAATATTTTTCTCTATGATCCTCTTCTTCTCTTTCTTCCCTTCAAATCCATAGGACTCAAAGAATTCATTACTTATCTTATTAACACATGATACTATTTATTCATATGATGAGAATACGTGGGAGAATATTTCCCTTCTAAATGTTGTCTTAATACCATGAAAGATATGATCCTTCTTACTCTTTGGATCATGCGTATTCCTAGAGTTCTCATTCCTTCCACTCGGTTCCATTTCTAAATGACGACATATACTAGGTTATGAAATATCATAATTTATAATCCAAAAACTAGAAAAATTATCAAAATTAATTGAATATTTTCACACATATAGTATCATAATCATAAAACTGGTTTCTTTGCTGACATATTTACTCATAAATCCTTCATAATGGTTTGTAAAGAAAATGTGAATTATCCTAAGTATATCTCCCGGGAGTGTCAAATGAGGTGCGTAGTAAGGCCTGTTGTCGTATACCAGGATACCCTGAGTCAAGCCCGAAACTCCTTGTCATAGTTTTCACTCCTAGGTACATATATTCCCAAATCACATCCAATTATAGTATCCAGACATGGATGTATTTCTTAGAAAACCCACATAATATCTACATTACCAATATTTTTGGATGTTCTTCTATACTAATCCTCAAAGTCTATCTTAGGGTAATATTTCCTAATCAGAGTTTATCTAAATTTATTTCCAAGGTTGTTGCTAAACTTCCTCTGATACCAACTATAAATCCCCGACCCCAGTTAGCCCAGAGCCGGTGCATTATTTTAATACATTGTCATGATTACAAGTAATCAAGTCCCAAAGGACCGATTAGTTTAGTAGTCTTGGAAAATAGATTACATACATGAACTTTACATTACAATTTCCAATATAAAATAAAACATAGATAGTCCTTGGAGAACTCCAATATTCTCTTAGATTAAACCTGCATATAAATCATAATACACTTCTTAGAATCCTGGGAAAATAAAACATAATAAAGGGGTGAGCTCAAATGCTCAGTAAGGACAAACAATATAGAATAATCTATCATAAATAATGATAAACTTTTAGGGAAAGATATAATATTGAAATACAATCCCCTTAAACCAAAACTTCATCATAATATGGAAAATATGAATCAAATAATTCCATTTACTTATTCACATGGGTATTCTACTAGTCCAATAATCACAGATAACATTAATAACTAATCTCATAATGACGGAATGCATAATTTCAGACATCGTAAACACAAATTCAAGGCCTCGTGCCAAGAACCTAAATAAAAATTTTGTCAAGGCCTTGTGCCAAGACACTAGTTTGTCTCATGAGACCTACCGATTCATCCATGGGCTATAGAGGTCCCCGCCCATCACTTAATAAGTACAATTCATTCCTCAAATGAAAAGGGTGAAATATAACATAATCATTCATATTAAAACTATGATACGAAATGTCAATACCTTAACCATAAACCATGAACAGTATAAAAATAGCACACCCATAGTAAAACATATCATAAATAATTCAATACAATATGTAATATTGTATTATAGTAAATCAACCTCAATTAAGAATAATATTTAGTAAAGGATGTTGACATAGTTTAAAATAACCTGTAAAACTCTTTGAGAGAAATATCCATTTTCATGAAATCATTTAAAAGTTAAAGAATATATAAAAAAATTCATCTAAAAGAGATTTTTGAATCAAAGTGTACCATATAACTTTGAAACTTTTTAAATGAATTAACATTTTGAAATAATAATGTCCATATAAATAAATCCTTAAAATCATTTTGAAAGTATGGACATTAATTAAATATATTTAGAAAAATGAATCTTTAAAACATTTAAAATGATGATCTAGTTAAAGATACCCTTCCATAAAACCTTAAAATATTCCTTTTGAAAACAATTTTATGAAACATGGACATGGATGATAAATATGTCCCAATAAATACTTACACATAAATAATCTCAGATAATAAGGAGATTGAAGTATTAACCCTTACCTTGTACTTTCCTTTAGTCAAGGGTTTGTTTAAACTCTTGTATAATGACCAAAGTATGTTATTAAATTATACTAGAACCATATTAATATTTATGATATAATATATTATTCATTTATTACTTTATACTACCCATTTATTAATAATTTCCATGTTAAAGTAACATTTCGGGTAATAATCACTTTCTTTATCATACGTGTTTTAACTTGTTATTCTTGATCATATCACTTATATCATGATTTACATACTTAAAGAATATAAAAAATTATTTATATATCATATATATTTAGAATATAAATATTTATAATAGATAGATATATAAAATGGAAACAACGTTCATGGAGAAGGTAGTCCGTACGTACGCATGAATGTTGTTTCCGTTTTCTTATCGTATAGTATGAAAGTAAGTAATGGAAATATATTTATCTACATAAATATATATTTTTCTAGTAGAAATATTATTTCCTATACCTCATAAGTATTAAATATATATATTTTTATAAAAATTCTTGAAGGGTGATCGTTGAAGATGAATCTCATCGTGTCATGGAGATGGTAAGTCGTACGCACGCACGAGCGAAAATATCATTTTATTTATGGAGAAACGGTGTTTAATTGGATGTTATATTATATATATATAATAATTAACATTTCATATTTATTATTTACATCAATTATACTCATTATTATACCCATCCAAATAATGAAGTGCTGAATAACAAACTACACCACGACATGGGGACGGTAAGCTATACGTACACACGTATGGTGAATTTTTAATTAATAGGATGGATTGAATAATGAATATGGATATACCATATTTATAATAACATATAAGTATGTATAATTTACGGTAGTTATTATTTTATTATGTAAATAACAAATAAATAGGAAGTAGAAGAAGAAAAGAACTTTGAAAGAGGTGATAAAATAATTACCTCTTCTTCGGGTGATTCCTTTTGATTTGAACAAAAGGGCTACTTAGGTTAGATTTAAGATAAAGTTAAGGCCCCTACATTTCATTTAGGGTATTTGGGAGTATATTTGAGTAGGATTTTCTGAGCCAAATGGCTTTGGAGGTGTGAATTTGAGAGAAGGGGAAGTACCCTTTTATAAGAGAGGTGATGGGCACTTTAGGAATAACTTGAAATATTATTTTATTATAAAATCATTTTCGGTTTATAATGGATAAAAATGGATTTATTTCGAGGATAAGGATGTTATGGGTCGAAATCTTCCCAACCAATAGGTTTTAGACAAGTTTTGATCACCATATTAAACTTATCTTTTAGATTTAACCCTTAGTTAAATAGTTTAACTCTTACAATGTCTTCTTGTATTCTTAAAATATATGGTTAATAAACATAATAAAAAATGCCAAGAGAACCTAAAGTGGATCATTAATTACATATATAACATTATTTAAGTCATTTTTCTTAATTTTAGATTTGTATGAATATTATATCATTTAGTAAATTAGTATTTGTTTTAAAAACTCATTTATGTCAATTCTGACACTATTTAGTATTTGGTTTTTGTGAAAGTCATTAAAAATTTATTAATTCACAAAAAATAAATTGAATCAACCATAAAATGTCATATTAAACTATAAATTTTGTTTATGGAATCATAAGTTTCAATTTACAATTATTCTAATATTTATAATATCAATTATTTTAATATTTCATTAATAAGGTAGTTACACATCATCATTATGTCATAAATAAATTTAAATATATAATGTATAAAAATTATAAATAAAATACTATGATATAGGAAATATTTTTATATTTCTAATTAATATTTATAGTATAATTTATCTTATGTATAAACCTATATTAAAAATTATTTATTTATTAAAATTTTAATTTAACACTTTTAACTCTTCTTGAAATAAAATATAATATATTTCCCAATCTTAACCAAGTGAATAAAAAAGGATCAACTTTTTTTCATAAGGTATATTTTTGTCTAAAAACTCTTATCCAATATAATTAGGAAATGTGTTGGGGAAATTTTATATTATTATAATATTATTTTTACCCTTAATTACCCTATTTAATTTAACTGTGGTAAATAAAATTCAAAAGTTACTATTCACAAAAAAATAAATTCATCCTATTGAACAATATTTTAATTACTAATTTCAACCATATCTCTTAGAATTTTGAAATTCAATTCACAGAAGCAGTAAAATTACGTTTTATGCAAATTTGAAAACGTGCCTAGAAGGTGGGTAAAAGACTTTAAAAAGTTCAATAAAATTTTATATATCTAATATTATTTTAAAATGACTCCAATTAATTAAACTAGACTAATATAGGTATTATGTATCTATATTTACTTTAAAATAAATTTAAATTAAAAATATTTATTTAAATAAAAAATTTGTTTTTTATGTACTATGTATTATTTTTCACTATTCATCAAAAATTGAATGTTTTCAAAAAAATATTAAAAAATTCAGCCTAATCTAATTTTGATATTATGAATTAAAAAATTAAGTCTATTTTAACAAATTCTATTCTTAGTAGTGTCTAAAATTAATTTTATTATTTTTCACAAAAGTATTTATGTTAAGAAAATAGTTTTTCAAAATATATAACTATTTTAACAAAAGATATACATTTCATTATAAACACTGTAAATAGAATTTAAAATTTATTTTTTACTATTCATATCAAAATATTTAATTGATAAATAAATATATCATTTAAATAATTATAATACTAAAGTGTTTTTTTGTAGAAACCCAATCTTGTGTATAACACAAGCCAAGTCGGTGTTGCGTGAAATATAAGCTATTAAATTACTTTAAAGAGATAACATACTATGAAATACTTGGGTGTTACAAGAAATAATTATTTTAAGAAAATAAATGTACATATCATACCATGAGATCTCATCAATTCATTCTATTAACAATCCTATACTTGTGAAATCTTCCTTAGTGTCCATTTTACCAAGATAGGTGTCGGTGGTCGGGCGAATTAAAAAACAATCAGACTGAGCTGTTTGAGGAGGGTGAGAGTTTGGGATCAAAAAAGATTAGAACTAATGTGGGACACTCGGTGTCCAGCCTTTATATAATCATGCTAAATTATTATTAGAATTCCATGAATTTCAACTTCTCATATTAAAAGTCTTTATTCGATCCAATGGTAAATAATTTTTGAATAAATAATATAAAAATAATTTAGAACTCTTAAATTTTTTAGGAAATTTTTTTATCGGATTAAGGAACAATATAATTGGAAATAATTTTATATTTTAAAAAAAATAAAATTATTAAAAAAAAAGAACATGTAAAAAAACATTATTAAGTAATGTAAATTATTATTGCAAAAACTAAAATAATATAAGATTTCCCTTTAAAGTAGAAAGTTCCATTGGTATTAGTAACCTGTTCTTCTTAGATTTTTTAAATGAAATTTATTACGATAGATTTATAATAAAAAAGTTATTATGATAGTTTTATAATGAAAAATTATTATGGTAGTTTTTATTATAGAAACTTATTATAATAGATTAATTATAGAAACATATTATGATAGTTTGTAATACAAATATATTATGGGAAATTTTATAATGATTTTTGAATCTAGAAAATTTTTAAGATTTCTATCACCAAAATTTTTATAAAAATTTGAGTTTGATAAAGTATAATTGTATTGAGTCCAGAAAAGTTATTAGGATAAAAAATATGGAAAATTAAAACTTCTATAAAACTAGAAAAAAATTATTTAAATGAATAAAGTTTTTGAAAAAATAAAAGTTTTTGAAAAGTCATATTTTTAGAAGTTTTTTGAAAAACAATAGTTTTTTAAAGACTAAAAACTTATGTACTCCCCCTTGGAAAAAGGGGTTCATTTATGTAAGGATATTGGTAAACAAGAATTATATATGAATAATCACTTGATATTAATCTTTCCCAGCTTATTTTTAATGTATTCAAATGTATCATAAGTAAGGGGTTTGGTGAGAATATAAAAAATTATTATTTCATTCCAATGAATTTTAAAATTATATCTCATTTTTGTGTGTGATACTAAAGTAAATTTTTTCTTATGTCTACTTTCTTAACACATGAGTGATGTGATGGGTTTTTATTTAGTGAGATAGAACTTGTGTTGTCACAAAGTGTTTTAGTTTTAGTAAAACTTGGACCATAGTCAGTGAGTGTGAGTTGCATCCACAACAGTTGTGCACAATAACTTCTAGCTTCCACATATTCAGCTTCAACAGTAGAAAGTTCTACTAAGTGTTGTTTATTACAAGACCAAGAATCTAAAGAGTCTCCTAAGAAATTAAATTTTATACACGTACTTTTTCTATCCAATCTAAATCCACCAAAAGTAGTATCTAAAAAAAATTAGTTTGAAATAATTTCCATAGGAATAGAGTAAGTCTACATCCATAGTTCCCTTATAGTAATAAAAGATTCATTTCAATTCCCTAATATGATATTCTTTTGGATTGGATTTATATCTAGATTATAATTATAATGAAAAAAAATAAATCAATATGACTATCTATTAAATAAAGTGAACTTAAAATCACACCTCTGATAATATTTTGATATACTGGTTTCCTAGATTCATCAATATCTAAATTATTAGAGGTAACAATGGGATTAATAATAATTTTAGTGTTTTTATACTCAAATTTATTAATTAATTCTTTTATATACCAATGTTGAGAAATACAAGTTCCTTTAATGTTTTGTGATATTTGAAAACTCAGAAAGTATGTTAACTCACCCATCATACTCATTTCAAACATAGATTTCATAATATCAACAAAGGAATATGTTAAATACTTTTGAGTTGAACCAAATATAATGCCACAATCATATATTTCAAAAATAATAATATTTTTATTTACTTTTTTTATAAAAAAGGTAGGATCCACATATCCCTTAAAAAATAGTTTTGTAGAAAAATTCAGTATACATATGATATCAAGCTCTAGGGGCTTGTGTAATTCCACAAATAGCATTGGTAAATTTATAAACATGTTCTAGATGTTTTTTATTTTCAAAACCAAATGGTTTTTCAACATAAACATCCTCATGAACATATCAATTAAGGAAATCACACTTCACATCCATTTGAAATAGTTTAAAATTTTAGAAATGCTATATAAACTAGAAATATATGAATAGCATCAAGTATGGATACCAGATCATATGTTTCTTCCTAGATTATTAATTATATTTGATTATACAAATTATCAAAAAAGTATAGCTTTATTTATAATTACTATTCTTTTTCATCACATTTATGATTAAAGACCCATTTTACTTCTATTTAGAAGTATATTTAGTTCGTTCAACTAATATCTAGACTTTGTTCCTTTAAAACTTAATGAGTTCATCTTGAATTTATTTTATCCAATACTCATCACCTAAAGCCTCATCAGGATTCTTAGGTTTTAATTAAGATAATAAATCTACATATTCAATTTAATTTCTCAAAAAACTTATAGTCCTAACTGGTTGATTTACAGCACTAATGATACTACTACTATGATGATCCCTAAGAAACAACTAACTTATTAGGTTTTCAAAAGTAATTTATTCAATAATAATTTGAAAAAAATCTTGAGGAAAAACTTCAAAAACATATTTTTGAGTTATTTTCTTATGAGAAGTATTTTTTAATATAGGTTAAAAATTAGTTCTAGAAATAACATCCAAGGATGTAGGTTGGGTTTTTTTAAAAAGGATTAGTTTTTTCAAACATAACATGCAACATTTTATCAACAGTACTTGTATTTTATTAAAGACTATAGAATCCTTACTAGTTGTTGAATAACCTAGAAATTTTAATTCATTATATTTGGGTGAAAATTTTTGTAAATTATCTTTAGTATTCATGATGAATACTTTTCACCCAAAAACATTGAATTATAAAATTTTTGATTTTCTTCCAATTCACAACTCATAATAAGCTATATTAATAAAAGGTATAATTAAAACTTGTTTTATAGTATAATAGGAAGTAATAACTTTTTCATCCCAAAAAAATTTAACAACTGAGTTTTCACTCAGCATGGTTCTAGTAATCACTTAACGAACTCTATTTATTTTTAAACTACGTTAAAGGTGTTGAGAATTTATGTTTAATAACTTTCTTACTATTTTTTTCCAAAATCATAATTTTAAAATTATCTACCATGATCCCTATGAATAGTTATCAAGGATATGTTTTTATAATTTTTGTATCTGGTTACAAATTTTTCAAAAACACTATAGGATTCATATTTTCTTATTAGAAAATATATCCATATAATCATAAACTAAGAAGTATAGATATTATTTTACACAAATACGTCCAGTTTGTGTAGAAAAAAATAAGTCCACGTGCACTAACTATAAAGAATCAAAATTTTAGACTTCACTAATAGATTTGAAACTTTACTTATGTTTCTTACCATATTGATAGGATAAAAAACTTTTTAAGTATCAAACCTAAGTTCTGGTAATTCCTTAATAGTTCTTATCTTAGTCAACTTAGCTAAAGTTCTATGGCAATAGTAATATAACTTTATATTCCATGACCAATGTTGATCTTCCATTTCACTAAGGGAAGGTAGATCTTTGCTTCTAAGGTCGTCTATGTTTATAGTGTAAAAATTCTCTTTCTAATTGGCAGAAAGAATAAATTCATCTTTTGAACTACGTACAATATATTTCTCTTTCTTGAAGTTCACCAGATACCATTAATCACATAATTAAATAATTCTTATGATTATTTTCTTACGTCCTATAATAAATTACACATTAAAAATTAATTCTTTTCAAATAAGTGTAATGTTACCCACACCAATGATTTCCTCTTGAATTTTATCTCCAAAATTTACTTTTCCACCTTTCATCTTGATAATCTTATTAATGAAATATTTTTTTTCTATTTATATGTATGAAGAAACCACTATCCATGTATGGAATATTCTTATTGTTGGTACTTTATTTCCTTTCCTAAAAACAGAAGAATTAGTTTTTCGAAACCAAATGCATATTGGGTCTTGTTTCATTAGAGAATAAGATTTTAGGTAACCACATTTTTTCAACATTAGTTTATTGAGTAAGTGTCATTTCATAGAAAAATAATATTTATGGGAACCCAAATAATATACTCTATTTAAAAAACATTATTTCTTCTAATGTAATCTACTTTGAAACTTTATGTGAAATTAATAACTTTTAGTAACAAAGTAATTATCATTAAAAATAGGTTTTCTATAATTATAACACATTATTTTAATATTATTATGAGGTATAATTTTTTTTGTTTATCTTATCAAAATTTTCCTTCCTAGAGGTAAAAATGGACATAAGTTTCTTTAAACTAGATATTTTTTATTTTAGTTTTATTGGAATTGGAATGAAACGTGTCGAAGAATGGTTCAAATGATGAGGAGTCTAACCCAAAATCATAGATCATTCCACAGTCTTAGATTTGACAAGTCATAGAGACTAAATAGAGATATAGATCAGAAGTTATTATTATTTGAAGTGAGACTGCTGAAAATGGAAACCCAGGGCGATTCCATTGAATAGTATAGATTTATGCAAAACTATGAAAAAAGTGTGTGCAAGTCCTTTGTGGTAGCACAATTTAGTTGTTCACAAAAGGAGATGATAATTTACTTGGATTCCCCTCAATCAGAATGCACACCCACATCCCATGCTTGAAAGAAAGCATTTTTGCGTTCAAGAATGGAATCTTGTGTTAAAACCCTTTCACACACCCATGATTTTCACACCAAATGTGATGTCAAATGCAGAAGTTACACAGATATAGTATCCAAACTCTAGAAGAAAATGTATTTTCACATAACTCAACATTGTTTCACACTAGTGAACAAACTTTCATTTCTAATAAAAAATTTTACACTGAAGGAAAATTTGTGATCCACTATAGAGATACCTATAAATAAATCATCGAACCCTCTAATTTGATAAAGGACTTATAAGAGGATATATTTCACACAAAACTCTGAGTTGCACACATCACATAAACCCCCAAAATCCCAAATTTGTGCTCAGTTACCTTGGATAAACCTCTAAAGTATGGATATTCTTAAAAGATTTTTCACGCAATAGTTTCAATGTAACGACCTCATCTTTTGAATAATATTTTGCTTCCAGAAAATTTACATTTTACTGTGTCACATTCATTAAAAATATATAAGTATAAATTGAAATCTAACTATCAAGTTTTGACCGTTATGTGACCTTTGTTCAATTATGTTAGGTGATCAATATGACTATTGGAAACAATAATAAATTTAACATTATAATTATTCTTTATAAATAGAAAATGACAATAGACTATTAATACATAAAGAAGAGTTGATGACCTATACTAGTATAATTTTTCCATACAAATCCCATTTTTTGGAGCTCAGGAAGTAGGTAGCGTTACTGGGCTTCACTTTGGACCAATCCCAAGACGAACTTCATCATGTTAATCTTGAACAATATTTCCTTTGGGATAAGTTCAAGTCGGTGGAAATCACCACTCGAGCGATGTTATCAGAGCCGCTCCAAGAGTCTATCACCATTACACACCATACCCTTAGGTCATATGCGGGTGTTATAAGGGGTTATGTGACAAGGTATTAGTTAATTACTATGTAATCCATTTTTATAAATAAAAGTATTATTCCATCAATTTTGTTCTATGAATAGTCTTTCATAAAAATATGATGAAATTGATAAATTTATTTTTTGGGTAAAATGGTACTTTTTAGAAATTAATAAATTAATATATTAAACTAAGTTTTTATTAATAATTTTATTATAATTAAATAATATTATATCTATTCCTTATTTTTTTCTCTATAAATAATTAAGTAATCAGTTTGATAATAATTATAGTTTTATACAGGAAAACTGAAATTGTATTTTTAATTTCAATTAAAGAATTTATTTTGATGAATTAATTATTTTTTGGAATAATTAGTATTATAATAAAAAAAATTATTAAATAATTTTTATTTAATATTAAGGATCATATAATTTTTATGAAGTCAAAAGTAACTTTTATTATGGTTTAAAATTATTTTTTCCAAAACCTGTCAATTTTCAATAAATGTCAGTTTTTATTTTAAAAGTGAAAATTAAATTATTTATAAAATTATTTAGATAAAATGAATATTATTTTTGTAATCGTGGTTTTGAAATTATACAACAGTGAATTTTTTATAATTTTCTAAGATAGTCGAATTTCTTATTAAAAATTAAATACCGTATAAATATATAATGTGTTTTATGACATCATAATGACCCAATAGTGATGTAATAAATTAATATAAAAGTTATATTCAGACTAATATATGTTTTTTTATTTAAAATAATTAAATTTTAGGTTTATTTGATTTATTTTATAAATCCTTAGTGAATCTTCCAAGACATATAAAATATTTTAAGATTTTAAGATCATTTCCTTGAAAGTGTGACTCACTTCCATATAAGAAAGGGAAAAATTTTAATATCTTCAACCATTATCCTTATAAAATAATTTATACCACTCCCCTTTTCTAGAAACCATGGGAAAACACAATGAGATGGTTTTTCGTATTGAATATTTTAGTGTGTAGTGCCCAAAACCAAAATAATAAAGAATTCCCCTACCATTCCTATATAAACTCTCCCAAGAACCCATTTATCTTCCCTAAAGATCTTTTAATATTGACCACCCTCTTCCCCTACTCCCTAGAGCCCTCCCAAGGTACCCCCAGGCGCCCAAGAAGCCTCTCCCAAGCCTTTGGAATCACACATCCAAGTAAGGGATCTTCCTCCCTCCTCGTTTATCAAGAACTCCTTTTGTGATATGCATTTTAATTTCAATTTGAATATGTTGGGATATGTTTATACATACTACCCATACCATACTTTTGATTTATAAATAACTATAGGTTCCTTCCACTCTCATTAACCCATTCATGATCTTTTATATACACCCGTTACCATACTGAAATTCTGTAAGGGATTTCTCTCTCCTCATTCCCATTAAAGCACTTATTTTCTATTATGAATCTTACATTCCATTTAGTATGTTGGGATATTATATTCCATGATCCCATTATAATCCATTTCATTATAAATGATGAGATACCCATTTCTCTCTCATCAACTCATTTTATTAATTTCTATATGACGTCGTTATACTGCCGAAATTGCACCACAATTTTCCATGCCAATATAATCATGTAGTGAATACCATAAACATTCCTATAACAAGGTTATTAAACTTTATACACATATAATTTTTGATTTAGGATGTACAGGTATGTATTATACATTCCTCGATCGTGGAATAAATGATGATGTTGACTGAATCCATGTTATATGATCTATGTGGCACACTTAAGCATAATATTGAAATGATTATGATGGTTGCACCCTGATAGTGCTCCAATGAATTGATTAATTTTTAGTATCATGATAAGTCGTGTTTTGATAGGGGTTTACCTAATTCCTTTACAGTACTTTTTTCCACCATGTTGGGATAGGGGTTTACCTGATTCCTTTTTGTTAATGATGTAGTGTTTTAAGTTGTTTCCACATTTCCAGTTATGAATATCATGCTATATCATGCCTTTATGTTCATGTTTCTTTTTAAATTCATTGATATGTCTATTTACTAACATATATTTTCATCCTCATGTTATCCCATGCAATGATTAGTATGGAGGAATGTTGTGGTCATGTAAAAGAAGTTTTCAATAAAGATGTGTATGTCATGTTTTAAGTTGTTATGTAATGTTCCTAATCCTCAAAGACACTATACATCTCAATCATCTGTGTTTTATTAAGTGAAAGTTTATGTAATAAATCATGTTTAAATATGGAATAAAGAGATGGGTTTGTATAGTTGGTATCATAATAAGGTTTATTTATTTTTGGGATTAGGATTAGAAAACTCTAGTGAAATCATTAAAGATAAGACTATGTATAAGAAAAGAATACCTAAATTTTTTTGAGTATAGAGTAAGTGGATATATCAAGAAAATACATCCCTATCTAGATACTAACAAGTAGAGGTGGCTCTGACACATATGTATCTAGTGATAAAACTTGAAAACACTAGTTTGAGCTAGAATCGAACAAGAATTGGTTCTTGAAAGTAGGCCTTGCTACACTCTTGGTTCGGTACTCCTAGGGAATATGCTTTGGTAAATTCATAAGCTTTGTATGAAACATTATTAAGGGGAAAAAATACCATAATAATATATGTTAGGAATTAGATCATGAATATCCTAGATTAAAACTTAGGGTATAATAAGTAAGGATATACTATTCATATACAATTTTATCCTTATATGTTCATTGTTTTCATTTTTACATTATTATTAGCTAAGTATTAAAACACACTAATTGTATTTTCTTTTTCTTAGTTAAAATATGGAAGGAGGAAGATGAAGAACAACTCTTCTCTCTCTTCCAGAATAACTACTTGGAAATATTTTCCCAGATTAATTCTCATATGACTTTGAAACTTTCAAAAATATCCAAGTTATAAGGAAAAAACTTTAGGCGGTATCCAATACCTCTATAATTGCACTATTCTTTCAAGGATCAAGTACCGTCTATTGGAGAATCATGCACTCTCAACTTTCTTACCATGATAATCATGGGAAGTACCATCAAGGTCTTTTCAAATTATTCTCTTTATTTCAAAATGATAAAGCACTAAATGATTTTCTAGAAGCTACAAAAGAGGAAGACCTCTGGAAAGCCTATATGTATCAAATTATAGATTTCATTCTTTGGGGATATATGAAAACTGATATACCAAAACCCTATTTTGAAATATTTGAATATGAATATGTAATATTTTTTTTATTAAAAACAAGTTCAAGAAGGTATTTCAAAATTATATATAAGAAATACCTTTTTAATTACTTATCAGTGCTTCTATCGATATAATCCAATATGCTTGTGGTGTTTCTTGGGTAATGTAAGTAGATTATTTTGAAAATATCTCAATGTACCATTTTGACACATGAACCCTTTATACTGAAAATAAATGATAATAGGAAAGACTAAATACCTTGTTGAAAATATGAAGGAGAAGTACCCTCACCTGTTTTCACCTTAGTATGTAAAATGAAATTTTGGGGACACAGTTTCTTAAGGAGGGAAGAATGTAACGACCCAAAATTTTGAATAATATTTTATTTCCTAAAAATGTATGTTTTACTATTTCATATTCATTAAAAATATATAAGTATAAATTGAAATGTAACTATAATTTTTTTATCGTTATGTGACCGTTGGTCAATTATGATCAGTGATCAATATGACCATTGGAAACATTAATAAATTTAAGAAAATAATTACTATTTATACATAGAAATGGAAATGGAAAATTTAATTTAGAAAGAATATTCGATGGCCTCAACCTATAGAATTGTGCCATAAGAATTCTATTTTCTGGATCTCGGGATGGAGATAGTGTCACTGGGATTCACTCTAGACCAAGACCAAGATGACATTCAACATGTTAATCTTAAACAAAATCACCTATGGGAGAAGTTCAAGTTGGTGAAAATTACTACTTGGGCGATGTTATCAGAGTCGCCCCCAGATTATATCACCATCGCACACCTTGCCCTTAGGTCATATTTGGTTGTTATAAGGGGTTATGTGATAAGTTATTAGTTACGTATTGTGTAATCCATTTTTATAAATAAAATTACTACTCCATCAATTCTATTCTGAGAATAGTCTTTTAGAAAAAAATAATGAATTTGATAAATTGATATTTTGGGTAAAATGGTACTTTTAATAAATATATAAATTGGTATATTAAAATAAGGTTTTATTAAAAAATTTATTATAATTAAATAATATTATATCTATTCCTTATTGTTTTCTCTATAAATTATTAATTAATCAGTTTGAGAAGAATTATATTTTTATACGATAAAACAGAAATTGTATTTTTAATTTCAATTAAAGAATTTATTTTGATGAATTAAGGAATTTTTGGAATAAATAATATTTTAATAAAATATTATTATTAAATAAATTTTATTACATATTAGGGATCAAATATTTTTTATGATGTCAAAACTAACTTTTATTAAGGTTTGAAAACCATTTTTTCCCAAACCCGTCAATTTTCAACAATAGTCAGTTTTTATTTTAAAAGTGAAATTTCAGATATTTTGAAATTTATTTAGATAAAATGATTATTATTTTTTGAATCCAAACTTCGAAATTATCCAACGGTGAATTATTCATAATTTTCTAAGACAGTCGAATTTTTGGGTAAAAATTAAATACGATATAAATATGTTATGTGTTTTATGACATCATAATTACTCAATAGTGATGTAATAAAATACTATAAAAGGATTATTCTTCCAAATATTTATTTTTACTTTAAAATAATGTAATATTTTTATTTTATTTATTTTATAAAGTCTTAGTGAATCCTCTAAGATATATAAAATTTCTTAGGATTTAAAAATCATTTCCTTGAAAGTGTGACTCACCTCCACATGAGAAAGGGTAATATTTTAATATCTTTGACCATTATCCTTATAAAATAATTTATACCACTCCCATTTTATATAAACCATGGTATGGTTTTTCATTTTTAATATTTTAGTGTGTAGTTTCCAAAACCAAAATAATAAATAATTCCCCTACCTTTCCTATATAAACCCACACTAGAAGCAATTTATCTTCACTCGATATCTTTAAATCCTGACCAAAATCTTCCACCTTCTCCCTAGAGCCCTCCCAAGGCACCCCCAATCCCCCAAGAAATCTCTCCCAAGCCTTTGGAATCACACATCCAAGTAAGGGATCTTCCATCCTCCTCTTTTATCAAGAACACTTTTTGTGATATTCCTTTTAATTTCAATTTTCATATTTTGGGATATGTTAATACATACTCCCTATACTGTCAATTTGATTTATAAATAATTATATATTCCTTTCACTCTCATTAATCCATTCGTAGTCCTTTATATACACCATTTACCATGCCAAAATTCCATAAGGGGTTTGTCTCTCCCCACTACAAGAGAAACGTCGTTTAGCGGCGGTTTAAACCGCTGCTACATGGTTTGGTGGCAGTTTCTGTAAACTGCCACCTAATATGGAGTCTCCAATCTATTAGTGGCGGTTATTTCCATTTCACAGCGGTTTAAGGAAAGCGTTGTAGCTGCCTCATTTCGCAGCGGTTTTACTGAGTTTAGCGGCGGTTTTTTACGAGCCCTTGATATTAGTTTATTCGCGGAGGTTATAACCGCTGCAAATAAACTCAAATCCAGTGGCCATAAAACCACCACTGAAGTCATGATAATCTTCACATAATGAGGCATCTATGATACAACTATGCAGAAGCGGTTAAAACTGCCACAAAACGTAATTTTTTTTACGTTTCGCGGCGGTTTTCACCGTTTAGCGGCGGTTTTAACCGCCGCCAATGTACATTTCGGGGCGGTTTAAACCGCCGCTAAAAGCTGACCAGAAAAAAAAATTACTTCCGCTGCACCACTATCCTGAAAGACAAATCAAACCAGAAATACCATATTGTACATACCAACAGACAACAAGAAACATCAACCTAGAAAATCAGTATAGAATAAATTGAAAAAAATAAGTAAACATTAACATGCTATATAATAATGAACCATATTGTGCATACCAACATACAAAAAGAAACATCAACCTAGGAAATTAGTATAGAATAAATTAAAAATATATATATATGATAGAATCAACTATAAAACATAGGTCCATTATTTGACTACTCTCCAAACATACATCTAGACGATCCTTCTTGACCCCCCATAATATATATTACTTGAAAATGAAACATTAGATCTACATGTGTGTCGGTGTTCCCATATAGGGAGTGAGTGTAAAACAAAGTTAGATTTACCATGTGTGGGACTCCTACTTGGTTCAATACCCCAAATATACCATCACAACACACATCTACTATACCAGGTGTCTTAGAGAAGCTCTTGTGTTAGCCTCACTCAACACCTTATTGTGCACTTTTATGTAACACAACTAATCTTCTATAACTTATTTATTAAAAAGATCATGATACACAAAAACATTATGTTCTATTTGATCATAATTTAAAATAATTATTGAGATACATTATAGTAATCACCTTCTATACCTGGTAGGATGACTCTAAAATTCATTACACATGTCCTTTCAAAACAATTTTAATCTATGATGAATCATGTCATGTTACCTTAAAATGCATGCCTTCAATTATATTGTATTTTATTCTCCTTAACTAGGATAAAATACATTCCCCTCTAAGTTTCAATCCCAACATCAAGAAACAAGCTATTATTCTTATGCAATAATAATAATATGAATAAATTTTACAAAATACCATAGTTAAAGACTCTAGTATTATATTCTTTATATAGTCCTTAATTTTAGATACCCCTCCTAGTATCACAATATCATATCCACATTCAAGTTGTATGCCCCAGCCTCTTAATCATTCATCCATTATCATCATACCAACATATATGATATTGAAAACAATATATGGGCCCTCTAACAGGCGTAATCCACAACCATACCTTCTCCAAATTAGTCATTGAAGACCAAGATGAAACTGAAATGGAAACTCATGATAAATTCAAACACTATCTATTTCTAGGTACCTTTAAAAAAGTGTCCCCCTTCACAAAAGGTTAATATTATTGAAATATTTCTATTTAAATTGAACATAAATGGTATGATGTATCCCATTAATCATTAATAAACTATGTATATTATGATTCTATTTATAGAGATTCATATGATTCTCATCGCATGGGCCTGATCCCAACAATGTAAACACCTACGACCTCTTTGTATGGAGAAAAATGAATAATTTCCTAACTATGTGGCCTTAAACAAATGAATCATAAACATGTATTATATGTATGATTAACCTAAAAATCATATATTTTCATATCTATATAGATTCAGAGAGATCATAGGAATAGGGGTAACTCGTTAAACACTAGTGAACACCTTTTACCAATACCTATTTTGAAGAATCTATAGTATGAATCACTAGTGAACAACTTTCATTGTAATTTAGTACTAAAAGGACATCCATACCAAATATTCATATACATAGAATCCCATTGGAGGTTCTCATCAAAAAATAGATAACCTAATGTGAATCCATTAACATGGAAGTGGATTGATAAACTATGAACTCTTACATTTGATGATATATTGATGGGTTTCTTCATTGTGTTTCCTTTTCAATACCTTCATCACATCCTTAAATTAAAATTGAATCACCAAATGCATAAATTATGTTCAAGACCAAAAACGAGCTGATAGTACCCATAAGGAACACAGTGGTGAGGCATGAAAACAATTGTTATGTCATACATAGGACTCAATTTCTATGAATATATATCCCCCATACCCTGACATACATTGTCTCCTACCCTTGTAAAATGAGTGCATGATGGTTCACACCTTATTTCAGGAATACCATATAAATGGATCTATCCTGACGTTATATGACACTCATGGTAATCTATAGGGAATAATTCCCCACAGGTTGTCTAACTAAAAATATTCTATGGAAAAACCATTGGTCCATAATTTCACATCCAACCTTTTTGTATCCTTTCAATAGATCATGAGAACATGTTCTTCTCTTATCATATTGATTTGGATAAATATGCCCACCATAAATTAGAAATCACCTTAGAACTTCATTATGAGTATCATGTTCACTATATTCATTTTTATTAACATGTGACCTTGAGTACTCAAGAAGATATATAGGGTATTTTTTCCTATTATCTATACTCATGCATCTAAAAGTTGATCCCACTGGGGATATCCAACCACTGACACTCAAGAGTATATTTATACCCCTACTAGTTTAAACACCCTTGAGGCCCATTAGAATATCTAGATAATATACTAGGGATGGTTACAATGCTATAATATCTAAAAGCATCAGAATCTATCCTAAGTGGCCTTTGTGACTATAAAATTACAATGGAAAACATAACCCACATGGGTGGGGGAATTTTTTATCATTTTTTCCTCATGGTCATCTCCAGTATCATTCATCCTATGGGATCACACCCAAATTAATGATATCCCTCTTACAATGTAAATATGTGTTTCCTATTGGTGGTAAAACATTAGTATATTTCTTCAATGTTAACCCAATTGATGATGGGAAACATGATTCTATTGTGTATGAAACAGGTGTGGATGAATCTACTACCCCCTCACCACTAAAAAATAGTAAAACCATCTCAACATAAGAGAATATTACTTAGTACAAATTCAAAATAGTATAACATGTGAAAATCAATATTAAATTTCTATAGGGAAAAACCCCATTATGTATGGTGATTTGGTTGATGTTATCATACCTCATTTATCTAATATTATATAATAATAGTAGATTAATCAATCAATAAAAGTTGATCTAAGATGTCCAAATTGATTAGGATCAAATAAATTGATGCAAATTACCACAACATTAATGTTTTATCTATAGTTACCTTCATGGGGTATATATCTCAATCAATATAAGAAAATTATCCCAATGTTATTTTATGATGTAGTATCTTAGGAGTCAGTGGATTCCTTCACTTCTCATATGGATTCCATTGAGTTTTGAGTTGAATGAGTACAACCTTATTGGAATTCATATCTTGAGTGTGTGGATTCAAATCCTATACCACCCATATTTGGAACCTCCATCTTATTGATATTCGATATAATGGAAGATCTATATAAGTATATTAGGTGTTTTTAATCCCAATGTGTCGCAATGTTTGGTTCCCTAGAACAAAGACAAGATTCACTACAAGAGAAATTTCATTTAGAGGTGGTCAATTACCACTCACAAGGGCCTCCCAGTAAGACAATTTACAAGGGCCTCACCAAAGTGTCCACAACACTATCCCCTTGATCACTATGAAATGAACCAATTTGTTCAAAACATTAACAATGGGTTTAACTCCAAGTTATCCAAAATATCGTCTACCAATTCAAACACAGGCCTAAATGGAATGATGTATACCACACTCGAGAAATCAAGACATAAAAAAGAAACATCATAAATCAATAAAACGCATAAAAGGAAACATGAGAAATCAAGGAAATTTTAGGAGATGAAAATGTTTGGTGGCAACTATGTGCCACAAATGTTACATATACAAACCAATTGTTCCCATATTTTCTCAACACATCAACAATACAACTACTCACGGTCCGATGATGCATCGTCACCCTCACCACCTTCATCTCCACTTTCTGTTGTCACCTGTAAGAACATTATATTGAAAATTAAATACGGTTTCATATTTATATTAAAACTTAAAACAAATTATAGTTATAAAACTAAATGATTTTGATTTTTTGTGATTTACCTGCATTCCACCAGTTGATTCACTACCAATGGGGGCATATCTGCTCATATGCTGACGTATTTCAATCAACTCTTTCTGCAAAGTAGATATTTGATCCCCCTGCTGGTGAACTATGTTTCATAGAGAAACAATCTCTTTCTGAGCATCTCCAGGTATGGTCTGAATAAAGCCAAGAGTAGATGCAGCTGTCATCCCCGGTGTCCTGCTAAAAACCTTTGATGGTATGGGTCCCAAACCCATCCCGCGCACTCTACCAGGATGCTCCTTCCCAAGGACTTTAGCAACTGGGTCATCCTGGGAGACTAAGTAGGACTGCATAGGATTGGCATCCCATAGTTCTTTAATTTTTACCTGTAAATCAAATATAAATATATATTAACATAGTAAAAACTGATAATAAGTTATTATAATAAAAAATTGACTTCATACCCCAACTTCTTTAGCAGGCTCATTAACAAAACTTCCATCTGATTTCTTGTGAACATCCAACCACAGTTCAGTTTGGGATGCTTCATACCCTAAACTCTTTGACTGCATTAAGAAAAGATAAATCAACAATTCAATATATTAAACAAATAATATTGTCTTATAAATATTTAAACTAATTAAAAGATTACCAATGTTGTTCGGCTTCTAGAAAAGCTTTTTGATCCCGTAGTGTGAGGGATGACTTGTTTAGCCCGGTTTGATGCATTTGGTCTTGAGAGATCCTAAAATAAATAAAATTCAATTTAATGGTAATGTATTCAATGTCTTTCCCTCTTCATATACATGTATAAATGTAAAATGAGGACAATATAATAATATATATTTCAATACCATCCGCTTCTCATCACGATGTCGGTCAAAAAAAACTTTCCACTGTTCTTTTGGTACCCCACTGGGTAGCTTCTCATACATTTTTTGCACAGTAAATGAAGTATCGTTGAAATCACACCACAATCCCCATTTGAAATCTTTCCATTTATTACCTAGATTTTTCAACGTCCACTTCCATGCTATCACATCAGCAACTGTAAAGTGGAAGAACATCTGTATACAGAAATTCATTTTGAACATATTGGTAACATGAAATTCAATTAAACCATAATGTAATAAATTTACCATTATTTGAGAATCAAAAACTTCATTTTTCTAGCTTGGAGGCATATATCTCCAATCATCATATGAAATAGGAATGGAAATGGGCTCCACTGCCAGCCAGCCTAGAATCTGGCCACGTAACCCCGCGACTTCATCTGTAGGGACCCCATAAGAATCAAATGGAACGACTATCTTTTCACCAGTCATATTTCAAACATCTGAACTTTTTATGTTTTTCTACATGGTTTCATTTTTTTCATCTTCAATGAGCAAACAATTAGTATAAACAAAATTCAATAAATTTATTTAATTAAAATTTGTACCTATGACAGTGACACTCCAGTATGTCCATGATGAACTGGAAGGGGCGTGTCGCTACCCTACTCCTGAGGCTCCTGAATGGGGAGTCAACGACTCAGCCTCTAATGGGACATCCAAAGATGGTGTGAGAGATGGTGCATGGGGAGATGGTGCAGGGGTGTAGGTAGCTGGTGCCTCAATTGTCGTGGGGAGGGAGCCAGATGGATCATCATCTGTCGCAGAACTAGATGAAATAGTGTACCGCTTCCTCCTTGGAATTCATGTCATTTAATCAAATAAAATTAAGTTCTGAATATATATATCAAAAAAATTATGCAGAAAAAAAAAATTAAAAATGATAATAGATGCCCAGTACTGACATAAAAAATATATATAACAATGATAATGAATGACTGTAGAAATGAAACAAGTGGTTGCTGAATAAATAAATAATTGCACACACAATCATTTTACCCTTCAATAATGTCGGTTTCCTACTCCATTACTTCATTTACTTAATTCATCCTTGCTAGACTAATATTTTCAATATCATGATGGACAAATAATTCTGCTTCCTGTTATTGATTAAATTCAATTTCAGAGGTCAATTTTTCCACTTCATCACCCATATCATACAAATATCTTTATATTACGTGAGAAACTACACTCCACCCTTCATCGACAACATCATTCACATAATATACAATTTTTCTTGAAATTATAAGATATATGGATCATGCAGTTCATGATCACCAACATCCATCAAGCGAGAGAAGTTCACAGAATTAAATTCCAAGGAATCTCTTTTAACACCTCTGATAATATCGACCCATTTTCATTTGAATAGAACAACAGAAAAATGTCCATGGTAGTTTAATTTAATAATATCATGTAGCTTTCCATAGTATTCCACTTCAGAAAATGTAAATATACCACTATTTTATGTTTTCAAACCCACTTCTCGATCGACTGTACGAAATCTAAAGTCATTCACATTATAAGCGTCGAACTTTCTAACTTGTTTTAGAGGACCTCTAGCAAGAAAATTTAAATCTTATGACACCTCTACTCAAGTATCAGTATTCAGGATCTGAAAAAAGAAATATACTTTATTATATTTACAAAATGTATTTGTCAAACTAATATTCGTACTTATTTCAATATTTATGAACTTACACGTCGTGCAAACCATTATACAAGATCTTTATTAACAGCTTTCGTTATATCTTTCTCATTTTGTGTTCGGCCTCTCATTTGTCTCTTTGTTTGTATCCTCAACTCTTCAATAAATGGATTTTCAATTTCATTATTCTGCATCACATATCTATGTGCCTGTAATAATTCCAATTTAGTTAGTGTCCCATTTGAGGTCCTCCCAACTAATCGGCCAATAGTAGGAAATATTTTGGATTTCTGTTGTATTTGAGATTGAGTCGATGTGTCGCCAACATGTCCAACTCGATTAAATCTTGTCTCAATATCATCTAAGTATTGAGAACAAAAGGTAATACACTCCTCATCCAAATATCCTTCAGCAATAGAGCCTTATGGTTGAGATTTATTTCTCACGTATGATTTCAAATGCCCAATATATCTGTGAAATAAAATAAACATAATTATGCATTTAATTAAGTACCAAATTTTTTTTACTTAAATGAAAAACATATAAATAAAGTACCTCTCAATTGGATACATCCATCGATAATGAACAGGGCCTCCTAATTTAGCCTCCTCAACCAAATGCATAGTTAAATGCATCATTACAATAAAAAATGATGGAGGAAAGATCATCTCCATTGCACAAAGGGTCAATACAAACCTCTCCTAGAGGTTGTCAAGCTAAAATGTATGTAGAGATTTCTCATAGAGTTGTCTGAAAAATGTATAGAATTGGAGTATAACAGCAGTAATTTTTTCCGGCAATAATGTACACAATGCCAATGTTAGTAACTTTTGTAACAAAATATGTGAATCGTGACTTTTCAATCCATGTAACTTACGATTCTTCAAGTCAACACACCTCGAGATGTTACTTGAATACCCATCAGATACCTTAAAATTCTTTAAAATTCGATGGAATGTATCTTTATCCCTATTTTTTATTGCAAAAATTGCTGGAGGATACTTTTCATTTTCATCTGGCCAGAGATCGCGTTTTATGTTCATTTCTTATAAGTCTTTACAAGCATTGAGTTGATCCTTCGACTTTCCATGATCATTAAGCAATGTGAAAATCAAATTTTCACATACATTCTTCTCAATATGAATCACATCAAGATTATGCCGCGACAAATTAAATTCCCAATACGGAAGTTTCAAGAATATACTTTTTTTCTTCCATTGTTGCATTCCAATTTCGCTTGATGATGCACTTCAGACCCGTTATCCGCTATCATTCAAATGATGAACCTTCCCAAATTTTGTTTCAACATTTTCAAGCTGTGTAAATATTTCAGAACCAGTTAACAACTTTGGAGGTGGTCTACGATCAATGGAACCATTAAATTTTTATCTGTTCAGCTGAAATCTATGAGAAGCATCGAGAAATATTCGATGACACAAGAAGCACAATTTTCTACTGTGAGGTGGCCATTTGGGATCAAAATAAAAGTTACAAATAGGACAAGACAAACCCGTGTAAGTGTTCCAACCAGATAAATTCCCAAGCCCAGGGAAGTCACTAATGGTCCATATTAAAGCATCATGCATTTTGAACATTGTTTTAGAAGAAGCATCAAATGTCTCAACACCGTTTCTACATAACTCCTGCAATTCGTTAATCACAGGCTGCAAGTATACATCAATATCATTTCCAGGCATTTGTTTTCTAGGAATAATCATCGAAAGGATAAAAGATTTTTGTTTCGTACACATCCACAGAGGTAGATTATAAGGGATCAAAACAATTGGCCAAATGCTATAACTGGTACTCAAAGTACCAAATGGGTAGAATCCATCGGCAGCCAATCCCAATGGAACATTCCTAGGATCAACTGAGAAATCTAGATGTAATGAATCAAATGTCTTCCACGATTGGGAATCTCATGGATGTCTCATTAACCCATCATTGTTATTATCTACAGAATGCCACTTCATGTATTCAGCGGTTTTCGATGACATGAATAATATTTTCAATCGAGGCTTCAAAGGAAAGTAACGCAAAACCTTTGCAGGTGTGTTATTTTTCTTCTTCTCCATGAAATTTTTTTCATTCAGACTTCCAACATCACCTTTTTCCTACCATCTAGAAGAAGAACATTTCTTGCAATTCTATCTACTTGAATCCTCTCCCCAATAAAGCATACAACCATTGGGACACACATGTATTTTTGTATAATTCAGACCAGGCTTTTTAAAAACTTTTTTCATATCATAAAAATATTATGGGATTTTTGGTTCTGGAAATGCATCACGAATCAATTCCAATATCATGGACATTGTCTTATTTGTAATTCCACATAGACATTTGATAGGGTACAACATCAGCAGAAATGAAAGCTTTGAATATTTCAAACACCACTATACAACTCTTGATTTCCATTGTCAGCTAAATCATGAAACACATTTTCCTCATTGAAGTTTTCTCTTACATTTGGTTCCACAAAATCAAGAGGAGGATCCAATGATATGTTACAATCTTGATCTACCTGTGTTATAGTCTCAAAAACATTACTTGTCACGTTTCAATTTGTAGCACCCTCTTCTGGTTGTTCTGATATGTTTTGATGCTGATAGTGGTGTCTTGCAGTGCCGAATGCATCATTTATGAGGTTTTGCATTTCATTTTCCATTGTCGATGAACATGGGACCTCATTCTGTGGATTAACATCAGTGATCAATCTTTCTGTAATGTTTGATTCTCTATGCTAAATCCAACACAAATATTGACCAGGGAATTTCTTTAGTATTAAATGTTCATAAACTTCATCTCTCTTCAACCATGTTCTAAATTTACATTTAGGACATGGACTTTTTTTTCTCCCTTAAACGGATCGGTTAGAAATTTCAAAATCTAAAAACTCATTCAATCCCTTAATATACTGAGGTGTGTTCCTCGGTAATGTTATCCAGCTTTTATCCATGTATATCACAATGTTCCTACACAATAATAATAAAAATTAAAACACATAGTTACTACTAAATAGAGAAAGAGATTCATATATATGATAGTATAAGATTATAGAAACATAATATAATAAATATGATCCCCTGAGTTAGATATGAACCCTCTAGTGTTTGAGATAGGGGAAGTTTCTTTGGTAAAGAGAAACAGTGTGCTAACAATGTGGTAGCTACTTTACCATGAAAACTAAAGCACATTGTTAATTTGGAATAACCCCAACCTAAGTTCTCTATAGAGTCTTCATATAAAACTCTAATATCGAATAAATCTATTATAAATAATGTTTCGGGAAAACCTTATGATGCTTACAAAACTCAACACATTGTTAATTTGGAGTGTCAAGAACCACGTGAGGGATGGTAGTCTTGAGGCATGATAAGTGGTGGTGTTCATGGAAATTCATGATGAAATAACATGGGAGATTAGGTTTTGAGGTTCTACGAACCTTGTGTGGATTGAATTCCTAGACCTCTCTTTGGTGTATTCACATAGAAAAGAGTGGTGGTGTGACTTTAGGGTGATTTGGATCATATATGTGTTAGTGCTCATGAGTGGAGAATTATGGTTAAATGGGACGATCGAGGATCTGGCCATGGAGTTGAACTAAGATTCATATTTAGACTTCAGTGTGGGCATTGAACATTTTTGTTATTCCTTGAAGTGGCACAATATTTATGGGGAGATATGATCCATGGGGTGGATGTGCTAATAAAGTATATGTTATTCAACTAAAGGAAGAACTGATTAAATCCAAAAAATTCTTGGAATAAGTGATGTAATAATTATTTCAAGTCTCATTTGATATAAAATATGATCAAAACGTGTCATGGATGATCATGAATCAGCAAGTGGTGTTAAGAAACCACTTTGTTTCTTCAAAACATGATCTAGAAGTTTCATGATGAAGTAAAGTCACTTGTTGAATCTAGAAATACATAAAAAAGGGATTATTCTAGGATAAAAAGAGGTTTCCAAGTCTTAACTAAGAGAATCAATGATGTCATATTGAATATGGTTTATAATAAGGTATATCAAGCACTGAATTTAGTAGAATTAGACCACTAATAAGAAGAAAAATTTAGAGGAAGTAGTTATTCCCTTACTATCATTAGTGTGGTTTCAGTGTGATTGGTAAGTTGTTATTGACATGATAAATATAATTTTGAAGTTATATTGATATTGTGAAATTTGATTAATGTGGATGATAAAGACACCGCTTACGGTTCTATTCCCTAGGTATCTCACCCCTACCTAAGGGATAAATGTCTGTCAAGGGCCACATTCCCAACTCATAAGGTTTGAGAACATATCTTTATCCATATAGTCTATATTGATTGCTCATCGAGCAAATGAACCTAACTTGGTTCCATAATGGGTCATTCATATGTTCTCATAGATTATCATACCATAGATGACCATTACCAAACCATCCCAAAGCCTCTCCCCTAGAAATTTCTTTAGGAGATAATCAATTACCTAAAACAAGACCTTTATAGATAACTTGACCCATAAATACATGATGGACACCCTATTGGGGTTTTAATTTCCCTATAGTTAAGCCTCTCACATATATAACATAGCCATAAATGGTTGTATAATCAATGCATCATACTAAAGGGAATTATATGAACCCAACATGAATCTCTATCCTCATGTAACATAAGGTAAATAACTCATGGATCCCATTCATGTCACGTACCCACCTACATGAAATTTCAATCCACACAATAAATGCATAACCATATCCTATGGTAATATTAGTCATAAACTACCTTGACCATAGAGTTATCCCCTTACGAAATCTCATTCCATCCTCATCAAATCCATCTCTAGGAACCAACACCATCTCAATCCCCTAACTCATAAAATTACAACATATATTATAAAGCAATAATAATTAATTAAGATAATTAATCCATACTAATCCAATTAGTCATACTTTAGGGACATCTCATCAATTATGTATCCTCATTGTAACTTCAAGCAATGGGGTATGGATCACTCTTGGAACACCTCTGAGCTCATTTCTAAACAAAACCCAAATATATGAAGTCAATCCATTAAATTAATTCATCCAAATTTGATGATAAAAAAAATAAATTATGGAAATGACTCAACAATAATGAAACTACATAAAACCTTATGCATTTTTCCTCCATAAGATTCCTCTAACCATTACACACACAAAATTCACCGTAACAGGATGATCCCACTGATGGTAGGGGAGGGGAGCATACCTAGGGTACGAACTCGACAGGGTTGGGGGAGAATCCGGCATCGCGGGTGTTGGGGGGAGAAGTGGGGTCAGCAGCGACCGACGGCGAGGTCACCGGCGGCACGGGAGGGTAGTAGAGGGGACCAGAGCTAGGGTTCGCGATCGTCTGGGTGAGAAGCCTCGTGGGGTCGGGGGGGGAGAGAACGCTGGCTCGGGTGGTGGGGGGGAAGTGTCACCGATGTAAAAAAACAAAATGGGTTTAGCGGTGGTTTTTAATAAACCGCTGCTAAATCTTTTTAACGAAAGGTTTAGCGGCGGTTTTGTAAACCGCCACTACAAAACCGCCGCTAAAGGCGTTTTTTGTTGTAGTTCCCCATTCCCATTAAATCACTTATTTTATATTATGAATTTTAAATTGAATTTAGTATGTTGGGATATTATGTTCCATGGTTCCCTTACTATCCATTTCATGTATAAATTATGAGAGTCCCCTTTCTCTCTCATCAACCCATTTTATGAATTTCCATATGATGTCGTCATACTGCCGAAATTGCACCACAATTTTCCATGACAAAATCATCGTGTAGTGAATACCATACTCATTAATCTATCAAGGGCATTCACATTGACTCACATATATTTGTTGATTTAGAACTTACAGATATGTTTTACAAATTCTTTGATCGTGTAATAAATGATGATGTTGATTGAATCCATGTTATACAGTCCATGTGGCACAATTAAGCATGATATTGAAAATATTATGAAGGGTGCACCCAGATATCGCCCCAATACATTGGGTAAAATTTAGTATCACAATAAATCATATAGAGATATGGTTTTACCTGATTCCTTTATAAGACTTTTTCCCACCATTTTGGGATAGGGGTTTACCTGATTCCTTTATATTAATGATGCGGTGTTTTAAGTTGTTTCTGTAACGCCCCGACCCCAGCTACCCAGAGTCGGTGCATTAATTACATAACATTGGCATGATCACAAGAAGATCAAATCTCGAAAGACCGATTGGTTTAGTAGCCTTGGAAACACTAGATATAATCATAAAGTTTTACATTACATTTCAAAGTGAAAAACTACTACAACAACAAAGTCTTCATATCCACACTATTAACCCCTCATAATATCCCTGCAAGTCATTCATAATTTACTTCTTCACTACCTGGGAAAAATAAAACATAGAAAAGGGGTGAGCTCAAATGCCCAGTAAGGATAACAATATAGCGGAACATTCAAAAATAAGCATAAACATTTAAGGCAATGAATTACTAAAACAAAAGCCTTTTAAACTTGAACTTCAACATAGTATGGCAAAATTAAAGTGAAATAATGTCATTTACTTGTTCACATGGATATTCTACTAATCGAATAATCACATGCAATATCAATAACCACTTTCATAATGTTGGAATGCAAAATGCTAAACGTTAATTTCTTTGTCTAGGCCTCATCCCAAGACCTAGGGGTTACTTCTAACCGGAACCCAACCCGGAGTGCCTCTAATAACCGGACACCAACCCGGAGTGCCTCTAATAACCGGACACCAACCCGGAGTGCCTCTAATAACCGGACACCAACCCGGAGGGCATAATTTTACCAGTCCCTAACCTGGAGGGCTTACATTAACCAGTCCCCAACCTGGAGGGCTTACTTTTACCGGTCCCCAACCCGGAACATACTTGTTTAGCACATTCATCTGAAGAAAAGTTTGAAATATAACATAAACATTCGGATTAAAACTAGCATACGAAATGTCAATAGTTTCACCATAAACTATGAATGGTATAAAATAGCACATCCACAGTCAAACATATCACAAAACCTTCAATACAATATAGAAGTTTTGTATTATAATAAATCAACTTCAAATAAGCGTAAAATCCATTAAAGGATGTTGACATAGATGAAATCAAAACACTTTTTAGAGAAATATCTCTTTCTATTTTTGAAATCATTTAAGAGCCATATAAAATAAAACATTTTCTTGAAAATATTCTTTTAAGCTTGTAAGGAAAGCTTTGAAGATTTTATAACGGCGGAAAATAACTGCACCCGCCGTATAAGTAAAAAAAACATTCTTATCTTAATTCTGTCGAAAAGGTTAAAAAGGACCTTATTTTGAAAACGACGGAAAGATTCCGTTATAAACCACTTACAAAAAGTCAAACAAGGGTATAAATGAATTTAACCCATATTCTTGTAAATAATAAATATGTTTTGAAATACATTCCGAAGAAACATGGATGTGGATGATAAAGAAATCCCAGTAGATTATTACGTATAAACAACCTCGGATAATGAAGAGATTGTGAAATAACCCTTACCTTGTACTTTTCCTTTGTTGGGGTAGGTTAACCTCCTGTATAATGGTGAAATAATTGTTATTAAATTATACAAGAATCATATACATTAATATGATATCATATATGATCTTTTAACATTGCTTTATTAATAATATCTTAGTATTATCGTCGTTTCGGGTGATAATCGATTCGTTCTTCTTAAATGTTTGGTTACGTAAGACATGTTTTTAATGGATAGATTATATCTTATTCATAATCAGAATGATATTAACATTATTTTTAACCCTAAAATGAGAATAATACTTGAATGGATATGATGGAGAATGAATCTTATCGCGTTCGTGGAGACGGTAGTCCGTACGTACGCACGAAAGCTACTTCCATTTGATTTTCATTTTAAAAGAATCAAATCCAAATGATACATAGGTATATTACTATTCCAGTATAAAATAATATTTTATATATGTTACTTAAGTTCATTAACACCATCCTTTATACGTTCCATGTGTGGTATGAACGAGTCATATCATTTTAAGGGGGCGGTAGTCCGCACTTCCTCAAATGAAATTATCGTATGTATATACAACATGAAACGAATAATGTTATGAAATAAAATGGAATTACAGAAGCTTATATATAAAATATATATCATTAATATCATATTTAATTACAGTGCCATCATAATGGCCACCATGAGAGGTGGTAAGATGTATTTGAACAATCATCGTTTCGTGAGGCGTTAGTTTGCCATCCACAGAAACATTATGTTCATCATCCATTAGATGGAGTTGTGTGTATGTGTAGTTTGAATCCTTCTTATAACAACATCCTAGTATATTGTGGATACTGGTTTTGTCACAAAAGAAAGGAAATAAAAAGAGTTTGGGGGTTGGAGAAGCAAAATAAATGAAAATAATTTAAGAGAAATTGTTACCTTTAATCTAGGTAACTCACTTTGGTTGGAACCAAAGGACTTCTTGAAATGCTTTCTGCCTAAGGGGAAGCTTCAAGGAGGAGGAGAGGGATGTGGGGAGCTTAGTTGGGAAGAGTTTGGACGAGCCAAGTGGCTTGAGAGGTGTGAAGAAATGAGAAGGAGAAGTGCCCTTTTATAAGAGGGGTGAGGGGCACCTTTGGAAAAGCTAGAAATATTAATTTATAATAAATTCATATTCGGTTTCCAAAGGCTCCAAAGTTGACTATTCAAAGGATGAGGTAGGGATAGGTCGAAAACAACTCATCCAATAGAATTTAGACAGGTTTGGGTACTTATATTAACCTTATCTTTAAGTATTAACTCTAAGTTAATTAGTTTCACTTTTACAATGTCTCTTTGTATTTTTATATTATATGGTTAATAAACTTACCATATACATCCAAGCGACCCCCAAGTGGTCCATTAATGATTAAAATATCATGATATAAGTCTCTTGGACGAACCTTAGATTTTTAGGAATTTAATATCAATTAATAATATAATATTTGTTTTAAGAACTCTTTTATGTCAATTTTGACACTATTCATTAGTTGATTTTTGTGAAACTCATAACAGATTGATTACTTCGAACAAAGTCAATTAAATAAATGCTAATATATCATATTATCCTAGAAAATTAGTTTAATTCATTAAAAGTTTCATATTATATTTATTTGGGTATTTATAATATCACTTATTTTAATTTTTCACTATTATAGTAATTACTGCATCATCATTGTGTCATAAATAAAATAAATTATTTAATGTCTAAAAATTATAAATAAAATATCATTATGTAGGAAATCGTTTTAGCTTTCTAATTAATATTTATAATCGAAAATCCAACATGTATAACCCTATGTAAAAATTGTTCTTCTAAAAGATGTAAGCTTATGCCATTTTTATTTTTATTTTAGCTTTATTAATATAATGTGTCATTATCACTTACAAGTGGATCCATGGGGTCCCAAAATAGACCCAAAGATTCCAATGGTCGACCATGTATCAACCAATAGGGTTAAGACACGTTTTAGGGTAATTTAGTATTATTATAATATTATTTTTTAACCCTTATTTACTGGATTTACCCTTAACCATGGTAAATAAAATATTTACCGCAGTAATTATTCAAAATGTCTAAAAATAAAAGTTACCTATTTACACAATTTGAACATCCTGATTCCAAATATGGAATCCATTTTTCTAAATTCAAAACACAGAAGTGGCAGAAATTAATTTAAAATTAATTCCCGCTGTCTAAACAAAAAGCGTGTTTTTAAGAGATAATAACTATCAAAAGATTGACACTTGTTTATGTTCGGTTTAATTGTAAAATTATGTCCAATGACCAACATTATATTAAGTGGTAAAAATATATTCTAAATATACTTTAAAACCACTCAAATTAATAATTTATCACTATTAATTATTTTGATTAAAAAAGTTGTTTTTAATTAAAATTTAGTAATTTTCACTATTCATCAAAATATAAAAGTTTTCCGAAAAGTACCAAAATTTCACCCTAGGTTAATTTCGATATTCCGAATCCAAAAATGAAGTCCATTTTGAAATATAGAATATATATGATTTCAAAAAGTAGGTATTACTATTCATAACAGCTAGTTTGATTGGTTACGGTGTGTGTTAAAACTCGAAATTGCGTATAACACACGCTACTGTATTATTCAAAGGAAAGCGTACCGTGGAAGCTTGGGATGTTTCATTTTAAATTTTTTGATGTCCCCATTTAGTCAAAATGTTTAAAATATTGTATTTAAAAAGGGTTCACTATTAAAAGTTGATAAAAGTGCAATACTGAAAATGAATTTGTTCTTGCATTATATCAAGGAAACTCATAATATGGATTCTAAAATTATAAGGATTATATAAAGTTTAAAATTTAGATAATACTATTCATAACCGCTTTTGAATGGATTATTTTTGTAAGTCATGGTGTGATTGAACTCGGTGTTGCGTGTAGTGCAAGTTATTGAATTATTTTGAAGAAATAACATACTATGAAATCTTGGGGTGTTACATTCTCCCCTCATTCAATAAATTGCGTCCTCGCAATTTGAAATTATTCTTCGAAAATAAAAGGTTGAAAATAGAAAATATATTTGTGGGAAAACCCACATCGGAAATAGGGTTACTAAAATTTAGTCTTAATATGAGGAAAAGAGAAATGAAAGTGTCACCACCAAATTATGATCTCGATTAGGAGAACATTGGTGGTAATTAGAGACATATAATTGGAGGAAAAACGTAAATATTTATAGGTAGTGATTGAGGTCATCAATCACAAACAAGTATAAAATTGAGGTCCTTAAACTCATCAATCTATGATGATTTGAAATACCATCGGTTCAACAAAACATAGGATATTGGGATGACACATTTTTGACATTCCAAAATATCTTAGTTGAAATCCCACATCGAAAAATGAATTAATGAGGCCTCTATTTAAAATAAAGAGTGGAAAGTATGAAGATTACCGAAAATAACACATACTAGGGTTCCATGTAGGAAAATATGGATATGGAAGAGAAATCTAACCATCAATTATATGATGGAGAGTGGTAGAGAACATGGCTATGAAAAGGCCAACAATCCCAAAGCCATAAATTAGTGATGATTTAAGGTACCATCTAGGACAACATTTTTGTTCAAAGTTGATTTTCTTAATATTGAGGAATTTATTTTTGAGATTGGCTAAGATCATAATGAGATATACTTAATTTGTAATTAGAGTTTTATCTATTAATAAATTTCTACCACAAACTCATCTTTCACTCTAAAAGATAATAGAATGTAAAAAAATTCTATTTACACTATTCGTATAGGGTTCCAAAATAAACGAATTTATAATTCATCTACATGATCTTTTAATAAAAACTACATTATTTAATCCAGGACATCTCATGGTCCAGTGGTAGGTGATACACCCTTGTCGCCCTTTGGTTTCAGGTTCAAGTCTCGCAGCCTTGCTGGACGCGACGGGTTGCCGCCCGACCTCCGGGTTGTCCTTTTATGGCAATCCAAAATAATCCAAACTAGAACTATCCAAAATACTTCTGTCCAAACTCACAGTCCAACATTTATAAGGAAGGTAAACATAATATAGATCCTTTTTACCCCGTAATAGCATATTAATACCTTCATCATGTATTACCATATTCCTTATTGATTACATTCATGCTCCCTTATTCCATATAGAATGCTGGATATACTTCATTAATCCAAAAATGTTTTAAACCCCAACAATGATGGAATATACAAATCATTAATTAGCTTCAAGGTAGTCAATAATATCCAATATAATTTATCCAAATCAATCATGTATTATTCTAAAATCACCACCTCGGTATCTGAACCATATTATGGTTTATCTTTCTCTCAACCATATATTTTCCAAACATTTAACCTGCTACTGAGTCACTTTTCTTTGTTCCACACCATCTCAAGTCCTTAATGAAATAGTACTGCAGTACAATCCTTATATACTCCATAATTATTATAACAAGTACATTGTTGATACAACACTCAATTGATATAATCAACATAATAACTCTAATCATTCCTCTTCATCTGTGGTAGTATCATAACTTGATTATTATCCAATAGCATCATTTGCGGCATAGTCTGATGACTGGGACATAGGTTCGCGTAGTGTCCAAACTCCTTGCAAATGAAGCATTGTACATTTGAAACCATTTTCTTACCCTTGCAGTCATGTACTTTGTGCCCTTTTCCTCCACACTTATAACAAACTCCCATTCCTTTCAGGCAAGTTCCAGGGTGTTTCTTTCCACAGTTACCACATATGGGAAAATTCTTCTTTTCCCTCTTCCCTTTATCCATCTTTCTCTCTTCTATCCTTTTCTTCTCTTGCTTCCCTTCAAAGCCATAGGACTCAGTAAACTCTTTACTTATCTTATCAACACATGATATTATTTCTTCATATGATGATAATACATGGGAGACTATTTCTCTTATAAATTCTAGCTTAAGACCATGAAAGATATGATCCTTCCTTCTCTTTGGATCATGTGCATTTCTGGAGTTCTCATTCCTTATACTGGGCGCCATTTCTAAACAACGGCATAAACTAGATCAGTTTATGAATCAAAATACATAATCCCATACTTATAAAACACTTAACATAAATTGAACTATTTATGGATATAATCCATAATCATAAGAATGTTTTCTTTGAGGATGTATATACTCATAATACCTTCAAAATGATTTGTAAAGAAAATGAGAGTTATCCTAAGCATATCCCCCGGGAGTGTCGTAACCAAGAGTGCAGCAAGGCTCGTTGTCGTGCACCAGTTCCCGTTCGAGTCTAGCTCAAAGCGGTGTTTTCGGGTTTTACCCCTAGGTACATCTGTGCCAGAGCCGCCTCTACCTGCTCGTATCCAGACAGGGATGTATTGCTCGGAAAACTCACAAAATCTCTACAATACCAAAATTCTAGGAAGTTCTTCTATACTAATCCTCAAAGTTCATCTTAGGTCTACGTGCTCTAATCAGAGTTTATCTAAATCTAGCTTCCAAGGTTTGTACTAAACTTCCTCTGATACCAACTGTAACGCCCCGACCCCAGCTACCCAGAGTCGGTGCATTAATTACATAACATTGGCATGATCACAAGAAGATCAAATCTCGAAAGACCGATTGGTTTAGTAGCCTTGGAAACACTAGATATAATCATAAAGTTTTACATTACATTTCAAAGTGAAAAACTACTACAACAACAAAGTCTTCATATCCACACTATTAACCCCTCATAATATCCCTGCAAGTCATTCATAATTTACTTCTTCACTACCTGGGAAAAATAAAACATAGAAAAGGGGTGAGCTCAAATGCCCAGTAAGGATAACAATATAGCGGAACATTCAAAAATAAGCATAAACATTTAAGGCAATGAATTACTAAAACAAAAGCCTTTTAAACTTGAACTTCAACATAGTATGGCAAAATTAAAGTGAAATAATTCCATTTACTTGTTCACATGGATATTCTACTAATCGAATAATCACATGCAATATCAATAACCACTTTCATGATGTTGGAATGCAAAATGCTAAACGTTAATTTCTTTGTCTAGGCCTCATCCCAAGACCTAGGGGTTACTTCTAACCGGAACCCAACCCGGAGTGCCTCTAATAACCGGACACCAACCCGGAGTGCCTCTAATAACCGGACACCAACCCGGAGTGCCTCTAATAACCGAACACCAACCCGGAGGGCATACTTTTACCAGTCCCTAACCTGGAGGGCTTACATTAACCAGTCCCCAACCTGGAGGGCTTACTTTTACCGGTCCCCAACCCGGAACATACTTGTTTAGCACATTCATCTGAAGAAAAGTTTGAAATATAACATAAACATTCGGATTAAAACTAGCATACGAAATGTCAATAGTTTCACCATAAACTATGAATGGTATAAAATAGCACATCCACAGTCAAACATATCACAAAACCTTCAATACAATATAGAAGTTTTGTATTATAATAAATCAACTTCAAATAAGCGTAAAATCCATTAAAGGATGTTGACATAGATGAAATCAAAACACTTTTTAGAGAAATATCTCTTTCTATTTTTGAAATCATTTAAGAGCCATATAAAATAAAACATTTTCTTGAAAATATTCTTTTAAGCTTGTAAGGAAAGCTTTGACGATTTTATAACGGCGGAAAATAACTGCACCCGCCGTATAAGTAAAAAAACATTCTTATCTTAATTCTGTCGAAAAGGTTAAAAAGGACCTTATTTTGAAAACGACGGAAAGATTCCGTTATAAACCACTTACAAAAAGTCAAAAAAGGGTATAAATGAATTTAACCCATATTCTTGTAAATAATAAATATGTTTTGAAATACATTCCGAAGAAACATGGATGTGGATGATAAAGAAATCCCAGTAGATTATTACGTATAAACAACCTCGGATAATGAAGATATTGTGAAATAACCCTTACCTTGTACTTTTCCTTTGTTGGGGTAGGTTAACCTCCTGTATAATGGTGAAATAATTGTTATTAAATTATACAAGAATCATATACATTAATATGATATCATATATGATCTTTTAACATTGCTTTATTAATAATATCTTAGTATTATCGTCGTTTCGGGTGATAATCGATTCGTTCTTCTTAAATGTTTGGTTACGTAAGACATGTTTTTAATGGATAGATTATATCTTATTCATAATCAGAATGATATTAACATTATTTTTAACCCTAAAATGAGAATAATACTTGAATGGATATGATGGAGAATGAATCGTATCGCGTTCGTGGAGACGGTAGTCCGTACGTACGCACGAAAGCTACTTCCATTTGATTTTCATTTTAAAAGAATCAAATCCAAATGATACATAGGTATATTACTATTCCAGTATAATATAATATTTTATATATGTTACTTAAGTTCATTAACACCATCCTTTATACGTTCCATGTGTGGTATGAACGAGTCATATCATTTTAAGGGGGCGGTAGTCCGCACTTCCTCAAATGAAATTATCGTATGTATATACAACATGAAACGAATAATGTTATGAAATAAAATGGAATTACAGAAGATTATATATAAAATATATATCATTAATATCATATTTAATTACAGTGCCATCATAATGGCCACCATGAGAGGTGGTAAGATGTATTTGAACAATCATCGTTTCGTGAGGCGTTAGTTTTCCATCCACAGAAACATTATGTTCATCATCCATTAGATGGAGTTGTGTGTATGTGTAGTTTGAATCCTTCTTATAACAACATCCTAGTATATTGTGGATACTGGTGTTGTCACAAAATAAAGGAAATAAAAAGAGTTTGGGGGTTGGAGAAGCAAAATAAATGAAAATAATTTAAGAGAAATCGTTACCTTTAATCTAGGTAACTCACTTTGGTTGGAACCAAAGGACTTCTTGAAATGCTTTCTGCCTAAGGGGAAGCTTCAAGGAGGAGGAGAGGGATGTGGGGAGCTTAGTTGGGAAGAGTTTGGACGAGCCAAGTGGCTTGAGAGGTGTGAAGAAATGAGAAGGAGGAGTGCCCTTTTATAATAGGGGTGAGGGGCACCTTTGGAAAAGCTAGAAATATTAATTTATAATAAATTCATATTCGGTTTCCAAAGGCTCCAAAGTTGACTATTCAAAGGATGAGGTAGGGATAGGTCGAAAACAACTCATCCAATAGAATTTAGACAGGTTTGGGTACTTATATTAACCTTATCTTTAAGTATTAACTCTAAGTTAATTAGTTTCACTTTTACAATGTCTCTTTGTATTTTTATATTATATGGTTAATAAACTTACCATATACATCCAAGCGACCCCCAAGTGGTCCATTAATGATTAAAATATCATGATATAAGTCTCTTGGACGAACCTTAGATTTTTAGGAATTTAATATCAATTAATAATATAATATTTGTTTTAAGAACTCTTTTATGTCAATTTTGACACTATTCATTAGTTGATTTTTGTGAAACTCATAACAGATTGATTACTTCGAAAAAAGTCAATTAAATCAATCCTAATATATCATATTATCCTAGAAAATTAGTTTAATTCATTAAAAGTTTCATATTATATTTATTTGGGTATTTATAATATCACTTATTTTAATTTTTCACTATTATAGTAATTACTGCATCATCATTGTGTCATAAATAAAATAAATTATTTAATGTCTAAAAATTATAAATAAAATATCATTATGTATGAAATCGTTTTAGCTTTCTAATTAATATTTATAATAGAAAATCCAACATGTATAACCCTATGTAAAAATTGTTCTTCTAAAAGATGTATGCTTATGCCATTTTTATTTTTATTTTAGCTTTATTAATATAATGTGTCATTATCACTTACAAGTGGATCCATGGGGTCCCAAAATAGACCCAAAGATGCCAATGGTCGACCATGTATCAACCAATAGGGTTAAGACACGTTTTAGGGTAATTTAGTATTATTATAATATTATTTTTTAACCCTTATTTACTGGATTTACCCTTAACCATGGTAAATAAAATATTTACCGCAGTAATTATTCAAAATGTCTAAAAATAAAAGTTACCTATTTACACAATTTGAACATCCTGATTCCAAATATGTAATCCATTTTTCTAAATTCAAAACACAGAAGTGGCAGAAATTAATTTAAAATTAATTCCCGCTGTCAAAACAAAAAGCGTGTTTTTAAGAGATAATAACTATCAAAAGATTGACACTTGTTTATGTTCGGTTTAATTGTAAAATTATGTCCAATGACCAACATTATATTAAGTGGTAAAAATATATTCTAAATATACTTTAAAACCACTCAAATTAATAATTTATCACTATTAATTATTTTGATTAAAAAAATTGTTTTTAATTAAAATTTAGTAATTTTCACTATTCATCAAAATATAAAAGTTTTCCGAAAAGTACCAAAATTTCACCCTAGGTTAATTTCGATATTCCGAATCCAAAAATGAAGTCCATTTTGAAATATAGAATATATATGATTTCAAAAAGTAGGTATTACTATTCATAACAGCTAGTTTGATTGGTTACGGTGTGTGTTAAAACTCGAAGTTGCGTATAACACACGCTACTGTATTATTCAAAGGAAAGCGTACCGTGGAAGCTTGGGATGTTTCATTTTAAATTTTTTGATGTCCCCATTTAGTCAAAATGTTTAAAATATTGTATTTAAAAAGGGTTCACTATTAAAAGTTGATAAAAGTGCAATACTGAAAATGAATTTGTTCTTGCATTATATCAAGGAAACTCATAATATGGATTCTAAAATTATAAGGATTATATAAAGTTTAAAATTTAGATAATACTATTCATAACCGCTTTTGAATGGATTATTTTTGTAAGTCATGGTGTGATTGAACTCGGTGTTGCGTGTAGTGCAAGTTATTGAATTATTTTGAAGAAATAACATACTATGAAATCTTGGGGTGTTACAGTTTCCACATTTCCATGTTATGAATATCATACTATATCATTCCTTTTTGTTCATGTTTCTTATATGTTCAATTTATATGCCTATTGAAAAACATATATTTTATTCCTCATGTTTTACCATGTTTATTTCCTTACTGAGCTTTATATCTCACCCTTTTCTTATGTATGTCCTCAGGTTATCCCATGCAATGCTAAAAACAGAGGAATTGTGTGGTCATGTAAAATATGTTTTCAATAAAGATATTTATTTCATGTTTTAAGTTATTATGTAATTTTCCTAAGCCCCAAAGACACTTGAACTATTGATCTTCTGAGTTATATTAAGTTCAATTTTATGTAATAAATCATGTTTGAATATGGAATAAAGATCTAGGTTTTTATAGTTGGTATCAGAGGAAGGTTTAGTTATATTTAGGATTAGGATTAGAAAACTCTAGTGAAATCCTTAGGGATAAGACTAATTATAAGAAAAGAATCCCTAAATTTTTTTGAGTATAGAGTAATTGGTTTATCAATCAAATACATCCCTTTTTGGATACAAACAAGTAGAGGTGGCTCTGGAAGAGATGTATCATGGGGTAAAACTCAAAAATGCCGCATTGAGCTAGACTCAAATGGGAACTAGAGAACAACAACGGTCCTTTCTACACTCTTGGTTTGACACTCTTGGGGGATATGATTTGGTAAATTCATAATCTTAGTATGAACTATTATTAAGGAAAAAATTTCCATAAGAATACACGCTAGAAAATAGATCATGGATAACCTAGATTTAAAATCTTTATATTACATGTTATGATATACTATTCATATAAAATTGTATCTGTATATGTTCAATGTTTTCTTTTTTAATTCTTATTCACTATATATTCTAACCCCCTGATTTTATTTTCTTTTTCTTAATTAAAATATGGAAGGAGGAAGATCATGAACAACTCTTCTCTCTCTTCTTGAAGAACTACTTGGAAAGATTATCTAGATGTCATGTTCAAATGACTTTAAAACTTTTTCAAATATCCAAGTTACATGTAAACAAATTTATGTGAAATCCAACACCACTAGCATTGCATTATTCTGTCAAGGATCAAGTACCTTCTATTGGATAATCTTATGATCTCAAAATTCTTACCATACTAATCGAGGGAAGTACCATCAGGTTATTTTCAAATTTTTCTCTTTATTTCAAAATTATAAAGTACTAAATTTTTTTCTAGAAGCTATAAAAGAGGGAGACCTCTAAACAACCTATATGTATAAAATTATGGATTTCTATCTTTAGGGAAATACCAAAACTGATATACCAAAACCCTATTTTAAAATATTTCAAGACGAATCAGTAATACCTTTTTATAAAAAACAAGTTCAAGAAGATATTTAAAAATTATATATAAGAAATACCTTTTTAAGGACTTATCGGTGCTTCCATCGATATAATCCAAGATGATTTAGGTGTTTTTTGGGCAAAGGAAGTAGATGATTGTGAAAATATCCTCGGGTAGCATTGTGAAACATGAACCCTTTATACTTAAAAGAAATTATAATAGGAAAGACTAAATACCTTGTTGAAAAGATGAAGGAGAAGTACCCTCACATATTTTCACCTTAGTATGTAAAATGAAATTTCTGGGATAAAATTTCTTGAGGGAATAATTTAATAACCCAAACATTTGAATAATATTTTGTTTCCTGAAAATGTATGTTTTGGGTAAAATGGTACTTTTTAGAAGTAATATTTCTTAAAAATATGATGAATTTGATAAATTGATTTTTTTGGGTAAAATGGTACTTTTCAGAAATATATACATTATTATATAAAACTAAGGTTTTATTAATAATTTTATTATAATTAAATAAGTCTATATCTATTCCTTATTTTTTTCTCTATAAATGACTAAATAATCAGTTTGATAAGAATTATATTTTAATATGACAAAACAGAAATTGTATTTTTAATTTCAATTGAAGAATTTATTTTGATGAATTAATGAATTTTTGGAATAAATAATATTTTAATAAAATATTATTATTAAATAATTTTTAATAAATATTAATTATCACATAATTTTTAACAAATATTAATGATCACATAACTTTTATGAAGTCAAAAGTAACTTTTATTAAGGTTTGAAAACTATTTTTTTTAAACCCAACATTTTTCGATAAATATTGGTTTTTATTTTAAAAGTGAAAATTCACATATATAGAAAATTATTTAGATGAAATGAATATTAATTTTGGAATCATAATATCGAAATTATCAAATGGTGAATTTTTCATAATTTTCTAAGACAACCGAATTTGTGGGTAAAAATTAAATACTTTATAAAAATATAATGTGTTTTATGACATCATAATGACTCAATAGTGATTTAATAAAATAATATAAAAGTAATATTATTCAAAAAATATATATTTAATTTAAAATAATGTTATATGTTTGTTTTATTTATTTTATAATGTCTTAGTGAATCCTCCAAGACATATAAAATATTTTAGGATTTTAAAATCATTTCCTTGAAAGTGTGACTCACCTCCATATAAGAAAAGGAAATATTTTAATATATTTATCCATTATCCTTATAAAATAATGTATACCACTCCCCTTTTCTATAAACCATCAGAAAAAACTATTGGATGGTTTGTGGTTTATAATATTTTAGTGTGTAGTTTCCAAAACCAAAATAATAAAGAATTCCCCCACCTTTACTATATAAACCCACCCAATAATCCATTTCTCTTCACTCAAACTCTTTGAATCTAGACCATATTCTCCCCCCTTCTCCCTAGATCCCTCCCAAGGTGTCCAATCCCCCAGGAATCCTCTCCCAAGCCTTTGGAATCACATATCCAAGAAATGGTTCTTCCACCCTCTTCTTTTATCAAGCATTCCTTTTGTGATATACCATTTAATTTCAATTTCTATATGTTGGGATATGTTCATACATAATCTCCATAATGTCCATTTGATTTATAAATAATTAGATCTTCCTTCCACTCTCATTAATACATTCATGATCCTTTATATACACCCGTTACCATGCCGAAATTCCATAATGGATTTCTATCTCCTCATTCCCATTTAAGAACTTATTTTATATTATGAATCTGAAATTTAATTTCGTATATTAGGATATTATCTTCCATGATCCCCTTAATTTCAATTTCATGTATAAATGATGAGAGACCTCTTTCTCTCTCATCAAACCATTTTATGAATTCCCATATGACATCGTTATACTGCCGAATTTGTATTGCGATTTTCCATGCCGAAATCATTGTATAGTGAACACCATACCCATTCCTATATCAAGGGTTTTCACCTCTACAAAGATATAGTTATTTATTTAGGACTTACATGTATGTATTCCATATTCCGTGATCATGGAGTAAATTATTATGTTGAATTAATCCTTGTTATATGATCTATGTGGCACACTTAAGCATGATATGGAAATGCTTATGAAGGGTGCACCCTGATAGCGCCCCAATGCATTGGGTAAAATTTAGTATCACGATACGCCATATCAAGATAAGGGTTTACCTGATTCATTAATAGAATGTTTTTAAATCTTGTTGGGACATGGATTTACCTAATTCCTTTATGTTAATAATGCGGTGTTTTAAGTTTTTTCCACATTTCTATGTTATGAATAGCATGTTATATCATGCCTTTATGTTCATGTTTCTTTTACACTCCAATGATATAGCTATTGAATAACATGTATTTTATTCCTCATGTTATTCCATGTTTATTTCCTTATTGATATTTATAGCTCACCATTTTCTTATGTATGTCCTAAGGTTATCCCATGCAATGATAAGTATGAAGGAATGGTGTGGTCATGTAAAAGAAGCTTTCAATAAAGATGTGTATTTCATGTTTTAAGTTGTTATGTAATGTTACTAAGCCCCAAATACACTTTAAATCTATATCTTATGAGTTTTATTAATTTTAAGTTTATGTAATAAATTATGTTTGAATATGGAATAAAGAGACGAGTTGTTATAGTTGGTATCAGAGGAAGGTTTAGTTATTTTTGGGATTAGGATTAGAAAACTATGGTGAAATCCTTAGGGTTAAGACTAAGTATAATAAAAGAATACCTAAATTTTGGTGAGTATAGAGTAATTATTTTATCAATAAAATATATCCCTATATAGATATGAACAACTTGAGGTGGATCTGTCACAAATGAATCTAGGAGTAAAACCTGAAAACACCACTTTGAGCTAGACTCGAACGGGAACCGGTGCATGAAAACAGGCCTTTATGCACTAATTGTTTGAAACTCACATATGATATTATTTGGTAAATTCATAAGCTTAGTGCAAACCATTATTAAGGAAAAAAATCCCATAAGATTATACGTTAGGAAATATATCATGGATAAACTAGATTGAAACATAGGGTATCACAATTTAAGATATACTATTCATATAAAAGTTTATCCTTCTATGTTCAATGTTTTGATTTTTACATTATTATTCACGTAATATTCAAAATACCTAATTGTATTTTCTTTTTATTAGTTGAAATATGGAAGGAGGAAGATCACGAACAAATCTTCCCTCTCTTCCTGAAGAACTACTTATAAAGATTTTCCTGATCTCATCCTCATATTTCTTTGAAACTTTTTCAAATATACAAGTTACATGTAAACAACTTTATGAGGCATCCAATACCACTATAATTGCACTATTATTTAAAGTATAAAGTACCATCTATTGGTAAATATTTTTCTCTCAACTTTATTACCATGCTAATCGAGGGAAGTACCATCAGGATCTTTTCAAATTCTTCTCTTTATTTCAAAATGATGAAGCACTAAATTATTTTATAGAAGCTGTAAAATAGGGAGACTTAAAACAAGCATATATGTATCAAATTATAGATTTTTGAATTTAGGGAAATACCAAAACTGATATACAAAAACCCTATTTTGAAATATTTGAAGATGAACCAGTAAGACATTTTTATAAAAAATAAGGTCAAGAATATATTTCAAAGTTATAAATATGAAATACCTTTTTAATGACTTATCAGTTCTTCCATTAAAAAAACCCCAGATGCTTGAAAAAAAATTTGGGTAAAGGAATTATATGATTTTGAAAATATCATGAGGTACCATTATGATGCACAAACCATTTCCACTTAATGGAAACTCTAATAGGAAAGACTGAAGACCTCATTGAAAAGATGAAGGAGAAGTATCCTCACATGTTTTCACCTTAGTATGTAAAATGAAATTTTAGGGATGAAATTTATTAAGGGGGGAAGAATGTAATGACCTGAGATTTTGAATAATATTTTGTTTCTTAAAAATGTATGTTTTATGGTGTCACATTCATTAAAACTATATAAGTATAAATTGAAATGTGACTATCAATTTTTGACTGTTATGTTACCATTGGTCAATTATGACTGGGGATCAATATAACCATTAGAGACAATAATAAATTTAAAATTATAATTACTATTTATAAATAGAAATGAAAATGGAAAATTAATTCAGAAAGAAGATTTGATGGCCTCTAAAAGTAGGATTATACCAGACGAAGCCCATTTTTCATAGCTTGTTAAGGAGGTAGCATCACTGGGCTTCGCTCTAGACCAATCACAAGCTGAGATTCAACATGTTAATCTGGAATGAAATCTACTACGAGAGATGTTCAAGTTGGTGGAAATCACCACTTGGGAAATGTTATCAGAGTTTCCCCAAGAGTCTAACACCATCACAAACCTTACCCTTTAGTCATATGAAGGTGTTATAAGGAGTTATGTAACAAGGTATTAGTTACTTATTGTGTAAAATGGTATTAGTTACTTATTTTCTAAAAGTTCTGCAAACCTAGAAAATTCATCCTAACTAGGTAAGGTATTTTCCTCTTTTGTTGGGGAATATTTCTTCATCATATGATGTAGAATTTTTCTTATATGGATAGTTTTAATTTAAAGAAATATTATTAAGGGATTCATAATTTTATAACTCTTCCACAAGTCATTTTTTACCTAAGTTATTTTTGTAAATAGTCTAATATTCATATGCCCGGAAGATTTATTTTCTGATGAGTTGTCAGGGGAACTTTCTCCACCACTAGAAATATAAGGGTCATTTTCCCTCAATTTTTTTCTTTTATGATTATAATATTTATTATAATTTTAATATTAATTTCTTTCCTTACTTTTTTTCTTTTTTATCTTTGGAAAATATGGTCGAATATGTCCAGTCTTCTTACTGTTATAAAAAGTAACATCAGAATCATTCTTGCCATTATTTTCCTTATGATTTTTTATATCAATTTAGGAAATCATTCTTTCCCAAGATCTTATTCATTCTTATAGATATATTTTATAACTCATTATTATAAATTTATAAGTAAATAGAATTTTTTTTCAACAAAAACAATATTATTTTTAAATATTTCTTAACTTTCTTAGCTCACTAAACAATCATTGGAACATTTTAAGTGGTAGGAAAAGAAACTCAAACATTATTATTTTTATATTTTTTATAATCTATCTACCATATTTATTAAAATTTCACTATATAACAAATAATATCTTCTAAATTAATATTATTAATCTTTCTTGTCATATCCAAATCAGTTCTTTTAGACTCCCAGTCATTAGGAATGATCTTAATAATGAGTTCAACTATGATTCCATATGTCAAATCCTTCTCCCAATAGAGTGTAGACTATTTAAAATAGTTATAAATCCCTAATTAATTTTATCCAAAAATTATCTAGGTAGAAATTATAAAAATTGATAATCATCTATCATAATTACTCTTCTAGTCTCGACAACTTTAGAAGTTCAAAAATGTGTCACTTCTAACTTCTTCCAAATTCTATTTACAGCTTCACATGAAGATATACAACTGAAAATATTTATTTTCATGGAACATAATAGAGTATTAATTAATCTATAATTCAATTATTATTATTTTTTATCATGATGACAAAAAGTAATAACTTCATTATTATTTATCTTGTAATCACTAGTAAGAATTAAAAATTATTAATTATAGTGTTGATAATAAATGTTTTCATCTGATTTCAATAGTACTCATAGTCATTACCATTAATCATAGGTGGTCAAAGGGGATTTATATTTTCATGGTTCCCAATATTTAAACATTCTATATTAAAAAAATAAAAACTTGTTTTCTACTAACACATTAGTGTAAAATAATGTTTATAAACGAACAATTTATATCAAAACATAATAAACGTGTAGTTGATAAGGAAAGTAATAACTCAACATTTATAAGTTTTAAAACATACTCTATTACCAATTTTATGATCTAAAGAGTTATAATGGCTACAAGAGGGGTGAGGGTGGGGGTGAATTTTAGTTTAAAAAATTAAGCAATCATAAAACACAATTCATCTTTAAGTAAAAATATAAAACACAAATGTTATTAAATTATCAGAGTGATTGAATTGGAATTGGAAACCATCTTATTATATCAGAGTATGTTTATCAGTATTATAGTCACACTAAATAAATAGTTTTTTATAAGGATAAGTATACATAATCACTTGATAATATACATGTAATGCCTCGAACCCAATTACCCAGAGTTGGTGTATTATTACATAACATTGGTCTGATTACAAGGAATCAAGTCCCAAAGGACCGATCAGTTTAGTAGTCTTAGAAAATAGATTACATACATGAAGTTCAACATTACAACTTGAAAAGAAAAACAACCGTAATTTATTCCATTAGAAACGTCCAAGACTCCAAGATTATGCCTGCAAGTCACTCATAACTAACTTCTTCATATCCTGGGAAAATAAAACATAAGAAAGGGGTGAGCTCAAATGATCAGTAATGGTAAATAATTTAGCAGAAGTTATAAACTTTTAAGGAAAGATGTGTAATAAAACAACAGCCTTTTAAACATAATCATGAACATAATATGGAAAAATAAATCAAACATTATCATATAAACATGCACATGGATATTCTACTAGTCGAATAATAACATGTAATAACTAATTTTATAATGAGGGAATGTATAGTATCAGACTTTAATTTCTGTGTCAAGGCCTCGTGCCAGGACCTATGGGATAACTTTAACCAGACCCAAACCTGGAGAGCCTCTGTAATCGGACTCCATCCCGGAGATCCTCTATAACCAGAATCAAACCAGGAGAGCCTCTATAATCAGACTCCAACCCAGAGAGCTTCTGTAACCAGACTCCAACCCGGAGGGTCTACTATAACCGGACCCCAACCCGGAGGACTTTCTTTTACCGGTCCCCAACCGGGAACATACTAGTCCAATACATTCATCATAAGAAAAGGTTGAAATATAACATAAACATTTGTATTAAAACTAGCATACAAAATGTCAACACTTTATCCATAAACCTTGAATGGTATAAAAATAACCCATCCACAGTCAAACATATCACAAAACATTCAATACAATATGGAAGATTTTTATCAAAATAAATCAACTTTAAACAAGTTTAAAATCTATTAAAGGTTGTTGACATAGATGGAAATGATCAGTAAAATGCTTTGAGAGAAATACCCCTTTTTAATGAAATCATTTAAAATTATCACAATTTATAAAGGTAGTCATTAAAAAGGGATTTTTGAATCGAAGTGTCCCATAAAAATTTGAAACTTTTTAAAATAATTATCATTTCAAAACATTCATGTAAATATAAATAAATCCTTAAAATCATTTTGAAAACATGGACATTAATTGAAAGGGTTTAGAAAGATAAATCATTAAAACATTTAAAATGATGATCTAGTTAAATAGACCCTCCTATAAAACTTTAAAAGATTACTTTTGAAATAATTTTTATAAAATGTGGGTATCTATGATAATTATGTCCCAGAAAATACTTACACATGAACAATCTCGGATAATAATGAGATTGAGGAAATAACCCTTACCTCGTTGTAATCAATCGAGTCATATGAACAATAGTCAATAACCAATAAATAAATCACATAATATCATGAATATAAAGAGAATAATGATAATATATATCAAATGGAAGTACACAATACACCACATGTAATAAATAAGTGGTGAACAATGGAAATCTCACGGAATTGAAAGTGAGATAAGAAACCCCTTACCACGTGTCCGAATTGACTCGCTCGTGTGTTCCTTGTTCTTCCTGAATAATAAACATAAGTTAATTTCTACTTGATTAAGAATATTTTCAAGTTTATTATTCCTTTTATATCAATTATTACCTTTCAATAACAATTAGTTAATTATTTGAGTTCATATCAGACATTTTTTCGATGTTCGGAACTTGAGTCAAAAGTGAACTTGTTATAATTATAAATTGTCCATGTGGTCAAAAGTAAATTATCTATAGAATGATATTAATAATTTAGATTTCATATAGATCATATAGGTCCAGTATATATATATATATGTATGTATGTATGTATTTATCATAGTATATAACATTTGGAGATAAGAAATGAAATGCACAGTTCATGGAGACGGTAAGTCGTACGTACGCATGAACGCTACTTTCATTTATATTTTGTATTTTAATGGAATTAAAATATAATGATACAAAGTTATATTATAATTAAAGTATAATATCATATATAATATCATTAACTTCATACTTTATACATCCCACATAATTCATTAACGAGTCATATCACTTTGAAGGGGCGGTAGTCCGCACTTCCTCAAATGAAATTATCGCATTTTACCCATAATGGAACCATAAATGTATGATATAAATGGAAAATAAATAATCACAATGAAAACTTAAACATAATATATATATCGTATATAAATACAGTTCCATATTAATGTCCACTATGAGAGGCGGTAGGAGATAATCGAACAATCATCGTTTCGTGAGGCATTAGTTTGTCAACCACAGAAACAATATGTTCTTCACCGATTAGATGGAGGTGTGTGTATGTGTAGTTTGAATCCTTCTCATAAAAACATCCTAGTATACTGAGGATACTGGTTTTGTCATAAAATAAATGAATAAAAAGTGTTTATGGGGGTTGGAGAAGTAAAAAACAAAATAAAAGAAAAGAATTTAAGAGAAACTGTTACCTTTAATTTGGGTAACATCCTTTTGTTTGAACCAAAATGACTTTTTGAAGTGACTTATGCCTAAGTTAAGGCTTCTAGGTGTAAGATATGGATCTTGAGAGCTTATTTGGGAAGGGTTTGGACGAGCCAAGGGGCTTGAGAGGTGTGTGGAATAGGTTAGAAGTGGTTTCCTTTTATAAGGGGGAGGAGGGGCTCTTTAGGAAAGTGTGAAAATATTATTTTATTATATAGTGAAATTCGGTTTATTGAACTGGGTCGGAGGTCATCACATCCCTCAAAATTACATTTATTATTCCTACACTAGTACAGTGGTGCAGGGTCGATCCACAGAGAAGGAAGATGAGAATTCTAGGTTTTATTCAAGACAAACTCCACTGTTGTCAGCAGTGAAGCGAGTGTTCATTTTTTACTTTTTTTTATTAAAATGAAGATGAAACAGGATGAGGAAACAAGATTTTCTACAAAGGAGCTAAAATTACACTAAGTACTATTAAACTAAGAATTATATCAAAATAACATTAAGCAGTAAAGACAAGGAGCTAAGAACAACTATTTTCTTGGGAATTCCAAACTTGATGGTTAAAAGGATAAATCTCTACTAAATTTAATTGAATCACGCCTTAGAAATTGGTTGATATATCTTCCTCGCCAGAAGACATATCAAACAGAGGTATGACTTTTATAGTTCGCCACTCTAAATATCATCATCTGTTAAAAGTTTGAAAAAGAATAAAGTTTAAATTAAACTCGCCGTGAAACTCCAACTATCATGACATTAATGCATCAACATAAAAATGATCAAGTTCAATCTCTCCAATTGAACTTGAAACTATGAAATTTTTGTAGTAAGGTGTGAACAATTTGACTTTACATCAGAGTTGACCTCGCTGATTAACTTTGATGTCAATCGAAGAGTAAGTGAAAAATTAAACAGATAAACCAACAAAGCTTAAGGCTCCTGAGATGGAAAATCAACTCATGTTCATAATGAAATATATCATTGAAAACAACCAAAAACAGAGTACAAGACTTAAATAAAAGAGGAAGAAAGACTCCCTAAATATTTCTCTGCCTTCGGGCTCCTTAGTCTCCAATTTGACTCTATCATCTCCCGGGAGTTCCGCTCTCGAATTATCTGGCGTGGAATGTTGAATGAGAGTCCCCCCCCCAAATTTTGCTGCTTGCTCTGCTTAAAATACAATTTGTCATCTGCTACATGCCACTGCATGCTTTCACCGACTTCATGTTTTTCTCACGAGCGCACCGCACACGTGCGTTTTACCCGCGATAGGAACGTCGCGCGAGTTTTTCCCTCATAACTAACTTCGGATGAGTTAGTTGCATGTACCTGGACGTAAACATGACTCCTGAATGAACCTTCCATGTTTTAAACAAAATGAAATAAATAAAACTCAACGAGAGTTAACTAAAATTTTAAAGTTATTATTTAAGTTTACTGTTATAATACTAATTAAAAGTAATTTGAGTTAATTATTAAATAACTAAATTAAAAAGTTTATCAAAACGCTATTAATTTAATTAAATTAATAAATATAAATACTAAATACTAAATTATTTTAGTTTATCATATTTTAACTAAATTATTAAAATTTGACGTCATAAATAAATAAGTAATTAGAAATTAAATAATTTAGAAAGTATTAATAATTTAATTATTACTATTTAAGAAATTAAGTTGGTCGACTAATTCATTAATTAGTTTATCTTAATTTAGAAATTAGAATTAAAACTTAATCTCTAAATATTTTTAAATTAAAAAGTAAATTTTTTGTTTACTTATAATTGTTATTAATTATATATTTATACTATTAATAATGTATTAATTTATTATTTTCATTTATTATTAATTTAGTTTAATATTTTAATTTTATTTATTTTTTATTTATTAATATTATAATTGTTTAATTTTATTAATTTTATAAATTATTTTATTTGATATTGATTTGACTTAGTAAAGTTACCTTTTATGTAAAGTTAACTTTACTTAAAGTTTACTTTACTTTAGCTTTTGCTTTTGTTTTTTTTCTTTTACTTTTTTCTTTACTTTTATTATTACTTTTACTATTATATCTTTTAATTATTTGTTTTATTTATTTTTTTTAATTTGGTTTTATCTTCCCCTCCCCCATTTTCCACGACACACCAAGGAGGGGAGGGTTTATGCTGGCTCTTCTCCAGCGGCATCGGGCACCAGCTTCTCCTCCGGCAGCGTAATAAGGGCAGCGGCGCTCAATGGCTCCAGCAGCATTGGTGGATCCCTAACCCTCCCTCCATCAGTGGCGCGACCACTTTCTCTACACCGCATATAGTAGAGGCGCACTCCCTGAGATGTGGATAGCTCCTCTCAAACTACTCAGCGGAGGTCGGCTCCTGCTCCTCGCACGGCTTAAAACAAGGTTCATCAGCTGCAGCGGACAACTCAAATCTGCTCGCGATGACTCGACAACTCTAGCAGTAGTAATCCCTGAAATCTCAGGTAAAGGATGAGATGGATCAGATTCGGAAGAGGAATGAAGTAACATGAGGTGTAGCAGGGACTTCTTCTATTTCAAATCTGAAAATGAAATTGGTTTTGAGGTTTTGATTTGTGTGAATTGAATGTGATTTGAGTCTGAAACTAGTCCTGGTCTGTATTTTTAGTTGCTTTGATTCTATAATATTGAGTCGCTGTGGAACCATTCAGTGGAGATGGTGAAAATGGTGTGAAGATGATGGGTAAGGGGTGGAGAAGCTATCGGTGAGGGAAGGGTATAACAGTGAGGAGTAAGTAACGGTGAGGAAGATAAGGAAAAAAAGGTAACGGTGAGGTTTTGCTGTTATAAAAAAATAAAATAAAGAGTCAATGTTACAAATAAATTAGATGCTACCGTTTGAATGCTAACAGTGAGGTGTTGCGGGGATTGTCTAACAGTGAGAGGCCTACTGACAGAGGCAAATAAAAGGAGAATCAGCGCAATAGTGAGGTGGTCACTGTTAGGTATAACAGTAGAGCGGGGTTCAACGTTATAGAAAAATAAAGGATCATCGGTACTTAAAAACAAAAGCTCACCGTTATAAATAGAATTAAATAATCAACGTTGTGCAACAAAAATTAAAGGGTCACCGCTAAATCAAAGGGTCACCATTAGTGGATAAATAGAATCCAACCGTAACGCAATAGTGACCTTTTAAAAATAAACACACAAATTAAACATAAAATAAAATAAATAAAAATACTTAAAATAATTAATTAAAATAATGCTAAATACCATTGATTCAAAACAGAATTTTGAGTTAACCATTAAAACATTAAAATAATTAATGGACAACACTTAATTTATTAACTATATAATTAATAAACTAAGATTATAAAAGACTTAAATTAAAATAACTAAACACACTAATTACAAAGTAGCAGTGAGTGAGATTGAAAAGCAACGGTGACCCATATAAGTCACCGCTAGTGCTCGTCTACCTCACCGGTAGACTAAAACAAAATAAAAATGAATTAATAACCAATCTTCATACTTAAAATAATATAATTAATGTTTAAAAACTCATAATTAATTAATTAACTAACTAATTTAACTAATAAAATTAAAAGCGAACAACTTTATTTAATTTAAAAACACAAATTATTTACTTAAATGGTTGGTAGGATGACTAAATAAATTAATTAAAGTTAATCTATTCTGGTGAAACTAAGTAAAAAGATTAATTATTAAAATAGAGAATAAGTTAATTAAATAAAATTATGTTGATTAAATAATTATTTAATGTAAAATTTAACTTATTAAAAATATAAGCAGAATTATAATAAACCAAACTAAAAAGAACTCACCATTAATGATAAAATTAAAGGGATCACCGGTATAAATTAAAGGCAACCATTATAGTTAAATGGGATCTACCAATAGGAAAGAATAGCGGTGAAAAAGGTTGCCGGTATAAATAAGGTCACCGTTACATCTCAAAACAGGCTATCGGTAAACAAAAAAAAAGCAGTTAACTGTTAGACAGTACCGGTAACCTGGCTACCGCCAGTATGAGCAAAGGTAACCATACTAACGGTAGCTTAGCTACCGGTAGCCTAGAAAGCCATAACTAAGTTGTATAAACTTAAAAATTATAAGTAAATTAATTAGCAAACTCAATAATTATTAAAAATGAAAATTTTAAAAAAAATAAACAAATAAAAATTATGTAAATAGATTAAAAATTAATTATATTAAACACAAAGAAGGAATAAATCAATTTTTTAAAGGTCCATAATTACATAAATTGTTATAAAAAATGATTATTTGACAAATTTAATTATAAAAATACAAAAGTGAATTTATTTAATAAAAAGTGTAAAAATAATTAAATAAGTCATTAAAAATTAATAAAAAGGATGTGGAAAACTGTGTAAAAATAAGGCCACATCATTTATAAAGGTCAAAAACAAATTAAAGTCAAAGATAAGATGACTCATGGTCGAAATAAAATCATCCAAAAAGAATTGGATAGGTTTTGGATATAGTTTTAATATTAATAATCTTATTTATTTAAATCATTTATTAATGAGGTAATTTTTTTTAAAAGGTTGGGGCCGAAGCCTCAATTTATTATTTAAAGAAAAGACCTCTTTTAGACTGGGTAGAGGGAGACCCATTACATAGCCTGAAGGCCCAAGGCCAAGTGGCCTGAAAAATACTATATCATTATTGTCTCATAAATAATTTAATTTATTTGATGTATAAAAATTATAAAAAAAATATCACAATGTAGGAAATATTTTTATATTTCCAATGAATATTTATAGTCTAAAATATGACTTATATAACCCCATATAAAAATTTATTTACTAAAAGATATTTTTTTATGTCATTTTTGTCTTTACTTTAAGTTAATTAAAATAAAGTGCCATTATCATTCATAAGTGGCTCCATGGGGTTCCAAAATCGACCCAAGTATTCCCATGGTTGGCCATGACTCATAAAATAAGGTTAGGAAAAGTTTTAAGGTAATTTTGTATTATTATAATATTCTTTTTACCTTGAATTACCCTATTTACCTTTAACCGCGGTAAATAAAAGTCAAAAGTTACTATTCAGCAAAAATTATTTTCATCTTATTGAACCAAATTTTACTTAATGAAGTTAACCATGTCTCTTGGATTTTTTAAATTCAACTCACAGAAGTGGTAAAATTAAGTTTTATGCAAATTTGCAAATTCTCCTAGGAGGCGGATAAAAGACGGTAAAAAGGTCAATAAATTTTTTACATATATAAACTTATTATAAAATGACTCAAATGAATTATAATGAACTTATATATGTATTATGTATCTATTTTGAATAAAAATAAATTTAAATCAAATAAATAATTATTTAAATAAAAAGTCGGTTTAAACCAATAACTCAGTGCTTTTCACTATTCATCAAAAATTGAAAGTTTTCAGAAAAATGACAAAATTTCACCCGAATATAATTTTGATATTCTGAATTAAAAAATTAAGTCTATTTTACCAAATTCAAAATAAATAAGTTTCATTTATTAATTTAAAATTAATTTCCATTTTCAAAACCAAAAACCGTATTTTTAAGAAATAATAACTAACAAAAGATTGATACTTGTTTATGTTCTATTTCAAAGTGAAATTATTTCCAATGAATAACATTGGATTAAATGGTAAAAATATAATCTATTTATACTTCCAAACCCTTAAAATGTATAATTTAACACTACAAATTATTTTTATTAAAAAAGTTGTTTTTAGTTAAAATATAGTATTTTTCACTATTCACCCAAATATGAAAGTTATCAGAAAAACACTAAATATTTATTGAAACTAAATTATTATGTCCCGATTCTAAATAAGATGTTTATTTTTTCAAATTGAATATATAAAAGTTTCAAATATTGAATTTAAAATGGGTTCGCCATTAAAAGGCGGTAAAATTGCATTTTTTTAAATACTTCTTTTATCTGAAAAAAATGATTTTTTTATTATGTCTAAGAAAATCATAATATGGATTCTAAAATTATAAGGATTATATAATTTTCAAAATTTAGTTAATATTATTCATAACCTCTTTTGAACAGCTAGTTTGGTAAGTCATGGTGCGTTTGAACTCGGTGTTGCGTGTAGTGCAAATTATTAAATTACTTTGAATAAATAACATACTATGAAATCTTGGGGTGTTACATTCTTCCCTACTTCAATAAATTGTTTCCTCTCAATTTGAATTTTTTTTTCAAAAATAAAAGGTTTAAAATAGAAAATACTTTCGTGGGAAAACCCACATCGGAAGTTGGGTTAATAAAATTTAGTCTTAATAAGAGGAAAAGGGGAATGAAAAATTTACCACCAAATTATGATCTCTATTAGGAGAACATTGGTGGGAATTAGAGACACATAATTGGAGGGAAAATGTAAATATTTATAGGGATTGATTGAGGTCATCTGTCACAAACAATTGTAGAATTGAGGGCCTCAAAGCCATCAATCTATGATGATTTAAAATATCATCGGTTCAATAAAACATAAGTTATTAGAATATCAAATTTTTAGTTTTAAGATCCCTTACCTAAAGTTTAATAATTAATTTATTCATAGAATAAGATAAGAAAAAAATATATACTTGAGAAGTAGAGTTATATTCTTTAACTAATTTCTACCACAAACTCATCTTTCACTCTCAAAGATAATAGAACTTAAAAAAATATTTTATTTATCCTATTCGTATAGGGTTCCAAAAAAATGATTTTATAATTCATCTACTATAAAATTTAAAAAAACTACATTATTCAATCCATGACATCACGTGGGCCAGTGGTAGGTGATACACCCTTGTCGCCCTTCGGTTGCAGGTTCAAGTCTTGTGGCCTTGCCGGACGCGATGGGTTGCTGCCTGACCTCCGGGTTGTCCTTTTTAGGGCAATCCAAGAATAATCTCAGACTAGACTTATCCAAAATACTTCGGTCTAAATTCACAGTCCAAAATTTATAAGAAAGGTAAACACAATGAAGAACCTTTTTTCCACGTAATAACATGTGAACACCTTCATCATGTATTCTTTTAAAACACTCTAACATCTTGAATTACCATAAAACCTTATTGATTACATTCATGCTCCCTTATTCCTTATAGAATACTGGATATACTCCTTCTATCCAAAAATGTTGTAAACTACAACAATGATGGAATATACAAATCATTAATCAGTTTCAAGTTAGTCAATAATACCCAATATAATTTATCCAAATAAACCATCTCTTGTTCCAAAATCACTACCTCATTATTAGGACCATATTAAGGATTACCTTTCCTTCAACCATGTATTTTCCAAAAAGTGTAGCTTACTATTAAGTCACTTTTCTTAGAACCATATAATATCAAATCCTCAATAAAATAGTACTATAGTACAATCCTTATTTACTCTATAATTCTTATAACATGTACATCATTAATACAATACTCAAATGACACAATGCTTTAATAACAACGTAATAAATCTAATCATTCCAATTCATATTCGGAAGTATCATAATATTATTATTATCCAATAGTATCATTTTGGGTATACTTTGATGATTTGGACATTGATTCTCATAGTGTCCCAACTCCTTGCAGGTGAAGCATTGTACATTTGAAACTTTTTTCTTACCCTTGCAATCACGTACTTGGTGTCCTTTTTCTCCACACTTATAACAAACTCTTATTATCTTAAAGAATTTACCAAGGTGATTCTTTCCACATTTATCACATATTGGAAAATACTTCTTTTCCCTCTTCCCTTTATCCATCGTTATCTCTTCCATCCTTTTCTTCTCTTGCTTCCCTTCAAAGCCATAGGACTCAGAGAATTATTTACTTATCTTATTAACACATGATACTATTTCATCATATGTTGAGAATACATGGGAGATTATTTCCCTTCTAAATTTTTTCCTAATACCATGAAATATATGATCCTTCTTACTCTTCGGATCATACATATTGCTAGAGTTCTCATTCCTTCTACTAGGCGCCATTTCTATACAATGGCATACACTTGGTCAGTTTATGAATCGAAATGAATAATTCCAAACATGTAAAATACCAAATGTAAATTGAAAAGTTTATGGATATAATATGTAATCATAAAAATGTTTTTTTTGAAGAAGTATATACTCATAAATCCTTCAAAATGGGTTGTAATGTAAATGAGAATTATCCTAAGCATATCCCCCAGGAGTGTCCTAACCAAGAGTGAAGAAAGGCTCATTGTTGTGAATCAGTTCTCGTTCGAGTCTAGCTCAAAGCATTGTTTTTGGGTTTTACCCCTAGGTACATCTGTGCCAGAGCCACCTCTACCTTCTCGTATCTAGAAAGGGATGTATTGCTTGTAAAACTCACAAAATCTCTACATTACCAAAATTCTAGGAAGTTCTTCTATACTAATACTCAAAGTCTATCTTAGGGTATGTGCTCTAATCAGAGTTTATCTAAATCTAGTTTTCATGGTTATTTCTAAACTTCCTCTAATACGAATTGTAACGCCCTAACCCCAATTACCCAGAGTCGGTGCATTATTAGATAACATTGGCATGATTATAAGGAATCAAATCCTGAAGGACCGATCTGTTTAGCAGTCTTGGAAAATAGATTACATACATGAAGTTCAACATTACAACTTGAAAATAAAAACAACAGTAATTTATTCCATTAGAAACGTCCAAGCCTCCTAGATTATGCCTGCAATTCACTCATAACTAACTTCTTCATATCCTGGGAAAATAAAACATAAGAAAGGGGTGAGCTCAAATGCTCAGTAAGGGTAAATAATTTAGCGGAAGCTATAAACTTTTGAGGCAAGATGTGTAATAAAACAACAGCCTTTTAAACATAAAATTAAACATAATATGGAAAAATAAATCAAACATTACCATATAAACATGAACATGGATATTATACTAGTCGAATAATCACATGTAATAACTAATTTTATAATGAGGTAATGTATAGTATCAGACTTTAATTTTGGTGTCATGGCCTCGTGCCAGGACCTACGGGCTAACTATAACCGGACCCAAACCCGGAGAGCCTCTTTAACTGGACTCCATCCCAGAGAGCCTCTATAACCGGACTCCAACCCGAAGAGCCTCCGTAACCGGACTCCACCCCGGAGGGTCTGTTGTAACCGGACCCCAACCCGGAGGGATTACTTTTACCGGTCCCCAACCTAGAACATACTAGTCCAATACATTCATCATAAGAAAAGGTTGAAATATAACATAAACATTCGTATTAAAACTGGCATACGAAATGTCAATACTTTATCCATAAACCATGAATGGAATAAAAATAACACATCCAAAGACAAACATATCACAAAAAATTCAATACAATATTGAAGATTTGTATCAGAATAAATCAACTTCAAACAAGTTTAAAATCTATTAAAGGATGTTGACATAGATGAAAATGATTAGTTAAATGCTTTGAGAGAAATACCCATTTTTCACGAAATCATTTAAAATTATCACAATTTATAAAGGTGGTAATTTAAAAGGGATTTTTAAATAAAAGTGTCCCATAACACTTTGAAACTTTTTAAAATAATTATCATTTCAAAAAATTCATGTTCATATAAATAAATCCTTAAAATCATTTTGAAAACATAGACATTAATTAAAAGGGTTTAGAATGATAAATCCTTAAAACATTTAAAATGATGATCTAGTTAAATAGACCATCGCATAAAACATTAAAAGATTACTTTTGAAATAATTTTTATAAAATATGATTGTCTATGATAATTATGTCCCAGAAAATTCTTACACAAGAACAATCGCAGATAATAATGAGATTGAGGAAATAACCCTTACCTCGTTGTAATCAATCAAGTCGTATGAACAACAGTCAATAACCACCAAATGAATCACAGAATATCATGAATATTAATATAATTATGATAATATATATCAAATTTCAGTACAAAATACACCACATGCAATAAATAAGTGGTGAACAATGGAAATCTCACAGAATTAAAAGTGAGATAAAAAACCCCTTACCACGTGTCTGACATGACTCGCTCGTATGTTCCTTGTTCTTCCGGAATAATAAACTAAAGTTAATTTCTACTTGATTAAGAATATTTTCAAGTTTATTATTCCTTTCATATCACTTATTACCTTGCTATAACAATTAGTTAATTATTTGAGTTCATATTGGACATTTTTTTGATGTTCGGAACTTGAGTCAAAAGTGAACTTGTTATAATTACAAATTGTCCATGTGGTCAAAAGTCCATTATAGAATGATAGTAATCATTTAGATTCCATATATATCATATATTCATAGTATATATATATATTTATTTATTTCGAAAAGTACATAACATTTTTGAGATAAGAAATTAAATGCACCTTTCACAGAGACGGTAAGTTGTACGTGCGCATGAACACTACTTTCATTTCTATTTTGTATTTTAATGGAATTAAAACATAATGATACATATGTATATTATAATTCCAGTATAATATAATATATAATACCATTAACTCCATACTTTATACATCCCACATAAGTCATTAACGAGTCATATCACTTTGAGGGGGCGGTAGTCCACACTTCCTCAAATGAAATTATCATGTTTTACCCATAATGGAACCATAAAGGTATGATATAAATGGAAAATAAGAAGAAAAAGAAAAAATAAACATAATATATATATCATATATAAATATAGTTCCATATTAATGGCCATCATGAGAGGCTGTAGGAGACAACCAAACAATCATCGTTTCGTGAGGCGTTAGTTTGCCAACCACAAAAAGAATATGTTCTGCACCCATTAGATGGAGATGTGTGTAAGTGTAGTTCGAATCCTTCTCATAAAAAAATCCTATTATATTTAGGATACTGGTTTTTTCATAAAATAAAGGAATAAATAGAGTTTATGGTGGTTGGAGAAGTAAAAAAACAAAATAAACGAAAATAATTTAAGAGAAACCATTACCTTTAATTTGGGTAAATTCCTTTTGTTTGAACCAAAAGGACTTTTTGAAGGGACTTCTGCCTAAGGTAAGGCTTCTAGGTGTAATATTGGGATCTTTAGAGCTTATTTGGTCAGGGGTTGGATGAGACAAGGGGCTTGAGAGGTGTGTGGAATGGGTTAGAAGTGGTGTCCTTTTATAAGGGGGAGGAGGGGCTCTTTAGGAAAGTGTGAAAATATTATTTTATTATATAGTGATATTCAGTTTCTAAAAATCGAAAACTAATTAAAGTAGAAGGTAAGATGACTCATGGTTGAAATAAAATCATCCAATAAAAATTGGACAGGTTTTAGATATAGTTTTAATATTTATAATCTTATTTATTTAAATCATTTATTAATGAGGTAAATACTACATCATTATTGTGTCATAAATAATTTAATTTATTTGAGGTATAAAAATTATAAAAAAATACCATAATGTATTAAATCTTTATATCTTTCCAATGAAAATTTATAGTCGAAAATATGACTCATATAACCCCATGTAAAAATTTATTTACTAAAAGATATTTGTTTATGTCATTTTTGTCTTTACTTTAAGTTAATTAAAATGAAGTGTCATTATCATACATAAGTGGATCCATGGGGTCCCAAAATAGACCCAAGGATTCCAATGGCCTGCCATGACCCATACAATAAGGTTAGGACAAGTGTTAAGATAATTTTGTATTATTATAATATTCCTTTTACCTTGAATTACCCTATTTACCTTTAACCATGGTAAATAAAAGTCAAAAGTTACTATTAACCAAAAATTATTTTCATCTTATTGAACCACATTTTACTTACTGAGGTTAACCATGTCTCTATAATATTTGAAACTCAACTCAGAGAAGTGGTAAAATTAAGTTTTATGCAAATTTGCAAATTCTCATAGGAGGTAGGTAAAAGACGGTAAAAAGGTCAATAAATTTTTTATATATCTAAACTTATTATAAAATGACTCCAATGAATTATATTGAAATTATATAGGTATTATATATCTATTTTGACCTAAAATAAATTTAAATAAAATAAATAATTATTTAAATAAAAATTTGGTTTTTACCAATAACTCAGTGTTTTTCACTATTCATCAAAAATTGAAGGTTTTCAGAAAAATACCAAAATTTCACCCTAAGATAATTTTGATATTATGAATTTAAAAATTAAGTATATTTTACCAAATTCAAAACATATAATTTTCAATTATTAATTTAAAATTAATTCTCGTTATCAAAACCAAAAAGCGTATTTTTAAGAAATAATAACTAACAAAAGATTGATACTTGTTTATGTTCTATTTCAAAGTGAAATTATTTCCAATGAATAAAATTGGATTAAATGGTAAAATTATAATATATTTATACTTAAAACCCATTAAAATGTATAATTTAACACTACAAATTATTTTTATTAAAAAAGTTGTTTTCAGTTAAAATATAGTATTTTTCACTATTTACCCAAATATGAAAGTTATCAGAAAAACACCAAATATTTATTGAAACTAAATTATTATGTCCCGATTCTAAATAAGAAGTTTATTTTGTCAAATTTAATATATAAAAGTTTCAAATATTGGATTTAAAAAGGGTTCTTTATTTAAAGGTGGTAAAATTGCATTTTTTTTAAAATACATCTTTTATCTGAAAAAAATGAATTTGTTTTTTCATTATTTCTAAGAAACTCATAATATGGATTCTAAAATTATAAGGATTATATAAAGTTCAAAATTTAGTTAATACTATTTATAACCTCTTTTGAACGGCTAGTTTGGTAAGTCGTGGTGCGTTTGAACTCAGTGTTGCGTGTAGTGCAAGTTATTAAATTACTTTGAAGAAATAACATACTATGAAATCTTGGGGTGTTACATTCTTAACTCCTTCAATAAATTGCGTCCACACAATTTGAAATTGTTTTTCGAAAATAAAAGGTTGAAAATTGAAAATACCTTTTTGGGAAAACCGACATCGGAAATTGGGTTAATAAAATTTAGTCTTAATTAGAGAAAATGGGGAATGAAAAAGTCACCACCAAAATATGATATTGATTAGGAGAATATTGGTGGAAATTAGAGACACATAATTGGAGGAAAAACGTAAATATTTATAGGGAGTGATTGAGGTCATCATTCACAAACAATTATAGAATTGGGGGACTCAAATCCATAAATCTATGATGATTTAAAATATCATCGGTTCAATAAAACATAAGGTATTAGGATAACACATTTTTAGTTTTAAGATACCTTACCTAAATTTTAAGAATTAGTTTCTTCATAGAATGAGAGAAGAAAAAAATAAATACTTGACAAGTAGAGTTCCATCTTTTAACTAATTTCTACCACAAACTCATCTTTCACTCTAAAAGATATTAGAACTCAAAAAATATATTCTATTTATCCTATTCATATAGGGTTCCAAAAAAATGAATTTATAATTCATTTACTAGACCTTTTAAAAAAACTACATTATTCAATCCAGGACATCACGTGGGCTAGTGGTTGGTGATACACCGTTGTCGCCCTTCGGTTGCGGGTTCAAGTCTTGCGGCCTTTTCGGATGCAACGGGTTTCCGCCTGACCTCCGGGTTGTCATTTTTATGGAAATCCAAAAATAATATCAATATATACTTATCCAAAAAACTTATGTCCAAACTCACAGTCCAAAATTTATAAGAAAGGTAAACACAATGAAGATCCTTTTTGCCACGTAATAACATGTCAACACCTTCATCATGTATTCTTTTAAAACATTGTAACATCCTGAATTACCTTAAAACATTATTGATTACATTCATGCTCCCGTATTCCTTATAGAATACTGGATATACTCCTTCTATCCCAAAATGTTGTAAACTTCAACAATGATGGAATATACAAATCATTAATCAGTTTCAAGGTATTCAAGAATACCCAATATAATTTATCCAAATCAACCATCTCTTATTCCAAAATCATTACCTCATTATCAGGACCATATTAAGGATTACCTTTCCTTCAACCATGTATTTTCCAAAAAGTGTAGCTTACTAGTAATTCACTTTTCTTTGAACCATATAATCTTAAATCCTCAATAAAATAGTACTGCAGTACAATCCTTATTTACTCTATAATTATTATAACATGTATATCATTAATACAATACTCGAATGACACAATACTTTAATAAAAATGTAAGAAATCTAATCATTCCTATTCATCTTTGGTAGTATCATAACTTTATTATTATCCAATAGCAGCATTTTGGGTATACTCTGATGATTTGGACATTGATTCACATAGTGTCCAACTCCTTACAGATGAAGCACTGTACATTTGAAACTTTTTTCTTACCCTTGTAATCACGTACTTAGTGTCCTTTTTCTCTACACTTATAACAAACTCCGATTACCTTCAAGCATTTACCAAGGTGATTCATTCCAAATTTATCACATATGGGAAAATACTTCTTTTCCCTCTTCCCTTTATCCATCTTTCTCTCTTCCATTCTTTTCTTCTCTTGCTTCCCTTCAAAGCCATAAGACTCAGATAATTATTTACTTATCTTAATAACACATGATATTGTTTCTTCATATGTCAGGAATACATGGGAGACTATTTCCCTTCTAAATGTTGTCTTAATACCGTTAAAGATATGATCCTTCTTACTCTTTGGATCATACGTATTGTTGGAGTTCTCATTCCTTCTACTGGGCGTCATTTCTATACAATGTCATGCACTAGGTCAGTTTATGAATCGCAATGAATAATTCCAAACATGAAAAATACCTAACGTAAATTGAACAGTTTATAGATATAATTTGTAATCATAAAAAAAATTATTTGAGGAAGTATATACTCATAAATGCTTCAAAATGGTTTATTAAGTAAATGAGAATTATCCTAAGAATATCCCTCGGGAGTTTCGTAACCAAGATTGAAGTAAGGTTTGTTGTTGTGCACCAGTTCCTGTTCGAGTCTAGCTCAAAGAATTGTTTTGGGTTTTACCCCTAGGTACATCTGTGCCAGAGCCGCCTCTACCTGCTAGTATCTAGACAGGGATGTATTTCTTGGAAAACTCACAAAATCTCTACATTAACAAAATTCTAGGAAGTTCTTCTATACTAATCTTCAAAGTCTATCTTAGGGAAATGTGCTCTAATCAGAGTTTATCTTAATTTAGTTTCCAAGGTTATTTCTAAACTTCCTCTAATTCCAACTGTAACGCCCCGAACCCAGTTACCCAGAGTCGGTGCATTATTACATAACATTGGCATGATTACAAGGAATCAAGTTTTGAAGGACCGATCAATTTAGTAGTGCTGGAAAATAGATTACATACATGAAGTTCAACATTACAACTTGAAAAAAACAATAATTTATTCTATTAGAAACGTCCAAGCCTCTTGGATTATGACTACAAGTCACTCATAACTAACTTCTTCATATCCTGGGAAAATAAAACATAAGAAAGGGGTGATCTCAAATGATCAGAATGGGTAAATAATTTAGCATAAGCTATAAACTTTTAAGGCAAGATGGGTAATAAAACATCAACCTTTTAAACATAAACTTGAACATAATATGGAAAAATAAATCAAAAATTACCATATAAACATGAACATGGATATTCTACTAGTAAAATAATCACATGTAATAACTACTTTCATAATGAGGGAATGTATAGTACCAGACTTTAATTTCTGTGTCAAGGCTTCGTGCCAGGACCTATGGGCTAACTATAACCGGACCCAAACCCGGAGAGCCTCTGTAACCGGACTCCATCCCAGAGAGCCTACGTAACCGGACTCCGACCTAGAGATCCTCTGTAACCAGACACCAACCCGGAGAGCCTATGTAACCATACTCTAACCTGGAGGAACTGCTATAACCAGACCCTAACCCGAAGGGTTTACTTTTACCAGTCCCCAACCTGGAACATACTAGTCCAATACATTCATCGTAAGAAAAGGTTGAAATATGACATAAATATTCGTATTAAAAAAATCATATGAAATGTTAATACTTTATCCATAAACCATGAATGGTATAAAAATAACACATACACAGTCAAACATATCACAAAACATTCAATACAATATAGAAGATTTGTATCATAATAAATCAAATTCAAACAAGTTTAAAATATATTAATGGATGTTGACATAGATGAAAATGGTCAGTAAAATTCTTTGAGAGAAATACCCATTTTTTTATGAAATTGTTTAAAATATTCACAATTTATAAAGGCAGTCATTTAAAAGGGATTTTTGAATCAAAGTGTCCCATACAACTTTGAAACTTTTTAAAAGAATTATCATTTCAAATCATTCATGTCCATATAAATAAATCCTTAAAATCATTTTGAAAACATGGACATTAATTAAAAGGGTTTAGAAAGATAAATATTTAAAACATTTAAAATGATGATATAGTTAAATAGACCCTCCCATAAAACCTTAAAAGATTCCTTTTGAAATAATTTTTATAAAATATGGGTATCTAGGATAAGTATGTCCCAGAAAATACTTACACATGAACAATCTCGGATAATAATGAGATTGAAGAAACAACCCTTACCTCGTTGTAATCAATCGATTCGTATGAAAAATAGTCAATAACCACCAAATGAATCACAAAATATCATGAATATAAGTAGAATCATGATAATATATATCAAATGGAAGTAAACAATACACCACATGCAATAAATAAGTGGTGAACAGTGGAAATCTCACAGAATTAAAGGTGAGATAAGAAACCCCTTACCACGTGTCCGACTTGACTCGCTCGTATGTTCCTTGTTCTTCCTGAATAATAAACTTAAGTTAATTTATACTTTATTAAGAATATTTTAAAGTTTATTATTCATTTTATATCACTTATTAACTTTCTATAACAATTAGTTTATTATTTGAGTTCATATCGGACATTTTGTCGATGTTCGGAACTTGAGTCAAAAGTGAACTTGTTATAATTATAAATTGTCCATGTGGTCAAAAGTCCATTATCAATAGAATGATATTACTCATTTAGATTTCATATATATCATATATTTACATTATATATATATATGTGTGTGTATTTATAACAGTACATAACACTTGGAGATAAGAAATGAAATGTATCGTTCATGGAGACGGTAAGTCGTACGTTTGCATGAACGCTACTTTCATTTCTATTTTGCATTTTAATAGAATTAAAACATAATGATACATAGTTATATTATAATTACATTATAATATCATATATAATATCATTAAATCCATACTTTATACGTCCCACATAATTCATTAACGAGTCATATTACTTTGTGGGGGCGGTAGTCTGCACTTCCTCAAATGAAATTATCGCGTTTTACCCATAATGGAAACCATAAAGGTATGATATAAATGGAAAATAAATAAGCACAAATAAAACATAAACATAATATATATATATAATATATAAATACAGTGTCATCTTAATGGAAACCATGAGAGGCAGTAGGAGATAATCGAACAATCATCATTTCGTGAGGCGTTAGTTTTCCAACCACAGAAACAATATTTTCTTCACCCATTAGATGGAGGTGTGTGTAAGTGTAGTTCGAATAATTGTCATAACAAAATCCTAGTATATTTAGGATAATTTTTTTGTCATAAAGGAAAGGAATAAAAAGATTTTGGGGGGGTTGGAGAAGTAAAAAAAGCAAAATAAAAGAAAATAATTTAAGAGAAACTGTTACCTTTAATTTGGGTAATTTCCTTTGGTTTGAACCAAAAGGACTTTTTGAAGTGACTTTTACCTAAGTTAAGGCTTCTAGGTGTAATATAGGGATCGTGAGAGCCTATTTGGGCAGGTGTTGGATGATACAAGGGGCTTGAGAGGTGTGTGGAATGAGTTAGAAGTGGTGTCCTTTTATAAGGGGGAGGAGGGTCTCTTTAGGAAAGTGTGAAAATATAATTTTATTTTATAGTGATATTCAGTTTATAAATGTCAAAAACTAATTAAAGTTGAAGATAATATGACTAATGGTCTAAATAAAATCATACAATAAGAATTGGACTGGTTTTGGATATAGTTTTAATATTAATAATCTTATTTATTTAAATCATTTATTAATGAGGTAAATACTACATCATTATTGTGTCATACATAATTTAATTTATTTAATGTATAAAAATTGTAAAAAAAATAACATAATTTACTAAATCATTTTATCTTTCTAATGAATATTTATAGTCTAAAATCTGACTTAGATAACCCCATGTAAAAATTTATTTACTAAAAGATATTTATTTATGTCATTTTTGTCTTTACTTTAAGTTAATTAAAATAAAGTGCCATTATCATTCATAAGTGGCTTAATGGGGTTCCAAAATCGACCCAAGTATTCCAATGGTTGGACATGACTCATAAAATAAGGTTAGGACAAGTTTTAAGGTAATTTTGTATTATTATAATATTCTTTTTACCTTGAATTACCCTATTTACCTTTAACTACGGTAAATAAAAGTCAAAAGTTACTATTCACAAAAAAAATATTTTCATCTTATTGAACCACATTTTACTTACTAAGGTTAACCGTGTATCTCGTATTTTTTAAATTCAACTCCCAGAAGTTGTAAAATTATGTTTTATGCAAATTTGCAAATTCTCCCAGGAGGTGGATAAAAGACGGTAAAAAATTCAATAAAATTTTTATATATCTAAACATATTATAATTTGACTTCAATGAATTATATTGAACATATATAGGTATTATGTATCTATTTTTACCTAAAATAAATTTAAATAAAATAAATAATTTTTAAAATAAAAAGTCGTTTTTAACCAATAACTTAGTATTTTTCACTATTCATCAAAAATTGAAAGTTTTCAGAAAAATACCAAAATTTCACCCTAAGCTAATTTTGATATTCTGAATTAAAAAATTAAGTCTATTTTTTCAAATTAAAATCATAGAAGTTTCATTTATTAATTTAAAATTAATTATCGTTGTCAAAAACCAAAAAGCATGTTTTCAAGAAATAACATTTAACAAAAGATTGATACTTGTTTATGTTCTATTTCAAAGTGAAATTATTTCCAATGAATAAAATTGGATTAAATGGTAAAATTATAATCTATTTGTACTTCCAAACAATTAAAATGTATAATTTAACACTACAAATTATTTTTATTAAAAAAGTTGTTTTCAGTTAAAATATAGTATTTTTCACTATTCACCCAAATATGAAAGTTATCAGAAAAACAACAAATATTTATTGAAACAAAATTCTTATGTCCCAATTCTAAAGAAGAAGTTTATTTTTTCAAATTGAATATATAAAAGTTTCAAATATTTGATTTAAAATGGGTTCTCCATTAAAAGGCAGTAAAATTTCATTTAAAAAAAAATACTTCTTTTATCTGAAAAAATGAATTTGTTTTTTCATTATGTCTAATAAACTCATAATATGGATTCTAAAATTATAAGGAATATATAAAGTTCAAAATTTAGTTAATACTTGTAAAGACTCAGAAATTTCAAGGACATTTTTTTCTTAAATACTTTATAATTTTACGAGTCTATGGCTTCTGACAGCACTTGATTCTGAGGCCCGGTGTGCCTGGAATCATTTTTCGAAGTTTAGCTTGGGTACATTCAGTAAACTAACGAGCCGGTTTTTCTATCTTTTGAACCGGTGCTAGGAATTGAAATCTGAGGGCATCGATGAATTCACAACGCTGGTAATTTCTTAAGGGAACCTTTACCGTAGATGTGTTTGGTTGAGATTTTGGGGAGAGAGCTCTTGAGTTTTGAAGAACGCTTCATCTCCTTTGTTGAAGAATGCCAACCCTCTGACAAAGAACTTCGACTCGGCGACCATGAATTCTCTATCCTCTTCTTCCTCCACGACAAGGGAGGAGGCACCGACGTGGGAACCCACCAACGACGTCACGCCTTGTTTTCTTCTCTCTGTGATAAAAAGGGGAGACGCCGCTTCCTCCTCAGACACTCTCCGTTGACGTCTACGAATCCTTATTACATGACGCCGACGTTTGACATCGATTATCGTGGTAGGGGTGTGTTTGGATTGAGTAATGATTGGTTTTCCTTCCATGTTGTTTTTCCTATTAAACCGCTTGTTATTGGACTAATGCGGAAGGGATCGGACCAAACTAACATGGTCTGATTCCTTCGACGTTCTTGTGAATATGTGGAGTTCTTCATCCATTCTTGAGCAGTGATTCAAGCTATGTTTTCGGATCCAATTAGAGGCCCGAAAACATCCTCAGAGCATTGGGGCGACCTAGAAGCGGAATTTTCATAGAAATCGGATCATCGGAACGAATAAAGGACACCTCGGGAGGCGTACTGGCCGGAGGTGACATTTCTGGAAAATTCCAGAATACAGGGTGTGTCCTCCAGGAGCACACACCGTGTAGTGAAAGTGTATAGTGGCTTCCGTTTCGGACGTTATAAAATCAGTACATGGCGTGTGACTCTAGACACACAGCATGTACTCTCCACACTGTTTTTCATAGGAGACTTGATGGACATGGCATGTATTTTGGGAAAATACACAAACAAGGACAGAAATACACGACCAAGTAACACGGCGTGTATTCTCTTCATAGAAAGGAAGAAGTGGCTTCGCGAGGTTCGGCGTGTAATCTGGGAGATACACGGACATGGGAAAAACCACACGGCCAAGAGACACGGCGTGTACTACCTTCACCATGGAAGAAGTGGCTTCGTGAGGACTTAGTGTGTATTCCAGGAATACACGGACACAAGGTGGGGTACACGGGTATGTACTCCACCACACGGCCAGGCATGGCCAACGCACATGGAACCAACCCTAGAGGTTTGGACCCGGCATGTAACCATACCACATGCCATGTACTTACTTATCTACATGACTAGCCCTGCGACACGGGCCATTTCACACGGGTGGTAACCAATGTCTGATGACACGACGTGTATCGCTTACCTACACACTGTGTACTTTAGGTAAATGGCTTGGTCGTCTTGTTCTCCGTGACTTGGGCACATTTTGCTTGGTTTTTCCCCTATGACATGAGACGGAACTACGGGATACATCAACTCTGGACTTCGTGACAGTTGACGTATCAACCCCCCTTAGCTCGTGGAGCGGACCCTCCCGGAATCAAGCATGTTGTGTGCGGGAACCCTAGAGCTGACTGCGATTGTGATGACGATGACGACTGTACTTGGATCCTACATGGGTTCGGCAGTGAGGAAGAATGTACTTGGATCCTCTATGGGTTCGGCAGCGATGACAACTATACTTGGATCCTACGTGGGTTCGGCAGCGACAGTTACTGTACTTGGATCCTACGTGGGTTTGGCAGCGATGACTTCTGTACTTGGATCCTATGTGGGTTCGGTAGGGGAGATGATTCAGAGGCTACATCTATCATCTCCACCCCTCTTCGTGAGTAGTATACCTGTGTGAGCTGAGTCTTGACTTTCAGTCATTATCATCGATGTGATTGACTTGCTTTCCTATGTGGACTGGGTTGTGCTTTCCTGTGTGGACTGGGATGTACTTGGGATCGTGAGTAGGAGACGAACTGGAATTGATGACTTAGGTATATATATGGTCATATACCTAAGTAGAGTTGGTTGATACTTTTTTTGTATCTTTCCTTTGTGGTTTATCCTTTGTGGATTCTAGGAGACCTTCGGGGGTCTCTAGGTCCCTACTGAGTATCGTATACTCACCCATGCACGGGCTATGCCTGCACTACGTTGTGTTGGATGCAGACGACAGACAACACTGATCGAGGTGGAGTCTTGTGAAGCGGGATGATACTTGGAGGTGGACCACTTGGTGGGACATACACAGAGCGGACGGCCGGACTCGAGGAGCTGATGAGACCATTTGTACCCATCCTTCATGTGGGATATCCGGAGGACGACTCAGTGCTTGCTGGTTTACTTTACTGCAGCTGTTCTTTCTTTACTGTTGTACTGTACTTTTAGTTGGGTTTGTATTCTGGCCCATTTACTTTCCAACACTTACTTTTGTACTCAGTTTACTTAGTGTTTACGTCAGCTTGTGTACTTTGTTGTGTTTGATTACTTATATAAAGGAAATTCCTTACCTTTTATCGGGATTTACGCCTTTAGTGCTAGGCGCCAACCCCTGGCCTATGAGAGGCGGGATTGGGGTAGTCACGGCACGGGCCCCGAGGTCGGGTCGTGACAAATTGGTATCAGAGGAGTCGGTTCTACCACAGAACTTAAGACTTGAATAATTTCTTCCTGTGAAGAAATATTGTTATGGGTATTGAGTGTGGTTATCAGTCCAGGGAGTCCAGTGTTGGTGCGGCGGCGGACGTATCCATACACAAGGACCTTGACTTCTGATTTCCGACTTAGTGCTTGAAAACACTGATTGCATGTGTGTTTCAAAAGTTTTCTTAGTGATTACTTTGTGTCATCTCACAAGGTATACTGTATTAACCGTGGCACACCTGTTTCTTTTCATGATGGCCCCAGGATGGTAGCCAGCTAGGGTTCCCAGTTACGTGCGAGATGGAATCCCACCGAGCGACGAGGCCTCGGTGCAGGGCCCCATTACAGTGGAGGCACCAGTGGTACCTCTACCCACTGGGCCACCAATACCACCAGCCCCAGGAACGGAGAGTGTACGCCGCCTAAGTGCACTTCATGAGTTTCAGTGACAGAGGCCACCCAGGTTTCACGGAGAGACAGACCCTCAAGTAGCCGAGGATTGGTTGGAGGCTATTGTCCGAGTCTTTAGATTGGTAGGGACACCAGCAGATCTTATGGTGATCCTTGTCACGAGTCTCCTATACGCAGCAGTAGGTAGATGGTGGATCCTGATGCTTCGGGTGCACGACGAGGCATCTCTACTTTGGACGGACATTTAGAGCCTCTTCTGCTCGGAGTTCGTTCCAGCCACCCTCCGTGCGGTGCACATCCAGGAGTTACTATAGCTACGGTAGGGAAGCATGACAGTAGCCTAGTACTCAGTGAGGTTTACTGACCTCTCGCGCTACTCCATGGACATGGTACGAGACCCATTATTTCGGGCCCGAACCTTTGAGCAGGGACTGAGGCATGAGATCATGGCTTCGATGGTCTCCCTCAGCATTCCGACGCAGGCAGAAGTACTGGAGCGAGCCATTCTTGTGGAGAGCTTCCTTGCTGAGCCTACGCCAGTAGCGAGGCCTACTGCAGGGGTAGCAGAGTCTTCTAAAACCGGCAATAGACAGATGTCACAGAGGTTCAAGCAGACCAGGCCATCAGGTGGGCGACCTCAGGATACTGGTTTGGAGGTGCGGGGCATGCACAACAGATCCAGTCATACGAGAGGCAGGCAGTGCTATGCATGCGGAAGGCAGGGCCATATGGAACGTGACTGCCCGACCCGCCATGCAGAGGAGCAACAGATAGTTGAGGGACCACCCAGGCAGAGGTAGAGGTTCGACCAAGGAAGTCCGCAGGGAGCTGGCGGACGAGGCAGAGGAGCTGGCCGAGTAGCAGGTGGTGGATGACGCTTCGAGGCTCTACCACCACCCCCACCAGGAGGACCACCCCGACCACAGGGAGATGTCAGACATGGTCAGGCTTAGCTCCAGGCAGTCGAGGCCTACGATCACGGTGCACCTGAGATGATTTGAGGTACTATCTGTGTCTACTCCACCCTTGCTGCAGTTCTTGTAGACAGAAGAGCAAGTGATTCTTTCATTGCCGCTGCCCTTGTTCGGAGCTCGGAGATTCCGACGGAGCCATTGGCTCGATCTTTACGGCTATAGACTTCTACGGGAGCAGACTCGACGATTACGCACTGGTGAAGGTAGTGTGAGATTACTCTAAGAGGCGAGAGTTTCGGTTGGGATCTTCTTGTAGCGGTATCGAGGCCTTACGACATCATCTTGGGCATGGATTGGTTTTCTAAATTCCATGCTCAGATCAACTGTATTAGGCGAAAAGTGTGGTGTGTCCGCACAGATGGGAGTAGGTTCACCTTCACCGGCGAGAAGGGAGCCTTTGTAGTGCAGGATGGACTTACGCAGAGGAGAGGGCAGCCGATCACACATCAGTTGGCTAGTCTCATCCTCGGAGCGGTTGATGTGCGGAGTCCGAGTTTTCCTGTTGTGGTGGATCAGTACGCAGACGTTTTTCCTAACAACGTTCCCGGACTACCTCCTCATAGAGAGGTAGAATTATACATTGACCTGTACCCTAGGACATCACCGATATCTACTCCAGCATATCGGATGGCTCCTTCTGAGCTTTGTGAGCTTCAGGTACAGTTGGAGGACTTGCAGGGCAGGGGATTCATCTGACCCAGGGTTTCACCCTGGGCTTCTCTGATTTTATTCACTAAGAAGGTGGATGGTTGCTTACTAATATGTGTCGACTACCATCGCCTGAATCAGGTGATCGTAAAGAACATGTATTCACTCCTGAGGATTGAAGACCTCTTTGATCAGCTCATGGGAGCATGATGGTTCTCGAAGATAGACCTCAGTTCAGGCTATCACCCGCTCAGAGTTCGAGACGAGGATGTGCAGAAGATGACTTTTAGGTGTCGGTATGGAAATTATGAGTTCTTGGTTATGCCCTTCATTGTAACCAATGCTCCAGTAGTGTTCATGAGTCTCATGAACAGGATCTTCCAGCCTTACCTCGATCGATTTGTCGTAGTCTTCATCGACAACATACTAATTTACTCAACTACTGAGGAGGAGCATGCCTACCACTTGCAGGTTGTATTGGACACACTTCGAGAGCACAAGCTTTATGGTAAGCTCTTGAAGTGTCAGTTATGGATTTGATAGGTCCACTTCTTGGGGCACGTCATCTCTGAGGCAGGAGTTGTTGTGGATCCTGCGAAGATCGAGGTAGTACTTTCTTGGGAGCCACCCAGGAGCGTGACAGAGGTGCGGAGTTTCCTAGGTCTGGCTGGGTACTATCGGAGATTTGTGCCAGACTTTTCTAGAGTTGCAACACCACTTTAATCTTTGACGAAGAAGGTTAACCCTTCATGTGGTCTGATAGATGTCAGCAGAGCTTCCAGGAGCTGAGGCAGAGATTGACCAGTGCGCCCATCTTGAGGTTACCGGAGGAGGGCGTAGGGTATGTAGTTTACTGCGATGCATCAGGGACCGGACTTGGGTGTGTCCTGATACAGGAGCGGGCAGTGATCGCTTATGGTTCACGATAGTTGAGGCAGAATGAGAATAACTACTCTACCCATGACCTGGAGTTAGCAGTAGTGGTATTCTCCTTGAAGATGTGGCAGCACTATCTTATGGGCGAGCGCTTTAAAGTCTATTCTTACCACCAGAGTCTCAAGTACATCTTCTCATAGAACACTACTACAAAATAAAGCTATAGCCACGGACCTATAGCCACAATTTTATAAGTCCGTGGCTATAGTATGGTTATACCAATGGATGAAAATTCATCTGTGGCTATATGTGCGATTTGGCCAATATCTCGGGCTCCTCCTACGGAACCCTCCCCGACTCACTCCCCTCCCCCGACGCACTCCCCTCCCCGGATGACCGTGCCTCTCCCCTCCCCGGACGACAGCGCCTCCCCCGACGCCGACGGACTCCCCTCCTCCCCCGACGCACTCCCCTCCTCCCGACGACCTCTCCTCCCCAGACGACCGCGCCTCCCCCGACGGACTCCCCTCCTCTGGACGACCCCGACGAACTCCCCTCCTCCCCCGACGGAATCCCCTCCTCCCCCGACGGACTCCCCTCCTCCCGACGGACTCCCCTCCTCCGGACGACCGCAACTCCCCTGCTCCCGACGGAATCTCCTCCGACGACGAACTCTCCTCCTCCCGATGGCCTCCTCCGGACAACCTCATTGCCGGTATCTTTATCATTCCATTTTTTATCATTTCCAGTATCTTTATGTTTAACAATATTTTTTTCAAAATCCATATCAGTAGTAATTAGATCCTTCTCAATAATATTTCCACTCTTTTAGATATAACTTGTCAAATTCAAACTCTTGATATACCCATAATGAATATAGGGAACCGACCTGAAATTACTAATAAAATAAGGGGGTGAGAATTAGAGGGTGATCCACCCAAAATCAGGATACAAATGAGAATCCTATTTTAGAATTTCCAAGTCCTAGATAATAGAGACATATTTATGTATCATAAGTTATGTATTAGTCTTTATTGACCTATTATAATTGGGATTGAAGATCTCAAAACAGTTTTTTCTAATTGCCTTTCTAATTTTAAAAATATTGGCTTCACATTATTAGGTTTTTAAAACAGTTTTTTCGATGTCAAAAGTCATTGGGTGTGGGTTAATTGTTCTCTTTTTGACCCCATTTTGGTCAGATCAGGCAACCAACATGTTAGTTTCTCTTTTTCTGATTTTGGATTCAATTTGGATTATTCTTTAATTTATACTAGTAATAGTTATCTAGATCGATGAACTCTTTGGGGTGAATTGGTTCTCTCAAAAACAATATTAATGATCCTTGGATCATTCTTGGGGACTTTAATTTGATTATCAATCCGGAAGAAAAAATATGTCCTATGAACTGGTCAATTTATTTTAGTGAATTCAATGGTTTTATTATACAAAATGATTTGATTGAAGTGAATCATGTTGGGGAAAAGATAACTTGTTATAAAGGGCACCCCAAATGTATGATGGCCAGTAAAATCAATATGGATTTTGTTAATGATTTTTCTTTACATTCTTGGGATTCCATTTCAAGTATATCATTATCTCATCTTTACAATGATCATCAACTTATTTTGAATTTTATCTTAGGAAAGGGTATTAAGTCTCCATTACCCTTTAGATTCAATAAAAATTGTGTTATTCATCCAGAATGTGAAAATGCGGTTTGGGAAGTTTGGTGTTCAGTAGGTGGTAAGAAGAATGACATTTCATGTATTATTAAACAAAAGATTCAGAAGGTAAATCATTAACATTGGAGTAAGGATATGTTTATTCATATTGACATGGACATATCCAATCTTGATGCCTCTCGTCTGTCCTTCCAGGATCAGTGTACCCATGATGATTTCTCTAGTGTTGTTTCATTGGAATCTGAGATGACTCTTAATCTTAACTATTTATCCAATATTTAAGATGTAATAAAAAATATTCATCTAGAGATAATTGAAATAAGGATTGTGTTATAAATTCCAATTTCATTAATAATATTCAAATTGTTCAGAAAATTTTTAGGCCTCTTTCTTTACTAAAAACAGGAGATCAAATTCTGGACAATAGACATGACTTTTTAGAGCACATTATTTTTTATAATGAATATCACATTAATGACTCATCTACCATCCCCCACAATAGAGGGTATTATACCCAAATTGGAAATTCATAAAGATAATACAGAACTTTTATCAATTAATTTGGAACTATAAATCAACGATGCAATTTTCAGTTTTAGTCTGGAAAGCTCCCAGGGTCCTGATGGAATTATAAATTTCTTTTTTCAGAATTATTGGGAGATCATTGGTGAAGATGTTTTCAACCATGCTCTTAATTTTTACAATTGGGACCTTCAACCTAATGGATTAAATTCTCAATTCCATTCCCAAATTCCAATGACAGAAAATGAAAATGAGATACACTTATTCCGGCCTAATGCTCTTATCAACACTTTAAAAAACGTTATTACAAATATCATTTCAATTATACATTCTACCATCTCTAATAAAATTGTTCCTTTTAATAAATTTTGATTCATTAAAGTAATGACCATTGGTGATTGTGTTGTTATGGATTTAGAGTGATTCAATCTCTTTAAAAACCCTATTCATGGGGGGGGGGAATATTGCCTATAAATTAGACATTAAAAAGGCTTTTCATACCTTGTATTGGGGATTTATATTTAAAATTATTCTCATGTTTGTTATTGAGGACACATTAATTAATTGGATTTTGATTAATTTTACATCTGGTCATATCTCATTTCTTGTAAATGGATCCCCAGAGGGATACATATCTTGTTTTAGAAGAGTTAGGCAAGTTGATCCACTTTTTGTTATTATTTTAGTTATTTCATTAAATTATCATTTTCGATTGTTTTCCCTCATGGATAAAAATGGAAAGATGAAGGCTATTAGTGTTGGTCATAGTTCTTTTACTTCTACCCAACTACATTATGCTGATTATATCATCCTCTTCAATAAATGGGATAAAATAAATATCGAGAATATCATGAAATCTCTTCTATAATATGAGAATATTTCTAGGAAACAACTTAGTTGGAATAAGTCCATTGTCTACATTGGTAGAAATATCTCAAAAATTATTAAATCAAAAGTCATCACAGATTTGGTTATTAGGAATGTTTTTCCATCTTTCCATATCTTGGTGTTCTGATGTTCTGTGGCCGACCGAAGGATTATTATTTTCATGTGATAATTAGTAAGATCAACAATTAGCTTGAAACATGGAACGGAAAATCCATTTTAATGGATTTTCATGTCTGTTTGGTTAAAGCTATTATTGTTTCTAAATTTTTTTATTCCCATATGGTTTATAAATGGCCTTGTTCTCTTATCAAGTCTATTACTGTGGCCATGAAAATCCTTATTTAGATTGGTAGTATTTTGGAAAAAAGATTAGTAACTATGACTTGGAACACCTGTTGCAGATAATTTGAGAGGGGGGCCTTGGTATCGAAAATATCAGTCTTTATAATAAACCCTTTTACGCTTATTTAGTTTGGAAACTAGTAATTGACCCCTCAGAAGCTACTGCATTCTGATCGTCTAAATTCATTATTATTCTCAGAAGTGAAAACATAAATTAAATGTATTCCTCTATTTGGTCTTCCTATATATCTGCATTTTCCCTTATTGATGTTGATGATAAATGGAATGTCTCTTAGGATTCTTCTCCCATGGTTTGGAAAGATAATTGGATAGGTGATCCTCTCGTTGATTCTCTTATTCGTGATGTTTCAAACATAGATATTGATGTTTCTATTAAGGGTCAATTTGATAATATTTTTTATTCATTGGACACTAGAGGATCTTACACTATCCAACTAGATTCACATTAAATCAGTTTATATAGGTGAATAGACCTTGGAGGCCCCACAACTCTTAGAGATTCCATGGGGGAGGAATCTGATTGATGGACTTGATCATCTCTGGGTCAATCTCGATGACCATATATCTTGTAGTAAAGTGGAGAAACCTAATAGAGGTAACCCTGAATGTGAACTTCAGGGAGTTTATCTTAAAGTGTATGAAATATAGGGAGATAAACAATTTCTCAAGATCCTTGAGATGATCCAAATATGGTAGGATTTTTCCACCAAATAATCCTAGTAGCATTCCACAAATTTCATGATAATTGGCTTGAAGATGTGGTGCATGGACAGTTGATAAGTGTATTATGCCTTATTCTATCCCATGAGAATCAATTAAAAGTAGAAATTCCCCTATGGAACCATAATTATGGGAGACTCTACATCCTTGGGGGCCATCCATGTCTAATTATACCTGGAGTATCCATCCATAAAAGATAGGGCCTGGAACCCTGTTATAGCATTGATTAATAGCTTTTTCATTGGAAGGGAAAAACAATACTTTAGATAATGGTGGTTGAGTTATAAAAAGTCAATATTGATGATTACTTAATATCTTTTGAAACAATACATATAATGTTAAGTCATTTTCTAGATTATTTATCTAATGTATGTTTATCTGCCTCAGGATGGATAGATACTGGATGTACAAAATTGATCGGATCACTGATGAATTTCAAAATGAGTTACAATATTTTTTGGACTTTGCATTCACTAATGATTCAGATGGCGGGTTGATTCAATGCTCGTGTTTTGATTGTGTTGGAAGACCTTGGTTAACTCATGAGGAAGTGAGTTACCATATCACTAAAAGTGGTTTCCAAAAAAAATATCATGTGTGGTATCACAATGGAGAAAAAGATCAAGTGTTGAATGCCATCGATTCAGCGGAAAGGATTGGTATGAAAAATTTGATTTCTGATCGATTTCCTTTTGTTTCTGAAGCTAGCTCCTCATGTAGACTAGTGCTAGAGGAAATGAATACTGGAACACAGTTCTCATCTATTAATCATGATGATGACGTTGAGAGTGTTAGAAATTTGATGGAAGATGCAAATACCTTAGTATATCAAGCATGTGGAAAAATGAGCAAACTTGAGTTTTTAATGCGATTGTATCATGGGAAAACAATGTATAGATTTATTAATACTGTGGTCGACTATCTCCTTACATTTATTAAGGATTTACTACCGGATGATGCATGTATTCCAGAAAATGATTACATGGCATCAAAGTTGGTTGACAAATTTGGATTTTCATCTAGTAAGATTCATTCTTGTCTCAAAGACTGTTGTTTGTTCTAGAAGGAGAATGCAGACTTGAGTCAGTGAAAACAGTGTGGCACATCAAGGTGGAAGACTAATAAAGATGGATCTCAATCTCGCATACCACAAAAAGTGATGTGGCACTTCCCTTTAATTCCCAGGATTCAAAAAAAAATATGTCAGAACAAATGGAAAAGAATATAAGATGGCATGTAGATGAAAGAAATAAGGATAACGATGAAATAGTGCATCCTGCAGATGGGTTGGCTTGGAAGAAATTTGATAGGTTACATCCTGATTTTGCAGCCGACCCACGAAATGTTAGATTGGGATTATCCTGTGATGGTTTCAACCCATTTCGCCAAATGCATACTTCACACAGTACTTGGCCTATTTTCATTCACATTTATAACTTTCCTTCATGGATGTGTATGAAGAAGCCGTGCACTATCCTGAGTATATTGATATCTGGACCCAGTGATCCTGGAAATGATATTGATATATACTTGCATCCATTAATAGAGGAGTTAAATGAGCTTTGGATTGTTGGTGCACAAGCGTATGATGCATTCAGAAAGGAGTACTTTATGTTTTGTGCAACTTTATTATGGACGATAAATGATTTCCCTGTCTACGGAATGATGTCTGGTTGGAGTACTAAAGGGAAATTATCCTGTCCTCTTTGTATGAAAAATACACGTTTCTGAAGATTAAAGTTTCGACGAACTTTCAGCTTCATAGGTCATCGACGTTTTCTACCAATGGATCATCCATACAGGAAAAATTGGAGACAGTTCGATACTGCCATCAAGACAGATGAGACACCTCAACGAATGTTAGGGACTGATATTGTTAAAGAACTTGATGATTTGAATTATGTTCTTGGAAAAAGTCAATCAAATATCAGAAAGCAAAAGCATGATAATTCGAATTCTAACAGCAATTGGAGAAATAAAAGCATATTCTTTGAGTTTCCGTATTGGTCATCAAATTTATTACGTCATTGTTTGGATGTAATGCATATCGAGAAAAAAATTTGTGAGATGTTACTTGCTACTATTTTAAATGTCAAAGGCAAAACAAAAGACGATTTGTGGTGTCGTCGTGATTTGATGGATTGGGGTATAAGAGCAAGACTTCATCCTGAGTTAATTGGTCAAAATAAGTGGAAAGTCCCTGTTGCCTGTTATTCAATGACAAATGTGGAGAAAAAACAATTTCTTCAAGTCTTGGAAAGTTTGAAGGTTCCGGATGGTTATTCAAGTAATATTTCGAAAGGGGTGAATACACAAGATGTGAAACTCAAATCTCTTAAAACCCATGATTACCATGTCTTGTTACATGAGTTGATTCTCATTGCCATTCGTCATTTACTTTCACATAATGTTAGAGTTGTGGTGATTAAGTTATGTCAATTTTATCGAGATCTTTGTTCCAAAAGATTGAGCAGAAGTGTTGTTCAGAAATTGCTGAGAGATGCACCGATTATTCTTTGCGACTTGGAGAAAATTTTCCCACCGTCTTTTTTCACAATTATGTTACATTTTATTGTGCATCTTCCCACGGAAGTTCTCTTTGGTGGTCCTGTTTCGATTCGGTGGATGTATCCTACCGAAAGAATGATGTTTACATTGAAATCTTATGTGAGAAATAAATATCATCCTGAAGGCTCTATTGTGAAATGCTATTTAGCACAAGAATGCATGGATTTCTGTTCATCGTACCTAGCTAACGTCACTACGAGGTCTAATCGACTAATGAGAACTGAATATGAGCAATATGATCCCATTGATCCTGCATTTCCTTTAATGCCCCAAATAGGGGGGATATCTGGATCGTACTCGTTGTGTACTTTAAGCAGGGAAGAGTGGGAAATGGCACATCGCACAGTATTATTCAACTGTGGTGTGCTTGATGATTATATGAAGTAAGTAAACTAATAAATATGTATTTTTTTCATTGTGTGATTTCTTTATATCTTGTGACATTTTAATGCTTTCATATCTGTAGAGAACATTTTGAAATTATAAAAAAGAGACATCTCTCTCTATCTATTAAGAGGAAGGAACTGTTGAACAGTAAAGAATTTGCTACCTGGTTAAAGTAAAAGGTAATAGATTTATTTTTCTTCTTCTCATAACATAATCACATGTCTCTGTTTAATATTCTATGTTGGTATCTTTTAGGTTTTAACTCTACCAATGATTGAAGTATCAGATGAAATAAAAGCATTGTCCTTTGGTCCAAACGATGTGGTGCGTGATTGTAAGTCAATGGTTGTCAATGGATATAAATTTTTTATAAATAGTTGTTCAAAAAAATGGCAACACAGCATGACGGTATCACGATAAGCGCCACAACAGATTGTTATGCGAGTGCATCGGACATGCAGCCTCGATCAGAAAATATATCATATTATGGTGTTGTTGAAAGAATCATTTTATTAGATTACTATGCACATGGTGCAGCTGGGGGCTGGGGTTGGGGGGATGGGGTTGGGCAGGGGGCTGGTGGGGGGCAGGGGGCTGGGGGGGGGGGGGGTTGGTGCAGCTGGGGGCTGGTGCAGGTGGGTTGCGGGGGGGGGGGGGGACTGGTGTTGGTGGGCTGGGGGGTGGCAGGGGGATGGGGGGGGGGGCTGGTGCAGCTAGGGGTTGGGGTTGGGGGCTGGTTCAGGTGGTCTGCGGGGGGGGGGGGGGGGGGGGTGGAGGTGGGCTGGGGGTGGCAGGGGGGCTGGTGGGGGGCAGGGGGCTGCGGGGCAGGGGGCTGCGGGGGGGCTGGGGGATGGGGGGGCTGGGGTTGGGGGGGCAGGGGGCTGGGGGGGGGGGGGGGGCTGGGGGCTGGTGCAGCTACGGGCTGGTGGGGGGGCAGGGGGCTGGTGCAGCTGCGGGCTGGTGGGGGGGCAGGGGGCTGGTGGGGGCAGGGGGGCTGGGGGGCAGGGGGCTGGGGGGGGGGGGGCTGGGGTTGGGGGGGGCAGGGGGTTGGGGTTGGGGTGGGGCCTGGGGTTGGGGGCTGGTGGGGGGGGGGGGGGCTGGTGGGGGGCAGTGGGCTGGGGTTAGGGGCTGGTGGGGGGGGGCTGGTGGAAGTTTGTAATCTGGTCTCTTCTTTCTTCACCTCAGGGGTGCATCCCCATGGTTTCAATGCCCAATTTATCACTTTGATTCCTAAAGTTGAGAATGCTTGTGAAATTCACCTCTTCAGGTGAAATAACTAGATTGAGTCGAGTGATATTCTTGAGATATTCGATCCAATGAGTAATAAACCTCTATGGGACATTCCATGTTCTTGGTTACAAAGTCTTGGAAGCAATTTCTGAGTCTGACTCAATCCATAAGTAGCTCCGTCATGCTGAGGTGAAAAATTAGTTCTTGATTATTGAACAACCTTGAATTCCTTGTAGTACACACAATAAAAAAATGATTCCACTATTTCTAGAAGAAGATTCTATACCTTCTCGCTGCATCTAGCCTTGGAGACCTTATCCAATTCTGCTCCTATAGCTGAAAGAAATACTAAACAATTCGTATCCCCCCACCAACAGCATCCCCTCCATTTAATAACCCCCACCCACCGCCTAACACCGCCTAACAACCCTGACAGCTAACAACTATTTAACACAAGTTACCATACTGCCCCTAGAAGTTTATTAGACACACCCCTTTACATACCCTGACCCAGCAGCACCCAGCCCCAGGACCCCTAACACAGGTGCATCCCAGGACCCTTCGTAGCCCAGGCAGAAGACTTCCAGCCTTGCCTCACCAGCTCCTCTCCAGCCACACGGCAACAGTCAGTAACATGCTGCCCCACGTCAGGGGGGGGGAGGGTTGTCCAGCAGGGGAGAGGGTTGTCCAGCAGGGGGTAGGGATTTCCAGTAGGGGGAGGGCTGTCCAGCAGGGGGGAGGGGTGTCCAGCAGGGGGGAGGGCTATCCAGGCAGGGGGCGGGGCTATCCAGCAGGGGGAGCGGGCTGTCCGGCAGGGGGGCGGGCTGTCCGGCAGGGGGGCGGGCTGTCAGGAAGGTGGGCGGGCTGTCACGGGCTATCCGGCAGGGGGGAGGGGTGTCCGATAGAGGGGAGGGGTGTCCAGCAGGGGGGAGGGGGTGTCACGCCGCGGTCACGTCGCGGTCACGCCGAGGTCACGTCGCGGTCACGTCGCGGTCACGCCACGGTCACGCCGTGATTTGGCCCTGCTCCAGGACGACACGCTGCGGTAGTTACTCCTCCAGGACGACACCCTGCGGCGGTCACGCCACGGTCATGCCGCGGTCACGCCGCGGTCACGCCGCGGTCACGCCGCGGTCACGCCGTGATTTGGCCCTGCTCCAAGAAGACACCCTGCGGCAGTTAATCCTCCAGGATGACACCCTATGGCGGTCACGCCGCGGTCACGCCGCGGTCATGCCGTGATTTGGCCCTGCTCCAGGACGACACCCTGCGGCGGTTACTCCTCCAGGACGACACCCTGCGGCGGTCTTGCCGCGGTCACGCCGCGTTCATGCCGTGATTTGGCCCTGCTCTAGGACGACATAGTGCGGCGGTTACTCCTCCAGGATGACACCCTGCGGCGGTCACGCCGCGGTCACGCCGCGGTCACGCCGCGGTCACACCGCGGTCACGCCGGGGTCACGTCGTGGTCACCCCGCGGTCACGCCGCGGTCACGCCGCGGTCACGCCGTGATTTGGACCTGCTCCAGGACGACACCCTGTAGTGGTTACTCCTCCAGGACGACACCCTGCGGTGGTCACGCCGCGGTCACGCCGTGATTTGGCCTTACTCCAGGACGACACCCTGCGGCGGTTACTCCTCCTTAGAGAAACATTGAATGGTTAGCTCTATAATTTTTCGTATTTCCTCATTCCTAAACTATATCTCCTCTCAGCGCTTCTTCTCATCCATCTTTCCACAAAACGTGCATAGCAGGTGGTACAAAGGCTCAATTCAACTGAAAACATTGGTTTGTAATTGTCTGTCATATTTTATTGTACATGTATCACATAATATTTGTTCGGTAATTCTTCTTTTTCCTCATCCTCTTCACATGTTGTCTGAACCAGATCATCCTCATCCTCTGCACATGTCGTCTGAACTGGATCAGCCTGTTGTGATGGAAATTCAATGTCTCCTTTTGGCTGTTTTAGATGAAATTCCTTCCATAATTCCCTCATCTCATGTAGCAGTCATTGGAGGAGTATTATTACTACCAAGTTGAGTTTTAAAGGCTGCACACAATCTGTTTGATGCAATTCAAAAGAGGTTTTTCTATTCTAAGGGCCTATTTCATGCTGGAGTTCCCACATTTCCCCCACAAGCTGGCAAAGGGAGGTCTGTTTGGGCCTATGAAAACAGGGCTTGTTTGTTATGGAAAAAGATGCAACTGGAGACCTGGTTTTCTTGAAGAGTTTCCATGAAGGGTCTTCACTGTAGAGGAGACTAGCTCTGGTCTGTATTTGGTAGTTGCTTCCATGATGGTTCCCACAACCGTTTGACTGAATTTCACACCAAACCAAGCACTGCTAGTGATTATTTTTCGATGCACTATAAAAATCCCATGGCCAAACCACCAAAATCAAACCAGCTATTCCAGGGCCATTTCCACTCTCACTAAAAAATCCAAACTCAAGCCCTACTACAATTCCAAGATCCCACTTCAATTTATCCACTATGAACTCCTTCCCAGTCCCCCACCATTTTTCAATCCACCTAGGCAACCCATCCACAACTTGACCACCAATCAGGCCTACCCAAATCTCAAATTCTAAGCCACCAACCCCACATTTTCCACCAGGCATCCCACTTTAAAACCATTCCAAACCTCACCCAATTCTAACCAATTAAACCAGACCCCTTAAAATTTGAAGCCCTCATCTAAATTCCTGTTCCAACTCACTTATTTTAGACCCAATCAGCCCTACCACTTCAGAAAAACAAGAGCATCCTACTTAAAATCCAGTCCAACTTAGTTTCCTTGATGCTTGCCCCCATGAGTCCACAGCCTCACCTCAACCAAATTATTAACCACCTGGACACCTGGAAGCCACAAGAGGAGAGAGAAGGTTTATAGATTTTTTTTGTAATATTTTATTCCATTGGAAGAGAATTTGTGGAATGCTTCCACTTGTAATGAGGTACTTAATTTCCTCTCTCTCTTTCTTCCATTAAATATTAGACAGATCCTATGTAAAAAAATCATTCTCCACCTCCGGGGAAGGAACTCTCAGCTACCGTTCTTCTGTTATTCTTCCTGCTGATGAATAAAATTCCCCAAGTATATTGGGAAAATTTTATTCATTTTTCTTCATTTACCTCTTCTTACTTACTACTGATTTCAGCAGCCGGATTCGGTCTTTTAGCAATAGCCCATGACATCCATCCATTGTCTAGGGGGTCCAGTGGGGGGGTCCAGTGGGGGGGGGTCTGTCCTGGGGTGTCCAGGGTCTGGGGGGGCTGTCCTGGGGGGTCTGTCCATGGGGTGTCTAGGGGGTCCAGTGGGGGGGGGGGGGTCTGTCCTGGGGTGTCCAGGGTATGGGGGGGGGGGGGGCTGTCCTGGGGGGTCTGGGTTTGGGGGGGTAGGTTCTGGGGGGTGTCCATGGTCTGGGGGGTTGTCCAGGTTCTGGGGGGGGTCTGTCCTGGGGTGTTCAGGGTCCGGGGGGGGCAGGACTGGCAGGGGTGTCCAGGGTCTGGGGGGGTCTGTCCTGGGGTGGGGTCTGTCCTGGGGTGTCCAGGGTCAGGGGGCAGGGGGCAGGGGGCAGGGGGAAGGGGTGTCCAGCAGGGGGAGGGGTGTCCAGCAGGGGGAGGGGTTGTCCAAGCAGGGGGGAGGGGTGTCCGGCAGGGGGGGATGGCTGTCTAGGGGGTGCAGGGGGTGTCCAGTGGGGCTGTCTAGTGGGGCTGTCCAGTTGGGGCATGGGGGATGTCCAGTGGGGTGCAGGGGGGCATGGGGGACCAAGGGGGGCATGGGGGGTGCAGGGGGGTGTTCAAGGGGGCTATCCAGGGGGTTGCAAGGGGGTGCAAGAGGGCTGTCCAGGAACCTAAGCCCATGCAGGTTATGAATGTCTCTATAGAGAAAATGCAGTGCTGTCCAGATCTGGAAAATATCATAAAACATCCCACAGATACTTCACAGGCACCAGGTATAACTATTTCACCACCTATAGATAGTGAGCATGGTGCTATAAAATCTAGTAACTCTATTTCAAATCATAATTCCAATATTTTGTTTAATGCAGTACTACATGAAATGCAAGCAGATTTTATCTGAGGATGAGCATGTGTGACCATGATTTCACCAAGCAGTTTGTTTAGTTGATAAACAGTTTTTCTGTTAATGTTTTCCAATTTCAAATATGTTTTATTTTATTTCCATAAACATTTTATAGTTTATTCTGTTTTATTTTCCAGACAGATTATATGTATGTTTTCCTAGATTACTCATATATAGCTACTTCTGAATTTTGTTTCAACTGTTTCCCAAGTCATACTAAGAACCTATAGTATGGGGTGGTCCTACTAAGAACCTATAGTATGGGGCCAGTGTCCAGCAGGGGTCCAGTGTCCAGCAGGGGTAAATATGCAGGGGGAGTCCAGTGTCCAGGGGGGAGTCCAGTGTCCAATAGGGGTAAATATGATTTGGGAATCCCAAGAACTAGTTTCTAGGGGGGTCCTGTGTCCAGCAGGGGTACAAGGGGGCTGGTAGGGGTGGGGGAGTATGGGTCCAGTGTCTAGTAGGGGTCCAGTGTCCAGCAGGGGTAAATATGCAGGGGGCCTAGCAGGGGACCTAGTAAGGGGCCTAGCAGGGGGCAGGGGGCCTAGCAGGGGGGCTAGCAGGGGGCAGGGGGACTAGCAGGGGCAGGAGGGCTGGCAGGGGGGCTGGCAGGGGGGGCTGGCAGGGGGACTAGCAGGGGGGACTGGAAGAGGGTGGCAGGGGGGACTGGCAGGGGGCAGGGGGGGATGGCTGGCAGGGGGCAAGTAGGGGGTGGCAGGGGGGAACTAGCAGGGGGTAGGGGGGAAGGGGGGGCTGGCAGGGGGTGGCAGGGGGGACTAGCATGGGGCATGGGGGAAAGGTAGGGGGACAAGCAGGGGGTGGCAGGGGGAGGGGTGTCCAGGCAGGGGGGAGGGGTGTCCAGGCAGGGGGAGGGGCTGTCCAGCAGGGGGGAGGGGTGTCTAGGCAGGGGGAGGGGTTGTCAGCAGGGGGGAGGGGCTGTCCAGCACGGGGGGGGGAGGGTTGTCCAGCAGGGGGGAGGGCTGTCCAGCAGGGGGGAGGGGTGTCCAGCAGGGGGGAGGGGTGTCCAGGTAGGGGGGAGGGGTGTCCAGCAGGGGGGGAGGGGTGTCCAGGCAGGGGGAGGGGCTGTCCAGTAGGGGGAGGGGCTGTCCTGCAAGGGGGAGGGGTGTCCAGTAGTGGGGGAGGGCTGTCCAGCAGGGGGGAGGGGTGTCCAGCAGGGGGGAGGGGTGTCCAGGCAGGGGGAGGGGTTGTCCAGTAGAGGGGGAGGGGCTGTCCTTGAGGAATGTCTAGCTGAGAACGAGCATGAATAGGTGTAACAGCAGGTAGAGTAAAATATGGAAGCCCTATAAGTATATGTCATGTGTAACCTATAGGGTGAGGTATGTAATGATGCTCCTAGACATGTTTTGGTTGTGTAAAAAATGTTGGGAACTCTCAATTTTCTATTTCTTGATTCATGTATGTTGGTTGTTGGTACCCCATGTTGATAGGATGTTTCATCTTAATTCTAGTTGCGGTAGAGAACCCTCTTTGATAAGGTGCTCAAGTTGGGAGTATGAGTTGAGGATCTGCTTATAGAATATATCCAACAGAATTGTGCTTTACCAGTTTCAGCATGAACACATCCTTGGGCAGGGGGGCTGGCAGGGGGGACTGGTAGGGGGCAAGGGGGCTGGCGGGGGGGGGGGGACTAGCAGGGGGCGGGGGGGCTGGTAGGGGGACAAGCAGGGGGCAGGGGGGACTGGCAGGGGGACAAGTAGGGGGTGGCAGGGGGACTAGCAGGGGGCAGGGGGGACTGGCAGGGGGGACTAGCAGGGGGCAGGGGGGACTAGCAGGGGGTGGCAGGGGGCAGGGGGGACTGGCAGGGGGTGGCAGGGGGGGACTGGCAGGGGGGTGGTAGGGGGTGTCCAGGGGGGTGTCTAGGGGATGTCGAGGGGGTGTCCAGGGGGGTGTCGAGGGGGTTGGGGGTATTTTTTATGGATTTGGACACCCTATAACCACGGTTTAAACCATGGCTATTGGTTTATTGCCACGGTTATTAACCATGGCTATAGACATAATTCCATGGTTTAAAACCATGGAAATTAAGTCTTTTCGGCCTTTAGTATAGCCACGGTTAAAACCGTGGCATTAGGTAAACAGCCACGGTTTGAACCGTGGATATATACTTATAGCCACGGTTGAAACCGTGGCTATAGTGTTAAAGCCACAGTTTGGAACCGTGGCTATAGGTCTAGGCCTATAGCCATGCCAAACTTAGCCACGGTTTGAGGAACCATGGCTATTACCTATAGCCACGGTTTTAGGGCCTATAGCCACGGTTTAGAACCGTGGCTATAGCCCGAATTTCCAGTAGTGGAAGGCCCTGAACTTGAGGTAGCGGTGATGTATCAAGTTCCTCCCGGACTATGACTTTGAGATATTCTATACTCCTGGGGTGGGGAACGTAGTATCTGATGCTCTCAGTAGGAGATCAGGCATTCAGCTACTTGGAAAGGCGACGGAGCAGCTAACCGCGTTGCAGATATCCTTCGTGGATAGAGATGGGGCAGCCTACCTACAGTTCCTCACATTCACTCCTCCACTACTTCAGCGGGTCAGAGAGGCACAACGTGGGGACATTGACTGTGAGATGTGACGTGCTCAGATTTCCATAGGGCAGGCGCCTGATGGATTTTCTGAAGGATTAGAGCATGTCATCCTCTCCAGGGGACGTACCATGGTACCAGTTGCATTATAGGAGGAGGTGCTAAGGGAGTTTCACACTTCCCCATTGGACGTACATCCAGAAGTAGCGAAGATTTACCAGGATCTTAGACGACAGCACTGGTGACCGGGTATGAAGAAGGATGTGGCAGAGTTCGTTTCACGATGCCTCACCTACCAGCAGATGAAGGCGGAGCACCAGGTACCAGTAGGTTTAGTACATCCCCTAGAGGTCCTGAAGTGGAAGTGGGACGGGATATCCATGGATTTCATGACAGGGCTCCCACATACTTCCAGAGGACACGACTCCATTTGGGTGATCGTAGACCGAATCACCAAGTCAGCCCACTTCCTACCTATCAGAGAGTAGGGCTCAGTGGAGAGCTTGGGACGCCTCTACGTTCACGAGATCGTACGGATTCATGGTGTTCCATCATATATCGTCTCCAATCGGGACACTCTCTTTACTTCTCGGCTTTGGAATGGGTTGCAAGAGGCATTTGGGACGCAGCTACGCTTGAGCACCGCCTTTCATCCTCAAACGGATGGCCAGATGGATAGAACCATTCAGACACTCGAGGACATGCTCCATGCATGTGTCCTTGACTTTGGTCATAGTTGGGAAGATCACCTACCCTTGGTGGAGTTTTCTTACAACAACAACTACCACTCCACCTTCGGGATGGCACCATACGAGGCATTATACGACCGACCATGCAGATCACCTCTGTGCTGGACTGACCCTGGGGAGTCAGCACTCGTAGCACCAGAGATGGTCCAGGGTATGACTAAGAAGGTGAAAATCACCTAGGAGCGGATGAGGACTGCACAAAGAAGACATAAGTCCTATGCTGACAGGAGGTGGAGACCACTAGAGTTTGAGGATGGTGAGCACGTTTTCTTACGGGTCTCACCTCGACGTGGATTACGAAGATTTGGCCGGGGTGGCAAGTTATCTATGTGCTTCATCAGACCATTCTAGGTCCTCAGTAGGGTAGGTGAGGTGGCTTACCGCCTGGACCTTCCACCTCAGTTGCACCGGGTGCACGACGTCTTCCACGTATCTCATCTGAGGAGATAAGTGCACGACCTGACGCACATCATTGATCACAGGGAGCTGGACATCGATGACGGGGAAAATTTTGTGGAGGTCCCGATGGAGATCGATGATTGACAAGATCAGGTCCTACGTGGATGGTTGATTCCTCTTTCGCGCATTCTTTGGCAGCACGGGAACCTCCAGAAGAGCACATGGGAGCGGGAGGCTCAGATGCGTTCATAGTACCCTCATTTGTTTTCCTAGTTTATGATGTAGCTTTACGGGGATGTAAATCCCAGAGGTGGGAGTAATGTAAAGACCTGGAATTTTCAAGGAATTTTTTTCTTAAATACTTTGTAATTTTACGAGTCTATGGATTCTGACGGAACTTGATTCTGAGGCCCAGTGTGCCCGAAATCAATTTTCTAAGTTTAGCTCAGGTACGTTCACTAAACAAATGAGCGGGTTTTTCTATCTTTTGAACCGGTTCTTAGAATTGAAATCTGAGGGCACCGATGAATTTGCAACGCCGATAATTGATTAAGGGGACCTTTACCGTAGATGTGTTTGTTCAGGAGTAGAAGTTAAAAATTGTTGTTATATCCTACATGGGGAAGTTGGTATGGGACCCACAAGATCCTAACTACCCATGTGAGGATAATTGTGAGGTGGGGCCCACACGATCCCCAACCATTAACATTCCCTAAACTCCTTAAACCTCCCATTAAACACCTTTGTTTAATTTTGACACCTCCTTTAATTTATTTGAGTAACTCTTCCTCTCCCTCTCTCACTCCATTAAAACTTTCCAACCTATCACTTAATTAATTAGACAACTCATGGTTTAATTAATTAAGTGAATTGGAATTTGAATTTTTTAAATTTGAATGCATGGCATGATTTAAAAAAATAAGGATAAGCCTTATTTTATTTTTGGATGGCTTGTTGTGTTGAGATTTTGAGGAGAGAGCTCTTGAGTTTTGAAGAACGCTTCATCTCCTTTGTTGAAGAACGCCAACCCTCTGACAAAGAACTTTGACTCGACGACCCTGAATTCTCCATCCTCTTCTTCCTCCATGACAAGGGAGGAGGCACCGACGTGGGAACTTTCCAATGACGTCACTCCTTGTTTTCTTATCTCCGTGATAAGAAGGGAAGACACCGCTTCCTCCTCAGATGCTCTCCGTTGATGTCTACAAATCCTTATTTCGTGACGCCAACGTTTGACATCAATTATTGAGGTAGGGTGTGTTTGGATTGAGTAATGATTGGTTTTCCTTCCATGTTGTTGTTCATATTAAACCGCTTGTTATTGGACTAATGCGAAAGTGACTGGACCAAACTAACACGGTCCTATTCCTCTGACGTTCTTGTGAATATGTGGAGTTCTTCAGCCGTTCTTGAGCGGTGAATAAAGCTATGTTTTCGGAGACAATCAGAGGCCCGAAAACTTCGTAAATGTCCTCAGAGCATCGGGGCGACCTAGAAGCAGAAGTTTCATAGAAATCAGATCATCAAAACGAAGAACAGACACCTCAGGAGGCGTGATGGCTGGAGGCGACGTTTCTGGAAAATTCCAGAATACACGGCATGTCCTCCAGGAGCACACGCCGTGTAGTGAAAGCGTACTATGGATTCCGTTTAGTACGTTAGAAAATTAGTACATGGCGTGTGACTCTAGACACACAACGTGTACTCTCCACGCTGTTTTTCAGAGGAGACTTGATGGACATGGCGTGTATTCTGGGAAAATACACAGACACGGACAAAAATACATGGCCAAGTAACACGGCATGTATTCTCTTCATAGAAAGGAAGAAGCGGCTTCGTGAGGCTCGATGTGTAATATGGGAGATACACAGACATGGGAAGAACCACACGGCCAAGAGACATGGCGTGTACTACCTTCACCATGGCAGAAGCGGCTTCGTGAGGACTCGGTATGTATTCTAGGAATACACGGACACGAGGTGGGGTACACGGGCATGTACTCCACCACACAGCCAAGCATGGCCAACACACATGGAACCGACCCTAGAGGTTTGGACATGGCGTGTAACCATACCACACGCCATGTACTTACTTATCTACATGACCAGCCCCGCGACACGGGCCATTTCACACGGGCGGTAACCGGTGTCTGATGACATGGTGTGTATCGCTTACCTACAAGATGTGTACTTTAGGGAAATGCCTTGGTCATCTTGTTCTCCATGACTTGGGAACATTTTATTGGTTTTCCCCTTATGACGTGGGACGGAACTACGAGATACATCAACTCTGGACTTCGTGACAGTTGATGTATCGACCCCCCTTGGCTCGTAGAGTGGACCCACCCGGAATCGAGCGTGATATGTGCGGGAACCCTAGAGCTGACTGGGACTGCGACGATGATGATGACTGTACTTTGATCCTACGTGGGTTCGGCAGCGAGGATGACTATAATTGGATCCTCTGTGGGTTCGGCAGCGATGACGACTGTACTTGGATCCTATGTGTGTTTGGCAGCGATGGTTACTATACTTGGATCCTACGTGGGTTCGATAGTGACAACTTATGTACTTGGATCCTACGTGGGTTCAACAGGGGAGATGATTCAGAGGCTACATCTATCATATCTACCCCTCTTCGTGAGTAGTATACCTGTGTGAGCTGAGTCTTGACTTTCAGTCATTATCATCTATGTGATTGACTTTCTTTCCTGTGTGGACTGGGTTGTGCTTTCCTGTGTGGACTGGGATGTACTTAGGCTCGTGAGTAGGAGTCGAACTAGAATTGATGACTTAGGTATATGTATGGTAATATACCTAAGTATAGTTGGTTGATACTTTGTGTTTGTATCTTTCCTTTGTGGTTTATCCTTTGTGGATTCTGGGAGACCTTCAGGGGTCTCGGGGTCCCTACTGAGTATCGTATACTCACCCCTGCACGGGCTATGCCCGCACTACATTGTGTTGGATGCAGACGATAGACAACACTGATTGAGGTGGAGTCTTGTGGAGTGGGACGATACCTGGAGGTGGTCCACTTGGTGGGATGTACACGGAGCGGACGTCCGGACTCGAGGAGATGAGGAGACCATTTTTACCCATCCTTCAGGTGGGATATCCGGAGGACGACTCAGTGGTTTCTGGTTTAATTTAATGCATTTGTTCTTTCTTTTCTGTTGTACTGTTATTTCAGTTGGGTTTGTATTCTGGCCCATTTACTTTCCATCACTTACTTTTGTACTCATTTTACTTAGTGTTTACTTCATCTTGTGTACTATATTGTATTTTATTACTTATATAAAGGCAATTCCTTCCCTTTTATCGGTATTTACGCCTTTGGTGCTAGTCGCCAGCCCCTGGCCTATGGGAGGTGGGCTTGGGGTAGCCACGGCACGGGCCCTGAGGAAGGGTTGTGACAATACTATTCATAACCTCTTTTGAACGGCTAGTTTGGTAAGTCGTGGTGCGTTTGAACTCGGTGTTGCGTTTAGTGCAAGTTATTAAATTATTTTCAAGAAATATCATATTATGAAATCTTGGGGTGTTACAATACATGCATATTACAAATATTAACATGTAAAAACAAGAAAAAATGGAAGCTTCTAAATGTAATAATGACCTAAAATTTTAATAAAAGGATTTACTCTTTACCCTTAAGTGCTAAGGTAGTAAAAAAATTGACTAAATATATCTACAGTTTTATACCTATTGTAAGGTATGATTTGTCTTACCAGTAAATCCCTAGATAAGATGATCGGTATAGATCCGTCTTCCTATCCTTGGAATCCCTAGATATAATGATCAGACTCTATCTTCCAGTCCCTATAATCCCACGATCTGATGGATCAAATTAACCATCTCCCTATCCTTAGAATCCCTTGATCAGTACAATTATCAGAATATTAATACAAATGAAAATTTTTATTACAAAATTAGATCCTTGATAAGGATTCCTTATAACTTCAACTCTTTAATGTATTACTTATGAATAGGAACAAGAAGTTCATGTAGTGAAATATTGATGATTTGAGTTGGGAATTTATATTCTTCCAACTCTTCAAATGACCATCTATTTATAGGATATCTCAAAACAAATCATATTTAAGAGTTAGTTAAAACAACCCCATACATATTTCAATTGACATCTAATAGTGATATGAAATAACAGAATGTCCCACATAATTTTTTTAGCATAATAAAATTGATCTTATGTAACCAATTTGATATAATTAAACCTATATACTCTGATTATAAAATTTTGATAGTCTGATGTACTTCCTTATCAATTATCAATATGATAAACTGACTTGAGTTCTTTCTGATCTATCAGTACCAAAATTAGTCTGATGGTCAAGGATTTTTCCATTTTCATAGACAAGATAATATTATATCCATTATTTTGAAAGTAGGTTGGTCTGATGCATTGGTCTCATAGTCAGTCCAGTTGATTGTATTGAAAATTTAATGTTTTTTTCAGTATGTATTTGAGGTGTTTCTTTGTTCAGTATAAAGTAATGTTTTAAAGAAAAACATACTAAAACTCTTGTGAAAATAAAAGTTAGTAAACATAGTTTTTAAGAAGGTGCTTTTGATTTCCAAAACTAAAGGAATAGAAAAGTAAGAATTAAGACTTGTGACTCAATAAAATATCCTTGGTTGAGTCATTCCATAGTTTGGTTCCCCTAGTTTTTCCTTTGATAACCTATTCTTTTCATTTTCATTGGATTATACTAGCTATGAGACCCTAATTATATTAGGTTACTAAAGGAATATGTTGAGTTTATAAATATGATGGATTGGATAAGGATTTTTACACTTAACTATCCAAGATACATATATGATATTATTGGGATGATTCCCAACCTAAATAAATAATCCATGAGAGAAGCACTATATTAGACTCATTTCTTAGTGAAATATGAATCTTCAACCACTAATTGATATGATGAATTCAAAAGGGGTCATCATTTTAGTAGGATCCCATTTAATTAAATTCGTTTTTAAATGGTGTATAATGCATGATACTCATATGATAAAATCTTATGTTGTAGATGAATAACAAATCATCACCATCAAACAATTTTTTTTGATTAACCATTTAAATTATATGATTAATGTAAGATACTCTTAAGACTAGTAACTTATCAAAATTTATTAAGAATTATTAATGATTTAAGAATAGTTCTTATGCCATATAAATATTCTACGTGCTTGTGAGATATGTATTCTTTAGTTATCAAGTTCTAAAATTGTTCAACTTATGAATATAGAAGATTATGGAAGCATAAAATGATTCACTTGGGGTTTCAAAAGTATTAGACGAAAAATGACTAAAGGAATTGTTGTATCCATGCATATACTCAATAGGATTGGTTACATTAATAATTTAAGGAATTTTAGTCTTGCACACTAAACATGATTTCGTATGTGAAATGAAATTTAATATGATTAAATTGGTTATTTAAATGGTGTGACTAAAGGTTTAATTAAATATTTATTGTTTATATAATTCAATTACATTTTTCAAGAAATACATGATACATAATGTATGATTTACAAGTGTTGTGAATATATAGAAGGCCCTAAAGATAAAAAACTAAGGAATATAGTGAAGGATTTACTGGATTAATAACTAAAATTCATAAATATTGGATTAAATTTTCATAATATTTTTATTATCTCAATTTTTCTCTTGATAAGAGCATGGAAAAAATCATTATTTAATAAAATGAGATGGTTATTTTTAATAAACATAGTTTATGATTTTTTTAATTCTATAGAATTATTTAAGGGAGACAAAAATTACTTGTTATGATTAAGGAATTCATCCAATTTTCATTTATGTAATATTTAAAACAATGTGAATGAATTTAATAAAAATTTACCCAATATTATCAGAATTTATAAAATAGATGAACTTTCCATATGTTGTATGAATTATAATACTGTTTGAATAGTAAATGTGTGTAAACGTTCAATTTGGAAGAATAAAAGTTATTTGAATAAGTTCAATAATGTTTATTTAAGAATATAGTCAAGGTCATTGAAACCTAGAGTTATTAGGGTGGACCAGTAATTTTATATGACAGATTATCAGGATACCTAAAGGAGTTGTAGGAAATTCAATTGAATGTCCATGTCATGTATTGGTGTTATAAAAATCAATTCATTAATTTTTAAGGTTATGTGATAGAATATGTATATTTTACATGTAACAACCCTAGTTTGTGGTACTATTCAAGTTATCTTAATTTTACTTAGGCCTTTTAATGGTTTTATTTTGGTCTGGGAAGTGTTGGTGGATTTATTGGATATTTTGGTGGTGTTTAGGTGTTTTTAGGTTCATAAAGGACAACAAAACACCATGGTGGAGGGAGTGGTTTACTAGGAGTACACCTGTGTAACATGAGAATAAAAAAATTCCCAAGGGAGTTCATGGTCACTCAGTGGATATGGATGTGGTGTGTTGGGGGTATGGCTATGGAACAAAAGTATAGAGACCTTACAAAATTATGGTATAAGGTGTGGTGGGTCTAAAACAACTGATAGTTTTACCTCACACTAATTTATCTCTCTATAGTGGGTTCCTAGACTTGGTGTGATTGAAAGAACCCTGATCATGGTGGATACCACCGAGCCGTGGTGATGATCAAAGAAGTTTTTGAAATTCTCGATTCGAGTGCCGATCTTGGGGGGTGTATTTATTTATTTGAATTTGTCCATGTTCAATATTTCTAGTAAGGTTTTAATGTTATTTTTGAATAGTAATCACCTCTAATAACCTCTTATCATCACCTCCTACCCATAAATCTTCATTTAGAAGTATCTAGTGTGATATTCAGAGAAGTTTTTACACATCTTTGAAACCCAATTACCCATATCTATTGGGAATATTTCTCTATCTTGTTTTTTGTGTGATCAAAACTGTAAGGTAGGTGTATTTTACATCACTCCAATTTCTATTTAATTGGATGGATTTATATTTTACTTTGAATTAGCTTGATTTTCAAAGAACTGTCTTGTTGAGTTTTGATTAGAAAAACCTTTAGTTATGGTTTTCTAAATTGATTCTTTCTATAAGTGATTTGTGGTTAATGATATAAATTAAAACCATTGTATGATATTTGTTATAAACCCATGGATTTTATAGATTTTATATGATAATTTTTTATTACAATGTGATGTGAAATTGGATATGGTTTTTGGTTTAATGTGGGAATTTTTAAAGAGATCTTAAAAAAACATCAGTGCAACATGTGTTCAGATTTTCATTGTACGGGGCCTTGTCAATATGGAATTGAAGCTCGATGATAGGATAATTAAAGTGAGGACATATCACCATGTGAGGACTTAGTGAAGTATGGGTCACCATTGGTATTTTCATTTAGAATACATGTGTATATGAGAGAGAAAACATAAACCGTGTTAGCGATGTGGATTGAGAGGAATTGATTTTGTGGCACTGTAAAAATTTTAATTTGTATAAATATTTCTATAATCTATTTCTCATGGTTCATATAACATTGATTATAACTTTTTTTTGTTTTCAGTGGAATGTGTGGGAAATATTAGGGTTTTACAACTATGTTTGATTACTCACCCCCTATATATGTACTTTGGTGTGTATGCATACATTATTTTCCATGATATATGAAAGGTGATGATTTATTATTTCACTAATGGATTATCATGATTTTATCTATCAATTTTGACCTGATATGGATCTTTTTAGTTGGTCGATTCATCACATTTAGAGTGGTTCCACCTTGTTGTTCGAGTCTTACATTACTTTAGAGTATTATTATTTGTTGTTTTATTTGTTCTTCTATTAATTTTATTTTTGAATATGTTATAATTTTAGTTTTCTTTTTTACTCACGGATCATTTATATAGTTTTCTTGTGTATGTTTTAGTTTTTTTATTTAGGTTTGTGTGTGTGTGAAAGGGTAAAATTTTACCCCAATTTCTTATCAAATCCTTAATATTTATTAACAACCTTTTGTGTTTAGGGAATTTCACCTAAGGTTAGTGGCACTTAATCTCTTTCCAAGACAATGGTTAGGGATTATTTTTTACAAATGGTATCAGTTTGTTTAGTTCATCATTCAGGATGGTATCAAGGAGATAAGATGCATCAAGAAATTAAATGTATAATATAAAAAGTTATTGATAAAATCTTTATGATGAAATTAAATTTACTAGGGCGTGATGGGTACAAAAATATTCTAAAACACTTCTAGGTGTGTTGTCACCTCATTATTGTTAGTATAACCAATGAGAGTAGAGTATCATGCATCAGTAAAGAAACTTTCCACTAGGACTGTATTATCACATGATTATTGGATTTTTGAATTTTGAGATTATGATTTTGAGATTTTTGATAGGATATATGATACAACCTAGAATAATTAAGTAGTAAAATAATTAACTGAGATCATTTATTCAGTGTTATGTATTATATTTTGAAGTTAAAATTAATGAAGTAATTACTTAAGAGGGGTTTTTGGATTTATTCAGTAATTTTTTTACCCACACACCTTATATCTAGTGAAGATGATAGACTTATTGTAGTTAAAACACGGAAGTATGTCAATGATTGAATATGATACTTGATTCACTCACAAGGTCTGTTTTCCACCAGAGGTAGCTATAGAGAATGGAAAAGCAATGAATAATCGAGGTAGGTATATTAAATGGTATTCTTTCTAAAGTAGGGATTTTATATATTAGTTATTAAACAAAGATGATGAATAAGGTTCTTGTGGTGGAGATATTTCTTGAAGGGAATCATAGTAGAGGGGATGCCTTTATCCATCCAAGTGTAGGTGGGAACTCCAGTGTGGGGAATAATAAAAAATAGAGAGCACTAATTTGGGTATAATGTAACTTGAGAATAAGTATATTAGATCAATATCATATACCTTACGTCATAAAAATGTACCAAATTTATTGTAGTGTGGATCTCTTTAGTACATGAATAAAGAGTGTATTTCACTACCATGAGTTTGTCACAGTTTTTGAAAAATAGGTAATATCAAGGAATATTTATTTAGACCACAAAAAGTTAATAGGAGGATATGGATTGAACTAGTCTCATGTATCCCATGCTCAATCGGGAAATCTCATCAAAATATTTATCACCCTTAGAATTGGATTAACCAGGGAAATACTAGGAAGACCTCAATTTTCCCTATAATGCCGCAATATGGGAGAAAAGAATATTCTATGGGATCTGATCAAAAATTATATCAAGTGAAGAGGGATATTTCAATGGAGAAACTAGTTCCATTGATTGTGTTATGTACCATTATTCTTAACTAAACCCTCATAAAAGTCTTATTTGACATTGGTCCATCACATTATTGTATTTCATTCCATGTGGTTCAACAATTAGGATTGAACGTAGAGATGATTCCTCATGTCATGATCATTAAGACACATCTCACTCAACAAGAATGTGGATAATTCAAGTGTAGTGGACCAAAATTATATAAATGGAATTTATTTTTTTTAGATATAAGTATTTCATATGCATGAAATAAAAAAATTCATGACAAAAAAATGAATTATTTCACTAATTGATAACATTAAATTTAAAGAATAAAAATATACACGAGAATAACAAATATTAAAATGGGTAAATAAATAGGGAGAAAAGTAAAATTAAAAGAATAAAAAAATTAAGACCATCTTGATCCTTTAGAATTATCACAACCATGAATAAAACTATAAAAAGAAGACAAAAAATTAATAAACCAATTAATATTTTAGAAATATAAAAATTTGATGGGAATTAAGGAAAATGATAAATAATGGAATTAATAAGTATTTGTAGGATGTAATATTACCATTGGAATAGTTATATAACTGTTATAACAGTAACAAGATCGTTGTGAATCTTGGAAATTGGTAGTAATTTTAACATTATAATTATTATATAAAGGGTAATGAAAAAGGATATCTGATGGAGAAGGAAGAAATAATAGACTCAAATACTAGGATTATTCCCTTTAAATACCATTTATCAGAACGTGGGAGGGAGTAGTGTCACTGGGGTTCATCCTTGACCAATCCCAAGAAGAGCTTTAATAAATAAGGCTTGAGAAGAATGAACTTTGGTAGAATTTCAAGTTAGTGGAGATCATCACTAGAACAATGTTAGATAAGCCACCCCATGAATGTACCACCATCACACACCTTATCCATATAGAGTATTCTGGTGTAATAAGGGGTTATGTATTTGAACCATAGTATTATAAAGGTGTAATTTTTGTTTTTAGAAATGAAATTTTGGTTTCTTCAATTCCATCTTCATTATTATTTTATTTAAAAAACAATCTGGAATATAATATGATTATGATAAATATATTTTTAATACAAATAAAACATGTCAGTGTTTTTAAAAAATATAAAAAAAATTAGTATAATTAATGTATTTTAAATAAAAGTTATTTTCATGAAATAGTATTTAAAACACTATTTATTTAAATATAAATGATAATATTTTTTTATAATGTCCAATGTAATTTTTAAAACAGAATAAAGTTTACTATGTCATAAAAACTGTTACTTTTCAATAAATAAGGATTTTTATTTAAATGTTAAAATAATTTTTTTAGAATATTTTTTTTTATAAAATAAAAATTATATTTGAAATCATCACAATGAATTTAGGTTAGGGTGAAATTTGAATAATTCTCTAAAATAATTCATTTTTCAGGGAAGTGTAAAAATACAGTTTTTTTGGAATAATTTATAACTTAATAAATATGTAATAATGATTTAATAAGTAATAAAATAGAATCCATGAAAATAAATAAGTTATTTTATTAATATATTACATTTTAATCAATAAAAATTAATTTCAAAACTTATAAATAAATTTCCAAAGTCTAAAATGGAATTTATGGTTTTAAAAACATTATTTTGTGGAAAAATTATATTTCCATGCCAAAAGTAATATAAAATATTGTTGTTTGGTTCTAATATTTCAAAAAAAAAAATTTATAATTTCATAAACCATGTTTGAAAACCATGCGTAAGCTATTGGTTTTCCATTTTCCAAAACATAGAATTTAGAGGCCTATATTTAAAAATTAATAAAAAATCCTCCCATAATTCCTATGAATAACCTCCACTCCACCCCATTTCATTAACTTCTAAGAATTAATCATGTGTTTACCATCATTTTCCTTATATATATATCCTTTTAATATAGTTTCTCTGGTTTATAGTAACTCTCCTCGTTCTTTAAGAAGCTTTCTCACAAGGTAAGGGATTCTCTTCCTCATCTTGTTATCCAAGTACTTACATTGTAGTTAGTCATCTAATTTAAAATGTATTGTGTTCTCATGAACTTGTGATCATCCCATTACTACTATAATATTTTTATATCAATGATAAATTTCCTATCACTCTCATTAATCTCATTCCATAAACCACTTTCTATACCCATTATACTGTTGAAATCATCCTTTGATTTTTCATGCCTCTCTTTTTATGTTATGAATACCCCACATAATTTTTATTAAATAGAATTCATATAGATACAATTATACTTCATTAACTGGGTAACATTATATATGAAACCCATATTTCTATCCCATGTGTTAAAAATGATGAAAATTTCAACTCTTTGAACACTGATGTACTCAATGATTTTGTATGAAGCCCATTTTTTATTCTCCATAGGTTATTAGTGAAATAATTTATGATCAATATAGCACACATGAATTAATACATTTTAAGGGTATTCTCTAATATAACTCTATTATATTGGGTAAATAATAAATCTATATATAAGACAATTTCTATGATACCTTGGTGAATAACCATGGTTTTATGTTTTATGAAACAATGGTGTTAAAAATTCATGATATGCTTATGAATGTATCATTATTATGTTTTGGCCACATTTTCATGTTATTTATATTGTATATATGATTATTATCTCATATTATTCCTCATGTTTTATCCATTATGATCTTTCATGTTCTATTTTCTTTTGTTTATACCTTACTGAGCATTAGGATCACCCTTTTCTACTAATTTATATCCCTATGAAATCCATTGTAGTGAGGTGATCTTAGATGGAATAATAAATGAGTCTTTCAAGGGGATTAAATAAATCTATATCCATGTTTTTATTATTTAATTCATATATTATGTACCTAATTTTGAATAAACTAAACCTAAAAAGGTCCTTTGAAGTTATTAATGTAATATTTTGTTAAGGAATTATGTTAAAAATCATGTATTAAAAACAAGGGTCTCCATAGTTTTCATTAAATGATTGTTTTAGTTATTTATGAAATTCAAGATTGTAAAAAATTAATAAGATACATAGGTATAAGTCTAAATGTAGGAAATAATCCTGAAATTTTGGTAAATTATAAAGTTAGTAGTTTCCAAGCAATACCATCCATGCCTGGATAATATATTTTGGATGTGGCTCTAGAACATTTGTCCCTATAGATAATAACCTAAAAAGGGTGGATTAGGTATTAACTTAATAGTCACTTTTTATGAAAAAAGAGGCTTGTATAGTTCATTTATTCTAAAATATTAAGAATATCATGTAATATTTTCTTGAATTCGTCCATATTGTAGAAATATTTACATAGTTGATAAACTGAACAAACTCCTCAACCAGAAAAAGCCATAAAGAAAACTATAGATTCCTAAAATCATTAACATACTAAATCATTTTGAGAATATGAGTGAAGAAAAATGTTCTTTAGTTTATTTATCATTTAATTCATATGAAATATTAAATAAATATTTCTACTCTTCATAATAATTTAGGTTCACTTGTTGAACAACTTCAATAGTTGGTCACTCAGTAGGTGTTGATTTAACAAATAATATTATAGTTAAGAAATTTTATTAAGTCACCTATATTAAGTATTTTTTGTATTTAAGTTTCTCCATTCAATAATTAATCTCAAATTTAGCTAGTTGATGATGATGATATTTTTAGAAAATAGAAATTTTAATCAGATTAATATCCAGTCTTATATATTTTCATCAAGAACTTTTAATGATAGTTCTCCCACTAAAATTTATTACCCCATATATCAAATCAATTTAGTGATCCAAGATCCACATTTCACCATGATTTATACTATTTTTTTCACATAAATAAACCATTATTATTTAGATATGGAATCATACCAATCATAACAATTATTATTCTTGGATAGTTGAGAAGATAACTCTTTACCCCATATATCACACTGATAAACTCAAAAATTATTCATCTGATATCATAACTATTAGGTTTTCTCAACTAGTAAAACATAAATCAAATGAAAAGAATAATCTAACAAAGTATAATCAAAGGATACTAGTGATAATCTCAACCTACCCTACATGATAATCCAAATATACTTATAACATTCTTTCTTTAAACAAGAAAATATTTGGGTACTATGCTTGGCTTAACAATACCCAATTGAATGTTATAGGTCTATAAATGTACTTATTTGGAATGAACATCACAATTAGTATTTTTAGGATTTTTCTTTTAAAGTTAAAATAATTTAATATAAATCATATGCATATTTGAAGATCCTTTGTGATTTTTTTTTTCTTTTACAATGTTTGGTATTTGTTGAAAAATAATCTTTTTGTAAAAGAATATTTTTGTACAATCAGGTGAAAGATGTGTTATTGAAATTTTATAACATATTTTCTAATTTTTTTTTAAAAAATTGGAATGATGAAATATGATTTAAGAAGCTGGAAATCATAAAAACTAGATTATTCCTAGTTCATCATAATGTTTTTTTTGTAAAAATTTCAGAAGTTTTTTAAGATACGTTTTAGAAAGTTTTTTATTTTACTAAGTCGTAAATTTATAAAATTTGTTTTAAAAGGTGTTGATGGGAAGTTTTATAACATTAAAAAATAAATATGATAATGATTTTTAGATCTTTAAAGTCTCTAAAATATCATGAAGTATTCATGATGAAAGAAAAATTTTGTGGAAAGAGTTGCAGAAACTGAAACATTGAATTCATTATTGATTCAAAAGTCAAATCAGACCGAATATGCGGAGGAAATTTAAATTGGTTTGAATCTATAGAGGAAAGTCAAATAGGACTATATCTAAGGAGGAAATTCAAATCAGACTGAATTTGATGAGTAAATTAAAATCAGAATTCATATGAGAACGAAAGTCAAATCAGATTAAAGCTGAGGAGGAAAGTCAAATCAGAATTAATCTTAGAAGGAAATTCAAATAGGACTGAATCATTGGAGGAATGTAAAACTAGAATGAATCTGAGGAGGAATGTCAAATCGTACTAAGCTGATAAAGAATGTCAGATCATATAGAGCTAAGGAAGAAAGTAAAAATGGACTGATTTTCTATTAGAAAGTGAAATCAGACTGATTTTATTTTAGAAAGTCAAATTAGATTGAGTTTCTATCATAAATTTAAATTAGATTGAAATTTTATTGTAAAGTTAAGTTGGAATGAAATGTTCTAACAAACTGAGATTTCTAGACTTTAGATTTTGATTTATTTTTTAGAATTTGAGAAGATGTTATGGATATTTCTAGCTGTTTAGAGAAGAAAGTAGATGGATGAGATAGTTTTATGTAGTTAAAGATGAAGCTCAAATGACAGTGAAATTCAGAGATTTATGAATTTTGGTGAGTCAACAATTTTTTCAATTTTTACACATTTTCCATTATAGGCCACTTATAAATATATAGAACAATATATTCATACTTGATAACTTTTCACATGTATAGAAAGGTGGAAGTGCTATAGAGTTAATTTCAGAAGTGTTTTCTAGGTATAGATATCTTTTGAATATTGGACTAGAGTTAGAACAAATTACTAGATAGAGAAAATCATATGAAATAAAATTGGCCTAATCATGACCATAAGTGTGATAGGTACTGATTGAGAGAAATAAAATCAGACTGAGTTAATTGGACTGCTTTCATCTGACTAATGTCCATCAGACTTATGGTCATCAGACCCAGGTACTTTTGTGTATCAGTTAGAACAATGTTTTTATAATTTTTTATAGATAATTTTTATGAAAACTTTATAAACTAAAGGGAGTATGTATAATCATTCTCATTAGGATATAGAAGGTGTCTAATAGGAGTTGGCCCATGTTGTATTCACTTATTTATAATAGTGAATTTCCATAGATCCATGAGGGTAGCTATGGAAAGGATGTGAGATATCAAAATGAGGTTGAACCTTGAAAATCATAGGTGATTTACTTACTTTCCTCTTTTTAATTCATTAGTATTTACTAAAGTTTGATAATGTGATAAAATTTAATAGGTTCTAGTGGTTAAGTTTCTAAAAATATAAAACTTATAAAAAGTAAAAAAACTGATTCAACCCCTGCCTTCTCTGTTATTATTTGACCCTTTGGATCTTCAATTGTTATCATATCTAAAGTTACCTTGTATAATACATATCATGGATAATCTAAATTATGTCAACAGTAGAGAAATTCCTACATGTGATGGAAAAAATTATTTTTTTTGGAAAAATATGATAATTTTATGTCTCCAATCTGTTGGATTGGAAATTTTTGATTCTACTAAAATTGGTTTTCCACTTATTGAGAATGATTCTCCTATAAAAATTTCCAATAAGATAAATATTTATGTTTATGTAAAGGCTATAAATTTTATCCTTATGTCTCTATCAGAAAATGTTTATATTAAGGTGACGGGTCTCAAAACTTGGAAAAGTATGCGGGATAATTTGGAATGTATTTTTGAATGGAATACTAAATTTAAGGAAGCAGATTTACTAATCTATCATTTTAAGTTTGAATAAATAATAATGAGAGATGAAGAAACTATTTATGAATACTTTACTGGAGTAACTGAATTCATTTTCACCATGATAGGCTTCGGACATGTCCTATAAGATTCTACAATTGTGAAAAAACTCATGAGAAAATATTCGTATAGGTTCAATTCTAAATTTCCACTATAAAAGACAAATATGATTTGCCTCTTAATGAATTTTATACATTTAGTTTTTAATATGAAAATATAAAAGATACAATGTTGAAAAATAATATGAAATATGAAATGAATTTTTAAGCTATGACAAAAATGAAAATTAAATATGTTGAAGATGTTGATCCTTGTAATTATTAAGATAAATAGTATGATGAGTTGAATGATTAAGTCATGTATCATATATCCAATAACTATTGAAGAGGAAGAAAAATATAAAGAGGAAAACATTATCTCAAATGTTTCGAGTGTGGTGAAATTGTGAATGTAGAGACCCGAGCATAACGTACATATACATTTCATTAATTTTGCGGAATACTTAATACATAATAAAGACCAACGCCCAAAGACCGTATTATTTTAGTATCTTTGGAAACTCAGAACATAATCTTATATTCATGGGGAAAGATCTTCAACATCTCCCATAAAGATCTTCCTCTTTTGTTTTTTACCTAAAACACTTATTTATATCCTAGGGAAAATAAAACATAAAAAGGTTGATCTCCAATGCTCAGTAAGGGTAAACATGGAGAACATAAAATAATCCATAATCATTTGAACGTAAAAACATGAACATAAAACACCAAAATCTCGAGCAATGACATAAATCTTGGTAGTACGTAAGGTATAGATCATAAAGGAACATTAACCATGAAAGAATAGTGTTGGAATAAAACATGTAATTGTGGAAAATCATTAATAACATGATATGATTTCCATATTATCCAAGGCATTGTTTCCAAGAACATCATAGTGGACAAATTCCACTACTGAACCGGGTTTACTTGTCGTTCCAGCCCTGTATTACTGAACCAAATTTACTTTCCATTCCAGCCATGTCTATCTCATGAGATATAAATCATTTCCCAATGAATTGGAGGTAGATATAGGTCCCACCCATCTCATAATGAAATCATTCTTATGTGTGCCACAAAATAAACATAAATCATTCATCATAACCCAAAGAATAAAATTGGTTTCATAAACATCATCCCATCATAACATAATACATATAAAACAAATGGATATAATTTTATCATAAGAAAAATAAAACCATGTAAATAATAGAGACATTATACTTGAAACATAAACATATTAAATAATTTCATCTTAGATGGAAAATAGTTTTTATAAAACACTTGAAATGAATTCTTGAGGAAAATATCCTTTCTTCTCCAAAATCATTTTCTTTTCTCAAAATGCCGTGAAATTTTAAAAGAAAACGATTTTTTTTGAAAAAAATCATGAAATATTATAGAGGAAGCTTCATGAAAATAAGGCGTTATGAAACCGTAAAAATGTGTTCATGCTGTATAGGATAAAAAAACATTCTCTTTGTACTTTTTTCAGAAAAGTCAAAAAGTACCTCGTATAGTAAAAAAAATAAATATTCCTTCCATACCATGTTGTAAAAGTCAACAAAGGGTAAAAATTAATTTAAACATACATGGAAGAATAATGAACATTTTATGAAAACATTTTTAGAAAACATGGACTTGGATGAAAAATATATCCCCAGTATATACTTACAAATAAACAATCTCAAATAAAGTGAGATTTGAAAAAGTTATCCCTTACCATTTATAATCAGTGGAATCATATATGTCATAAAATAAAAAAAAATTACATGCATATGTAAATATAATATCCTTCATAATAAAAATCATAAAACATTCATAGGAATCATAAACACCATATAAAAGAAATATGTGGTGATTAAGGCATATGTCTCACAGAAATAAAAGTGAGACGAAATAATACCTTACCTTAGGTCCAATTTCTTCTGTATGTGTCTGAAACTCTTGTATAGTGGGTTTAAACATATTATTAACTTTTAACAGAACCATAATAATATTTATGATATCATATATTATTCACTTAAGTTTTTATATTATTCGTTGATGTGTCAATTCCATGTTAAAGCAACGTTTTGGGTAATAATCGTTTCATTTATCGTACGTGTTTGGACTTGTTGTTCTTGATATTATTACTTATATCATGATTTCATTACACAAATAATGTAAAACATGATTTATATATCATATATATTATGTATATATATATATATATAATATAGATAAATGAAATGAAATACACCGTTCATGGAGACGGTAGGTCGTACGTACGCATGAATGTTGTTTTCCTTTCCTTATTGACTTGAATGGAAGTAAGTAGATGAAATATATATATATATATATATCCAGTAGCATTATTATGTCATATATTTCATTATTATTCATTATATATACTTTATAATCATTCTTGAATAGTTAACATGGAGAATGAATCTCATCGCGTCGTGGAGACGATAATCCGTACGTACGCACGAGCGATGATATCATTCCCATAATTATTGAATGGAATTTGAGGGGATGATATAATATCTAAGAATTAGTATCATGTTATAATAATCATATATAATTATTATTACCACCATTATAACCATCCAAGTAAGTTGGTGTTGGAAAAAAATATTACACCACGACGTAAAGACGGTAAGCCGTACGTACGCGCATGCGATGATTTTGTTTTTTGTAGGATGGAAAGAAGGTGAAATAGGGTTGTTTCATATTTATAATAAAATATCAGTATATGAGTGATACTGATGTTATTACTTTATAATGAAACGAATAAATAAGAGGAAGTATAAGTGGAAATAAATTTGAAAGAATCGGTAAAGGATATTACCTCTTCCTCGATGTGCCTCTTCTTAACCTCCTCTTAGGGCACTAAATATGGTATTTAAAGAATACCAAGACCTCTAGTATGTTTCTAGGGAAGTGGAGAAGATAAATGGATAGGTATTGTCTGATCTTTAAGGCTCAAAATGTTGTGAAGAGGAGAGGGAGGAGGTGCCCTTTTATAAGGGAGGAGAGGGGCACTTTTGGAAACCTCTAAAATATTAATTTATAATAAACTAAAACCACACTTAAAAACTTCAAAACTGACTCTAATTCGAAGATTATATGATATATGGTTGTAATATTATCATCCAATAAAATCTATACATGTTGGTAATTTATTTTAAACCTTATCAACTTGGTTTATCCTTATTTAATCTATTTAATTTTATTTGCGGTAATAATATTCTAAATTTTAAATTGTTATAAATATTTACTTATGTGTTGTGAATTTTCCATAATTGGATAATTTATGAAATTTTAGACCATATAAATTTCAATTATATATTTTTAAATATTTTTGTGATTTTTAAACAATTTAATAATATGTCATTTTTATAAAATAACAATAGTGTCAATTTTGACACTATTCATTTATTTGAATTTAAATAAAATCAACACAGAGGATATATTCGAACAAAAATATTTAATAGATTCATAACATGTCATATTTATATATAAAATTCGTGTAGCACATTAAATAGTTCATATAATATTTATTTTAATATTTTTAAAACCATTTATTTGATATTTCAACCAATAAAATAATTTCTACATCACTATTGTGTCATCATTAATGATAAGTATTTAATCCCTAAAAATTCTAAATAAATTCAAATGATGTATATAATTTTATTATATTTATTTAGACTATTTATTTTCGATGTTTTATGAATTTTATCACCAAATTAAGATTATTACACTTATAAGATATAAGAGAGTGACATGTTGTCACTTTCTTTGGTTTTAATAACAATTACATCATTTTCATGGTTAAAAGTCCATGAAATGAATCTATTCAGACCCTTAGGTGATATGGGTCTACTTTTATTCATCCAATATAATTTTTTAAGGTGTTAGGGTAATTTTATAATATTATTTTTACCCTTAATTACCTGATTTACCTTTAACTGTGGTAAATAAAATTTACTGTAGTTACTATTCATAATGCCTAATTATAAAAGTTATCTATTTACACATTTTTAACCTCCTGATTCCAAATATGGAATCCATTTCTACAAATTCAAAACATAGAATATGTAGAAATTAATTTAAAATTATTCCCGTTGTTGAAAAAAATGGGTTTTTGTTTAAAACATTGCAAAAGATTGAAATGATTTTACCTATGAATTCAATGTAAAATTAATGATAATGACATAAATTATATTAAATGGTAAAAATATATTCTCTTTATACCCTAAAACCATTCAACATTATAATTTAACAATATAAATTATCTCGATGAAAAAAAAAATTTAATTAAAATTTAGCGTGTTTTTACTATTCATTAAAATATAAAAGTTATCAGAAAAATATCAAAAACATATCCAAAGTAAATTTTTATATCCTGATTCAAAATTATTGGTTTATTTTGTCAAATTGAACTTATAAACTTGTACAAAATTAGATTTAAAAAGGGTGCGCCATCAAAAAGCAGCAAAACTGCATTTTTTTGAAAAATACTTATTTTACCCGAAAAATTTATTTTGTTCTCATACCATGTTCTATAAAATGTTTAATATGAATTATAATGTTATAAAATTAAAAATTTAGTTACTAATATTCATAACAGCTAGTTCATAATAATATTATAATAATATATCGTTGTATAGTGAAACTCGGTATTGCGTACAACACACGCTATCAAGGAAGGTTGCTCTTGAGTTTAATGCAAGCCAAGTCAGGGTTACGTGTAGTGAAAGATTTCTTTGGTATTTCATATAAAATAATCAAAACTTATTTCATTTATATATTGAACAAAATCTATACTTAATGTTGCGTAGAATAATTTCAACCAAACGAACTTGAAATTGTGTATAACATGAGCCAAGAATAGTGTTGTGTATACTGCAAGCTAATACGGTGTTTCATATAGTGAAAGCTAATCTTGGTGTAGTGTACAAAATAAGATATCAATGAAATTAAAAATAATCTATCTCATAAAATATCGGGGTGTTACAGTGAACTTCTCTTTGAATTTCCCTAAGAATAATGCTGGAGAATAATGAGATGATTTTGACGAAAAAAATTTATGGAAGAAGTGGAAAAAAAGTTTTAAAGAAGAAAAGTTATCCAATAAATATAAGAATATGTTTTCTAGGGACAATAAATGTATATTGATTAATAATTATGAATCCGAATCAACTAAAAAAAATTATTAAAAATATAAATTTTTATAAAAAGTTAGAATATTCATTGAAAAAGTTGGGAAAATAGTGGACTCCACAAATAGTGAAGAAGAAGGAGGTGATGAATCTTATAGACAATATTAAATCAAAATAGAACTTCTTCCATGTCTTGAGAAAAAAAATCTCATTAAAGAAATCATAGTGATAATGAAAGTTATTGGAAATGTATTTGAAGCTAAAAATGATGTTTTCAAGCAATAAGAAAAATATATATAGGAGTTCTTATGTTACAAACATAGAATTTATGAATAGAGAAAGTTGGATGAATATCTCAGTAAAAAATTATAAGTTAATGAAGAGTAAGTTAAAAGGTATCAATAAAAACTTATTGAGGCCGAAATTACCTTAATAAAGTTTAATGAAAACTACCAAAGAGATTTAGAAGTAAAAGTTGAGAGTTTTATATTTGATGAGAAATATCAAATCAATAATTTGGTGAAATCCTCACCCACCAAAAATGCAGTTTCATTTTATTTTTATAAAATTTTAGGTGAGAAGGAAATTATTAGTAAATAATTAATTGATAAGGGGTGTGATAAACCTATAACATATTCAATAGTTGAAAACTCCTTTATTAGGAAAGATGGTCCACACCTAGAGTATGCTAGAGCAGAAATAACTTATCATCCCCAACAAATTTTTAATAGAGAAAGATCTTAATTCAATAGAAAATTGAGATTTGATGGATTTTTATTGTTTTGTGTAATATATTTTTATAAGGAATGTAATTGATGGAATAACATTTAACTTCCTTGAAGAAGGTTTGAAAAGAGCGGAAGAAATGGTGGGAGAAGAATGAGAGATTTTCCTAAAACTCAGTAATGTGGAAAAGTAAAAACTCATGTTGTTAAAAAAAATCTAATTGAATAAATTTTAATATCTAGTAGAATAATGTGGAATATGTGACCAAACTGTTCATCACACTGACAAATTTATTACACTCCTTTCAGAAAAAAATTGTTATAGAAGAAAATAAAAGGAATCTAGAATGAAGAAATTTGAGGAAAGCGATTTTGTTGTTGAGACATCTTTAAAAGAGAGTAAAAAGAACAAACCATGGATACTTGATAGTGGTTTTTATTCACACATGACATGTGATATAAAAATATTAAAACATGTTGAACACTATGACGAAAGATAAGTTACTTTTGGAAATTATTGTTTCTTTAAAATCATAGGAATATGAACTGCTGAGATGGAAACTCAAAAACATAAATCAAAAGGAGTTTTGTTTATTGATGGAATCAAAAACAACTTACTCAGCATGATTATAAATTGCGATTATGGAAAATAATTTTTCCTCAAAAAATATTCTAATATCATCAGAAGTATTGAGGATGGAATAGTTATTACAAAAGGAGAAAGAACTAGTGGAGATATTTTTCAGATTGGAGAAATTAACAAATCATGGTATCTAAGTGTTGAAGATGAGAATATTTTATTTCACCAAAGACATGAAATCCATTGGAAGAAAATCATGAAAATACATTTCAAACTTAATGTTTTTTGAAATTTTACAGAATTGAAAATAATAGAAGAAGATGTTTGTGTAAATTTTCATAAAGGGAAAATGACTAATAAAATTAAAAATAAATTTGAGATTAAGTCTACCAGACCTATTAAACATATTCATTCTGATTTATATTGGTTGAGCATACATTAATCAATAAAATAAGATTTTTACATTATCACTTTTATTGATTATTTCACTCATATAAACAACATCATGTTTATGAATCAGAAGTGAGAGGATTTTGAAATGTTCATATTATTCAGAAAAGATGTTAATAAATAGATGAGGGTTTATATAATGATTTGAAAATATAATGTAACAAATATCACATGTAATGTATTTTAAACTTATATTAGAAATATTGGTATTAAATATCTATAGTGTTCCATATAACCCACAAAAAATTATAATAGAATAAAGGAAGAATAGATGTTTGGTGGAAATAGGAAAAAGCATGTTCACAAAATATAAATTTGAATGTTCTATTAGAGAGAAGCTATTATTAATACTTTACATGAACAAAATTAATGTTTTTTGGGGATGAAATCCAACATGACTTCCTATGAAATGTAGTATAACAATAAAACATCACTGAAATACTTCAAGGTTTTTTGAAGTCCGTGTTTACTAAAAATAAAACATTTGGATCTTAGGAAATTTGATGAGAAAGTTAAAGAAGGTATTTTCATGGGATATTCATCCAACATAAGAATTTAAAAAAATTTAGAACAAAATTTTAGAAAAGTTGGTGGATTCATATGATGCGAAAGTTATTGAAAATCTAAATCCCTTATCAAAAGTAGTTGATAATGTTGAGGTAAAAAATAAATATTTCCAATGGAAATGAATATGAGTCAAAACATACATATCAAGATTTATAAGAATCGTGTGATGAAGAAAGTGAATTAGGAATAGAAATTGTGAAATTTAGTACTTTATAAAAAATAATGAGACTGATGTTATTCTTAGGAATCAGAAGGCTGCAGTTCAGTGTAGAAGAAAGTTGAGATTAGAAAATCATACTTCACTCATATCAAAATTTAAATTGGAATCAATTTCAGAAGAAATTCAACACAAAGAATGGGTAGATTCTATGAATTAAGAGTTGGATCAAATTGAGAAAAAAGAAACATGGGAACATGTTTCAAAACTAGTGAATAAAAATGACATCAGAATAAAATGGGTGTATAAACAGAAATTTAATGAACAAGGAGGAGTTTCAAGATACAAATCAAGACTTGTTTGTTAAATTTATGCATAAATAGAAGGTATGGATTTTGAAGAATCCCTTTCCCAAATTATAAAATTAGAAACTTTTATAATGTTTCTATAAGTGTTTTCACAACAAAATAACAATGTTTATCAGATGGATGTAAAGTTATCCAATAAAAATGGCGATAGTTAATAAGAAGTTTAAATTGATAATTTTTTTGGGTTTTTACTTGATAATGATGAAAATAAGTTTTGGTTATTAATGAGAAATTTGTATGAGTTGAAACAATCCTCATGTGCCTGGTATTCAAAACTTGAATGTTTTTTTAGAATGTTTATTTTTTCTAAAGGAAATGTTGATAGTAATATATATTGGAAAGAAGTTAACTCCAGTACAGTAATTGTAATAGTGTATGTGGATGAAATAATTTATGAGGGGGATGAAGAAAAAGTTTTTAATTAATTTTATAAGGAAATTAATAATAATTTTGAGATGTAAATATTGGGAGAACTAATTTTATTCCTTTGTTTACAATTTAAAAAAAGGAAAAATAAATTTTCATATCTTAAGAAATTTATTCCACATAATTATTATTAAATTTTGGTATATCATAATCAAAATAAGTTTCTACTCCTATCTTAGTAAGAATGAAGATGATTAAAGATGAATCCTAAATAAAATTGAATTAGAAATATTTTAAAAAGTTTATAGGATGTTTTCTTTATCTCACATCCTTCAGACCTTATATTGGTTATGTTGTTACTTTATGTGTTATATATCAAAGTGATATGAAAGAATCTCATATGTTGGTAGAAAATAGAATTCCGAGATATGTTAAAGGAAAAAATTCACATGAAAGTTTATACAAAATAAGTTGTAATATAAAATTTCATGGTTTTACTTATGCTGATTGGGATGGATATTGTAATGATAGAAAATAAACTTATGGAGGAAAAGTTTTCTTGGGTAAATATTGTGTGAGTTGTCATAGTAAGAAATAGTTTTTAATAACTTCGATCATATTGGATTCCAAATATGTGATAGCTACTTAAGTTTGTACTCATAAGTCATGGATGAAAGTTCCTTTGGAATATTTGAAAGTGAAAGTTACTAAACCATTGAAGATATTATGTGATAATAAGAGTGCGATTTATCTTTCTAAAAATCCTATAAAATATTCAAGACCAAAACACATTGATATAGGGTTTCACTTAATAAAATATAAATTTGTTTTTGGAGATGTTTTTTTGGAATATATCTCAACAAATTATAAATTTTTTGATATATTTACTATATAAATTACCAATGAAATATTTGTATAATTGGGGATGAAATTACATGTTTAGTCTCCACCAAAGACTTCCAAAACTTATTTAAGAAGACCCCAAATTTTATTTTGAGTATATTGGTAAAGGGAGTGAATATAAATAACTTTTTTCTTTAATGGAAAGAGACGTAATTTTCTTATTTAAGTGAATATGAAGATGTGGTTATCATAAAACGGGGGAGATAAAAAGAAAATAAATAAGAAAAGATAACAGTGAGAGGGATTTTATCTTAACATGGCCAATTTTGTTTCCACTGAGGGATGGAATTCCTTCAAAAAAATTTAATTTATCTAGTAGTGTGGTGTTAGGGAATTATCTTTTGAGAGATTGTATGTTTTGGTAAAATTAAAGGAAAATTGATTTGTTCAAAAACATGAGTTGTGAAAAAGTTTGAGTGTTTAAAAAATAGTGAATTGAAAAAGTTTTTTACAATAGTTGTCAAAAAATCCAAAGGAGGAGATTCAAGATACTTGTGATGTTTTTGTTTTTATATTGTTTTTTATTTGTTGAAAAATATTATTTATCCAAAAGAATGTTTTTGTAAAATCAGGTGAATGATGTGTTGCTGAAAGTTTATAACATGTTTTCTGAATAGTTTTTTAGAATATAAATAAATAAATATGTTTTGAAAAATTAGAAATTGAAAAAACCGTATCGGTCCCAGTTCATCATAATGTGTTTTTTAAGAAATTTATAAGTATTGGAAGAATGGTTTCAGAAATATTTCTATTTTGATTATTTGGGAAGTTATTAAAGTTTTTTTGAATTTTGTTTTTGGGAAGTTAAAGAACCTTCAACATAAAATATAACGATGATTTTATGATCATTCAAGTATTTGAAATATGAATAAGACTTCATGATATAAGAACAAGTTGGTGGAATGAGTTTCCTAAATCGATGCATCAGATTTAGTTTCTATTATAATGTTAAATTAGACTAAATATGATGAGGAAAGTCAAATTAGACTTAATCGGAGGAGGAAAGTCAAATCAAACTGAATCTGAGGAGGAAATTCAAATTGGACTAAATTCGAGGAGGAAAGTCAAATCGGAATTCATTTGAGAATTAAAGTTAAATAAAATTGAATTTGAGGATGAAAGTCAAATTAGAATAAATCTAAGGAGGGAAGTCAAATTAGATAGAATCGGAGGAGTAAATCCAAATTGGTCTGAATCTGAGGAGATAATTCAAATCAAACATTGGTGTGGAAGAAAGTCAGATCAGAAAGAGCTGAGGAAGAAATTCAAATAATATTGAGTTCCTGTTTGAATGTAAAATCAGAATGAGTTTCAGTTTGAAAGAAAATCAGTCTGATTTTCTATAAGAAATTCAAAATGGGACAATGTTTTTGTTGGAAAGTCAAATCATACTAAAATGATATAACACATTGAGTTTTCCAGACATTAGATTCTAAGAAATTACTGATAATTTTAGAAGACACATGAATAGATTAAAATGTTTGAAGAGGTCAGAGATGGATCTCTAAAGAATTTGAAATTAGATATTTTATGAATTTTTGTTAGCAGGAAATGTTTTTATTTTCCTTTCTTTTCCATTCTAGGTCACCTATAAATAGAGATCACAATGCATTCATAAATGATAAATTTTACTACGTGTGGAAAGGTGTAATTGATGTAGAGTTCATGTCATAAGTTTTTTCTAGACATAGATCTCTTCGGAAGATCAAACTGGAGTTAGTTCAGATTATCAGAATGAGAAAATTAAACTGATAAATATCACCATGAGGTTGATCAGAAGTGTGAGAGGTACTGATTGAGATAAGGAAAATAGGACTGAGTCAATTGGATGGGTTCATTATACCATGGTCCATAAGACTCAGGTTCATCGGAATTAGGGACATTGGGGGATCAATTTGAACAAAGATTTTATAAATTTTTATGGAACATTTTTGTAAGAAAAATTTGTAAACTGATGGGAGTCAGTATTATCATTCATATCAGTATATAAAATTTTTCTAATGGGATTTGACACAAGTTGTATTCACTTCTTCATAATAGTTAATTCCATAGACCCATGGGAGTGGCTATAGAAAGGATGTAGGTTCTCACACTAAGGCTGAACATTTTAAATATCATGTGATTTACTTGCTTTACTCCTTTTCATGCATGATAATTTAATAATAGATGATAAGGTAATGAAATTTAACGAGTTGCAGGGATTAAGTTTCTAAAAATATGAAACAAAAAAATCTTAACAACTAATTCACCCACCCCCTTCTTAGTTGTTATTAAATCCTTTGGATCTTTAGTATTAAATTCAAAAATATTGTTTCTCATTATTTCCTAATATTACCATATTTTATTCCTTTATTCATGAATTTTATAGTGGTTCAGTTTTAGAATCCCTATTCAAAAGACCAAATTAATGTTTTCACACCATATTAATGTGTAACTCTTTACGCAACCCATATTGAGTGTCACTCACCAAAAAATAAATTCTATACATATCATAAATATCTAGATGCATAATATACATGATGAATATGAACTTGTTATGTTATGTTATAGATTAATATGATATTGATAATCTACACATTAGTAATTATAGATAAATTTATAACCAACCCTATTCACCTTTTTAGACATGGAATAAGTGACTAGGCTGGACAATAGTTCAAACCTATGTCCCTATCCTCAGCGATACATTGTTCATGATAAAATTTGATTCATGATATCTCTAACACCCAATATACAAAAACAATATTCAACAACTATTATCAAGATCAAAACTCCAATTAAAAACTGAGGTCAGGGTAGATGAAACTAAATTTTATGGATCCAAACATAGAATGTAATAAAAGACTATATCTACCAGATGTAATTTATCACATAAATCAAGCATACACATCATTCATGTTATATAAATATTTTATAAACATAAATAAAGTACGGGATAATCATTAAATAAATGACCAATTCAAATATTTAAATATTAAAAAACCAATTATAACAATTGTAATGAAATGCCAATAATAAACCCTTTTATAAATTGGATAACATTATAGAAATTATATAATTTCAAATATAATCTCTTTTATACTCAATACAATATGAACTATTTCATATTATTAATTATATGGAATTTCATTTTAAATATATAATATTTTTATAAGCAATTTTATAATTGAAAATATATTATGTATATATATTATATAATATAAATATAATGCACTTAATCATTATTTAAACTAAGAAAAAATATTTGATTTGAATCAAATAATACCCAAATAAGTATTATATAATTTAAACAATTCAAAATAATTAATTATTAATAATTCATAATTTAAAATATAAGCATTTTTTTATTTTATCCTTATTTTATAATTTATAACTATTTATAAATTATCTATTATGATTTATAAAACAAATTTTATTTATATATCATAAGGAATGACACATAATTTAGTAAAAGGTTTATAAAATATCCAAATTTATTATTTTTAATATTTTATTGATTTATATAATCAATTATAAAAAATTTAATATTATTTAATTTATTAACTCTTTATAAATTAAAAAATTAAAAAAAATATCTAATTAATAAAAATTTTATAAACCATATAAATTTAAAAATATATTCTTAATATTAAGTCTTTAATACTAAATAAATATTTCTATTAAGTTTTTCAAAAACATTTAATCAGTTAATCATAAAAATTTTACAGTTAATTAATTTATAAAACACTTATATAAATTTTATAAAAATTCCAAAATATTTTTTCCCATTATTTATGAACTATTTATAAAAATCTAATTAAATTCATAATTGGAAAATTAGGAATAAGAATTTTCTAATAATTTCACTATAACATAATGCAGGAGAGGTAACCAGCATGAAGATAAATACCTTTAATTTTACCTAGGATGCCTATGTAAAGTTAGAGAAAGATTTTTTCTACTATGTAAAGGTAATATAATGGTTAAATTTACACAATAACCATAACATAAGGGTTTAAAGAGAGTTTAACACTTTTATAAGGGTACAACAAAGGTTACATTTATATATGTTCATTATGTAAAGCTAACACAGATGCTACTACTATATAGTCCTCCTCTATGTGAAGGTAAAAGTAATTACCTTTATATATACAATCTACTTAAAGGTAAACTAGATGAAACTTATCTGGGTAAAGTTACCTCATAATGAGTCTTGTGAAGAAACCTCAGATGCATAAGGTTAATTCATTTCAAATAGAAATTTTAGTTTATTAATATGTGATGCTCTTTTATTAATGATTACTTAATTTCATGCAAGATTTCATAAATCTAAGATCACAAATTTCTTCGAAACCACTATTGGTATTTTTTAGGTTCTAATAATTTTTTTATAATGTTTATAACTGACTTAATCCCATTCCTCATATTACCTATACAACAAATATGAAACCAAAATCCAATTGCAAATGAATAAATACTATAAAACATGTACTAGTCACCAAATATCCATTTTAATATCTTGATCTTCATCACATCAGTTTGAGAGATATCACTAAAGTAGTAGAAAAAAGTTATCCCACCTATGGAGGTATCCATGGGTCGAACTAAATCATCTGATGTTTGAATGAGATTCGATATTCCTTTACAAAAAGATAGTTCCTCGAGCGTAATGGAGAAAGATGGAGAGAGATTTCTATTCCAGTGAATATCAAATATGAATCATGAAAACCCCCAAACCTATTACATATGATATCATCATATGGATGTAAGGTTTTTATGGACAAGTGGATGCAACATGTATTAACTCACGTCTTCATGCCTTGGTCAATTCAAGCATATAATGCATGAATCTATCTTAAATTCCATGGTTGATTTTTTTCATCATATTAATTACTTATGCATTTTATCATATAAACTCACCTTTAAATGATAGATAACACAAATATGATTTACCCAAATGATTACCATTTATTATTAATCCACAATAGCTGTAATCATAAGCTGTATGGGATGAGATACCCCATTTTTCATGAGAATAACAATTTGCTAGAAATATGATATAGATTATATATATATCATATACATATAAGGATTTAATGAACATACCATTTAATAAGTTAAAAAAATCGAGTAGAAAATTTTTTCAAAACATTTTTTAATAGGATAGATTCAACCAAAAAAATGTTTAGTGAGGATCATGTTTGAAAAATGAAATCCTTTGTTTAAATTCATCTCTATAGTCAAATTTTTTAAAAATAAAATCCAAATATTGAAACTATATGTTATATATTAGAAAACTAAACAGTATTAAGATCCATGTAATTTCTTCCCACCTTCAGAACCTGCATGTTACCATTCAACTGATGTATCATTTTAACAAAATGTTATGTTTGGATTATTCACATATAACTCATTCAGGTTATAGTGAAAATAGTTGGTATCACTTTGTAAAATATAATTAATTATCAAGATAATATGTTTTAATCTAAAGAATAATAGTTCTACAAAATATTGGTATAAGAATCAAATATACATTAAAGGAATGTATTTAACACAATGTCACTTAAAAATAAAGTGATAAATTCCAGTATAAATAAACTAATTAACACTTTATTATAAAAGAATCTATGTGTCACATGGAAGTAAATAATATGTATATTAATAGGATTCATAAATACTTCCAAGGAATAAATGTCCATTCTATAAATTTATAAAATATACATTTAAGGTAAAGAATAACGCTTTATGCACTTTATAAATGAAAACAAGCATCAGGCCTCATAGAAAATCAAGTTAGGAATGGGTACATTAATATACAACCTAAAAAATCATTGATATTACCATTTTTTCTCATTAAGTTTCAACTTTAATATGAGTATCAAAATAATTAAAAAAATTTATTTCACCAAATCACATATTAAGGTTTAATAGAATGAAAAGAGTGAATTAAGGGAAACAAACAGTCCATATGAAAATCCATTTAAAATGGTTGATTTATCATTTAAAAATAAAATTTAAATACCATTGAAATACCACCAATTATTATTTCCAAAAATAGAGTTTACACTTTATTATAATTAGTTTAGAAAAAACATGTAACATGCATATTCTGGGCATAACTTGAAAATTAAACAGAAGTATTGAAATCACATACCATATCAATCGATAATATTTATCAATCCCAAAGGTCACCAAAAAGCACCTAAGAATAATTAAATTTATAATTTATAATAAAATAATTCACAAATAAAAATATAAAATAATCTGAGGATGACTAAACCCAAAGAAGAACTAGGTAGATACCTCTGAAAATTCATCAAATATCACTACAAAAAAATTCCCTAACATAAAAATACCATCCATCATACAATTTCACCCCCAAACCATGAAATATATAGAATAAAACACACCAAAATCACCTTATATTAAAAAAGAAATGATATATAGACAACCTATAATAGCTTCCTTTAGATTAGATAAGAAGAATAGTTAATCTAAGAAATGATTTCACCATGCATTGATGAAATCATAAAAAAAATACCTACACAAAATAAAATAAAATATAGGATAATAATATGAAAAGAATAAGAGATGATAAAGGAAAGGCTTAAATTTTATTTAACATGATAAAAATCCTTGGATCTCCCTTAAATGAAATGAAAAAAGTAGGTAGAAATGAAGAACTAAAGGATCCATAAGAGGGGATCTTGACCAGAATGGGGAAATGGGATTAAAAGAAGGAAAATATAGTGGATAAAATAATTATAGGAAGAATGAAAAAAAACCTATTTAAAATATACCAAACTAGAAGCTACCAGGTACCCTGTTATAGGCCACTGGGTACCCACTTGCACCTCTAGGCTACCCAATTTCTACCTAGATTACTAGTACTCAATGTCAATTGCAATTTTAAACTATATGTTACACCACATTTGATCATTTATTGAACCAAAATTTTCCTAATAATCCTCGAACCATACATAGAAACAACCCGAATTCCACCACAACATCAAAATTCAAGGTCGGATCCCAAAAAACAACCACTTCTCTAGAACCAAATATTCAAAAGAATACCTCTATTTAAACACATAAGTTCCATAATTAAACCAAATTTCATCTTTACACTAGTGCAGAAAATGTTATTTACGTCACCATTTTTTACGTCGGTTATATATAACCGACGTGATAATCTGTGAAATGTGGTTTTTTACGTCGGTTATTTTATAACCGACATAAAAAACGCGGTGAGTAAATTTTTAACATCGGTTATTTTAATAACCAACGTTACAAATCGCACGCATTCGTTTTTTACGTCAGTTATAAATTAACCGACGTAAATAACCAAATCGCGGTATTTTTTACGTCGGTTATTTGATAACCGACGTAAAAAACGATATATCTACGAGTTTTTTACGTCGGTTATAAAATAACCGACGTAAAAAACGCAGCTTTTGAGGCCTTTTTGACATCGGTTATTTGATAACCGATGTAAAAAAACAACCTGCATAAGTTTTTTACATCGGTTATACAATAACCGACGTAAAAAATTGTGATTTCTGATGTATTTTTTACATTGGTTTTTTTATAACCGACATAAAAACCAACACGCAGATTTTTTTACCTCGTTTATAAAATAACCGACGTAAAAAAAATCCGTATCTGATACATTTATGATATCGGTTATTATAATAACCGATGTTATAAAACATTTAAAAAATTAACAAGCCCCGTGGATTGTCATTTACGGTTTTTCGATCGACAGTCCGGCAGATCGTCTCTCTCGCGCGGTAAACCCTAATCAGCTCGTCTATCTCGCTACGTTAAACTCATTTTGACTTCATCGTTTATCATATTTACTCTCCTCGGATCTATCATCTCAACTCGCAACACTCAAGTAAGCCTTCCACGAATTTATTTCGTTCGTTTTTTTTCGGATAGTCTATATTTATGTTTTGCGATTTTTGTGTTTAAACTAGGTAAGATTCTTCGATTTCAAACCCTCTTACCTCTTTTTTCCATCATCATCTTATTTATCATCCCTAGATCTATTAGATCGACTTGCAATATTCATGTAAGCCTTAACTACTTCTATTTAGTTTGTTTTTGTTTCGCGAATGCTCGACATTGATGGTAATTTTTGTTGTCATTGACAACTAATGATCTAATTCTCCTATATTACTACATAGAATGGTTATTGATTAAATGTACGAATTCGGAAATGATATTTCATGTGTTCTTGTTTCTTATGTTTATCCCCTTTTATATGATAATCTATTAGACATATAATGTAATGGTTTTTGACCTCTATGGCCCTTCGATGCATCGTTATGTCTCATGATTCCAAATAAAAATGGGTTCTGCTCAGGGCTTACCCTAGTATTTTTTGAGGCCTTGGCCAAGTCCTTGACAATATGTTTAAGATTTATATAATTATCCATTACCTCATTATGATATTAGTTATCGAGAAAACATGTGATCATTTAACTAGTTGAATATCAATGGTTATTTTTAATTATCATATGATTATTTAAGTAGCTATATTTAATAATATTTAATTCCATCTATTTCATGATAAAGTATATATTAAATTCATGTATTTTTAGTTGTTTACCATGCCTAGTTTTTATATGTAAACCATTGTTTGGGGGGTTGTCTAGGGGTGTGGGGGGCTGTCCAGAGGGTTGGGGGGTGTCCAGGGGGTGTCCAAGGGGGTGGGTGGGTGTGGGGGGCTGTCCAAGGGGGTGGAGGCCTATCCAGAGGGTTTTGGGGGTTTTCCGGGAGGGTGGGGGCTTTCCAGAGGGTTGGGGGTGTCCAGGGGGTGTTCAAGGGGGTCAGGGGTAGGGTGGTGTCCAGGAGGGGTGGGGGTGCTGTCTGGAGGGGTGGGGTGCTGTCTAGGGGGTGGGGGCTGTCCAAAGGGTTGGGGGTGTCCAGCGAGGTGTCCAAGGGGGTAGGGGGTGGGGGTGGTGTCCCGGAGGGGTGGGGGTGCTGTCAAGAGGGGTTGGGGGCTGTCCAGGGGGTGGGGGATGTCCAGAGGGTTAGGGGGTATCCATGGGGGTGTCCAAGGGGGTGGGTGGGTGTGGGGGTTGTCCAAGGGGGTGGGGGCCTGTCCAGAGGGTTTTGGGGGTTGTTCGGGGGTGGGAGGCTATCCAGAGGTTTGGGGGTGTCCAGGGGGGGTGTCCAAGGGGGTGGGTGTGTGTGGGAGGGTTGTCCAAGGGGGTGGGGCCTGTCCAGAGGGTTTTGGGGGTTGTCCGGGGTTGGGGGGTTGTCCAGAGGGTTGGGGGTGTCCGGGGAGGTGTCCAAGGGGGTAGGGGTGGGGGTGGTGTCCAGGAGGGGTGGGGGTGCTGTCTAGAGGGGTGGAGGCTGTCCAGGGGGTGGGGGTGTCCAGAGGGTTGGGGTTGTTTGGGGGGGTGTCCAAGGGGGTGGGTGGTTGTGGGTGGCTGTCCACGGGGGCGGGGGCCTGTCCAGAGGGTTTTGGGGGTTGTCCGGGGTGGCTGTCCAGAGGGTTGGGGGGTGTCCAGGGGGATTGACTATTGCATCGTGGTTTTTGAGATTATGACATGATGATTGTGCCGTGATGATTGGATTTACATTGTGATTTTCTCCATCTGAATTTTTATTTTAAATATGATTTGATTCTCAGGTTTACTCCATTTTCTCCAATTTTCTATGAACCATGTAGGCGCCATGGTTTTCTTTGATTCAATGGAATTTAAAACTGTTATATCTAACTATATTCTATTTTAAAAATAATATTCAAGCATATTTTTTTAAATACGCATAGATTTGTTTTATATTTCAAAATTGTTTTACATTCAAATTATGATTTTTTTCATACAAACATATATTTGTCTTATCTTAAAAAATATATATATTTGTGATATTTGTTATAGGGAATAATGAGTCAAAGTTGGATTATGGCACATCGAATGAGAAATGAATATGAGGAAGGTTTTGATGCCTTTTTGGAATTTTCTAAACGAAATGTTCCATGTAGTGACATTTTTTTCTGTCCATGCCTGAAATGTTTGAATATGAAGATGTTGAAAAGTAGAGAGATAAAAGATCATCTGATTTGTCATGGTTTTAATCCGAGTTACAACCCTTGGATTTGGCATGGTGAAACTGGATGGAATGTCACTGATGATGATGATTCTCAAGATGGTAACTCCGATGGAATTGAAGAAATGATTCGCGATATTATAGCAGAACAAATTGAGATATAACTGACAGTTGCGCGTCTATATGGTGATGCTGAAAAACCATTATATCCTGGTTGTATAGATTTTACGGGTTTTTCGATGGTGTTAAGATTGATTAACTTGAAGGCAAAACATGGATGGAGTGACAGAAGTTTTACAGAGCTGCTACAATTGATGAAAGACATTCTTCCAAAAGATAACGATCTTCCAGATTCACATTACAAGGACAAGAAAATATTATTCCTGATGGGATTGGGATACCAGAAAATACATGTCTATATGAATGACTGCATTATATATAGGAAGGAATATGAATTTCTGTCAGAGTGTCCTAAATGTGGGACATCACGGTATAAGGTGAAAGAAAAATCACAGGCTGATGTAGATATTACAAAGCTCCCTTCAAAGGTATTTTGGTATCTTCCTATAATTCATTGTTTCAAACGTTTATTTGCTAATTCACATGATGAAAAAAGGTTAAGATGGCATGCTGATGAGCGGGTATGTGATGGAAAAATACTTCATCCAGCTGATTGTCCACAATGGAAGAAAATTGATGCGTAGTATTCTACATTTGGAAATGAAATTAGAAATCTCAGACTAGGGTTGTGCACAGATGGAATGAATCCATACCGAACCCTCAGTAGCACACATAGTTCATGGCTTATTTTATTGGTAATTTACAACCTATCTTATGATGTTTGTATGAAGTGAAAATATGTCATGTTGAGTATAATGATCTCTGGTCCAAAGCAACCCGGCAATGATATTGATGTTTACTTGTCACCGTTGATTGATGATTTTAAACTGTTATGGGCTGATGGTATTAGGGTGTATGATTCTTATAAAATGGAATATTTTCAACTGCATGCAGTGCTTCTGTTCACTATAAATGACTTCCCAGCGTATGAAAATTTGTTTGGATACAGTGTTAAAGGTCATAAAGCATGTCCAATTTGCGAACAACAGACGTTATATTTTCAATTGCATCATGGGAGGAAAACAGTGTACATGGGTCATAGAAAGTTTTTTCCTATGGATCACCCTTATAGAAGACTAAAAAAGGAATTCAATGGCTCACAAGAATTTGATACTGCTCCAAAACCTTTATCCCCTGATCTGTATTTTGAGAGGGTGAAAAACCTTGATGTGACATTGTTAAAGACACAGAAATCTGGTAATGATAGAAATATTTGGAAGAAAATGTCAATATTTTTTGAGCTACCATATTGGAGGTATCATGAAGTTAAACATAATATTCATTTCATGCACGTGGAGAAGAATATTTGTGATTGTTTGATTGGAACATTGTTAGATATTAAAGAAAAGACAAAAGATGGGTTGAATGCAAGATTAGACTTACTATCAATGGGAATAAGTTTGGAGTTAGCTCCCACTCCTAAAGGAAGACGAACATTTCTTCCCCCGGCTTGTCATACATTATCGAAGAGGGAGAAAATTAGCTTTTTTCAGTGTCTTCATGATATCAAAGTGCCTCAAGGTTATTCTTCAAATGTAAAAAATTTTGTCTCATTGAAGGACTTGGAGTTGATAGGTATGAAATCACATGATTGTCACATCAAGATGCAATATATTCTACCAGTTTCATTGCGTGGAATATTGCCCATTCGTGTCAGAAAGACTATAATGAAGTTGTGTTATTTTTTCAATTCAATTTGTAATAAGGCGATTGTTGTGAATGCTTTGAACATTTTGGAAAAGGATGCAATTTTTATACTTTGTCAATTGGAAATGTATTTTCCTCCAAATTTTTTTGATATAATGGTGCATTTAATGATTCATCTGGTTTGAGAAATAAATATTTGTGGACCTGTATATCTTCGTTGGATGTATCCTTTTGAAAGGTATATGAAAATATTAAAGGGTTATGTTAAAAATCCATATCAACTTGAAGCCTCCATTATTGAAAAGTATATTTCTGGGGAGGTAGCAAATTTTTGTACGAGCTACTTGGTTGTGGCGCAACACATAGGTTACCCTCCATCTCGCCATGAACGAGTTAATAATGAGGGAAAGGGGATTCGTGGCTTGAAAGTCAAATCATTGTCAGCTGAATAGATGAAGAAGTTAGAATCATACATCTTGAATAACATAGCTGATGCTCAACTGTATATCACATTGCATATTAATGATTTGAAACAATGTCATCCAAAGAAGAAAGAAATGTGGATTTTGAATGAGCACAACAAAACTTTTTTTTCATGGATTAAAAAGACTTTTCTTGGTAGATCATATGTATCAGAGACATTAAAATGGATAGTGGGTGGTCCATGTTTAAATGTGATAACATGGTCTGGTTATGACATTAATGGATATACATTTCATATGAAAGCTCAGGACAACAGAATTTCAGTTCAGACTAGTGGTGTATTAGTGTTTGCAGAAGCAATGCATTTTTCGAGTGCTAAGGACAAAAACCCAATTTCTACATCAAGTGCATATTATGGAGTGATTGATGACATATGGGAGGTTGATTACTTTAAAATTAAATTTCCTATTTTTAACTGTAAATGGTTTATCGGTAACAACAGTGTTAGACACGATTAATTTTGAATGACACTTGTTAATCTGAATAGATTGGAAGACACAGTTGATTCTTTTATAATGGAAACACATGAAAAACAAATTTTCTATGTAGTAGATCAATCAGATATGCAGTGGGATGTTCTTTTACAAGGGAAAAAACAATATGTTGGTGAGGATAAGCTTGATGAAGATGCTGATTTATGTGAGATCCCTACTTCCATGGAAAGATTAACAGAACATAATGATGAGCATGTTGAACACATGGTTTGTGCCATAAGGAATGATCATGACGAAGGAATTTGGGAAAACAATCCATTTGTACATTCCTAAAATTACAGGTAACATATGTTTATTTCTTGTTTACATTTATTTTTTTCATAAATGTTAGATATTATAAGTTTTTTATTTATTAAAACATGTTTTAAAACAAAATAAGTATAGGTTTTTGTTTGTTTTAAGTTTTTTTAGTTTACTTTATCATGGTTACCATTACATGAATTATATATCTATTATTTTTGTTTAGTGACAATTACTTTACCATGTTTACCAGGTTTACCATGTTTACTATGTTTACCATCTTGACCATATTTACCATATTTACCATTATTTAACATGATTACCATATTACCATTGTTTACTATTACGTAACTTAGTACACTTTTCTATTTCCTGATTACAGTAGTATTAAAATATTTGAATTTGTATATTTTTGTACTAACATTTGTTTTTTTGATTTGAAGGTTAATGACAGAACATTCATTTGATCAACCACATGATTCTGGAGATGAGCATATTGGTCATATCTCTGGGGAGGAACATTCACATTTTCCTATTACGAAAAAGAGTTCAAAGGTTGGTAAACTTAGGTGCACACGTTTACCAAAATTATCACTTTCCCATACGCAGGATCAGAGGATAGTCGTTGAGTTTGATGATGATGATATTCCTAGAGGTCCAAATGCAAAATATTTTAAGAGTTTTATAGCAACTTAGGCTAAGAGAAAATTAAGAATTATGTATGATGACTGGAGAAGTGTGGATAAAGCGATAATCTCTCAGTTTTGGGAGACGATTTTGGTAAGATCTTTTGCTATTGTTTGAATATTATTTAAATGTTTCTAGTATATATAATATGTTTAACCTCTTCTTTATCAGATGACATTTGATATTCCTAACACTGGAGGAGTCAGGAAGAAATTCTTATCGTTGGATGCCAGGAGATGGAGGGATTTAAAATCAACCCTCTCATCTGATTTCATTTACGGTCATATGAGTCATGACAATCCATTTCGTATATATCCTTTTATAGATGAAGACACATGGAGACAGTTTTTTTGAAAGTAGAAGAAAAGAGTCATTTTTGGTAAGGGCAATGTAAAATTTTATAAGCTTTCTTATATAAATGATCTTATTAAAGTTTTGTTGATGATTTCTTATTCTTAATTTACAGCAAACAAGGAAAGCTCATCAGGAGATCCAATCTAAAAATGTATAGCATCATAGTTTATCTTGGAGAGGGTATGCATTTTTGGAAGAACAAATGATGGTGGAAAAATTTCAACAACTAAAAGCTGAGTCTTCAAGCTCGGGAGAGGTGGCCCCTCCACCCCCTCCATCTAGACATGAAAAATGGAAGAGAGCTCGGAAGGGAAAAAAGGGCAATATCTTTCGTAAGAATCGAGAATCATAGCTGAGAGGATTGTAAGATATCTATTTTATTTATTTAAGTTAACTATTTTCTTCATATAATTTAAATCATTACAGAAATGTTCAATTAATTAATACAGGACTCTCTTGAGAAGCAAAGTTTACAGGGGACATTTACAGCTACTGGGAGGGAAGATATTTTATCTATAGCATTGGGAAGGCATGAACATCCTAGTCGTGTAAGAGGATATCCGGCAGGTGTATCGGTAAGAAAAGTGTTTCCACGTTCTTCAACTTCTAACGTTGAGGGGGTTTATAAAAAAATAGAATCCTTGGAGGCTGAAGTTAATAATATTAATGCAATGATGGAGGATAAGATTAGATCATCGGTGCAGTCTATGTTTGCAGACATGCAAAGAAAATTTCAGACTGCATCTCCCACTCCTCCACCTCCCCCTACAGACCTCATTATTTATCCTCCACCTCCACCAGTAGCTCCCACTCCTCCACCTCAGCCTGTGGACCCCATTTTTTATCCTACTCCTCCGCCGCAGCTTCTTACTTATTTCGAGTTGTATGTTAATGATTCTCAACATCATATAGTAGCATATGGGTTGGTATATTGTATAGGAGATACATTTGATCATCAACAATTAGAGGTAGATAATCAGAGGGTTACTGTATAGGATATTATAGATAGATCAGCTCGGGTACCATTACCTACAGCTGAGGTGGTGAAAGTTGGACATAATATAGGACATTTTTTAATTTGGCCATCCAGGCTTCTTTGACTCATTACCATAGAGGTATGAATGTTATATATTTTTTTTATTTTTTTATTAAAGTTGTTTTATCATTTTAAAACTAATATATTTTTCAATTTATTTTTACAGGAATACTTCAAAGGTAAATAAATACTGTATAGACAACAACAAAGACAAATATCTATGACATCAGATACAGATTCTAGTAGTCTTGACAGATTTTCAAGATATTCATATTGTTGGCGGGTCATTATGAGTTTCCAAAGGAATCTAATGTTTATGGATGTGAAATAAGTGTGGGGATTATAAAAACTGATATCATGGAGCTTGTTACTGGAGATAAGTTGGGCATCAACATGGTGAAAATTTTTTCCATGTAAGTCTTAACACCTTTTCCCTACGTTATATTTATTAAAAATGTATACTTATGTCTGTTTTGTATTAGGTATCTTTATAAAATTTTTGAGAGGAATGAGTTGACAGATGTATATGGATTCATGGACCCACAATTTATTTCCCCTAAAGCATGTGCATTGGATGAGGAATAAAGAATGCTTTATATTTCTGAAAGACTTGAAAAGAATATAGTCACACAATGTTGGATGATGCCTTTTTGTGAGAGGTATGAAACACATCTCTCTCAAAGAGTTAATTATCTTTTAACATAAAAAATCACTAACGTTAAATTTCCTTTTATCAATGATCATTGGATGTTAGGGGTTTTTTGCCCAAGGGAGAAAGCACTTTATTGGATATGCTCTATCCATGATGATTTGCGGGAAAGTTTTAAGAATATATTGGAAAAGTAAGTTTCAATTTCTCAATAGTTTTATATATTATAATGAATTTTAAATTTACCCCATTCGTATTATTTTCTAATAAGGCATGGGCCTACTTTCGAAAAAACACAAAGAAAAGGAGTGAAAAGATCAAATATGTAAATGTGAAGGTAAATATCCATTTATAATTTGTACTTTTTGATTTATTATATAAAAATAATATATTGAATTTACACTCATTCAAACAGAATTTTCATGAAAAACAAGGCTTCATCAAATGCGGATATTATATGTTAATATTTATGTATGAAATAATAACAACTAATATAGTTGTGAATTTTGACCTGGTAAGATTTCATATTAAACTTTGCCATAATATTTCAATTTTATTTATTCATTATACACATTAACTACTATCCTTTTCATTTATAGATTTTTGATGACCCTCAACCCTATACTGCTGGAGAAATCAAACACTTACAAGTGGAGTGGTAAAATTATTTTACAGGTTTGATTGAATTTTAGTTGTTTGTAATGTAAAATGTAATTTTGAATATTGTCGTTGTAATTGTGTATTTGGTAGTAGTTTAGGTTGGATTTAGTTTTTTTTTTGAAGTTGATAGTGTAAGTTTTGAATGTTATATATGTGAATGTTTAATTTTTCTCTACTTCTTGTTTTGGTCTACTTATTATGGTTTTTCTGGTATGGATTCTGGTCTGGGGGGAGGGGTTCCAAGGGTGTGGGGGGTGTTTAGTGGGTTTGGGGGGTGTCCAGGGGTCTGGGAGGGATGTCCGGTGGGGTGGGGGCAGTCCAGGGGGTGGGAGGGCAGTCCAGGGGTGTGGGAGGGCTGTCCAGGGGTGTGGAAGTGCTGTCCAGGGGGTGGGGGTATACATGAGGTTGGGGAGGTTGTCCAGGGGTGTTTGGGGCTGTCCAGGGGGTCAGGGCAGTCCAGGGGTGTGGTGGGGGCTCCAATGGGGTGGGGGAGGGTTGTCCAAGGTGTGGGGGGTATACATGAGGGTGGGGGGTTGTCCCAGGGTGTTTGGAGCTGTCCAGGGGGTCGGGGGGTAGTCCAGGGGTGTGGTGGGGGCTGTCAAGTGGGGTGAGGGGGTGAGGGGGTGTTGTTCAAGAGGGTGGGGGGGTTGTCGAGGGGTGTTTGGGGCTGTCCAGGGGGTCGGGGGGCAGTCCAGGGGTGTGGTGGGGGCTCTAATGGGGTGGGGGCTATCAAGTGGGGTGAGGGGGTGAGGGGGTGCTGTTCAGAAGGGTGGGGGGTTGTCGAGGGGTGTTTGGGGCTGTCCAGGGGGTCGGGGGGGCAGTCCAGGGGTGTGGTGGGGGCTCCAATGGGGTGGGGGCTATCAATTGGGGTGAGGGGGTGAGGGGGTGATGTTCAGGAGGGTGGGGGGGTTGTTGAGGAGTGTTTGGGGTTGTCCAGGGGTTCGGGGGGTAGTCCAGGGGTGTGGTGGGGGATCCAATGGGGTGGGGGAGGGTTGTCCAGGGGGTATACATGAGGGTGGGGGCTGTCAAGTGAGGTAAGTTTTATATGTTATCAATGTAAATGCTTAAATTTGCTTTAGTTCTTGTTTTGATCTCCTTCTGTTTTTGTGGTATGAATTCTTGATTTGGTTTCTGGTTGATTCTGGGGGAGAGCAGAGGACTGCATTCGATTTTTTTTAAAAAAAATTTGTCTTCCATGTCGGTTATTTTATAACCGACGTGATAAAGAAATCGGGAAGGGTTTATCACGTTGGTTTTTTTAATAACCGACGTGATAAACACCTGTGGAATGGTTTATCACGTCGGTTATTTATTAACCAACGTGATAACCCCCCCGGACTAGTTTAGCACGTCGTTTATTTTATAACCGACGTGATAAAATCCCCCTCACGTGTTTATAACGTCGGTTATTATATAACCGACGTGATACCCCCCCCCCCCCGGTTTATCATGGCGGTTATATAATAACCGACGTTATAAACCCCTCCCCCCCCTGTTTTTTCACGTCAGTTATTAATTAACCAACATGATAAACACCACAATGTTATGTTTGTTACGTTGGTTTTTAAATAACCGATGTAAAAAATGTTATTTATAACGTCGTCCGTATTAACGTCGGCTAAAAACCGACGCAAAAAATGAAAAATAACCGACGTAAATAACATTTTCTGCACTAGTGTTAATATAATTATCTAAGGAACAATTCATTACTAACTCCCCACCATAATACTTTTAATCATTGAAAAACTAATATAAAATCCAATCCAATGACCCTCTATATCACATAATAACCAAGACATAGGTAATTCCCCAATTCTTAACCCAAATACACTCTTCACATATAATATGAAACATCACAAACAAACTCCATCACCAAACACTATAAGATTCTATTACCAAGGGGTATACTCACATGTAAAACATTAACATTCTTGCCAAATCATTCTTCACGATTTCGATGCGTGAATACCCAAACTATATCCAAATTCGAGAATCACTAAAGGGTTCAATGCCCAAAATAAATGTTAACCACAAGGAACTAATACACATCCTACACATTCAAAAAATTCCAATGCATATATTATAAAATCAATATGACTACAAAATACCACTAGAATTTACCACTAAGAAACAAAAAACATATGATAATCCTTAAAACATCATAAAAAAAACTATGCTCAATCCTATGAAACTCCCTACCATAATAATTATTGTTTTATCTATTCTTTTCTTACTTTTGAACTCCATTTTATCAAAAAATACTACTCATAGCAATGGTTTTCACATAAAATTGGGTCTCATTTATTATAAACACATCAAATTCATTTCTAAAAACTTATAACATAAGAAAATTAGTCCGTATCAAACTTCTGTTTCTAAATAAAACTTCCAAATTTATCTAATATATTTCTATTTTGAAATATTTCTCAAGAGAATAAAATTTATAACTATAAAATTTCAATAAAAATCAATTTCAAAAAACACTAGAATTTTTAAAATCTGTTCATTTCAAAAATTCACTTATGAAGAAAATTTCTCAATTTTACTTAACAAAAAACGAACCATTTCCAAATATCCTTCAATTTAAAAAAATATTTTTCACTCAAATAATGCATTTCCAAAACAATTTTCTTTACTCTAAAACGTCAAATTTTCTCACATAAGTGAACATGTATAAATATAGGGTTATATCACAAAATCATAAAAGAGAAATAATAAGTATCATGATCATTAGAAAAATAATAAATAAAGACAAGAAACATGGTCACAAATTCCATATTATGTTATAATTTTAAAGTAAATAGTTAAAAAATGAGTATATCATCAATCATTACAAATTAATTTATGTGAGAGACTTTAATTAGTTAGGAAACACCTAATAAGGAATTTAGGAAAAAATTGATTGCTTTATTAGTTTTTATTTAATTAATTAAGTCTATTTACAACAGAAACTAAAATTATTAATAAAATACACATCAATGCTTCATTAAACAATATGATTCATGAAAAATCATTGACAATGGATTTTGGATTATTTTTACACCCCCTTCGATTTTTTCTCAATTTCATATTGAGATACCAAAACAATATCCCACTCATGCCTTTGGTGCATCGATTGAACACCCAAAATTCCTTGATAACATAGGTATCCACCATATCTATGTTGTCTCACATGCACATGGCGAACCCCCAAAGTCCTGAAATCCCATATCCCATCTATGAAAATAAAATCATATATAACCTAAAACACCCTTTTGATACCACTTTTAATGAGCCTAGACCTAAATAATTCAACAATATCCAAATCAAGCATCTACTATTCCTCGAGTAATTTCTAGATCCCCAAGGGATAGAGACTAGTACCATGAGCCTTAGAACATATATGGGGAAGAATTTACACACTTAGAATTAAAAGGTATGTCATGGAGATATTTTCCGACAAGTTTGACATGACTCATCTATGTATTAGACATTATAGTAGAAAAGAACCCTACTTACTAGAAAAGAAGAGTAAAATAGATTGAAAATAGACATATTTATATGAATGAAACCAATAAATACAACCAAAAAAAATTTACCTCATGATCAATGCTATGCACAACTAGTCAAACTCAATACACCATCTGTGAATAGGTGATTTTCCAATATAAAATCTACATGTAAATAAAAAATCCATGCTCTAAATCACATAAATACGTAAAAAAACTATGACATATACGATAAATAAACCCCTGAATATCCAATAACTAAAAATATTCCTTTCAGTACCATGAATACAAAATGTGGAATTGCATGTCCATCGAGGTTTCCATGTAGGTTTCAAGTATAAACACTCAGTAGAGCACTACCAATGATATCTCAGCATAATAGTGAATAAAAATGTGTATTCATGGACATGTATGGATATTTATATACATATATATAACATGTTTTAGGTAATATACTATTAGGGAATGGAAACAATTATCAATAAAGTGGTAAATCAACCAACATTTACTATAATAAGTTACTCTCTATACCGGGAGGGTCCATACCTCTACCACTTACTTTGAGCCTGTTATTTGAATCAAAGATGAACCAGGTTAGTTAATATCACATATCATCCTAGTTAATTGATAATTAATTAGTCAAGGTGTTATACTCATCCTAAGGAATGGGAATAATGTATAATGAGTCATAGAGATTTTCAACCCATCTCAAGATAAATGAGAAAGTGTTTAATGAGTCGGGATATTATAAGCACATCAAAAATCACCATAGGCCAACATACATGCTCAATAAGTCCATAAAAATATTTTATGTAACACTTTACACATTATTTACATCTATGTAATACACATGATCAATTCCAAAGGAATACAGATGATCAATATCAAATAATAAACATTTTTTATATTTAAATGATACACATACTCTATATTAAATCAACTGACATGCTATTTGAAATCTAAATGAGTAACAAGGCATAATATTCTTATATTCAATCAATATAGAAATTACCCAGACAAGGTAACTAGTCATGATGATAATAGTAATTTATAAATTTTGTAAAAAAAAAACAAAATAATACACTAGCCTTGTCATACTAATAACATAGTGGCATAATCATGGTTAACACATTAGAATATCCCAAGGGATATGTCTCTACCATAATTATCTAACATAACCAAGGATTTAGTTAAAAAATACCATATATTAAATTATTTGTTATGTTATAAACAACTATTATTTACTCAATTTAAGGTGTCACATAATTTATCAGTTACCACTTAATAATTTTCAAAAAACCATTTATAATTAGATTTCTTAATAAAAAATATGAAAGAAAATTTAATTCTTCACTTAGTAATTTATTTTAAAACGACATAAATTATTACTTATGGATGTAAGCTAGAAAAGTGGAGAAGTGATAATTGTTAAAACATTTAAAATAAGGAAAGATTAACCCAAAGAAAATGTTTACTAAGGATCAAGTTTTAAAAATGAATTTCTTTGTTTAAATTAAAGTATATACTAAAAATTTTTATAAAATTATATCCAAGGAGTGATAAAGAAATCATAGGTTGTATATTTTAAAACCAAAAAATCTTAAGATCCAAAATACACCTTACCACCTACACAACCTAGCTGTTACCTCACCACTTATGCATTCAACTATCCAAAGGTTAGGTATGGATAATTAAATTATAAATCATCAAGTATTAATTTAGAAGAGATGGTTACACTTTTTACAATATGATAAAGGTTTAATATAATATTTTTTAATCAAAATAATAATAATTCCACAATTGTTAGGTACAAGAATCAAATCCAAATTAAAGGAATGTTTTTAAAATGCTACTATATTAAACTAAAATGATAAATCCTAGTATAATGAAACCAATTAACTCTTCCATAACTTGTAATCCATGTTTAATATGGATGTAACTTATATGTGAACTATATATTGGTGGACATAAGTACGACCAAGAGATACATGATCATGCTTCAAATTAATAAAATTTATATTTAATTACAATAATCAAGATTAATATACTTTATAAAAGAAAATAAGTATAAGGCCTCATATATAATCAATATATACATGGTTACATTTAAAAATAATCCCAGACAATCCTTGATTTCCTAATCTTTCTCATTTAAGTGAAACTTTAATACTGACTGAAATAAAAGAGTGAATAATGGCCAATGCTAATGAAAAATCACTAAAATAAATTTAATTTATTGTACAATATCCCCAAAATCATAACCTATGATAGGTCATAAAAATAACTCTATTTTAGCTTACACTTGGTATTGATCACAGTGTATGATAGATCGATGATATTAAAAATCAAGTGAATTTCCACTCCCACAACTTCCACATGGTTTATTATTATTTTATAAGTAAATGGGATTATAAGTAACACCCTAATATTTTAATATATCATTACCATTAAATAATTCAATGTGTTTGATAGCTTTCTCAACATGCAACACTGAACTTAAAAGAAACGGTGATATGTTTAGATAAAATATAATTATTTAAGTATGAAATTTAAAACCAAGTCATTGAATTAGTGGGAATGAATCAGAGTAACTAATTTAATGAAATATATGTATAAATAAAATAAAATATTTTTAATATAAATTAAATTCAATGAGTTTTCCAAAAATGAGGAATAAGATCATTTATTATTTTGAAAATAAATTTTCTAAAAATTTCAACTTTATGCGATATGAATTTATATTTATAGAAATATATGATAAATGATGATAGATTATGTTTTACATTAATAATTTGTTAATATAAATTTATTTTTTAAATGATATGTAACAAAAATAATAGTAGTTAATATTTAAAAATGGAACTTTCCAATAAAAATGTTTTTTTCAATATATTTTATGATTTTATTCAAAATTTGAATTTATAAATTTTTTAAATCTAAATTAATAAAATGAACCTAATTTTTTATTTCAATTTGTAAATATTCACTTAGTATTAAGTTTTTTATCTTTTTTAAAAAATGATGTTTTTAGTTGAAAAATACGGTTTTCCCAAAACTTATACTTTTATATGACTTTATCATTATATAAGAATGATATATATAATTAGAAAAACTTTTAGATGTTAAAATAAGAATATATGGGATATAATTATTCATTTAAATATATTATTTTAACTTTAAATATTTTTTCCAAAAATTTTAGAACTAAATTAAAATGTTAGTTTATTAAAAAACTATTTTCTATTTTTTCTTTGAAACATGTATTTTCAATGTGAGATTCGGTTTTGGAATGACATTAAGGACTCATAAAATTTATTTCTTTTATAATAAAACAATTTATTTAATATTAATTGATAATTTCAATAAATATGGATTACACATAAATTTTAAGCTTAAAAACACACTTTTTATAAAAATTGTTTCTATGCGTTATGCGAGCTAATCTTAAAATAAAATTTTCAAATCCATGGAAATTTTATTTAATAAAATTATTTAAAATTTTTAAAATTTATAGTCTGAATGAGGTAAAATTGGTCAATAATTACTTTTTTTCATTAAAATTAATTACTAAAGTTAAAAATTAATTGTCAAGGATAAGGTAAATTTTGTTAAAAGGATAAAAGTAAAAATAAAATCCTTAAAACAAGAAATATTTTCTCCCAATTGAATGTTTTAGGGTTTTTTCGACCCAAATTCAATTTACTATCCTATTTTTTCTATTTTGGAACCATTGAACTTTTAATAGTATCCTAACATTATTGAAAATGTTAAGGGGGCTGCCAAAACTACCCTTCCCTTCAATTATAAAAGGGTAACAGTGAAACCACTTAAATACTAACCTTAACTTAGAATTTATCCTTTAAAATATACCAATATTCTCCTCATATAATCCTAAAACCTATTAAAAAACTCTTTCCACCATTCGTTAGAATAAGGCCTTAATTTGCAAGGATAATTCTACTGAAAATTCAAGTACTCGACATTGAGTATTATAAACTACTTAACTTTTCTTCTTAATTATTCTCATTAACATTTGTTATAAAAATTATCATATTATTATATTAGAATCAGTGATATATCAAAATGTTACTATGTAAATTTTATTATCATTTTCCATTTATCTATCCCATCCATTAAGAAAAATGAAATCGTTGTTTGTGTGTGCATGCACACTACCGCCACCACGAACAATGAAATTAATTTTTAATAAATACCTATAATTGATTGTTACTAGAATGGTTTAATGATAAAATATTTTTTTATGAAATCATTAAGGTTATATTATTAAAAATAGGTTAACCTATTAATGCTATGATCAACAAATGATTATCGTGAATTCAATCCTTTAAAATGAGAGAATTAAGAGGAAAATTATATCTTCCTTCTATGTAATGAATTTATATAAATT